>OZ024882.1:12088652-13288652 GCA_964017185.1 Rugalucina vietnamica
AGTTCTGGAGCCACCACATTGCTCAGTGCAGATGGTAACACTCTTCTCACAGATAAAGAAGCTATCTTGGAAAGGTGGGCAGAACACTTCAATAGTGTGCTTAATCGACCATCAAGCATCAATGAGGATGCAATCGACAGACTTCCACAGATAGAGTGCAATGTTCTGTTAGATGAATTTCCTACCGTTACGGAAACAAGAAAAGCAGTTCAACAACTATCATCTGGCAAAGCCCCAGGTGCAGATGCAATTCCTGCCGAAGTTTACAAGGCTGGGGGGCTACCCATGGCAGAGAAACTGACAGAGTTGTTTCACTGTATGTGGAGAAAGGAGGCTATCCCACAAGAATTTAAGGATGCATCCATAATCCACCTATACAAGCGGAAAGGAAATCCTCAAATCTGTGACAATCACAGAGGCATCTCCCTCCTATCAATTGCTGGGAAGATACTTGCAAAAATTCTGTTGAATCGTCTGAATGTTCATCTTGATCAGACGGGACTTATCCCAGAAAGTCAATGTGGATTCAGAAAAGACAGAGGGACAATAGACATGATCTTCACAGCAAGACAGCTTCAGGAGAAATGCCAAGAACAGAATGTAGATCTATACATGACGTTTATTGACCTCACCAAAGCTTTTGACACTGTTAGTCGTGATGGACTCTGGAAAATCATGGCCAAGTTTGGCTGTCCACCCAGATTCATAGCAATGGTGCGGAAGTTTCATGATGGCATGCAGGCACGTGTGCAAAATGATGGAGAGTTCTCTGAACCATTTGAAGTAACAAATGGGGTCAAACAAGGCTGTGTTCTGGCACCAACACTGTTCAGCATGATGTTTTCTGCCATGCTTATGGATGCTTTTCAGGACAGTGACACTGGTTTTCCAATCAGGTACCGTTTTGATGGCAACATATTCAACCTCAGAAGGTTGCAAGCCAAAACTAAGGTCCAGACTGATGTGCTAGATGAGCTCCTCTATGCAGATGATATGGATAAGAATGCCAGCACAGAGGCAAAAATGCAAAGAGCCATGGATCAAGTCTCACAGTCATGTGATAACTATGATCTCACAATCAGCACAAAAAAGACAGAGGTTGTACACCAACCAGCGCCCGGAAAGCCATATAATGAACCAACCATCACTGTGAATGGGCAAAAACTGAGAGTTGTTGACAAGTTCACCTACCTGGGAAGCACTCTCTCCAGAGCAGTGCATATTGATGATGAGATCACTGCCAGAATTGCAAAGGCTAGTGTGGCATTCGGACGACTCCGTGCAAATGTCTGGGAGCGAAATGGAATCAAGCTTGACACCAAGCTGAAAGTCTACAAGGCTGTGGTACTGCCAACCCTCTTGTATGCATGTGAGACCTGGACAGTATACCAACGCCATGCAAAGAGACTTAATACAGTACAGTATACCAACGCCATGCAAAGAGTCGATACTTCTGTAGTGGTTCTTTTTGTTTTATGTCTTGGTGTTTAAAATTTTTTTGTGCTGTTGGCGCCTTATGTATGTTTTCATATTTTTAGTTAAGTTAAGGTAACTGAGTGGCCACCTATTGGGAAAATAGCTGCTCATTCGGCTTACGATATGTTTCATGGTATAAGTACCTGATTGTTAGTTTGGTTTTCTCCCACCTCGGTTTTTGGAGTGGGAATCTTTTTCTGATTGCGCCTTTTCCTGATCTTTGCCTACTTGTACCTTTTTAACCATTTCCACTTAAGCTGTTTGAGAAAGTTGTTAAAAATCAAGTGGCAGCACAAGATTCCAGACACAGAGGTCCTGACGAAAGCAGGGATGCAAAGCATGCATACAGTCTTAAAGCTAGCACAGCTAAGATGGACTGGCCATGTTATAAGAATGCCTGATGCGCGACTTCCAAAGAAAGTTTTCTATGGAGAACTACAGGAGGGAAAGCGCTCTCAAGGTGACCAGAAGAAACGCTACAAAGACACCCTCAAAGCCTCTCTGAAGGATTTCGAAATACCAATGGGGTCCTGGGAACAGACTGCACAGGAGCGATCAAAGTGGCGAGGTCTCATCAACAAAGGAGCAGCTCTTTATGAAAAGAAGAGAATCTGTGAAGCTGAAAGAAAGCGAAGAGAGCGCAAAGCCAAAACAAATGTCCCACCATCAGACTCTATGACATTGACTTGCTCTACTTGCAACCGACAGTTTAGAGCCAGAATTGGCCTAGTCAGCCATCAAAGAACTCACCAACACACATCAGCACTATTCAAGAAATAATGATGGTCTTTCTCATTAGTGAGAGACGAACTATCATATTAAAAATATCACAAAGACATCGGATGCATTCAGTTATATACTATCATGAATATATCATACAGACATCGGATGCATTTATTTATAAACTATCATAAAACTATCACAGAGACATCGGATGCATTTAATTATGAACATCACAAATCACAGAAATCGGTGTATTCAGTTATAAACTATCATAAAAAATATGACAGAGACATTGGAAGCATTTAGTTATAAACTGTCATAAAATATTACAGAGACACCGAAAGCATTTAGTCATAAACTATCATAAACATACCACAGACGCATCGGATGCAGTTGGTTAAAAACTATGATAAAAATATCACATCTAGACACCGGATGCATTTAGTTATGAACTATCATAAAAATATCACACAAACATCGGATGCATTTAGTTATCGAAACATTACAGAGACATTGGGTGCATTTGGTTGTAAACTATCATAAAACATCAAAGAGACATCGGATACACTGATAATTTAGTGGTAAGCAGTATTAAAATACCACAGAGACATCGGATGCATTTAGATATAAACTGCCATAAAATATCGCAGAAACATCGGATGCATTTGGTTCTAAGCAGTCATAAAACATATCACAGAGACATCGGATGCACTGATGATTTAGTTATAAGCAGTCAAAAATATCACAGAGACTTCGGATGCATTTAGTTATAAACAATCATAAAAATCACAAAGACATATGATGCATTTAGACTAAGTTATAAATTTTTATCAAAATGTCACAGACATTGGATGTTTCGTCGAAAACAGCATGTAACTTTGTCAGAGAAGATTCAAACTAAATTGACTGGCTCTAAAATGGAAAGTCATCCAGCCTGTAAAACGTTAGGACAATGGCTAATTTTGTATACATGTTATGTCTATTTTGGTAACGATTAATATTAGGGATAACACTTACATGTATTGGAGGGATGTAAATAAGTTTGAGATCTTGGATAAATGCTAGAGTAGGTAGAACTTCGGCAGATTATGAGCTTTATCTAGTTTTATTCAGCAAAAGTGTGCTAAAGCAAAATTGCAGCCTGGAGGACAGTGCGTCTTTAAGAACTGATGTATATTCAAAATGAAATACCCTGACGAGCATGCATAATCAGGCTAAATGACACTGAATAACAGCCGAGCATATTGATTCCCTAAGTTTGTCTTTCAAAACCGCTGCATTGTTTTTACAGATATTCAAGTATACATTTTTTTTCTATTATCAACAATTGCTTCCCCTGTTAAGTGATTATCCAAACCTGAAATATTTCAACGAGGATTGAGCCTTAATTGTATGACCATTACAGTCATTTGAAAAAGCGCTATCTTTTTATGTTTTTCCTTTCCGATGTGAAATGTTTCCCATATGCAAAGGATAATCATTTGCTTCATATAACCTGTTTAAAACCAAGGTTTTAAGTTGGATACAAAATTGAACTGCTTATAACAAAAGTTAACTTTCATCACTTGCAACGTTCCATACCATTTATGTTACAAAGAAAAAGAAAGACAAGGACCCTCTATACTACCGTAAATGGAATGTCATGTGATACTGTGCTGCAATTACATTCGAGTATATATGCACTTAAAACACACATTACGAAAGCACACCCATGTAATATACAGATTTGTTTTTAATTGTAAAAAATGAAAATTTTCAGTAGAATATGTTTGACATTTTTCTTATTTTTTTATTGCTCAAAAACATAGATTGTGGGTACACGTTAGAACCGCCTCGGCAATAGGTATACTTGGATTTTTTTCAATGTGCAGGGCAGGGCTTAGCTAAGCCCAGCCTTGGATGATTTCATTGTTGAGAAAGGGTCCCAGAGCTGACAATGTATAATTGAGGTAAAGGTGACTATGCGTGTTGTCTTTGTGCTATACCTGTGTTTCACCTGAATGATTTCAAAATAGGTGAAGTGTATGGTAGACACACACAAACATAAACATTTTGTCTCTTAAATATAACCATACAGCTACACTCAATTATTTCTATCAAGTCAGCCAATGCATCTATCTTTGTCAACAACTCTTTGCTTCACTGATGGTACATGACCCCAGTAGACGGTCAATAAAGTACCATTCGAAAAAAAAAATGAAGCGATTCAGAGATAACCAGCTGATTATTTTTCCTATAAGGTCAGCTCGGTCAAATTAGCAGATTTGCTGCATCAAAACAGTCAAGTTAGCAGCAATTTTACTGCAGCAAAGTCGGTCATGTTACATGTAGCAGCAATCTCGCTACAACAAAAGCAGTCAAGTTAACGGTGATTTTTGCTTGCAGTGTTAGAATTAAATTTGCTGCAGCAAAATAGAAAATACAGTCAAGTTAGCGGCAATTTTGCTGCAGCGAAATTGGTCAAGTTAGCAGCTATTTTGCCACAGTGAAAAAAACAGTCAAGTAAGCAGCAATTTCGCTTGCAGCGAACAGTTTTATCGCAGATTGTTTTGGCTTTAATCTAGGCGATAGCAAATAAGAAAATGACAATTAAATGACACAATCACATCTTTTCGACGTCACCTACGACCAACGTTCAACAAAAAGTTCCATGTAAGTGGAAATGTTTGGCGTCATTTTTTCTTTTCTTTTTTTTTCTTTTTCGTCTGGCTGTGATCGCTATGTAGAAAATGATGATGAATGCTGCAACAGAACTTTTCTACACCACATATTACCAATGTTATGGAAAATATTTTGCCGAATTTTTTATAGTTTCGTCTGGCTGTGATCGCTATAGGAAACGAATATGCCGCAAAGAAGACCTGGACAAAAGTTCCCTGTCAGCAGTAAAACTGTCCATAGACTGGGAAATATGTGGGATATAAAATGTCTGTTTGTTATGACATTCATCGTTTCTTATATATGTATGCGCTCATAGACAGACTTAAACGAAATTAACGAGAGACCAAATTGTGCCATAGCTCACCTTAGTGATTTGCTTATCAGTGTAAGCTTTAAGATAGACGATAATACTCTAGAGCCATGTCTGTATGGACCCTATGGGCACAATTGACAGTATTTATAAAGAGGAGTACTGTACACTGATTTGCACTAAATATGAAAGTTATGTGCCTTGCGGTTTAGAAAACGTTTTTTTTTTCCAATGTAATGCAATCATTCCCCCACCTCAATGATGCTTCAGATAAAATTTGATAGCATTTGGCATGGTCTTAGAGATAGTCATATTTGAAAGTGTAAACTGATGAGCGCACAAACGGATGCATGGACGCCGGCTCAAGTGCCGTTATCCTATAAGCTCACCTTGTGAGGGCATAGGTGAGCTAAAATATCGGCGACAAAAATCCACTTTTAATGCTAGTGACAGGGAACTTTTGTCACAGGCGGCATAGAAAAAAACATGTTTGCCACATTCATTATTGTTTTCTAATGGGCTCACAGTCATACGTTGTCGAAAATTTTCCTCTTTTAATGATGACAGGGAACTTTTGACTGTAACTCAGGTAATAGGAGGGATAGAAAAGGTGTGTTTTGTTTTTGGAATTAATCTAACTTGACCGTTTTTTTTTTTTGTTTTTTTTTGCTGCTGCTGTCGCTGCAACAACAGATTCGCTGATAACTTGACTGAACTGTCATTCAAATTTAAAAAAAATCGGTCGAATGACTGAACAATACTATACAGATCCGTACTGTGACTTCCAGTAATAAGTTAGTGCACTTTCCTCTGCCGCCTTCATTAGTAAATGTGAGCCTGCATCTTTGGTATTTATTTGTATCAGAATTAAAGTTTTAAACTTGAAAAGAAAAACAGATGGTCATACAACAAGAATGTTTACCAGGCATTTAACCATAACGGTCATACATAAATATTTACATTTTTATTGCAATCGCCCTAGATGAAAGTATCTTTCTTGATGTTCTTCATTTCCCAATGAAAAACATTAAGTCACGTGATATAAAGGCCACGCCTATGGGCGGGGCGACGTCAAAACCCACCCAGTGACGTTGTTTGTTTACTCTTGTTTTCGTGACGTTGGTCGCATATCGCCATGACGTTAGGCGCGAAAATTTGACGTTTTGGCTGTTCCAAAATTACGTTAAGTTGGATTTAATGTCTAATAACGTGAAAATGAGCGGCGATATGTGCAATTAAACATCTGATACTTGATTGATAATATAAAATGTAAATATAAGTATTGAAATTCAGATTTTAGCTTTCACTGGATGATGAAAAACATTAGCTGTTTTAATGTATCCGAGAAGCCCTTCGGGCTTCACAGACATTAAAACAGCCTAATGTTTTTCATCATCCAGTGAAAGCTAAAATCTGAATTTCAATCCTTAAATACAGTCATGTAGTACAGACTATTTTTCTGTGACAGTATGTGTTTACCCATCATTTTCGGTGCATGAGGTTAAATTTTGACACTGATTGGTTCAACAATAACAATTGAACAAGTGGGTCAAAGTAACAGTCCTAGTGAGAACTACCTATTTTCAAATGTAATGGTCAACTTTGTCACTGTCAATCAATAATTGACAGGCTCCGCCCTGCACATTGAAAAAAATCAGACTATATACCCCTGCAAACCCCATTTTCACTATATAAAAGTGGGGTTTAAAGGGGTATACATTTTACGGACATGTTTCCTGATGATGCACACAGTTAAGTTGTGATGAGTTGTAAATGCTTAAGCTTAATAAACTTTGACTTGACTCGGGTTAAGCAGAACACGACTTGCGAATTAAACACACAGGCACATAGAAAGCGTCCATGGAAAACCAAAGTTTGAACCATAAGTTGTTCTGATATACCTGTATTTATCGAAAGCGATTGCCAAAAATTAATAACATAAAACAACTTAGTAGTAAGTTCTCCTGCACGTACGTAAAACAAAATTATTTGCATATTTTATATTAAGATAACTTACGTCAGTTTTCTTGAAAGTGTGCCTTCTATACATTTTTTTTTTGCATATTTTATATTAAGATAACTTACGTCATTTTTCTTGAAAGTGTGCCTCCTATACATTCATGTACCTCAGACTTTGATTTCTTGGAACTGAACCAAGCCCATGGAACTGCCTTCTTATAATATATTTTCATCTGTTAGCAACTTGAACAATACGGAAACTTGCCCATGCATTCAGTACATAGATTCTTTAGCTGCTCACCTGAGCCAAATGCTCTTAGGCGAGCTTATATGATGGGTATGCTCTGGCGTCGTCTTCATCGTTTCCTTGTCGTTCACAATGTTCAAACATTTTCTCTTCTAAAACCCCTTGGTCGATCAACGCCAAACTTCATTTGGAGGATTCTAAGGAAGGGGGAACAAAAATTGTATAAATGGTTCACGATGGCCACGAGAGCTATAAATAGCCAAAACCTTTAAAATCATCTTCTCCAGAACCAAAAGGCATAGGTTAATGAAACTTGGCATGTAGTATCAGGGCTCTACAAATGTTATATATATGAATCAGGACTGTGGGATGACCTTAACATATTTTACAGCAAGGTCAACGTAGGTCGCCTATATATTTGAATGGGGACAAATTGGTAAAATGGCATTAAATGGTGGAAATTTTGCTGAGAATATGAAAATAGACCGAACATTTATCTTTGTGAAAATAATTTGGCCCCAAGGGGCGGTCTGCCCCTGCCCAGGGCAAAACCCCATGTATATGGTCATCGATACTTTAAACATCTTCTCCTCTGAAACCACTCGGCCAATCAAACCCAAATTTCGTGTAGCCTTCTTGCAAAGAGAGAATGAACGTTTATTTGAATAATCCAGATCACATGACCAAGATGGCAATCAGTACCATAAATAGCAAACTACTTTAAAGATTTTCGTCCCCAGAGTCAGGAGGCCTACGAATTTGAAACTTGGAATGCAGCATAAATGAATGGTTTTATACATGTCATTACCTTGGGATGACCTTTACCTTTTTAAGGCAATGTAACTTAGGCTACCTATGTATTTGAATGGTGGAAAATGAAAAAAAAAATATGTCACTTCATGGGGGACACTGCAGAAATGGACAAATGGGTAGATTATTTGTAAGCTCTCTGCACAAGGACATGGATTCGAGTATCTCAGGTTAGCGTTTACAGGACCATTGGTCCTCTGGTTTGGCTTTGAAAATGAAAAAAAAAATCAGTCAAAACGTTTTTTGCGCAGTTTTGCTCAAAACATTAATTGTGGGTACTCGGCGAGGCGGTTCTATCGAGTACCCTTAATCTATGTTTTGGACCGAAAATAAGAAAAACAAATGTATACCCCTTCACGCTCCAGTATTACCATATAAAATTTGGGTTCAAAATGGTATACTTTTCATGGACATGTTTTCCTGATGAGAAACAACAACAACAAAAATAACTTTGAACAAACTGCCTTCAAACTGTAAATAATGTTTAGCGAAGTTTGAAAACAATCATCAACAAAAACAGCATTTCAAACATTGTCCGATCAGACAGTTATTTTTAACTTAGATCAGCAAGGAGTTCATTAGTTCACCAAAACTATTTGAAGTAATAAGAAACTTGCAAAACGGCCAAAGTTAGATGAAAAAATAGTCAACCAAGAACCTTAGTTATCGTATGTGTAATGTTCTGACCTCAGATCAACTATTTTGATAGAGAATATGCGTTTGTTGAACTGAAGGACTAAAATTCCCATGTCATTACCTCGATCTTGTTGTGTTCATTCGTGTAGACGAGTGCAACGGGAGCTAATTTGACTTACTTTGCACCCCTAGGACAATTTTTCATGGGTGCCAAATCGTTTATTGGGACCCCCGAAATGCAAGTTTTTGTCCTCAAAGATAACACAATTGCAGTGCGAAAAAATGAAAGGTTTCCAAGGCAAGCGTTAACATGTTTTAGAGCATTTGAATGTGGAATTGAAATGAATATTTGTGATTCCTGAAATCTTGGACCTCAGGGGTTTATCTGAGTGCCCCCACCTTGGGTCAGTATACATGTATAATACCATAATATTCAAACATCTCCTCTGAAACCGCGTGGCTAATCTAAGCCATCTTTATATGGAGCGTCTTTTGGAAGGGGGAACCAATGTGTTTATAAATAATCTAGGTCACATGACCAAGATGGCTGCCATGCCCATATATGATTAAAACCCCCCACTACACAAGATAGTACTAACAGATGGCATAATTGACTGGTAGTGAAGGCACAATGCCGTAAGAGGGTGTTCTTGGACTACTGACCAAGGCATCAATCCTGGCAATTATTTGATTTCCCTTGCAAATGTGCAAGATAGGATTTAAACGAAAATAGATAAATAGATTCACTTATAAATGAATCCTACAGCTCGCTATTTATGTACAAGATGGAATTCAACTCTCGAATTCGGGGATTAAACACCTGCTTCAAGCGATGAATTCACATACTCATCTTGTGGAGGATTTTGACCGGTGCGTCTTCACGCCGCACAGAAGAAACAACGCCGGGAATTCTGTGCCGGGGAGGTTTCAGCGACCATCAGGACACATTCAACCTGGCAATGGACATTCTGGTGGTATTCGTCGTATGAATGGACCGAACAAGAATGGGTACGGCAAACCGTCAGGCGGCGATGTTTTGCCTGCGGGATGACAAGACATATAATCAGAGACTGCTTACAATAAATAGGGAAAAAGGTACAAGTAGGCAAAGATCAGGAAAAGGTGCAATCAGAAAAAGATTCCCACTCCAAAAACCGAGGTGGGAAAAAACCAAACCAACAATCAGGTACTGATACCAAGAAAACATTACGTAAGCCGAATGAGCAGCTATTTTCCCAATAGGTGGCCACTCAGTTACCTTAACTTATCTGTCTGAAAACATTTCTCTACATATCTTCGGCATCAGTGAAACAAAGCTAAAATCACATAAGTTGTCTTCATATTTTAATATTGGTGGCTTTCAGGAACCGTTTTGTAAAGATAATGAAGGCACAATGCCATAAGAGGATGTTCTTGAACTACTGACCAAGGCATCAATCATGGCAGTGGATGTTCTTGAACTACTGACCAAGGCATCAATCCTGGCAGTGGATGTTCTTGAACTACTGACCAAGGCATCAATCCTGGCAGTGGATGTTCTTGAACTACTGACCAAGGCATCAATCCTGGCAGTGGATGTTCTTGAACTACTGACCAAGGCATCAATCATGACAGTGGATGTTCTTGAACTACTGACCAAGGCATCAATCCTGGCAGTGGATGTTCTTGAACTACTGACCAAGGCATCAATCATGGCAGTGGATGTTCTTGAACTACTGACCAAGGCATCAATCCTGGCAGTGGATGTTCTTGAACTACTGACCAAGGCATCAATCCTGGCAGTGGATGTTCTTGAACTACTGACCAAGGCATCAATCATGGCAGTGGATGTTCTTGAACTACTGACCAAGGCATCAGTCCTGGCAGTGGATGTTCTTGAACTACTGACCAAGGCATCAATCCTGGCAGTTATTTGATCTCCCTTGCAAATATGCAAGATAGGATTTAAACGAAAATAGATATATAGATTCAATTATAAATGAATCCTACAGCTCGCTATTATGTACAAGATGGAATTCACCTCTCGAATTCGGAGATTAAACGTCTGCTTCATGCGATGAATTCACATACTCATATCGTGTAGTGAACACAGGGGTTTAGGTCCGTCACAGTGCGAGATGATTCTTTATGATATCAGCTACTGATTCTTTATGATAGCGTTACAGATTCTTTATGATTCTCTTAGTTCATCTATTGGTAGGTGATGAGAAACCGGCGTTTCTAAGGTTTTTGATGCCTGAAATGACCTTTTTGGCACACATACATAGTATATATGAGCTGGAAATTGTTCTCCATCAATTTTAGCAATGTTGGTATACAGGTTGAAAGCTAATGGGTGATTAAATCCTTAAAATGGTTAATTAAGCAAAGAAAATTGAAAATGAATATTAAAATACATAACACATCAAAACATTTTATCAACAGTTTAGAAATTTAACTAATTATCTATGAACTAACACTTTTCAATGCATGTAAATCTTCAAAGGAATTGTTTCGCAGACTTTTGTGTTTTAAAGCATCAAAAGTATCATAAAGAATGCGTGACAAAATTTTGTCACGGATTCCGTATGATACAAAATGATGGGTAACGGATTCTTTATGATATGTTACAGATTCTTTATGACACTCTTTTATCGAGATAAACTACCCATTATGAGGCCCTCCCAGAGTTTTGGGGGATTCAGGGAGAAGGGCTATCTATTTTCAGAGATTTGGGGAGAAGGGTCATTTATTCTAAGGGATTTGGGGAGAAAGCATAACTTTTTGGAGTTTTAGGGAGCAGGGGGCTGAGGAAAACATTTTATGAGCTGGGGAGAAAGGTCATTTTTCTTTCAGGGAGCAGGGAGCAAAGACACCCCCCAGTGGGGGGTGGGGGTGGGGGGCAATTATTAATGTCTCTGATCTACAAAGCAGGTTTGTGCTATGCGGTTTGGTAAACAAGTCATTATTTTATCAGGCAAACTGAGAGTTGAGCATTTATTTTCAAATATTATGATATGGTTTGGTTAAGTTATGACTAGACGTCCCAGTAAACAAGTTTTGAGTCATGTTGGGGCAAAGGGCCACCACTTCTTGTGTTTTAAACAATACTATAGATTCATGAACACAGCTTGCATGGTAGAGTTATGTCTAGAACCCAGGGCATCTTGCATCGGAGTCCTGTAGTCTACCCCTACGGCACTGCACTTCATTTTTTAAATGAAATGAAGTCAAATTGTATTGAGGCTTAATGTCCCAGTCAACATTGTTTCAGTCATGTCGGTACAGAGCCGATTCTTCTTGGGTTTAACCAGTACTGTAAGGATGTGTTTTGCTCAAGGACACAACACGGTGACGCCTGTGGGGATCGAACCCAGGACCTCTCTATTTGGAGTCTGACACTCTACCACTATGCCACAGGGCTCTGAAGTGAAGTCTGAATACTGAAACAGACTGGACTGTGTCATGTGGAGTTGAATTAATCACTTAAATAATATTCATTTGAAAATGGTATTTTCAGTGAAAAGCAGCCACCTTTTCTAGTGATGATTGAGCACATGTTTTATTCGTTTGTAACTATCGTCTTTTTAGTGGTGCAGAAATTTAGTTATACGTAGGCCTACCTGCTATGTGATGTAGTGGCTTATTGGCGTGGTTTATTCAACCCCGGCACATCACACACCCCTGGTTGTTATATTAAGTCAATAAGAATTCTGTAAACACGGCATATTATTGTTTTCATTCCAATACAAATAAGAACTTGCCTCTACTTAACACTTGTAGGAGAACATTTAGAAATAAGGAATACAAAAAAAAAAAAAAAAAAAAAAAAAAAAAAAAAACAGCTGTTAGTATTACATACTACGATAGATCTACAAGATGTCCTTTTAACATTGCAGGAGGCAGTTGATGTATCATGCTCCAGCAAAGGTTAATATCTCTGGCCCTGGTTCATTCAACCTGTGATTCATTCAAACCCCTGACTCCCTAAACACACCTTTCACACCTGCAAGCAGAACTTGGCTTGTCTCACAATTACCCAGTGCGGGACTTGAACCCACACCAAACACAGCGCTGAGATGATTGAGTGATTATGAAACTAATATAATTTAGATATCTTATATACTAAATGAGAGACCTGCTATACCTAAATAATATATCTTCTTCACAAGATAAATCAAGATATCTTCCTAACAAGATTAATAAAGATATCTACTTTGGTTTATAAGACATCTTTATTGCTAAACTAGTGTAGCGTATTGAGGGTTCATATGACAGGCAAACTAAACAGCACAGCAAAGTTTAACACAAAAATATTTATTAATGTGTCAACTTTATCTATAGAAGGATAGAACAGACAGCAAAAGATAGAATATAGCACAGAAAGATATTTACATAGAACAGAAGTAGTTTACATGATACTAATTCTCTTCACTACTAATTCTATTAGTTCAAATTAATCATATGATACTGCACCGGTGTTTTAATAAAATGTAACTTTCGTATCAATATTTATTCAAATAAACAGTTTCTGCAAATATTATGATTAATGTCATTAGGTCACTGTGTATTTCTATTGATAAATACAGTTAATGGGTATTATGATACTCTAGTGTCATAATGGCTGCCCATAATTCAAGCATAAGTTGTTCAATTGTCATTAATGTTCTCTATACACAGAGAATAGTCCATAGTATATGACCGGTGTTGTATAACATCTGTTAATAGCAGCTCTACTTCATATGACTGAAGATCCCATAGTGACTTTCCACGCATGTTAGATTTAAACTCTCAATAGTCACCATTGGGTATGTTGTAGGTATAACATCAAAGGTGAAGACTCTGCAATTACAGCAATTTTGCACATAAAGAATATATGAATTTGTTATAAAACGTAACATAGCCACGTTACGAATAAATGACAAATTTCAGTAATTTACAAAAATCCAAAATACTTCACAAGTGCAAAATTACATGCAAAAGCATGAGCCATAAACTCACCAGTACAGAATTCTTCAATATACTCCAATTACAACTTCTTGTAATTAAATTACTGCATTATGACTTCTCAATAGCAGCAAACACAAACTTCTTTGTCTAACATTATTATTTAAAGTCTGCATGTAATATTTTTCTTCATCACAAACATCTTTCCTCTACAGAAATAATCTGACCACTGACCACACTGAATGAATAATAACTGTCTTTTCACAATAGTTCACTCAGCTTAGTATGAATGAAAAAATGATCAATACATTCTATTCAATGAATTTCACAGGTATACACTAGCCTACATCAAAATCCAATATTAATCACACATACTGTTGGAAAAAAGAAATGCAAAACAAGTAAATTTGCTACATATGCCCCCTCTCAAAGATAAAATTACATAATTTAATTTTATCTAGTTATACAGCAAATTTATGCCCTGGACAACATATCAGCAATTACATTGTCTTTGCCAGCAATGTGTCTTATAGTGAACTTGTATTCTTGGAGCATAAGGCTCCAGCGTAGAAGCCTCATTTTGTGATCCTTCATTTCATTAAGCCATCTCAAGGGGAAATGGTCTGTTTCTATCACAAATTCTTTTCCAATGAGATATTCTCTCAATGTTTGGCAAGCTTTGACAATGGCAAGACACTCCTTTTCTACAATACTATACCTTTGCTCCCTTGGCAGAAGTTTCTTGCTCATGAATACAATCGGATGCAGGTTTTCACCATCAGATTGCAGAAGCACTGCCCCTACACCACGATCACAAGCATCTGTTTGCAACACAAATTCCTTGGAAAGATCTGGATTTTGCAGGATTGGGTATGAAGTTAATGCTTTTTTGAGACACATAAATGCCTTCTGATGTACATGTGTCCATGACACTTTATTTGGAAGGTTCTTTTTGGTGAGATCAGTCAAAACTGCCGAAATTTCAGCAAAATTTGGAATGAACTTCCTGTAAAATCCTATCATTCCAATGAATGACCTGTTTTGCTTCTTTGTTGTTGGAGATGCTATTTTATTGATAGCATCAATTTTCTCTTGGAGAGGACGAACTTGCCCGTTTCCTACCACATGAGCCAAAAACTCTATTTCAGTGAAACCAAACATACACTTACTTGGTTTTGCTGTCAGTGAAAATTCCCTCAGAGCTTGTAGGACATCCTTGATATGGAAAACATGATCTGACCAAGATTCACTGAAGATGATAACATCATCTATGAACGAATCTGCAAATTCTTCATACTGCGAAAGGACCATTTTCATCAATCGGACGAACGTTGCACTGGAATTTACCATTCCAAACGGCATGACAGTAAAATTGTAGTGTCCAAATGGTGTTACAAATGCACTGATTTCCTTTGATTTGTTGGACAATGGTATTTGCCAAAAGCCCTTGGTTAGATCCAGTTTACTCAGATACTTAGCTTTACCCAATTTATTGATAATATATTCTAATCTAGGCATAGGTTGAGGGTCAAACACTGTAATTTCATTTAACAATCTATAATCGACACACAGTCGAATGGACCCATCTTTTTTGGGAACAACAACAATTGGGCTAGCATATGGACTGTTTGATTTCTCAGCTATTCCTGCCTCTAGCATGCAATCAATTTCTGATTTGACTTTATCACGTAAGGCATATGGTAACATATATGCTTTTTTGGTAACTGGAACTTCTGTTTTAAGAATGACAGTGTGTTCAATTGCAGATGTTTTTCCTGGAACATCTGTTAAAACATCTGCATAAGCATGTAAAACCTCATTTAAGTCAGCTCTTTGATTTTCATCTAATTGGTCATCGACCTTTACATCACTTACAGTCTCATGGGGATCATAGCAAATAAGATATCTAAATTGGTAAAACAAATATCTTATATACAGTGGTCAATAAGATATCTTTTACGGTAAATTAGATATCTTAATTAGAAAAACGATATCTTAATTTATAATTCAGATATATGAATTAATACAATATATCTTAATTAAGGCTATAAATTAGATATCTGTATTGACATAGTAGAAATCTTATTTAAGTAAAAGAAATAGGTTGTGATTGGGCGAAATAAATAAGATATATCGCAAACTAAAGGTGTCTTATTTGTTTAGCTCATTAAGATACCTAATAAAGGATATAAGATAACTTTTTTTTGTAAATAAGATATCTTATTTGTCTAAAACCATATCTACTTAAGCATATTAGATATCTTATGTAATAAAGATATCTTATATACTCAAGAAGATATCTTATTTGACAAATATAAAAAGCTTATATGTTAACATAGATATCTATACAACTATTTTAGATAACTCAAATGCTGATTAAGATGTCATATTCTCAAATGCTGATAAGATGTCATATTAAGAAAAAAAATCTAATATCTTATATCATAATTGCTATATCAGATATCTTTATGACAAATTATGAATTAAGATATGTTACATACTTTTTACAAATAAGATATCTAATATAATTTTTAAGATATCTTATTTGTCAATTTAGATATCATTTTTTACAAATAAGATATCTTATTAAGCCTGAATGATATCTAAATTTCTTGCACACCAGATAGAGAAACCCTACGTTTTACCCCATGTGAGAAATTCTTATCCCACCCTCGTTATCTCACCCGGTCGCATCCTGCGTTCAAGTGTTCTTTTTTAACATTGGTTGTATAGGACGTCACGTAATTTCGTCGCTAAGCACACACGTCACGATGACATCAAAACGTTTTAATTCAAAATGGCGGACGCCGCGATTGTAGTATTTTTCTAGGTAAATAATATAAAGATTATGCTTCGCCGCATTGCGGCGTGCAAGAAAAAGAATCCATCATTCGTATCAGGTACGAGCCTCGTGATGCCAAAATGTGACCCTCAGGACAGATTTGTCTATCCATACCTGACACTCATGTAAGATTCTTATAATACTATATAAGACATCTAAATTAACATTGCGGATATCTAATATTAACATTTTGTATATCTAATATAATTAAATGGATATCGTATTTGCTATATAAGATATCTTCTTTATAATAGATATCTAATAAATTATAAATTAAAGTAAATATCATATTTATTAAACAAGATATCTAATATTCCATAACCGATATCTGCTTTCTTGAATAAACAGTAAATTGGCTTGCCATAGAAATGGGATCCTGAAACAGCAGTGAAAGGAATGTGGATCTGTTTCAAATAATCAATACTCATTAGTGGCCTTGACTATTTGTATTTAATGAATTCCAGTCTGGCAGTAAATGTTACCTCTCTCAAGTGGCACCGAAAAGGAAAAAAGTATGCAATGATGATGATTAGAGGAAATGGTGCAATCAGAAATTCCCACTCCGAAAACCAATGTGAAAAAACTACATTGACAATAAGGTACTTGGTATACTAGGGAACATTTTGTAATCTGAGTGAGTAGCTTTTTCCAACTAGGCAGTCACTCAGAACTTTACCCAAACATGAAAACATACATAAGGTGACATAGCGAAGCGGTAAGGTGGTTAGAAATGGGATCAGTGCCCATCCTTGTGAGACCAAAAAACAGAAAAAAATGTAAAATTGTACACACATGAATACTACTTATAAGATTGTCGGTCTCGCTGATTGATAAAACAAATTGAGTTGATTTAACAAAAAGTTAAAAAATAAATAAATAAATAATAGTGTTTTGTGATATACACAAATATACAACAAGGTTCTACATTAATCACAATTATTAATTGGGTTGTGATAAATCTGATCGAATTTTACACTGCACATCATGTTTCTTGCAGTGTGGAGTTGATAAAAACACAGTTCATTGGTGGACCATGGGTCCAAACCTGCATTTCAAGTTGTAGAACATCATAAACTTGCTTTAAATAATAAAGAATCTGTAACATTTATCATAAAGAATCAGTAACATATATCATAAAGAATCCGTTACCCACATTTTGATATCATACGGAATCTGTAACGTATCATGAAGAATTCGTAGCATGCAAAAAATGAAAAAGGGTTATAACGCAGGGTAATGTAGAATTTGAAGGTCCATATATCTTTTTTATTAACTGTTTCAATGTTTCCAAACATGTTTGCTTAGGAATTCACATAATTATACCGAATTGCCATGTTTTTCATATTTGCTCAATTTATCTAATTGGTTTTATTTTGAAACCCTAACATGTAGAATATATACATAGATTATCATGAACCATGCTTCTAATATGTCTCCTGGCAAAATTTAGATCTACAACTATCTAAAATTACCATTTTTTACTGTTTGCAATTGGGAGTATCAATCCTTGTGAAGAATCCGTCGCATTTGTCAAGAATCCGTTACCTGATATCATCAAGAATCAGTAGCTGATATCATAAAGAATCACTCACACTGTGACGGACCTAAAACAGTGTGGTGAAGGTGTCAGATGGGAAAAGCCACCAAAAAAGCACTTTAGGTGGCCACCTGTTTAGCAAAAAATTCCTTTGTATAGTTGTTTAGTACTGTCTTTGGGAAGTATGAAAACCAATGTTTTGATATTTTTCGGTCTTGCAAAAGTACCTTATTGTGGGTGAAAATAACGTACCCTAGCTTATCTGATCCATGATTTCTAGGACAGCCAGCAGATTCTCAAACCATAAGTATGTTTCCTATTTTCATGTTTATGCAATACGTTTTCATTGCAGCTGCTAGTAATTACATACATGTATAATTGCTAGTGAGACTTGATTTTGCTTTTTAAAAGAAAATAATGTTACATACTCGTACGTTACCTTTGATCACGTAACTACGCCATTTTTCAGGGATGTCTAATAATTATTTTGAATTGTAAAATTAGAGTCTTTTTGTTTATATGGTTTACTTTGCCTAATTGTTTGGTTCTGCATTAAATTTTAGAAAGTAATAGACTACTTTAAGATAATGGAAAGCTACAGATCCTTACAGTGTAAATAATTGTCCATAGTATAACATTATAAACAGAATAAATCCCTGTATTTCCGTCAACCTGACAATTCATTTTAAAAAAAAAAACCTTAAAGCCAATATCTACAACAATAAAGCTAGCAAAATATTTTTTTACAAAAAACTTTTTTTTTTTTTTTTTTTTTTTTTTTTTTTTTTTTTTGTGGCATGTAACATATGATTGTTTTTTGTGGCATGTAACATATGTTACAGAAGTTAATTTGTCAATAGGAAAGGCTCCAAACAAAGAAATAGCTTCACAATATCTTTTTGGTTAGTCATTTTTGCAGGGACATGTGTTGAGTAAAGTCTTTGGACACTATAAAATACTTTATCTTAATTAAAACTCAAGCTTGGTCGAATAAGAGATGTTTACACTCTGAGCATTATCATGTAACAGACTATTACATACATTACTGGTAAAAATGAAAATATTATATGACTGTTTGAGCTATAAAAAATGACAGTACTTTATCATTTTACTCAAGTTACTCATAATAAAGTCTGCATTCTGCATGTCTATGCTACATATAAAAGTTGTTTGAACAAACTTCTGACCTCCACTGACTGTAATGTGTACATGTTATGTAAATTAAAATATCCTTTGAAAAACACAGTTTTAAGTGACGCCATTCATTTTTGCGGGTGTTCTATACATTTTGCCAAAAACAAGTTATTTATTTATATTACCATGTTCAAATGACACACACAAAGTTTTGTTTTATTATATGTATTGTCTTACTGAATGAAGTATTCAACAGTCTAACCCATATGCCAAATGAGATGCATTACTATTTATCTATAACATGTTAATTCTTGGAGGATTTTGACCGGTGCGTCTTCACACCGCCCAGAAGAAACATCGCCGGGAATTCTGTGCTGTGGATGTTCCAGCGATCAACCTGGCGATGGACATTCTGGTGGTATTCGTCGTATGAATGAACCAAACAAGAATGGGTACGACAAACGGCGATGTTTTGCCTGTGGGATGACAGGACATATAATCAGAGACAGCTTAATTAAATAAATAGGGACTCGGCATTACTGCCAAGCAAATAACAGGCACGACATTCGTATGCGAAAATAAGTTTGTTTGTCTTGAAAATATCTGTGATGCTTGTAACTGTTTCAGTCTGTAAAGATGACATTTGTTCAAAATCTGATACTAATGATAGTAATATTAGTTTATGTGACAATGTGAGGATGAAGTCTAAAATTGTTGGAGAGCTAAGTTAAAAAATAAAAAAAAAATCTAAATGCAATAATGTTACAGGAAAGAAAATCAAGCAAATGAGCCGCCTCATGGGAAAACCAACAATGTGGTTTCCGACCAGGTCCGACACAAACCGGCCTGTACAGTCAAAGAAAAGAGCTAGAAGCTTGAAATTTTGGATTTAAGTAGAAGACGAATTGTACTATCCGAGTAGCGAAAACAGAGGCGCTGATCAGCTTCGCAGTTACTGCAAAGCTGATCTGCGTCTTGGTTTTCGCCTATGCACATTGTTGGTTTTCCCATGAGGCGGCTCAATTAATACTTTAGATGAAACATGTTTGACAGAAAGTGCCAAAGATTCGCCGAGTAACGGAGCAACAAATACATGTAGCTCTAAACAATTATCATTTGACTTAATCCCAGATAGCACGTATACATTGGCCCTCCATTGGCCCATCGGACGCCGCACGATTGGCCCATGGTTGTAAATATTGAACGGGCCAACCTAGCGTTTGCTCATCGGCCCATCTTTGGCCCATAACATTGGTTCGACATTGGGCCAATGCCGGGGGCTTTTGCATTTTTTGTTGGCCCATCACTGTTTTAATGTGCTCATTACAAGCTATCGATGATGCATTTCTATCGCATATGTCCACTCGGTACAGTTTCTTGATCTGCAGCACCACGGTGACAGTCGAGCTTGGTCTTTTGTCTTTGGAGAAGGTAAACTCTTCATTTTTCGTTTTCTCTGTGCTGGGTAACTTTGACGACTGGTCTTCTGAAAACAAACGAATAAATACAGCACCATGACAAAAACATAAACTAGCCTCATTTATGCAACATTTTAACGCGTTCAGTTTAGCTCATAAAGGAATAGCTGTTTAAGAAATACATGTTAAAACTAAAACCTCTTTGTTGCAACGAAGTGTGATGGCTAAAGAAAATAAAACATTGAATTATATTATATAAAATCAATTATATTTACGCAACTGCCTTTAATAAGATGGAGAAATGAGCTTAATAATTAATGCAAAAAAATAAATAAAACTTACCTTCTAAACCTCAGAGTGTCTGTTTCCTAACATGCAAAACTGACTTCTCTAAAACTTCATGCGAAACACCTGTTAATAATTCTCACATGCCTGAGAATTTTTCTCGTTGCTATGACAACTGATGTACTCTTGTACTCTGGCTGGAGCAGCAAAGCAAATAATAAACCACAATATTATGAAAAGACGTGTTACAGTGAAAAAGGCGTTAACTTCAATTTTGCTCCCATTGCTTACTAAATATTTACAGATTAGATATACAGTAAGTTTAAATGGCCTGGTCAAGGAAGTAACTGCTAATTAAGATAATGGTTTTAAAATCATTGATGGTGATTTACATATAAATCATAATAATTATCTGTAAATTGAAACTATGAGGAAACCGGACTGTCTCTTTATTGAATAAAGTTTAAAGACAGTAATTAATCGATTACAGATTAACACCGGTCAGTATTTAATCATATACGAATCGGCCAATGATATGCCAACCATCGACCAACGGAAAGTGTACACGACAAGTTTTTTTTATTTTCTCAGGCTCCTTTGTATGAGCATTGCCATACATGGTCACTAAAGTTAACACTTTCCCTCAATTCAAACTTAAACTAGTATGCATTAATTACTAAACTATATAGAAAAGAAAAAAAAAAAGAAAAAAAAAAAAAAGAAATTCCTATACTATCCAGCATGCACACAACATTAACTAACGTTGTGTGCCTGCTGGGTATAAGTACATCGTTTATTACAATGGCTAACAAATATGGGCCACTCTTGTTTCTGTGAAAGAAAATCACTTTCATGATCCGTTGCACTAACAGATCGTTTGCCAAAGTTGGGCCAACGTCGGCAAATATTGCATGTGAATGCACTACCGCACCAACATTGGCCCAATCATGTACATGCGACCGCAACCAAATGCCAATTACCCAATTAAATCAATATGCAATGTTGGCCCAATGATATTTGCTATCTAGGATGTCTAAGTGTCTGAATTTCGGAGATCTAAATATTCAAAGACTCAGTGGCAAAAATATGTTTAAATTTTCTGAACTTAAAGCAATGTTGACATCATCTGAAAACAGTTCTCTACATATCTTCGGCATCAGTGAAACAAAGCTAAAAATAAGTTGTCTTCATATTTTAATATTGATGGCTTTCAGGAACCTTTTCGTAAAGATAATGATAGTAATGGCGGTGGGGGTATAATAGTGTACGTTCGAAATGGTATCAATGCTAAACGCAGATTAGACTTAGAAACAAATGTGATTGCATGCATTTGGTTAGAAATAACAGTAGGCAAGAGTAAACCATTTTTGATTAGAAATATGTATCGTTCCCCAGACTCTAAAGTTGACTTCTTTGATAGGTTTGAAAGTTTTGTTGATAACGCGTCAAGTGTAGGGAAGGAAATAATTTTGTTGGGTGACTTCAACAAAAACTTAATATTAGGTGATCATAAAGATATAGAATGGGAAAACTTTATAACGTCTTTAGGCTTCAGCCAATTAGTCAGTGAACCAACAAGGGTAACTGCTTCCTCTAGTACATTAATTGATCATATTTACTCAAACCTTGACGAAAACCTAGCACGTGTACATGTTTCTAAAATCATTATGCGGTATACGGTAATCGCAAGGTTTTTTTTTTTTTTTTTTTTTTTTTTTTTTTTTTTTTTTTTTTTTTTTTTTTTCTAATTTTTATTTCGAATATCAATACAACATATAAACAATTTTTGATCCACAATTACAAACACATATATATATATATAAGAGAAAACAAAAAAAAAAAAAAAAAAAAAAAAAAAAAAAACAACAGAAAACTACATATATTTTTTCCACAAGTTTTGGTTTTCTTATTTAAGAGAACAGGAAAGAGACAGGGTAGATAGACAGAAGATAATGTCAGAAAAACAACAACAGTTTATCAATTTCAGCATAATTAAGAGACTCTAATAAGATGTGTTTATACATTTCTATGTTGAAATTCTACAACAAATAACAAATGTAAAAAGAAACGTTGCTCATGTCCTCCGAGTACAGACCTTCAATCCTTTTCAAAAAACTGTAGGGGTAGTTATATATAACTATTTATATTTTAAAAGGAATTACCCTCTGGCATTGGTGTTAAAATAATTATATAGGGGCGCCCATTTAGCGAAAAATTTAGTCATAGTATTGTTCATCAGAGCAATATATTTTTCACTTTGAAATTTTTTCTTCAGTAAGTTGATAAAATTATCGATACGTAAGGTTTTTTGAGTAAACTTGGTGGTATATATATAATGTTTTGCAATTATGGATAGATAATTTCTTATTGTATTTCTTCTATCTTGATTTGAGAATATAATTTGCTTCCCATCTAAATTTAATGTTAGTGTTGAGTGAGTATTTAACCAGAGTTGTAATTCGTTCCAAAATTGTTTAACTATTTCACATTCTACGAAAAGGTGATATATCGTTTCGGTTTGTTGATTGCAATATTCACAAATATTATTGTCGGTTTTGTTAATTCTATATAGAAAGGATTTTGTGACTAGTATTTTATTTATTACTTTGAATTGAAAGTCTTTAAGTTTTATTTCTTTAACGGACGCTATTATTTTATTATAGTGTTTGTACTCATCAGTATCAATAAATCCAAATTCTTGCATCCATTTATCATTTAATTCTATTTTCTTTGACTGTAGCATTAAATCATAAAATCGTCTACATCCTTTTTTATCTTTTAAAACAAACTGGAGATATATATTGCATGTAACATTGAATCTGTTTGTAATGCAAGTTGTTGTATTATCGTTTAGCGTATTTTTCCATCTATTTGGGATTTTATTCATGAGAGCTTCATATTCTAAAAATGTTCCTCTTATTCCATAACGTGTTTTTAAAGCTTCAAAATCAAATATATTTCCTTGTTCATTAAGAAGATCCGATACTTGCCGAATACCTTTTTTATACCATTCGTTAATAAAGAAACTATGTCCGTTTATTAATTTTTTATTATACCATAAAGGTGCATTCAAAATATCTTGAACTTTTTCAATGTTAATACAGTCACAAAATGACCCCCAGTCTGTTAAAATGTCTCTCCAAAATGGGTTTTGTATATCTGATAACACTACTCTTACATACCCAGGTCCGAAATTAAACAGTTTTTCAAAATTAATGTTTGCCATAGAGCACCATGAGATATTCTCAGATTGTTTAACTATTCTTCTTAACCATGAGATATGCAGCGCTTTTATAAAAGTTTTTGTATTTATCATTCTAAGTCCTCCTGCCGTAACATCCTTAATAATTATATTTCTTTTAATTCTATCAGGACCTGAATTCCACAAAAATTTATAAAATATTTTATCTAATTTTTTCATAAGTTCCCCTGGTGGATTTGGAAGTGCTAAAAATAAATGGACAAATTTAACTAACGCCAATGATTTAATAATAGTAATTCTTCCAAACAGTGTTAACTTCCTTTTGGACCATACTTTACAGAGTGCTTCAATATTAGAATAAATTTGCCCTGTATTTAAATCCCATATATCAAACACCTCTACGCTAAAGGTAACCCCTAATATTTTAAACTCTCCTTGCGTCCAGTCGAGTTTATATTCTCTACAAAGTTGCCTATTTGAGTGACTTAGTGATCCTATCCAAATTGCTCTTGTTTTCTCGATGTTTATTTTTAGCCCTGACATGGAATAATATAGATTTAAAATTTTTAGTGTCTCTTTTAGAGACTGTTCTGTACCGCAAGGTTAACAATATTATAAAATCTAATACTCATCAGAATATTACACACAGATCATTTAAAAAAATGATGAAAACAAATTTACCAGTGAATTGCAAGAAGTACCTTGGGAAACAATCGAATATTTATGACGTGGATGAAATTGTCGAAGTATGGAATAAGATGTTCTTAGAAGTAGTTAATAAACACGCCCCTTGAAAATCGCATCGTATTAAAAGGAAGTATAAGCCAGATTGGCTTAATCCAGAAATTCTAGACTGTATGAAAGAATAGGATAAATGCAAATTAAATGGTATAATTGATGAATATCGAATCTTAAGAAATAAAGTGTCTACAATGATAAACCAGGCTAAAGAGAAAACATATCAAACAAAAGTTGAGGAAGGGAAAGATGATCCTCGTTCGATTTGGAATTATTTAAACAATTTGGCATGAGCAAATAAGGGAATGCTAAAGTTGAAGGTTTTGAAATAATGGTAAATAATGATTTAATATCTGATTATCAAGACATTGTCAATGTGTTTAAAGAATATTTTGTGAGTATCTCATCTAAACTAAAAGAGCCAATAAAACCGTTTGACTTGAAACTCCTTCAAGATTTCGTTGATTCTAAAGTGAATGATGGCAAAACTTTTGTAAATTGTTCGTTCGTTAGTAACTGTTTGTCTAATATGGATATAAAAAGGCTACGGGATTAGATTCTATAGACCCAAGGTTGTTAAAGATTGCTCCGAATGTTTTGACCCCACCCATTACTTATATAATTAATAGAAGTATTGAGTCTGGTGTTTCCCCTGCATATGGAAAATGCAAAAGTAAACCCAAAATTCAAATCTGGTGACGAGGATAATCAGTAGAAACGCCAAGCTAGGGAGTAGTAATATTTTTAAAAGCATAGCAACCAAAAAACGTTCGAAATCTAGCTGATTCAAAATGAATCGACGATCAGTACCCTAATTTAAACCGTTCGTACACGATAAAAACACAAACAATCTTAACCAAACTCGCAGCCCATTTTGACAACAGCTAGATCCGCCTCATTATTGTACAAACTACACATACTGTGTATTGTAAAAATGTAAACAGACGTTTCTCGCTACGCGATTGGCGCTGCCGATACACACCCAATTTGAATCGTTTATTTCAGGAATATAAGACTTTCTCCAGCTTTGGCACCTATGCCAGACAAAAATTTGGAATTTCTTCTTTGTATTCAGGCTTTTTCATCAAAATCTGTGATGACACGTTGTGGCTTTGCAAAATAACTTTTGGGGACTGAAAATCATTGGAGACAAGATGGCGGCTTCTTGACAAGAATGCAGTGGCTTACGACACTTTATAAATGGTGCTTAAATTGCAAGAAATCAAAATCAAATCTTTACCAGTACATTTATCATAAGCAAAAATAGTGCAGAAACCAGTTTTTATATTAGAATAAGGTGACACCTTATATTTATTTCAGAAAATCACACAATGTCTCTGAAATGCAACCAAAAAACTGTGTGACAGCCTGCCTAGGCTGATTTTAAATTGCTAATATTAGGAATACAAGACTTTCTCCAGCTTTGGCACCTATGCCAGACAAAAATTTGGAATTTCTCCTATGTATTCAGGCTTTTTCATCAAAATCTGTGATGACACGTTTTGGCTTTGCAAAATAACTTTTGGGGACTGAAAATCATTGGAGACAGGATGGCGGCTTCTTGACAAGAATGCAGTGGCTTATGACACTTTATAAATGGTGCTTAAATTGCAAGAAATCAAAATCAAATCTTCACCAGTACATTTATCATAAGCAAAAATAGTGCAGAAACCAGTTTTTATATTAGAATAAGGTGACACCTTTTATTTATTTCAGAAAATCACGCAATGTCTCTGAAATGCAACCAAAAAACTGTGTGACAGCCTGCCTAGGCTGATTTTAAATTGCTAATATTAGAAATACAAGACTTTCTCCAGCTTTGGCACCTATGCCAGACAAAAATTTGGAATTTCTTCTTTGTATTCAGGCTTTTTCATCAAAATCTGTGATGACACATTGTGGCTTTGCAAAATAACTTTTGGGGACTGAAAATCATTGGAGACAAGATGGCGGCTTCTTGACAAGAATGCAGTGGCTTATGAGACTTTATAAATGGTGCTTAAATTGCAAGAAATCAAAATCAAATCTTTACCAATACATTTATCAAAAGCAAAAATAGTGCAGAAACCAGTTTTTATATTAGAATAAAGTGACACCTTTTACTTATTTCAGAAAATCACACATTGTCTCTGAAATGCAACCAAAAAACTGTGTGACAGCCTGCCTAGGCCGATTTTAAATTGCTAATATCAGGAATATAAGACATTCTCCAACTTTGGCACCTATGCCAGACAAAAATTTGGAATTTCCTCTTTGTATTCAGGCTTTTTCATCAAAATCTGTGATGACACATTGTGGCTTTGCAAAAAAAACTTTCAAGGACTGGAGACAAAATGGTGGCTTTTTGACAACATGACACTTCATGAAAATTGCAAGAAATCAAAAGCAAATCTTCACCAAAATATTTATTCTAGGCAATAAAAAATGTAGAAGCAAGTTTTTATTTTAGAATGTGATGACATTTTTTTTTTTCTTCAGAAAAGGAAACTTTCTGTTCTCTTTAAAAGTCAACCAAAATCAGAGTGACAGCTTGCCAGGTTTATTTCAGGAATATAAGACTTTCTCCAGTTATGCCAGACAAAAATTTGGGATTTCTCCTTTGTATTCAGGCTTTATCATCAAAATCCGAGATGACACATTGCGGCTTTGCAAAAAAACTTTTGGAGACTGTAAATCCTTGGAGACAAAATGACGGCTTCATGGAAAAGATTCTGGCTTATGACACTTGAAAAAAAAAATCACAAGCAAGTCTTTTCCAATACATTCAGAGTTCTAAACAACTGGAAACATTTAGAAGCGAGCTGTTCTCTTAAAATGTAATGACACAATTTATTTATTTCAGAAAATATTACTTTCTAGCATCAAATTAACAGAAAACTAAAAATTAAAACAAAAAGAATCTGTAGAATGTGTTCAATCTGAATCCTTTTTTTTTTTTTTTTTTTTTTTTTTTTTTAGGAATGTATATAAGACTTTCTCCAGTTTTGACACCCATACTGGGCAAAAGTTTGAAAATCTTTTTCATATTCACACTTCATCATTAAGATCCGAGGCAACATGTCACAGCTTTGTAAAATCTTTTTTCGGGTGTAAATCCTAGAAACAAAATGGCAGCTTCGTCTGCATAACTGTTTCGGAGAATTAAATGTCATTAAAATTGTAGATGGACAAAGAGACAACAGATCACGGGTATACAATTAGCTCATCATGTGAGCCTAAAGGCTTAGGTGAGCTAACAAAGAGGCCCAGCCAATGTATTCATTGTGTACCCCATTACCATGTGGATTTTTAGCTCACCTGAGCCGTCAGGCTCACAAGGTGAGCTTATAGTATACCCATGCTCCGTCGTCCGTCCGTCCGTCCGTCGTCCACCATTTTCAAAGAACTTCTCCTCTGAAACCGCTTGGCCAATCAAAGCCAAATTTTACATGAAGCATCTATGGGAAGGGGGAACCAATGTGTATATAAATAATCCAGGTCACATGACCAAGATGGCCGCCATGCCCATATATGGTAAAAACCCTTCAAAAATCTTCTTCTCCGGAACCACTGGACCGATTTCAACCAAACTTGGCATGAAGCATTAATGGCTCAAGCACTACAATGTGTATATAAATCATGACCCTATGATGACCTTGACCAAGTTTATGGCAAGGTCAACATGGGTTGCCTGTGCATCTGAATTGGGAAAACTGTTAAAATGTCATTTGAAGGAAAAAACAGGAAATTGGCAAATGGACAGAATATTGAAGATTCTGAAAAAAGAAAATGGCCCAAGGGCTTATCTGCCCCTGCACTGGAGTTAAATACCATAATATTCAAACATGTTTATTGGTATATGCAGCTGATCTCAGGTGAGCGTTTACAGGACCATTGGTCCTCTGGTCTTTAAAATAAAATTGTCTGAACTTCTGATATACATATAACATGCATTGGTTCCTTGCCATTGCTTACTTTTTTATATACATTTGTTTTTGTCCCACCCACTAGGGCTTTGACAAGTGAGAAGGCACTTAATGCTTGCCAAGAGTGTTGCTGACCGACTGAGTAGCTTAGTGGTTAAATCAACCCACAAAGGAATGTTATTGAAGTAAAACAGCCCTGCAACATATAAACCAGAAATTTTTCTCGGTAGAAGTCTGGCCATGTCCCAACATAATCATAGCTGTTTACTGGGATGTCTCAACATGATGGCATTTTCTGGGACATTTAGACACAAAACAAACAAAAACATTCTACCGTTTTGTTCTAATTAGCGCGCTGTGTGCTTAATTTTTCAAAATAACTTAAAAGTTATGGTTACAAAATATTGTTCTAATTAGCGCACACTAGGAACGACCAGAACACATAAATTGATGAAATTAAAGTGTACCAGTCATTACAAAATAACGTTTGATCATTTTAGGTTATGCTTTAATGTCGTTAATAATATATAAATGTGTAAAATTGCAGTAAAATATAAATATGCTAGTAGAGCAGTGTGCGCTTACACACATATTTTTCGGAAACGGAGAGGGTGTGCGCTTATTGGAGCATGTGTGGTTATTAGAACGAATACGGTAAATCTAAAATATCAAGGCTTGAAAAAGGTAAAAGTATTAAAGCCATGTGAATGATGATGAAATGGCACAATCAGAACAAAAGTCTCACTCCAAAAACAGAGATGGGAAAATGAATCAAACACCATTTCCTTGTACATGTAGCGCTGTATAACTTAGAAAGAATTAAAAGACACAGATGTAATGTTTAAAAGACAATATTTGATGATCATCCTGAATGCATTACATGAACACATACTTTTCATTTTCTTGCCTCATCTGTCCATAAAACATCACTGTCATGCTATTGACATAATCTGCTCGAGAACTGAGATGTCTTTCACAGAGTCCAGACCACAACTGACTGAGAATCCGCTGTTTAATCCTACATGTAATCTTAGTACACTATAAAAGTAATTGTGTACATTGTGGGCATGTACTCTTTGACCTTTCAACATCCAGCCACGAATTTCCTCACCATTGTTTATTATAAAATTAATCCTGGCAGGTGACAATTTTACTGTCTTTCACAGATTTGGTCATTAAAATCATGGACTTTAGATTCCACTTGATATTTTTCTCTGTCCTGCATGGCACAAGATTCTGAAAAATAATATAGATGCATGGTGGTTATAATACATATAACATTTCTCTGTTAGGTACATGCATTTATGACTGCTGTTTAATTTAAATGAGCTGTGTCATGATAAAACCAACATTTTGCATATGCAAAAACAAAGGCGCAGACCAGCTTCGTAGTAATTGAGAAGCTGATCAGCCCCTTAAATAGTACACTTCCTCTGCTTTCTAAATTAAAAAAATTCCAGCCTCTAGCCATCTTCTGTGCTTGTACAGCTCGGTTTGTGTTGGACGTGTTAAAAAGCCACATTGTTGGTTTTCTTATGACATGGCTCAATTATATATTAAAAGAATGTAAAATTGAAGGGTAGATCAGCTGCACCACCAGAAGATGTGCAGCTTCAATTTGCAAAGCATCCAGAGACAACCAACACTACTAAGTACAACCAAGGCGGATAATCCATGGTGGGATACTCTGGACTTTTGCATCTATAGGCTGGGCCCCAGCATTTGTTTCTGAGTGGGGGTGGGGCACTGAAAGCTGAAAAGTCATAATCCCCGCAGAGCAAGGGAAGTAACTATTTTCCTTGGAAAAAAGTCAGACTTTGGTTACTTTTCTTTGAAATGCACCTAATCAAAACAAAATTGAAAATTATACCCAAGTTCCAAAAACTTAAAATTACAAAGATTTGCTAGAATTTCAACTTTGTCCAACTTTCAGGTTGTTTGATTACAGAAGATCAGAGACAATAGAGGCAACAGAGAACAACCAACACAGATAAAATCAATTTTCATACGACATCAGGTTTTAATAATTGCATGTATAGATTATACCTGGCTGGGAACAACTTTTTATGGATCAAAATGATCTTTTGATAGTTGTTCCCAAAACGAAGCTGTGACTGTGTTTATGCAGACTTCTGTGCCTGTTAATATTTATTTCATCCGTGTTAATTGTTCAATTGTTCTCAGTCGCAGTAGTTGTCTCTGGACGGGGGAGGGGATACCATGGGTATGCATATTAAATAGGGGGCACTTGAGCCGCAACATGAGAAAAACTGGTCCTCGGGAGTACTGACACAAACTGGCCTGTACAGAAGCTAGAAGCTTGGAAACATGAATAAGAAGAGCAAATGTTCTATGCATGTAGCAAAAACAAGGGCACTGATCAGTTGTGCAGTTACTGCACAGCTGATCTGAGACTTTGTTCTCGCACATATTGCAAAACTCTGATTTTCTCATGACACGGCTCAAATAGATATGGCAAAGTAAGAGAAAACATTCCAGACTGCAATACTACATGGGAAATGGCAATGATTGTTTTTCTCAGTTTTACGCCCCTTTCAAGATTATTTCAGCTCATGAGTCTGGCTAATCAGTAGGTGGGGCAAAAATGAAAGAACCACCTGGCACGTACGCCCACAAGCAAACTCCCACAAGCAAACTTGCCCTGATTGGGCAAACCCGACAAAGCGGTGATGATCAAATGATTAAATGCTGGGATCAAATTCAGCATTCTCAACCACGGGGGCCGATGACCATGATTTTGTCAACTGAATGTTCCTGCAGCAGGGGATGCTTGACAATGTCAAATCCACCCCCCTCCCCCAACACACACACACACACACACACACACACACACACACACACAACCCCGTTTCCAATTACCCGGAATGGGGGGGGGGGGGCGGGGCAGGGGTCATGCATACAAATGACTGGTGCATAATTTACATCTCGAACAAACCTGGTAATTCTTTCTTGTGGCTGTGGCCAGGGGCTGTCCGTGTAAGCAAATCCACTAGAAATTAGAATCCATGGTTCTGAGTGAGACTGATGTCAATCTGTCAATTATTATCCCTCTCTCAATGAATTGAATGGTTTAAAAACAGCAGAACATGCACCAATTTATTTAAATAAAACAGTAATTATACGTTAAATCCACAAAAATCTATTTAATTTCCTTGTTTGCACCATTTTACTGCAAATTACAAAACAAATGACCAGCACATGTTTATATGCTGAAGCTGTCAGCAGTACACGACTGCTGTGTAAATGGAAAATCGATTCCGAAAATATGCCAGCAATCAGATGTCAATTTTACGATTATCAAGTCTTCTCCAGCAATTTTACAAAGCCGTTACACGGAATATGGTTTAATGAACATTTAATACAAAAATTAGCTGATTCTGCGATGACACGTTGTGGGTTTGCAAAATAACTTGGACCAACTAAATGCGACATAAACACGGAAGTCTTTCACCCCTTTCGGTATTTATTTATATACGTCGCCCCAGTGATTTGTCACGTGACATGTGTTTCGATTTTGATTTGACAAAAAATCGTAGTTGGCGGATCGAGCTTTGATTTAGTCCGTGTATTATTATTATGCCTTCTTTCAGCGCTGTATTTTAGTGGAAATTTCGACGTCAATTCGGCCGCCATTTTGGTTAGGGACTACTTGACGTCGAGTAACGCTTCAAAATAAAATACAATTACCGCTTTTTCGCTCTTGGCGCTCCTACTGAATGTTGATAATTACAGACCTATTTCGCTCTTGCCTACACTCTCTACTAGTAAGATCATTGTAAAATGGGTAGAGAAAAATCGAATGCTTTATCTAGATAAACATACTCTCCTTCATAAAAATCAAAGTGGGTTCAGAAAGAAATTACTCAACAGAATCGGCTCTTATTCTAATGACAGGCACATGGTTAAAAGCTATTAACATAACATAAACTTCATTTCACTCATGTCATATGCAATGTCATGTGAGGTTCATATGATACTACAACTAGCGGTTAGGACTATCATCAATACAAAACTAATAGAAAATGACAAATGTTTAAGTATTTTGTGTAGTAGGTGGCACAAGAAGCTAGCAACAAAAAGCAGCAATGTTATATGTAAGCCAAGCGTTAATTAGCTGATGATATTGTTAACTATAAAAATATTTGTCTACGAGAATAATTCCAAAGAAGACAGGATACAGATATCTTCAAAATAAGCTTTAAAATGGATTACTTCCCTTACATTAATAATGGCAAGTTGGTTGGGAGTGCAATGACTGATTTTCGAAAAGCGTTTGATCTGGTTGATCATCAATTACCTCTACAGAAACTCCGTATTTATAAGTTCAGTGAATCGACGTTGTTATGGTTCAAATCATATCTTAATAATTGAACCCAACGAGTAGTTAGTAACAACTTAAACTCAACTAGTGCTGACGTTGTGTGCGTGGTCCCTCAGGGGTCCATTTTAGGCCCTATTTTATTCTTGCTTTTTATCAACGATCTACCGCTTTGCAGAACTTACCAGTATCGGTTGACCTCTATGCAGACGATACAACTTTATATAGTACTGCTTCAGATAAACGTATCTACAAAATGCTTTAATTCTGTCCACATTTGGTGCTTAGAGAATAGTATGACTATCAATACTGATATTGATGGTGGGGTTGAGTGTATGTCATCCAATCTAGATAATGATATAGACATATATTTTAAGCTATTCATACTTCTTTACGCAGATGATACGGTGATAATGAGTGATTCTTCTAATGGACTCCAGCGTGCATTGAATATATATATAATGATTATTGTATACAATGGAAATTAACTGTTAATATAAAAAAAGTCAAAAGTTGTTGTTTTTGCTAAAGGTAGGCAAGCACAATATTCTTTTTCTTTAAATGACCAAACACTGGATGTTGAAAAGGACTATAAGTATCTAGGTGTGTTATTTAGTAGGAGTGGGTCTTTCTTTTCTGCAACGAAATTATTGGCAGGGCAAGCTGAAAAGGCAATGTTTAATTTGGTAAGAAAATCAAGAACGTTAATGCTTCCTATTGATTTACAAATAGATCTTTTTAATAAAATGGTTCAGCCTATTCTTTTATAAGGGAAGCGAGGTATGGGGTTTCGCAAATCTTGATGTATTAGAGCGAGTTGTTTTAAAATTTCTGAAAATTATTTTGAATATGAAAACAAGCACACCAAATTTTATGGTGTATGGAGAAACAGGGGTTTTCCCAATTTATATTGAAATTTATTGTCGCATGATTTCTTTCTGGGCTACAATCGTTTCTGGACCACCTAATAAATTATCGTATGGTGTTTATAATGCAACATACAGTATATATACATGTGAAAACAATGATAACACTAAATTTAAATGGTTTCACAAAGTTAAAGATATACTCTGCAGTTGTGGTTTTAGTGGAGCATGGGATAACCACACATTTCCAAATAAAAATGGTTAGTAAACGCAGTACGACAAAAGTTAAGAGATATTTTTTATAACAAATTGGTTTTTCTCGATTTCAGACAGCAGTAGTGGGTTTAATTACAGAATTTTCAAAAATAACTTTTGTTTTGATCAATATTTGGTATCTCTCCCATTAAAGCAGCAGAAATTATTTATACAAATAAGAACACGTAATCATCGATTACCGATAGAAACAGGAGGGTGGAAAAAATAGCTCATCAGAGGAGATTATGTAATTTATGCAAAACAGAAATTGGAGATGAGTTTCATTATGTACTTGTTTGTCGGGAATTAGAAAATATTAGAAAACAATATTTACTAAGGTATTTTTATGTTCGACCGAATACTCTAAAATTTTCTGAACTATTCAATTGTAAGAATACCACCACATTAAGAAATTTGTGTGCATTTATAAGCGATATATTTACAATTGTAAAAAATCAATAACCATCCATGGTAACAGAATTTCTTATGTAAGTTTATGTTTAGCACCTTTTGAAATGTAAACGTATCTATGTTTACTGAGTAATGTTTTGTATTTAGAAAGTATTACATGGCTATTTACTCTGAACCTCTGTATGATATTATGTAAGATGAAGAAGAAGACGAAGAACTTTATTCAAATGCTATAGGCCTATCGGCCCTTGAGCACATACATGCAACAAGACATGCAATACAAACATAAACATTTAAAGACAGCAGATAGTTTCGGTGGTATAAATGAGCAACTTTTCACGGAAAAAGTCTTATACGTATATATACCTGCCCAAACATCTCCACAATTCCACTACCACATGCGGTAGTACGATTGTGAGATGCTTCTATGTTTCCCAATCGCACTTTTAACCCATTGGAGAGCGTGATAATTGTTAAAGTGCAATATTTTGATTATCGTTTCGCTAATATGCTCGATTGTATTGTAAATAAATGGTTTGTGTACCACCGTGTCAGACACGATTTCCACGTGCTATGTATAAGATCAGCAAAAATTCATTGACTATGTATTTGACATTGAATCGTCATGTTGCGATAATTCAGTTCGTTTATGGAAAATACATAATACATAATTGAGGTATGTACACTTATTTCTAAGACACGAATACTCGCCGCTCATGCCCACGACCATGATGCACAGCGATGGGGCAAGACTGCAGCAGCATTTCGCTACTGCAATCGTGCCCCCGCCGCGCACCGGTGCGAGGCAGAGCGGGGAGTATTCGCCTACAAAGCATCATATCATAACATTCAAAATACTTCCTTCATCAGCTAACATATGGAGATGCAAAATATGTTGAAAAAATTTCTTACCACTATAGATGATAATATACAGATCTTGTATCGTTTTTATACCTTTTGAACTTTGAAATCTTTAAACTGTATAGTATAGCAATGACTAGCTCTGATCGTGACTTTTTTGTTGTTGTTGTTGTTTTCTGAAAAGCCTCTGACATCGCGCTTTCACAAAACGAAATAGAAAGCGCACATCTAAGGCTTTATTTATATGCATTAACATGCTTCCTATAAGTGAGGGGTCATCATTTTATGACGGATTGTACAAGTTTAAATAAGTCAGTGATTGTATACTATAGAATTTCTTATTTCAAATGCCTTATAGATATAGCATGCCAAATTTCTTATTTTAGACTTGCTTTTGGTCATGAGAAGCTCTGTACACTTATGCATGTTTGGTCTTATTCGATAGTATCTAGAGATGTACTGATTTCTAATTTCATTATATGCAGGACACTCAAAAATAAAATGGTATTCGTCCTCTAATATATTGCAAAGCTGACATTTCCTCTGTGTGATGGCTACTCTGTTTCTACCCCATCTCCCAGTTTCGATTCCTAGTCTGTGTGAACTAACCCTGAGACGTGACAATGCCACGCGCCACTTTTTAACAGTTACAGCATCCAAATAAAATTGTGATTCGAAGCTTGCGATGGTTCTATAAAACAATGCTCTACTTGACTTATTTAGATCACTTTGCCAGTTTTGTAAGTAAGTATCATGTATTCGTTGCTTAACATGTGATAGAAAAACATCTTTATCACCCACGCTCTGGTTTAACCAGACTTCGTAAAAACCTAAAGATGATAATAATTTTTTCACGAGACTGGCCCAGTTTTTCATATCTGGGTATAATTCCATATCATTTAACATCATTTTATATACTATATTGATATATTTATTTTCTTTGGCATTCAGAATTTTTAACCAATACTTTATTATACTGAAATGTCGTTTAGCTTGGAAAGTTTCCCGCCCAAGTTCCCCGTATATAAAACTGTTTTGCGTCGACTGTTTTACTCCTAGTAGGTTTTTGCAGAACTGAAGGTGCACTCGTTCTATTTGATTTGCCTGGCAGAATCCCCAAACTTCAGATGAATAATTTAGTATTGGGGAAACAAGTTTATCGAATAATTCTAAAGTATGTTTGGGGGTAAGCTGAGCTAATTTATGGAGATAACTTTTAAGCTTGAATATGGCCTTCTGTGCCTGTCCAGCTAGTGTTTCTTGTGCCTGAGAGAATGCTCCACCCGTAGTAAAAACAATTCCAAGATATGAAAATGAACTGACAATATCGATCTCCCTTTCGTTATAATAAAATTTTAGGTTTCTGGGCAGAGTTCCCCCTTGTCTAAAAATCATAACTTTAGTTTTGTCAACATTGACTTTCAGCTTCCATCTATTACAATAGTCATGCAAAAAAATCAAGCCCTGCCTGTAAACCTTCAGCAGATTCTGAAAAAAATAATAATATCGTCTGCATACAAAAGAAGGAACATTTTCATTAACCCTATATCCAAACCTTCTGCACCTTTTTCTCTAAATTCATCTTCAATATCATTTAAGTACATCGCGAACAAAAATGGGGACAAACACTCTCCTTGGCGTATGTTTACCTCATATTGCCATTGTAATAATGGACTGAGAGAAATAAAGGTTTTGACTTGACTTAAAACTAAATTAATGTTAATTGCTGGTCGACAGAAGAGAAATTCCTTAATTGATTGTGACCTAAAAATCACATTCAAGGATCTGAAATTAAAATATTCTAATAATGAGAAAATCTTAGGGGTTCACGTTGATCAGAACTTTGCTTGGAATAGTCATTTTCAGCATGTGTGTAAAAAGATAGCGTCACACCTCTGATTATTATCACAAATCAGAATGTATCTCACTGTGCAACATAGACTTTTATATTATAATGCATACATAAGATCTCATATTGAAAATTGTTGTGTAGTATGGGGAAATTCTAGCAATTTTAATGCATATAAAATTGAAAAAAAATGCAAAGAAGAGCTTGCAAACTTATTTTAGGGACGGATTATACCACACTAGATGAAGCACGCAATCAATTGGATATTTTATCTTTCGAAGAAACCATCTTTATTCACAAAGCAAAGGTAATGTTTAAAATAGATGATATATGTTTTATATGCTTTGAGGGCCTCGGGGAAGTTTGGCTTTGCCAACCGAGTTACTCTCGTTAAATAAAGTAATTACTTACTTACATACTTACTAATCCTAACGATGTAAGTATGAAGCGCCAATAAATTTATAGTGCAAAATGTACATTAGGGAGCAGCTGACAAAAAAAGAAACGCAACAATTTTATTTCACTAAATTTTGAGCCAACTTTGATACAATCAGAAATCCTTGCATTTTCTACTACTGCATTAGATATCAGACTTTCGAATGCAAGAAACCGATTTTCATTTTGATGCATATTTACGGAGTTATTCAATGCCGACCATGGGCATGCTGAAAGTGGAAAACCACACAGTGCGCATGCGCGAGCATTAAAATAATGGTACAATTTAAATCCGCTTTAAACCCGCATTCAAAATCACAATGTACCACTCAGCAGATAACTCACACGTTAAAGAAATAAAACGAATAAAATTGAAATTATCCCCCTTCCAATAAAACATATAGGGATTTTGATGGTTTTAATCACGAGCTGGTGTGTCGTTGAACTTTATTTCTTTTTCTTGAATTTTAATTAGGGAGCAGCTGACATTGTTTCTTGGTGATTTGGTGTTTCAAAAGTGTGCGCATGCGCAGAGCAGATTTGTCACAATTTGCATTATTTAAGACGACACAAATTTCTCATTCAATATTTATCGAAATGAAAATCAGTTTTTTGCATGATATACCCTAATATCCCATGAGTGCGAATTATACAGCAACAGACCTGAAATTATCAACGTTTTTCCCTTAAACTCGAAAATCCTCAGTGGCCTATTGTTGCGTTTCTTCTTTTGTTCAGTATATATTGTATGTCTCATTGTAGAGCGGATTACCCTTTAAATGCTTAGCAATGTATATAATCAAGTATGATTCTGAATGGACTGTAAACCGGTTTAAGCGCCCCCCCCCCCCCCCCCCACACACACACACACCTCTTTTATCCAGTAATTTTATTATACTAGTGATTATTCCAATGCAATACGGCTGTTGTGATTCTAGTTTTATGTTTGAGTGTTGATTTTGTGTTGTTTGCACCTTATTACCTTTATAGTAATGAATGAAATAAATCGGTAAAAAAGCGATGACATGTAACCCGTCTTCCCTCTCTGTCGTAGCATTACGAAAACTTGACCATGCATATCAGAGATTTTTTGAGCTTTAAAAATTGAAAAAATTCAGCTGAAAATTCTTGATTTTTTTTTCTTATTTTTTGCTCAAAACATATTCTTGATTTTTTTTTCTTATTTTTTGCTCAAAACATGAAAATTAGCAGGTGTTATTTTGTAAACTTATCTCTAAAAATGCATCTGAAAGCATGAAAACTATTTCTTTCCTCGCAAAATTTTCTCGCTCGCATGGCTCGCTCGTTCTTTTAAGAAAAAAAATCTTGGGTGGTGGGTGCCCCCCCCCACCCCCCCCCCCCCCACCCCCGTTGACAGATCCTCTGGATCCGGCCCTGGATGTAACCTGTCTTCCCCCTCTGTCGTAGCATTACGAAATCTTGACCATGCATATTTTTGAGCTTTAAAAATTGAAAAAAATCAGCTGAAAATTCTTGATTTTTTTTTCTTATTTTTTGCTCAAAACATAGATTGTGGATACACGTTAGAACTGCCTCGCCGAGGCGGTTCTAACGAGTACCCACAATCTATGTTTCGGAGCAAAAATAAGAAAAATAGGTAAAACCCTGCATACCCCAGTTTTGCTATATAAAAGTGGGGTTCAAGGGGGTATAATATATTACACGGACATGTTTTCATGATGGTATGTTCCTTCGCGCGTCAGTATCATGTTTGCGAAAAGACCTGTAATAATTTGGATTGAGAAAAGAACACTGACACATGGTTATGGTTTGTTTTTTAATCGTCGAAAACAAAGGACACAACTACATCAGTGTGATAACAAGTCATCATTTTTAAGGATGAATAGATTAAAATGTTAAAATAAGATAGACATTCTGCTGTTTGAGTCTTGTCTAAAGGTTTCCGACGAGGCTATACAGAAAATGACTTGACTGGATATAGGAGGATGAAAGGCTGTAACTGATTTTATTTATTTGTTGGCATTCGTAATAAAACGATTTTCTAAATCATATACATGTAAATAAAATACAAAGAATTTCGAAAATAAACTTTATTTCTATTTTTTCCCCGAAAATCACTTGTTTGGGGTGTAGCGTTTCTTTCGTCAGTCAGTATATTAGAGGCTTAGAATTTCTGACTTATTTATTCATTTTTGACATTTGTAGTGAAAAAAAAATGTTTTCATAATTTGCTGGAATCAAATTCAGAGAAATTTCTTTTTTGTTTGAAAAATGAATTTCATTTAGTTTGGACTTTGGATCATGCCAGATGCAAAATAAAAGATGATATCTTTCTGATGTAGAAAAGTACGATCATCAGGATAACATGTCCATGAAATGAATACCGCCATTGAACCCCACTTTTATATAGTAAAACTGGGGTATTCAGCGGTATACCTATTTTTTCTTATTTTTGCTCCAAAACATAGATTGTGGGTACTCGTTAGAACCGCCTCGGCGAGGCGGTTCTAACGTGTACCCTCAATCTATGTTTTGAGCAAAAATAAGAAAAACATAGATTGTGGGTACTCGTTAGAACCGCCTCGGCGAGGCGGTTCTAACGTGTACCCACAATCTATGTTTTGAGCAAAAATAAGAAAAAATATCAAAAGTTTTCTACTGAAAAGTTTCATTTTTTTTACAACTTTAAAAATCTCTGTTCATTGCATGGGCATGTTTTCGTAATGTTTTACACAATACACAAACATAACGGTAACTTTGTTCCACAAGCCCTTGTGTGAGGACCAGCCGATTGTATCCACGTACAAGAAAACGATTCATTCAATGCGCAGTGCAAGATCAGTAAGTGCCGCGTCATACGATATCAAACTGATATTGCTCGGTCAGCGGCTGGCTCACTATGCTTACACTGCGCCATATCACATCGGGTAAACGGCAATCTAAAACGCTTTTACTGCAATCGACGAAAGCTTGAAAATAATTGGCACCCTATTAAATCTACTATACATGCTATACGACCAACTACGTTTTTGAAAGACAAACTGATATTAGTTTAGGGGCCGATGTATAAAAGCGCTTTCGATCACAAGTTGTCGGCAATATCAAGGATATGCAATCGCAAACGTTGTTCGGAACAAATTTTCTTTATTCGTTGATAATAAAAGACATTTTCGGGCTGCCGTTTCTTTTCCCGATGTGCAAATGAGCGAAACAGCTCTTCATCATTTTTGTACCCGAATTCAGACGGGATCGCTGTCACACTTGAAGGGTATCATGAGAAAATATGCCTATAAGGTTCTCCGCCAAGTCCGAAACAAACTGGGCTATACAACCAAACGGGATAGCCACTGGCTTGAAATCTCGGACCTGGTGGACTGTTTTACATACCCATGGTGTGCACTAGTCATTTGTAACAACGCTCCCCAACCATGGGGAATAGCGGGGACTTTGATATTTGGTCCAGCTAATCCCCACGAAAAGCCCCACCCTGCGGGTACAGCTCGTAGGTAAAACCACAGCTGTTTTCCCCAGCAGCCGCTGCTATCTTTTCATTTCACGACCCTTTTTGCTTGTATAAAGAAAACCCCGGGGTTTCCCCCGCACTGCCGTGGCAAAATTTTGGTCAAAGCCCACTCATTTCCACGGCTATCCCCCGTCCTTCTCCGGGGTTGGGGCCGTGGTTACAAATGACAAGTGCATTGTGAAAACATGCTAGACATTGATGCGAGCCTTCGTCACGTCCCAAAGCAGAATCTGACTAAAATGCACATTTTCACATGATGCGCCTTACATGGAGGGACAGTTTCTTTTACAATCAACTAAACGTACATATAATAACATGATTTTTTATTGATTTTAAACACATTTTCTTTTCTTTCTTTTTGCACCAAAATTAAACGAATCCGTACTGAAATCAGTCCTGACCAGTTTCGAAACCAAGACTGACGTCGTTGGCTTTTATTCTGCTTCCCAAATTCCCAAATTTTGGTATATTTAAAACGATTCCGGGACGGAATTAAAGGCTCCTTTTAATGACATGATTTACTTTTTTGTTTTCTAAAATTATTTTTTATTGTTTAAAAATTCGAAACCAGTGTTTTCATAGGGACCTAGATTCAATTTTAAAGATTGGACAGCAACCTTGTTATCCACATAACAAGGATGATCCCAATCACACGGTTCATCTTTAGCGACATGTTGGGGTCTGACCCGGAGTCCGTATGAGGGTAACAGGGCGTGGCCTTCTCGGTGCAGGGGTAGGTGATGGTTGAGAGGAAGGTGTTCCAGTGCATTCGGTCGGTCTCCCCCATACAAACAGTGTTGATCGCATTGATGACGCGAGATTTCATAACCATCATCTTTCTGTAAAGATAAAAGCAACAATTTAAAAGTGTATTATACATGGTCTTCAAATGCCACAGTGGAAGAGGACGGCGCGTCGAACTTCGAAGTGACGGCGAGGAGATTCAAAACCGTCAGTTTACGATGAGAGACTGTGACGAAAGAGTATCTAATTTGAGTACATTTAACATGCAGAAGATTTACGAGCGCTGAACGTGGCTTACGACACAGGATATGACTTACGAGCAGAAAATATGACTAACGAAGATATTACTTACGAGCAAAGTATGTGATTTACGAACATTGAGAATGTGACGCAGACTAACGAAATGTTCACATAATGTGACTAACGAGCAGGGGATGCGATAAACAAGTAGGGTAAGATGACTTTCGAGCAGAGGCTGTGATTAACAAGCAGATGACATGACTAGCTCAGGATATGACTTTCGAGCAAATGATGTGGCTTACGAACAGAGTTTGGTAGAGCGGAGAATGGCATTTGAGCCGCCTCATGGGAAAACCAACAATCTGCATAGGCGAAAACAAAGGCGCAGATCAGCTTCGCAGTAACTGCGAAGCTGATCTGCGCTTTTGTTTTCGCTACTCGGATAGTACAATTCCTCTCCTACTTAAACCCGAAATTTCAAGCTTCTAGCTGTCATTTGTGGCTGTACAGCCCGGTTTGTGTCAGACCTGTTCGGAAACCACATTGTTGGTTTTCCCACGAGGCGGCTCATTTATAAACACAAAATGTGACTTGCACACATCGCCAATTACGACTGAAAATGTGACCGTTCAGAATGAAACCAAAACACTGAGAATATCACTTACGAGCAGAGTGTTTCCTGGTTCAGGTCTCCTTCCATTTGTGCGGTGTGAATCTCATTCATGAACTTGTTCATAGCAGTCTGAACATCCGCTGTCGACGGACAGCTCAATACCATATCTGAATAAAATGAGATTAGCTGTGAGAAAACCTGTTCTAAGTGCTTTAAACACAGATAAGTTTGCCGTGAATAAACTGAATATTTCACGTACTTGGCTGCTGCATATTATTTTAGCACATAATGAACTAGAAATGCAGCAATATTCTTATTTTACATTACTTAAATATTTTACAAGACATAAAAATTTCCTTGGAATAGAAAACATATTTTACAGCCGGAAAACGATTACATATTCGAACACCCAAAGCTCAGACTCAAAGACTCAGATAAGTAGCACGTGGCAAACCGATGTGCAGTGCATTTGTATTCCGCTACATATCAACTACAACCAATATTCGTTTCAAATCCGAATTTAAAGACTCTAGTTATAAGCCTGGTTTTTGTGTCGTACTGGCATTCAAAGTCAGAATTTTCGCACATTTTGCTCCCGCATTATAGATGCGCGCTCATTATAAATGCGTAAGTTGTACCTGAGTTATGAAGGGCACACATGCATTCGTAGGCTGCTGCGTATTCTTTTCCAGTGCCTAAAATAGAGACTTGTTCCTCGCTCATGCACCTGGCCAAGTGGTTATGGACGCAGTTCAGAATTGTACCTTTGGAGCTGTCAATGTAATAAGAAATTATTTATTGCAAAAACGAAATAACCGGGATTTCTTATGTCACTTTCTTTCAATAAATGTTCTATTTCTGCATTAACTGCACCTATCTATGAAACGCTGCATGAGAATACTTGAAAATCTAACCTCAACTTCTGTCTCAATTGCAGTGTGTATCGGTTTGAAAATACCACCGCGATTCTCAGTAGTGAGATATAGTACCAAAAACGATTCAAAACTACAGAATAAAACTATCAACACTGGTACACAGCCCACCAACCTGCACATAACATCCGCATGAGCGAGTCCAGGGGCCGGGACTAAAGCACTTCTGACTGTGACAGAGCTGGAGGCATAGCAAGCAACTGCATCACTGTTCAGCTGAAGACAAAAAGACTCACATTTAATTGAGAACGAAAGACACTTACGAGTGTATTACAGCGACCATAAAAGAAAATGCATGTACATTGTACATATAACTAATTGGGCTCTGAAAATTTCTCCAGAAAAACTAAGGAGTGTTTCTTCACGGGGCAGTATTATGCCAACAGCACCTCTTACACGTAAATGGTAAACGATCTATGTCACATAACAAACAACGAGTTTGAGTACGCAGCAAAAACTACAATGGACTTCGTATCTATATAAGATTGAAAGACGTGTTGTGTTCGGCCAAGTCACCCCAGTCCATTTGAAATTTGCGGAAAATCTTGTACTATTAAGTGTTGGCTGATGTGTGACGGACAGAGAATCTAGAACTAATCTAGCTCGGATGCCACTTTGGGAACTTTAGGCAGCTCGTATAATTTGCAGAAATCCAACAGAAATCCAAGAAGTTTTTTTTTTTTTTTTTTTTTTTTTTTTTTTTTTTTTTTTTTTTTTGTAATCTTGAGTGTCCAGTAGATCTATGTCTTTTTAGGGGGTTTCCACTAGATCACTCAACCACTAGACGAAAGAGGGTTCTTTCCTCAAGACTAAAATAATCTTGAAAGAACAAAAATGATTCGATAGAAAACCTCACCTTTGCCGCAGTGCATGGATAATACTTGGTAGCGATGTCAAGACATTTGAACTCCACTGTCTCGAGAAATCTTCCCCAGATTACGTGATGTCCTTGGTAACAGTGGTTGCTATGGACAGCATCCTCCACAAATGTCAGTACTTGGTCACGGAACCCGTGAAGAGCACTGAAATGCAGTTAACGAAATTAATAAAAGTAACGTTACGATTTTCGATATTGTCTTTAACAATGGAACCGTACCGACACATGCCTCTCTCTCTCTCTCTCTCTCTCTCTCTCTCTCTCTCTCTCTCTCTCTCTCTCTCTCTCTCTCTCTCTCTCTGTGTGTGTGTGTGTGTGTGTGTGTGTGTGTGTGTGTGTGTGTGTTTTATCGATACAAAGTACAAAGTTATACTTTTTAAAACTTGCCAAAAACTCAGACCATTCGTTTTGTTTCTAGCCCTTCTAATGCAACTATGAAATTATAGATCAAACTGTCCTCAAAGGGCTGTCTTAAGGATGTTCGCTGCCAATGAAAAAGTATTCAAACTTTTTTCTAACCCCTCTTTTTTGATTCCAAAATTCAACACAAGACATTTGATAACAAAATAATTATATAGGGTAGTGTGCATTTTTTTAAGCTACAGGCCTCTGAATGAGACCTTTGCACACCATGTTTTAAATTTAGTAAAATTAATTTATTTTTTAATTCTTTGAAGCAAACGTGTCTTGAACAAATATATACTTAGAATGCTTTCAAAAGTCATAGTATTAGGTATCGCAGACTATTTTGGACCAAAAGCAAAGAAAAATTTGCAACTTGAAGTGGATGACAAAATTTTAGGATTCCTTTTCCAACCCTACCCCCATACTTGAAAAGTCGGAAAATAGCAATATTTTGAAATGTGCCAAACCCATATTTGTTGATTCAAACTTTTTCTTGTATTTTCACACAACATAGAACTTGGTAATATTGTTCGAATAAAAGAAAGAGATATATAGGGTAGTGTGCATATAAGAGAGAACCAACAACTTGAAAATCGCCATTCTCAGCCTTTTTTCGGCTGTTTTGTTTTTTAAAGCCCACTTTCATAAAACCACCTAAAATTTTATAACCAAAGACCCAAAGACTAACTTAGAAGACCATGTACACATTACATATACTGCAGCTAAAATAAACATCGAACTAGTGCAATTAATTTGAAGATGTGTAATATTCAAGTTTAATCTACCCTACCCCCTAAATTTTACTGACAACTAAAATTTTCTGAAATGTTGCAGAAAATGGGGTGAAAAAATGAAGTTTCTTAGATTGACAATTTTCATGGCTCATTCAATGCATATCATCAATATGTATCCAAATATAAAATATTAGGAAAATATCTGCAACCGTTTACGAGATATTCAACAAAAGAAAAACCGGAAGTTCCGAAATGTCAAATGTTAGCAGCGAACATCCTTTTAAGCTACTGTTTATATTTAAAAAAAAAGAAGAAATTAATATCATACATGTTGCGTCAGTAGATGGTTAAAATCGGGTTCGGTCTTGGGTAACTAATATTCATATACTTACGAGCAAATATTGTACTTGCTAGTATCATTGATTTCGTACATATTGTCAAAGAGATGCCTCACAGCTGTACTGATGTGTGAGCGATGGTGGTAGACACATGTCATAGTCTCGGCTGTAAAACAATGCAAACAACTTTATTCTAAGATATATAAGTGAGCCGTCTAATGAGAAAACCAACAATCTGCGTATGCGAAAACAAAGACGCAGACCAGCTTCGCGGTAACTGCGAAGCTGATCAGCGCCTTTGTTATCGCTACACGGATAGTACATTTCCTCTTCTTCTTAAATCCAAAATTTCAAGCTTCTAGCATGCTTCTGTGACTGTACAGCCTGATTTGTGTCAGACCTGTCCGGAAACCACATTGTTGGTTTTCTCACGAGACGGCTCAAGCATTTGCCTAGAACGAGGCCGTTCATGGCATTACAACATAGACTTGTTGGATGTGTTTGATTTGATGATTTACGTCCACCGCAATGCTATAAGGCCTTTACATGTGTCAGTATCTACATAAACTCACAACTGCTCTTCTGATATTATAGGAATATAATGTTTAAATGGCCGCGGACATTTAAAACCAAATCTTCATGAAAGAATAAGATAATAAAAGTATTAAATATACTCTACTCCTCAAAAAAAAATCCGGTCACCCAATTTGTTTGTCAACCACCCAACAAATAATCATAATTAGTTTCCACTTTTATTCAGTTGAATAATCCTTCACAAAATCAAATGCATAAACTGTATATGCATACAGTGTACGTCTATTGCTCAGTTTCGAACGCCAATATTCTATGGAAAATATGGTACAAATGGGTGGGGTATCTTGTAGGCCATTCCTTTCTATTGGACCGTCCATGCTTGCTCCCTCCGGATACAAATGCAGTGTAGACGCATCTGTGTTGTAAGCATAAAGCTGCTCGATTTGTATTTGATCGAGGGCCATTACAGCCTTCAAGATGAAAGTTCCATCATGCTCTATCTCAATATGACATCATCTGTTTGTAGGATGTAAATCCCTGACAAAGCAACATTTATTGCAGATCTGGATTTGAAACAGAGTTTGAAGGGTGTGGCCACAGTAAGCAAATTAATACAAAAAATATGAGTGATGCTAACAATTGTTACATTCTTACAATTTTAGGTGACCGGATTTTTTGAGGAGGAGTACAAGTCACATGTACCGATGACCACCGGTATATCTCGAGAAACCTCAACGTTCACGGTTGTGATTGATGTTTTCTATTTGAATTATAAGAAAAACGTGGTTTTCCCTATGCGAAAACAAAGAGGCAGATCAGCTGCGCAGTAACTGCACAGCTGATAAGCGTCTTTGTTTTCGCTGCACGGATAGTACAATTCCTCTTGTACTTAAATCCAAAAATTCAAGCTTCTTGCCTTTTTCTGAGACTGCACAGGCCGGTTTGTGTCGGACCAGCTCGGAAACCTCGAAGTCCGGTTTTCTCGTGACGCGGCTCTTACCTTTTGATGTCTCCGAGCAGATCCCGTCATAGGCAGCGAGTAGGTGGGACCCGTGGTGTCCAAATATAGTGTGGATCATAGGATCGTAAGGGGAACAGTCCGACACTGCACGCTGTAGACAGGACTTGATGTCCATCAAAGTGCGTCTGAAATTACAAGTCGTGATATGACTACATTTTGTAGAACAAGCTACAAGTGTTTGCTTCTAGTTATTTTACCGTCTATCAAATACTTTTTTTTTGTACTAAAAAGTCCTTAACCTTGGTTGAATTTCCTATTTGTATGAACCTCATATGTCATGTAACATGACCTGGGTGTAATAAATTGTCCTGTAGCAAGTACAAATGGCAGGAACTACACTGACGGACAAGTCAATTAAGAATGGCTTTGTTGTGCTTATTGAAGTGTCAGTTATAGATGACGGTTATGCCTAAAATTAGTAAACTTCTGGCAAACTATATGCGACAAACCATCTCCATCTGACTAATAAGAGTAGAGCTCAGTCGAGTACATGTAATTTGAATAGCATCTGTGCTGACTCGCGTGCAGAAGTTGATAACGCCGGGCAGAATCAAGACCGGGAACAAGAACGATGTGCGCTCTCACCATGAAAGTCGATACGTAATTTTGCGTATTTTAGGTGCATCAGTTGTGATTTTAAAGTCTTATTTCGTTTTTCGATTTAATTTTTCTGAGCAAACAGAATAGCTTCAGACGTGACGCTGTGCATGAGTTCTAGGGCTTTACCGTTTGCCTTTATCCAACAAAGAGGACGCTTGGGCTTATTTGAGTAAAAATGATAGGGTATTTTTGACAAACATTGTCCCATCTGACTAGGAGTGGAGCTTAGTACATAGAAGAAGAAGAAGAAGAAGAAGAAGAAGAAGAAGAAAAAGGAGAAGAAGAAGAAAAAGAAGAAGAAGAAGAAGAAGAAGAAGAAGAAGAAGAAGAAGAAGAAGAAGAAGAAAAAAGATAGGTAGAAGAAGAAACATAAGATGATGATGATGATGATGATGATGATGATGATGATGATGATGATGATGATGATGATGATGATGATGATGATGATCTGTTGACTCACGTGCAGAAGTTGATGACGGCAGAATCATCCTCTAGGACCGGGAACAGGAACTCTGTGCCGTCGGCGACGTTGTTTGCCGCCAGGCAGGCGTTAGCGCTCTCGTGAAACGTTGTTACATTGCAGGAGCCTTGGTAAGTATGAGTATTACATCTGGAAGATGGTACTAGTGCGCTTGTAAGCAGGGCTGTAATCGAAAATAGCCTTGGTAAGTATGAGTATTACATCTGGAAGATGGTACTAGTGCGCTTGTAAGCAGGGCTGTAAACGAAAATAGCCTTGGTTAGTATGAGTATTACATCTGGAAAGTGGGACTAGTGCGCTTGTAAGCAGGGCTGTAAACGAAAATAGGCTTGGTTAGTATGAGTATTACATCTGGAAAGTGGGACTAGTGCGCTTGTAAGCAGGGCTGTAAACGAAAATGGCCTTGGTTAGTATGAGTATTACATCAGTAGTAATGGGCGCCACTCTGTGGCGCCCATTACTACTTACATCTTGAAAGTGGGATTAGTGCGCTTGTCAGCAGGGCTGCTTACGAAAATAAGCGTAATTGATGAAAAACGGAATGTCTTACAGAATGAAGTATTTAATACATGTGCAGTGGCGGATGTAGAGGTGATTCAAGGGGTGCGCTTGAACCCCCCCCCCCCTCCCCTCTCTGAATAAATTATTTCATTTTCATGGGGAATTTCAAGAGATTTTGTGTGAAAATAGGCAAACGACCCCCCCCCCCCCGCCTTTTTTTCATTTCAATCCCGCTCCTGAAATCCCTGATCCGCCCCTGGTATGATAAAACAGATTTTTATAATATTCAGCCCAAGTTCATATGATCAGATATTTCCAAGTGAATAAAACGTAATTCTTATTACATAAATAATTTTGAATAATTTGAGAACTTTCTATATAAAGTGTAAAAAATATAGATAAACATAATACTATTTACATTTAAAAGCAATTAAAAGAGTAAAAATAAAAAAAAGGCTTAATCAAAAATAAAATTTTCACTATACCTATTAATATACATATCATCTTCCGGCAGAGGTGAGCGCGATGATGGTCCGGCTTTAAATATTTGTTGTCTTTGTGAAATGAATGCGCAAGCAATCTGGTAAACGGTTTCCATGGCAGCCATATTAATTATCGCAGACGTTCCTCGAATTTTCGAGTTTCGCAGTTTCTGAAGCAATCTGGTGACATTTTTAATGGAAATGTCAATATGAATTGAGCTCAGTCAAGAGAAAGAATTTGTGAAAAGGACTCTGAGCAGGCAACCAACAGACTATCACATTGATTGATCAGGAAAACATGTCCGTGTAATGTATACCCCCTTGAACCCCAAATTTATATAGCAAAACTGGGGTATGCGGGGATAAACCTATTTTTCTTATTTTTGCTCCAAAACATAGATTGTGGGTACTCGTTAGAACCGCCTCGTTGAGGCGGTTCTAACGTGTACCCACAATCTATGTTTTGAGCAAAAATAAGAAAAATATGATTTTTTTTTTTAACTGAAAATTTTCATTTTTTACAACTTTAAAATCTCTGTATATTGCATGGGCGTGTTTTCGTAATGAAATCCAGGCAATGCAACTAGACCTAGGCAGTGATGGGCAGAAAAGCGCCGGTCCATCGCATAACATCTGACTACTATTAGTAAGTAACACATATGAGCCACCTCGTGGGAAAACCAACAATGTGGCTTCGGAACAGGACCGACACAAACCGGGCTGTACAGTCACAGAAGGTGGCTAGAAGCATGAAGTTTCGTATTTAGGAAGAAGAGGGGTTGTACTATTTGTGTAGCGAAAACAAAGGCGCTGATCAGCTTCGCGGTCACCTATGCAGATTGTTGGTTTTCCCATGAGGCGGCTCATATCATAAATACTTCTCATCGGGAAAACATGTCTATGAAATGTATACCCCCTGGAACACTTTTATATAGAAAAAAAACTGGGGTTTGCAGGGGTATACATTTTTTTCTTCTTAGTTTTGGTCCGAAACATAGATTGTGGGTACACGTTAGAACCGCCCCGCCGAACTAAATAAACTGGGTCGGTTTGCAGGGATATACCTGTTGTTTTATATTTTTGGTCCAAAACATAGATTGTGGGCGAGGCGGTTCTAAAATGTAAACCCCAATCTATGGGCCGGGCAGAGATTTTACCACATTTTTTACGCTCAGCACCGGGCTTTAAGCGGGGCTTTAAAACTGACTGAATGTAAAACGCCCCATAGTGACCATGGATGCAAAAGACTGGTGCATTAAATGTGCGCAGCATTCAAGTGCTTCCAGAGAGAGCCCTGTATCAATGTTTTTAGGCAAAGGAAAGAAAGACAAACACAAAGAAAAAATAACAGGGAAACCTGTGGTGTGTATTAATTAGCAGCCTAGCGATGTTTTGTTGCCATTATTGTTCGCACATATACCCAAAGGAGGTTGATTGCTAATGAAGATCATTAATGAGCCGCGACGTGAGAAACCCGGTCATCGGGGTTTCCGACCAGGTCTGACACAAACTGTCCTGTACATCTACAGAAGCAAGCTAGAAGCGTGGAAATTCGGATTTAAGAAGAAGAGGGACTGTTCTATCTTAGCAGCTAGAACAAAGGTGCTGATCAGCTGTGCGGTTACTGCGCAGCTGATCTGCGTCTTTGTTTTCGCATAGGCGAAAACCCACTTTTCTCGCGTCGCGGCTCATTTTTTTTTTCAGGCATTTATTCTAGAACTTTCAGCATCTCTTCGAAAGTGAGAATTAACTTCGTAAACATCGAAGAGGAGCGTCTTCGCTGGCATCACGCTAATATGTTTAAGAAATGAAGATCCAGTAGTAACTTAGTAGTAGTATTAAGGATGTTCGCTGCCAATGAAAAAGTATTCAAACTTTTTTTCTAACCGCTCTTTTGTTATTCCAAAAGATAAAATAAGACATATGAAAACAAAATCAATATAGGGTAGTGCGCATTTTTTCAAGCTACAGGGCTCTATACAACATGTTTGAAAATTAGAAAAATTAATTCAATTTTCAATTCTTTCACATATACCTTCCTGAACAAACAATACATCACAAATGCTTTCAGTTGTCATTTTGTTTAAGTAACGCCGACTATTTCGGATAAAAAACATACATAAATTTTCATCTTGACGTGGATGACAATTTTTTTCGACTCATTTAACAACCCTACCCCCTAACTTGAAAAGTCGGAAAAATTCAATATTTATAAATGTGTCAAATCCATATTTGTAGATTCAAACTTTTTCTTGTATTTTCACACAACATAAAACTTAATCATATGATTCGAATAAAAGAGTGAAAAATATAGGGTAGTGTGCATATAAGAGAGAACCAGCAATTTGAAAATCGCCATTTTAAGCCTTTTTTCAGCTGTTTTATTTCTTACAACCCCTTTCATAAAACCACCCAAAATTTTAAAACCAGCACACCAAAGAAGGAAATACTGATAAAGAAGACATTGTGTACATCTACTTCTGCTAAAATAAACATCAAATCAGAGCAAGTAATTTGAAGTTGTGTAATATTCAAGTTCAATCTACCCTAACCCCTAAATTTTGCTGACACTTAAAATTTTCTGAAAAGTTGCAGAAAATGGGGTGAAAAAATGAAGTTCCTTAGATTGACAATTTGCATGACTCGTTCAATGCATATCATCAATATGTATTCAAATATAAAATATTAAAAATATATCTGCAATCTTTAACGAGATATTCAGCAAAATAAAAACAAACCGGAAGTTCCGAATTGTCAAATGTTAGCAGCGAACATCCTTAAAGTGCAGCCAGGGCCCTGTTGCATGAACTTAAGCTGTCATTAAACCTTAAGCTGCCATTAAGTTCAAGAGCTCTCTTAGTACAGACGGTACTAATTTTCTGCTGCATAAAACAATTTTAAAATACCTCCGGAGCTACATTAGCTAATGACAGTTTTAAGAATACACTAGTGCTGATTTTCATTAGACAAAAATGCAACAGGAATAAAGCTGCCATTAAGTTAACTTGGACTTTAACCTACAATTAAGAGTTAATTGAGTTTCATGCAACAGGGCAGGCTTTTAACGTCATCCTGGGCCGAGCGGACTTAATGCATATCCCCACCTCAAGGACGTAAACGGGGACGTAAATGAAGATCCTACTGGACCATGCGTTTTTAAATGAAGCTCAGCGCGCAAAATGTACATTCGAACATTCTGACATTACTGGTAGAAATTTGCACAAAAGCGGAAAAATCATTGAATCTATGTTTTAGAAACAACATTGTATTTGTAATTTTTAAACACTGAGCTACCGAATATATGAGTTTTAAAAATAATTACTTTTCAATATTTGGAGTAATTTGCCCTTGTTTTAGCCCGTAATATACTTAATTTTCCTATGGTAACCATAGCAACCACACAGTCACAGAAATAGACAAAAATAAAAATATTTAACTTTGACATCACGTCTGTAGCGTTCATATAGCCTGGAAAAGTTGTTATAACTCACTAAAATAACTGAATAATCCGGTCAAATGAAAACTGTTAAGACCCAAGAACTTAATACATTCAAAGTAAAATTTGTTTTTCATAGACTAAAAAAAAACCTTCGGACATTTTCTCGTATTGCGGCCCAAATTATTTCATATTTTTAGCAAAAGCAAGTTTAGGAAGAGAATCGACACTTTTCTTCATGCTCAAAATATAACATCGGGAAATGTATACCCACCTTAAACCCCGCGTTTATAAAGTAAAACTGGGGTACATAGAGTAGACTTATTTTTGATCCAAAACATAGATTGTGGGTACTCGTTAAAACCGCCTCGGCGAGGCGGTTTTAACGTGTACCCACAATCAATGTTTTGAACAATACTGTTAAAAAATTCAAAAAAATAAATATAATGAAAATTTTCAATTTTTGCAGCTTATAAAATTTGTGAATTACATGAACATTTTTTCGTAATGGATGTTTAGTACCCACCTCAATGAGACGGCTCCAAACTGAAGAAAAGCCATAAAAGCCACAAACAAACGATGGAAAAATATGAGCCTTTGCATGATGAGAAAACCAACAATTTGAGTTTCCTACCAGGTCCCACACAAACCGGCCTGTGCAGTCACAGAAGCAGGCTGGAGCCTTGAAATTTCGGATTTAAGAAGAAGAGGAATTGTACTATCCGACTGGCGAAAACAAAGGCGCTGATCAGCTGTGCAGTTAATGTTACGTCTACACTGGACCACGTTCTCACTACGTCCTTACCACGTTCTAAAAATTCAAGAACGTGGCGAGGACGGGGTCAAAATGAAACAATTTCGAATTTCTAAGTTCCCACTACGTCCTTACTACGTCCCCGCCACGTCCTTATTACGTCCGCACCACGTTCTTACTACGTCCTTCACGTTTCCACTACGTCCCCAATACGCGCTCACCAAGTTCATCCCGTTTCCACTACGTCCTTGCTACGTCCTCACAAAGACCAAGCAGTTCATACCACGCGCGAACTACGTTTCCAGCACGTTCTAACTGTAAATATATTAATCAGTCATGTATTAAGAGTCAGATAAGTTGCGAAACAGCTTGAAATTGCAATAAGAAAATGACGGGCGGACAATATTTCCGGTGGCATTCGCATGAAATTGAAGAATGCCTCTATCCTCAACTCTGCTAGTAGTCGGTCGTAATGCCCATACTGAAGCCTTCTTTCAGCTGATAGCCAAGGGCGCACCCAACAAGATCTTGCCCTCCTATTCCTCCTTCTGTGAAATAGCACAAGTGCAGCCTGTGCACCAAGTAAAGTAAGGCATGATGTCCTTGAAGGAGAGCAAGTTGCAAGAGTACTTCTCTGTTCATGTTTCGATTTCGATATGATTTAAATAAAAGCGAAAGCAATTGCTTGAGGGTACGAGACAATTAAAACAAAATTAATAAAACGTGGAGGACGTAGTTCGAACCTGGTGTGAACGTGATAAGAACCTACTAAGGACCGTTAGGAACCGCTAGGACGTGATAAGAACGCAGTGCAGTCTTGTAGGACGCGGTAAGGACGTACAAGAAGCGTGGTATGGTCTTGTCGAGAACTTGATGGACGTAGCGAGGACGTAGCGAGGACGTAGTAGAAGCGTAGCGAGGTCTTGATGGTCTGCAATAAATTTGCATCGCGTCCACGAAGACCGCACTACGTTTGCGCCACGTTCTTTCTACGTCCTACAAGTTCCTACTACGTCCTTACCACGTCCTTACTACGTCCTTACTGCGTTTTAATTCCACCCCGTCCTCGCCACGTTTCTTTTGAGCATGTTCAAAATTTGACCAAGACCTCCGCGTCCATCAAGACCTCGCTACGTCCTTACTACGTTCCTACCACGTCCTACAAGACCGTACCACGTCCTCACTACGTCCTTAATTTTTTAGGACGTAGTAAGGACGTAGTGAGAACGTGGTCCGGTGTAGACGTAACATAACTGCACAGCTGATCTGCGTCTTTGTTTTCGCATATGCAGTATTTGTTTTCTTGTGCGGCGGCTCATATACAATATGCTCTTTGCAGTTTGCAAAACATGTTTACGAGTACGTATTTTGTCGTCTCTTCCCTTTAATTATCAACCAAGACGCACCTTCCTCATAAGCAACAACAGTTTGGCAAGGTTCTTCGGTTCGAATTTGTTCTTTGCACAAACACTTAAAACCATTTATTTTAAGAGGATGACATATTAAGCAAATGAAATTACTTATCTAACATACGGTCCTCTGCAACTTAAAACAGAACAACAGAATTTAATTTTCACTGGTCCTCTGAGCATACACAATGTACTCCACTTGAAAATTTTTTGTATTTTTTCTGTCAGTTCATCCAGTCGGGACCCCGCCCATTAGGGCCTAAAGAAATAGATAGGATGCTTGTGTCTCCAGGCAAAGCTTATACACTTCTGACTGACCATCTGATCACTGGTTAAAGGCTCAGGTCCGGGCCTGCCCAGGAAAGGTGGTTCAAGTCAAACCATCCATACGTAAAAGCCGTTTGTGGCTTAGTTGGATGGTTATATTTCGAGCACTTGTTGGGTGTCAGGACATCTTCACTTTGGGTAAAAGTCCCATAAAATGAATGCAACCTCCCAATATGACTTCAGCTGTTGACTGGGACGTAAAGCATCAATTCAAACAAAGTTCAAGTCACTAGTTCATATAAAAATAGAAAAAAAACCTTGGAAATCTGAGTGTCTGTATTCTGTTTATATGTTTGTTTGATTCATCTGTTTTACGTCCCAGTCAATAGCCATGGCCATATCGGGGCATTGCTCCAATTTTATGGGACTTCTGCACAACATTGGGGATGACAGGACAATAACATCCGAAATGTTCTTTCAATATAACCACCCAAGTAAACAACTAGGGCTTGTTATGTATGGATGGTTTAATTAAACCTGGACAGGCTCAGACCTTCTAATAGAGCGATTAATCATTGATCCGGTGGTTGATGAACAGAACAGTTCAGCAGAGATCCATAGCCAACAAGCTCACCTGAGAACACAGCCGTTTGACATTCTGAAGAGTAGTTTGCCTTTGATAAAACATGCATTTAAAATTAGTATGTATTCACAAGCATTAATAGAGGAGACGGTGGGTAGGGAAATTTTTCGTTTGGCACAACACCCTCCACATACTAGGTTTGATACTATGGGTGGCGTCTTTGATCAATATAAAGAGCTTCTAGGCACGTTGTCGCCCTGTGATATGGTGCATTTGTCCTCCAGAAGCCGTTACGTATGTTACCCCTTCAAACCAGAAATGTGCTCTAAGTTTGTAAAATACACTATGAATCTCTAATCTAAATTCCAAACCTAAATGTATCAATATCATCTGATGAAAGAATGTTACGGGCACATATATTGATATATTTAATCATTTTCAGGCATCGATGGTGTTACGTATGTTACATTCTCAAAACAGCCTGTGTAAATGTTAATTACAGAAGAATAAGTTATTTTAATATACTTCTCTTTGCGAATTTCACTTTTAATACACTACGGGTGGCTTCGTTGATCAATATAAAGATTTTCTATGCACGTTGTCGCCCAATGACATGGTGCATTTGCCCTCCAGAAAACGTTACGCACGTCGTATGTTACCCATTCAAAACAGAAATACACTCTAAGTTTGAAAAATGCAATATGAATCTCTAAAATAAATTCCAAACCTAAATATATTAATGTCATCTGACGAAAGAATGTTACTGGCACATGTGTTGATACTTTTAATCACATATATGCATCGATGGTGTTACGTATGTTACATTTTCAAAACAGATTGTTCAGAGTTTAATTACAGAACGGTAAGCTATTTTAATATGCTTTTCTTTGCACATTTATATTTTAGATACACTGGTCTAAAAGACACATTCCTTTTCTTTTACAAACCTGAAAAGAACTTATCATCATGTCATTCCTAAGTCGAAAGTTATTGCATATAGTCCACAGTAACTCACTTCCGATTATGAAAGAATAAAGTGTTCAAAGTCAACTATGGACAGACAAGTTTGAAGAAAAGAAGAAAAAATATACAATCATCTTGCTGTAGATCAATAACATATATGCATTCTTTAAGTTGAATGCTCACTGCATTGCCAGAAATGTGTATTTTTGATTGGTAAATATGGTAACGTATGTAACAGATAATTATTAAATATCGAAAATCAGTTTTAATGATTTTCATGCCGATAAAATGCTCATCGTTGTATGTTATTATGATTTAGCATTAATTTAGAATCATATAAGACATAGCAAATATTCAAGAGTGTAACCCGGTTGTCAGTGAACTCAAAGCGCGCACACCCAAACCTCGAAATCCCAAAGCATGTTTTACACAATTTTTAGTATCCAGTGTTATGAAATGACATTATCAACACCGTCGGTCACTATTTCTTAAGTTACCTTTCACAATGCTTGCCAATATTAGTAAGCAAATATCAATGCGGGTGACGGGCGATTTAATGGTAACGCATGTAACACATTTTTTCACTTAAAATTTTATGTGTTAAAACATAAGGAAAACAAATAGTAATAAGATATAATAATAGTCACCTTAAAATTGTTTTCCGATTTCCGGATTATGAAATGACTCGCAGCCATACAAAAGCACAACTCTGCGCATGCTAGTTCATTTTGTCTGGGTTCGGGGCACATGTGAGACGAGCCAAGTTCTGTTTGCGCGTGTGCCAGGTGTTTTTTTCTCGGGGTTCTCCCGTTTTCGACCCACCTACCGCTTGGCCCGTCTCATATGAGCTGAAATAATATTGAAAGGGACGTTAAACGGAACAAAAATTGATCAGTCCTTGTTCATGAGCACTGCTTCAATATAAGTACCACTGATGTTCAAGACATTGCCTGATGCGGTTGTTTTGTTTGCTTTTGAGTTGATGCTTAACAGCCTAGTCAACAACTATTGTCATATTGAGACGTTGACTCCATTTTATGGGACTTTTGCCCGAAAATCGGATGCCATGACATCCAAACAATGCTTTAAATATAACCACCCAAGTAAGCCACTACGGTTTATACGTATGGATGGTTTGATTTTAAAACACGTTTCCTGGTCAGGCTCAGACTTGAGCGGTTAACCAGTAGAAAGATGGTCAGTAAGTAGCGTATAAGCTATGCCTAGAGGCAAAAGAAGCCCATCTATTTCTTAAGGAACCGATGAGCGGGGCCCATATTCCCACCCGACCAACCTTCTGAGGGATTCTGCTTAGGCTGATACGGTTGAGCGTTTAAGGATGTTCGCTGCCAATGAAAAAGTATTCAAACTTTTTTTCTAACCACTCTTTTTTGATTCCAAAATACAATATAAGACATTTGAAAGCAAAATAAATATAGGGTAGTGTGCATTTTTTCAAGCTACAAGCCTCTGAATGAGACCTCTGAGCATCATGTTTTAAATTTAGTAAAATTAATTTAATTTTTAATTCTTTGAAACAAACCTGTTTTGAACAAAAATACACCTAGAATGCTTTCAAAAGTCATAATATTTACGTAACGCAAACTATTTTGGACCAAACGCATAGAAAAATTTGCAACTTGAAGTGGATGACAAAATTTTACGAGTATTTTTCCAACCCTACCCCCATACTTGAAAAGTCGAAAAAAATCAATATTTTGAAATGTGCCAAACCCATATTTGTTTATTCAAACCTTTTCTTGTATTTTCACACAACATAGAACTTTGTTATATTTTTCGAATAAAAGAAAGAAATATATAGGGTAGTGTGCATATAAGAGAGAACCAACAACTTGAAAATCACCATTTTCAGCCTTTTTTCAGCTGTTTTGTTTCTTTAAGCCCATTTCATAAAACCACCTAAAATTTTAAAACCAGCACACCAAAGACACAAAGACTGACTTGGAAGACCATGTACACATATACTGCAGCTAAAATAAACAAAGAAATAGTGCAATTAATTTGAAAATGTGTAATATTCAAGTTTAATCTACCCTACCCCCTAAATTTCACTGACAACTAAATTTTTCTGAAAAGCTGCAGGAAATGGGGTGAAAAAATGAAGTTTCTTAGATTGACAATTTCCATGGCTCGTTCAATGCATATCATCATTATGTATCCAAATATGAAATATTGGGAAAATATCTGCAACCGTTTACGAGATATTCAACAAAAGAAAAACCGGAAGTTCCGAAATGTCAAATGTTAGCAGCGAACATCCTTAAGCTAAGGCTGAAAACATGTTTTTGAAGTTTTCACGTTATAGATGTGTCATCATGCTTTGGTGGTACATTTTCATTTGTGTAGCGCTAATGGCAACAGAACAAGTGACGGACACTATTTACACTTTAACCAGATTGCCCAGCAGATGAACAGAATCGGCAAATGGTTTTTCGTACACCTTCTTATGTGCTGTGGGGAGTGTTATCGTCTGTTTGCACAAGGTAGTTTTTGATTGATCGCTTTTCTCAGCAACATTCCAAGCTTTCGTTTTACCAATGCCATTGTGTGGAGTCTCACCTAGACTAGCTACTAGTCTGTAAAACATATTTATGTCATATGATTATTGTTTTCATTTTTATTATTTTCTTTATATTGAAATTTCTCGAGTCTCTAAGCTAGTCTATCAATGAATTTTTCTTCAATCATCTTGGCTGAGTTTTACAGACTAGTAAAAAGCAAAATCCCTCTGAGAAATGATTGACAGTAAATGGCTATCAAATTGACCATCTCTAATTCCTTGATGGAGATTAGCACCAGTGTTTATTTATATTTCAGTAGGTTGATGGTTTTACAGCCTTGAAAGTTTCTTTGATGAAATGAATTGAGCATTCAGAAACCAATCTGGCCTCATGAAACAATGAATGGGATTTTTTTAAAATTTTTACTTATTGTTTTCCCAAAATACTTTGCACTTTTTACATACACTGATATTGATGCAATTTTGAACTTAGTTATTGTCAGAGAACAGCAACAACACCAATAATTATAATATCTATTATTAATGATAATATCTTTACTTTAGCATTAATTCCAGTCTTACATAAGGTCCTCGTGTTAATACAGACATTTGCATTGTTATACCAGACCTTTTATTTGTTTGTTTGTTTGAGTTGTGGTTTAGCGTACCAGTCAACAACAATGGTCATGTCGGGACATTGCCTCTATTTTGTGGGGCTTGTACCATGACATCCAAAAAGTGCTTCAAATATAACCACCAAACTAAGCCAATAAGGCTTATATATATTAGCCACCTCGTGGGAAAACCAACAGTGTGGTTTCCGAACAGGTCCGACACAAACCGACCTGTATAGTCACAGAAGCAGGCTAGAAGCTTGAAATTTCGGATTTAAGAAGAAGAGACATTGTACTACACGAAAACAAAGGCGCTGATCAGCTTCGCGGCTAATGCGAAGCTGATCTGCGTCTTTGTTTTCGCCTATGCAAATTGTTGGTTTTCTCACGCGGCTGCTTATAGGTTTTCCTGGACAGGCTCAGACCTGAGTGGTCAACCAATAATCAGATGGACATTTTGTAGTGTGGAAGTTTCACCTCTTTCACAAGCAGCCCATCCATTTCATAAGGGCCTAAAGGGCAGGGGCCAAATCTTCTTGTTATGCATATAGCAGCTATGCAAAATGCTGCATTGGTTTGGCCCTGAAAATAGCTTTTTGATGATCAATTTTTAAAAGAAATATGCACTAAATATTGGTAATTGCCTAGAAACTGAGTTATTTGTATAACAGACCTCAGGCTACTCAGCTGATGACAGTGGGTATGAAGCATCAAATCAAACCAGACAGACAGACAGACAGACAGAGTACACCCTAACTGATCAGCAGCATAATAAAGCTTAACTTATGTATATTCTTCTTATTTGTTTGCCTAAATCAATAAACCATAAAAAATCATGAATGCACTGCTTCTCCAATGTTCTACAAATTGCTGGCACCTTTGTAACTTGCGTAATGACAAAGGTCAAACTCACTTTACAATTCTTCATGTGGAATATTCAGGATGTAATTCTTATCAGGTGCAAGATGGTGTTGAATATCTGTACAGGGTCATAAACCTTTGAATACCACTAAGCACTTTGCTGTTAAGATTCTGACCCTACGATTTCTGAGGCTGCTGATTTCGGATTTTACAAGGCTTAGAAATCGAGCCCCATCTATAGACTAGACTAGCCGCAGAGATTAAAAAAAAACGAAAATTACGAAAGGAGTTTTTCTTTATTTCTAAGCCTTGGGCAAGGCTAAGTCTCACCTAAACTGCCTTATTGTGTGGTCATGACTTCTATTTTCTTGAAGATATGGGATGGTCAAGAGTCTCACCAGGACATCAAGGCTTGCTCAAAACGACAGACTGCTAGTATCGTGCTTTTTCAGGATTTCCAGCGTGGAACCATAATGTATTACAATCATTTGGCTAGAATAGACAGCAGCATAAAACCAAGACATCTGATTCAGATGATTGTACCGTCAGAAGCATCGTGGTTGTTATGAAAATTCGCGTATCTGTGTCTTCATTGTCTAAAGTGCAGTTACGTCATCCCTGGCAAGAAAGCATTTTCGTTATCTGTAAAAACGCATACACGTTGTTTGCACATCCTGTTCTATGTTCGGCCCTCAAGAAATTCACATTTTGTGTTATTACTGCTTTACATTGGATTTTGCCACTCCCGGGGAACTGGTGTCGCAAGGCTAGATAATGTCCTTCTTTCTCGTTCATCCGATCTGATGGATTTACTCTACAGGTATATATCAAACACTACGTCAAATCAATAGTTTCGAAAGGCGCACACAAGCTGTAAGGAATACCACATAAAGTATAAAATAAATGGGTCCAGGAGTTTGAGAATAATATCCGCATCTAGTTGGATACGACTGTTAGTGCGATATTTGCGAAGTCTTTGTCTTCCTAAGTCATTAAGTTCGCACATGTGAAAGATTCATCGTGGATCGTGGATCTTGTTCAAGGACACAACATGGCACCGAAGAGGTCGAACAACACAAACTCGCAATCAGGAGCGGACGCTTTAACGATGGGTCACCAACTCATAATTTATACCTTACAGTGCCCTATATGAAAAAGGTGTTACATACGTTACCATGAGCATACTGACAAGTCACCAGTGGGTCAACATATTCCAAACACCTTACTGTGTTCTATGCGAAAACCTTTGCAGATAATTATGTGAGACCACTTTCACGTGAGCCGCCGCGCGCAAAATCCCCTCTTCCGACAATATTCCCTCAACAGTCACAGAATTTAGACGCTTGAAATTTCGGAATTAAGAAGTTTGAATTATCTATGTAGAGTACACAAGTTTGCTGATCAGCTGTGCAGTAACTGCATCTTTGTTTTCATATAGGAAGAATCTGGTTTTTGCATGAAGCGGCTCACTATGTATACATTTATAATCACCAAAATGAAATCTACCCATGTTTGAACATTAAGGTGTTACATACGTTACCATGAGCATACTTCCAAGTCACAGGCTGTGTATTTTAGCACACTAAACATGTATTTATCATAGGGTGTGTAAAATAGAACTAAATAATTTACACAAACATATAACAGTTATTCATTTTGATATTTTTGTTGAAACGCCTACTGTTTAAATGTTACAGCATACGGCGGTACCCTTAGTAAATGTTAAATTATTTAAATAAAATAAATATTTAATATAAATATATGATTTTGTGTAATTGCCAAGTTGAACTATTGGTCAGTAAGAAAGGACATCGTTTTTGGAATATGAAGAAAGAAATGTCAAAAACAAAAACGTTTTGAACCCAAAACCCTATTTTCACGCCATAGCTGTAGAAGTAACGTTTGTAACACCAGATAATGTCTAATTTCAACTTTTAAAGGTCATAAAGCATGTCCGTTAAATTGTTCTAGTACGTGATATAATTAGTGTTGTTGCATGATTAAAGTGGGTGGAGCATAGTAGGTTTCGCTATTTTGTTGGTACAAATATATTTTGAACATGTAACTTAAGTAACGAGCTACAGAAATATTGTGCACCACTTGCCGGGGCGACAACGTGCCTAGAAATCATCTAGGATGACCAATGGACCAATGGCATACTGCAAACAAAGTATGTGGAGGGTGTTGTGCGATTTCATTAAATACGGTAGATACAGAATCTGGCGTCTCGCCTATAATATGAATGATGACTGGATGATAGCTAAAGCACCAGTCATTTGTAACCACTGCCCACCACCAATGAGGAAGGGTGGGGGACAGCCAGGCTAAAGTGCGGGGCAATTACTTTTCAAGTGTCCCTGCAGTGCTGGGGAAATGACAGGGTTTTGACATTAGGATCCTTTGTAACACCTTGTGGATTTTTAACGACTGTTTTACACCTTACCCCAGGGAGATTTTCTGTTGCGAAGGGCGGGGCAAAGAGCAAAGTTTTGACCTCCAGTTTGCCCCCTGGGGGTGGGGCTCATAGCATGGCACTGAAACTGAAAGGACATAACCCCCGTCCTTCCCCATAGGTTGGGGAGCAGTGGTTACAAATGACTGGTGCATAATTCAAAGAAAGGATGAAAAATCAAACAAACACATTTTGTAAGCATGAGATTCAATTTATATTTTAATATTTGCATGATCACTTCAGGCATAACTTTATTAAGTGTTGTGTATATACAAAAATTGTCTTAGAAAAACCATACATGTATGTATGTGCAACAATAATATTTGAGCCGCAGCATCAGAAAACCAACAACATGCATAGGCGAGAACAATACATAGCTACACAGATAGTACAATCTTTCTTCTACAAGCTTCTAACAATCTACTGTGGCTGCACAGGCCAGTTTGTGTCGTACCTGGTCTGAAACCTAAAGTGTTGGTTTTCTCATGTAAAGGCTCATTTCTATAACAAATTGAGACACACCAATAATAAAACCTTTAAATAAAATTAGAAGTCCATGAAGGTGGGTGGGGCATTACAGCATCATGGTGCATGTAGCTTGACATATAGAAGCTGGTGGTTTAAGTATCTCCGAATGATATTGCCATAACCAGCCTAGTTTGCTACAATTATTCACAAAAGCTATAAATAGCAAATCTGTCTGACAAAATAATGGTCATATTCGCATATTCATGCAAAATAAGTCATCAGTGCTTATTAAATATTGAATTTCACAGCTCAAAAAAAAAAATAGATAAATGAGCCGTCTCGTGGGAAAACCAACAATGTGGTTTCCGAACAGGTCCGACACAAACCGACCTGTACAAGCACAGAAAAGAGCTAGAAGCTTGAAATTTCAGATTTAAGTAGAAGAGGAACTGGACTATCCGAGTAGCGAAAACAAAGGCGCTGATCAGCTTCGCGGTTACCGCGAAGCTGATCTGCGTCTTTGTTTTCGCCTATGCAGATTGTTGGTTTTCCCATGAGGCGGCTCAAATGTTTAAGTTTTACAAATGCCATCACAAAAATGAAAATATAAGTAAGTAAAAAAAAAAATAAAAAAAAAATACCATGTACAAATACACAAAAACCCATGTTATAAAAGGCTTGTTACCAAAATTAAACAATTAAAAAAGAAAAAAAAAAAAAAAAAGAAGAAAGAAAACATGAAGCCTATTAGCAAGGTGTGTGTGTGTGTGTGTGTGTGTGTGTGTGTGTGTGTGTGTGTGTGTGATATATATCAATGTTACTCAGTAGTAACACAGTTATAAAGTATAGACATGTTTCTGTTTGTCCGTCCATTCGTCATCCGTGTTACTACCCTCACTTCTCCCTAAGATTAGAAAACTTCTCTCTAAAATTCTCAGAGGGAGAAGTCACTTCTCCCTAAAATTTTGGGCCAGGATGAACCCTGAAGCAATCACAAAAAAGAGATCTAAAAATGTTAAGCCTATACAACCAAGTTTTAAATAACTGCACACTTATTGTACACATATTTATTCTTTAAATAAAAAATGAATTGCACTTCTCCAATTAGCATTCATACATATAAGCAGCCTCACAAGCACATCAGATTTTGCAAAAGTTAAGTCAAAAGATTCACAGTGCAGTTTTCTTTATAGCCACTATACATAAACTTTCTTAATCCAAAAAATATAAGTCTCTCCTTCTGTACCATAATGACTGAAAAATTGTTAAATGGGCTATAACCGAACCAATATATGACTATCTTGTTTTCACAATATAGATCATATCATTATGAAAACTTCCCCATGCAACAAACAGAGATTGTTTTAGCTTTAAAAATTGAAAATTTTCAACTGAAAAAACTTGATATGTTTCTTATTTTTGCTCAAAACATAGATTGTGGGTACACGTTAGAACCGCCTCGCCGAGGCGGTTCTAACGCTTACCCACAATCTATGTTTTGGAGCAAAAATAAGAAAAATAGGTATACCCCTGCGTACCCCAGTTTTACAATATAAAAGTGGGGTTTAATGGGGTATTCATTGCACGGACCTGTTTTCCTGATGTGAGCCGCGTCATGAAAAACCAACATTTCGCATATGTGAAAACGAAGGCACAGATCAGCTTCGCAGTAACTGCGAAGCTGATCAGCGACTATGTTTTCGCTACAAGGATGGTACAATTCCTAAATGGTACTTCCAAAATTTCCTGTCTCTAACCAGCTTGTGTGCTTGTAAAGCTAGGTTTGTGTCAGAACGGTTCCAAAACCTAATTGTAGGTTTACTCATGAGGCAGCTCATATACTTTTGTTAGTTTGTTTGCTTGTTTGGTTTTTAATGTCCCATTCAACAATTTTTCAAATATTTCAATATCAAGACAACAAACACTTCCTGGGGATTAATATGCATTGCTCAAGGACACAACATTGTGGGGCGGCCCCCGTAGCCAAGTGTTTCAGAGCCCTGATATCATTAACACCCTTAACCATTCAATCATCTCACCGCTGTGTCTGATGTGGGTTCAAGCCCCACACAGGGCACATGTGAGACAAGCAAAGTTCTGCTTGCGGTTGTGCAAGTTTTTTTTATCTTGGGGACTCTCCCATTTTCTCCCCACCTACTGACTGACCCTTCCCATATGAGCTGAAATACTCTTGAAAGGGGACACAAAACCAAAATCTCTTGATAATCTACAACTAGGCCACCCCATTCTCCTAGAGTAAAGGCCGCCATACTCCCCACATTGTTTAACTCATTAACATTTATGTAAAATTGAGACAACCTTTACTTGTATACTATAAATTCTTAATTAAAGATGCACATGCTGAAAAAAGTAAACTACATGTATTATTAGTTGATTTGAAAACTTTCTAATAATCATACAAATAAACTATATTAAAGAAATTATACCAGTGGTTCAGGTAAAGATTTGCCATTTTGCATAGTGATATGGGTTAAGTTGTTTGTTTGTTTGATTTTTACTTAATGTCCCTGTCAACAATTTATCAGTAATGTCGGGATAAAATCATCGCATCCTGGGCATAAACCTGTACTATGGGAAGTTGATGTACCTGCTTCAGGACACAGCCTGGTCCCGAGGTTATAAAACTTTTTCATGATCAACTCAGCTGAGCCTAAAACTTAAAAGCGCTCATCAATACTGAAATAGTCCAAATAAATCAAAATTATAGGTTTAGAATACCAAAGCCTGTAATTTATCCTGCTCATAAATGTTAAAATGCCAACAATTGTTGTGCAAGTTTTTTTATCTTGGGGACTCTCCCATTTTCTCCCCACCTACTGACTGACCCTTCCCATATGAGCTGAAATACTCTTGAAAGGGGACACAAAACCAAAATCTCTTGATAATCTACAACTAGGCCACCCCATTCTCCTAGAGTAAAGGCCGCCATACTCCCCACATTGTTTAACTCATTAACATTTATGTAAAATTGAGACAACCTTTACTTGTATACTATAAATTCTTAATTAAAGATGCACATGCTGAAAAAAGTAAACTACATGTATTATTAGTTGATTTGAAAACTTTCTAATAATCATACAAATAAACTATATTAAAGAAATTATACCAGTGGTTCAGGTAAAGATTTGCCATTTTGCATAGTGATATGGGTTAAGTTGTTTGTTTGTTTGATTTTTACTTAATGTCCCTGTCAACAATTTATCAGTAATGTCGGGATAAAATCATCGCATCCTGGGCATAAACCTGTACTATGGGAAGTTGATGTACCTGCTTCAGGACACAGCCTGGTCCCGAGGTTATAAAACTTTTTCATGATCAACTCAGCTGAGCCTAAAACTTAAAAGTGCTCATCAATACTGAAATAGTCCAAATAAATCAAAATTATAGGTTTAGAATACCAAAGCCTGTAATTTATCCTGCTCATAAATGTTAAAATGCCAACAATTGTTGGCATTTTAACATTTATGTGCAGGATAACTTTTAGTCTCAGCTGAGTTGAGCATGAAAATATTTTTATAACCTCGGGACCTGGTGACAATGAGGTTAACTACTAGCATTAACTACTGCACAGCATTAACTACTTTGCCATTGCACCCCTAAGGCAAATACTGACCATTTCAGCAAAAACAACATGGAAATTTTTTTTCACTAATCAAGTGGGTGTTTATTTTAATATCACAGTTACCCAAACAAATGTATTTATGTGAAAAGAAATGTTCCCTAAGTTTTCAAGAGTGCAAAACATCATTAAATTTTATAAATTTTATAATTTTAAAAACATACATGTATAAAATGAATATTTATCAAAATTTGCAAATCATTTCTATAGACAGTGAAAAAATAAATATTTTCAGCACAAACTAACCATTATAATTTATATACAACCATAAAAACAAACAACTAAAGTGTGTTTCCTAGTGTCTGATAATGGTTTTTCGCAGATATTTTGCAACTGGCTTTATGTAGGTAAAATATTTTCATGGCACAATTGAGCATCTACTTTGTCGCAAAATGTGCACCAAAAATTTTGAAAATCGGTTAACAAATAAAAAAGTTCTGGTCATAAACATTTTTGAATAGGGATTTTCTGTACAAAAATCTCATGTAAGGGAGGTAAATATTTTCCCGCAAAAAAATTTAATTTCCTGGTATTTTATCATAAATGCTCAAAATCATTATAGACTGACAAAAATGACTTACCTGATACAAAATCTTCATGATCAAGTAAAAATTTTCCAAAAGTATCCATTTTCACGATCATGGATTATCTCCCTTGCCAATGCAAAATCCCTTTTCAAAATCATTTCGGCCGTTAAAACTTTATTTGCTGACCGATTTTCAAAATTTTTGCGGGACCTATTAGGACAAACTAAAACCAATCTTTTGACATGAAAATAACTTTCCTATCCTCTCCCATACAAAAATTGTCCGTGAAAAACCATTATCAGAGGCCAGTTTTTAAACTTTAGCAATAGCATTTTTGTCATAATGTGTAAGTCACAGTATTGCTTAACACATCATGTTTGTGTTATGTATAATCCAAAGCATAATTCAAATGCTGAATAATCTGAGCCGCATCGTGAGAAAACCGGATTTTTGCCTATGCGAAAACAAAGGCGCAGATCAGCTTCGCAGTAACTGCGAAGCTGATCAGCGCCTTTGTTTTCGCTACATGAATAGTGCAATTTCTCTTCTTCTTTAACCCGAAATTGCAAGCTTCTAGCCTGCTTCTGTGCCTGTCAGACCTGTTCGGAAACCCTGAAGACCAGTTTTCTCCAGCACGGCTCATCTTTCTTGATCTCACATACTGTTTTTGAATAACAACACAAGCATGAGGCACATCATGAGAAAACCAACAATGTGGTTTCAGAACAGGTCCGACACAAACTGACCTGTACAAGCACAGAAGATGGCTAGAGGCTGAAAAATTCGGACTTAGAAAGTAGAGGAATAGTACTATCAGTGTAGCGAAAACAAAGGCGCTGATCAATTGTGCAGTTACTGCACAGCTGATCTGTGCCTTTGTTTTCGCATAGGCAAAAATCTGGTTTCTCATGACGTGGCATATTCTATATCTACAGTACCATGAATATCTGAAGTATTGTTTATACCTGTAAATGAAAATGCACAAATCCTAAACTGGCATTACTTCTGTACTTCAACTGGTCTCAGGTGTACGAATTATATGCAAAAATTTACATTTGAACATTAAATTGTGTCATGAAGTTTGTGTCATAGGATTGCTTAACATATGGGCCACAATGTGAGAAAACCAGTCTTCGGGATTTCACACCTAGTCCGACACAAACCGGCCTGTACAGTCTCAGAAAAAGGCATGAAGCTTGAAATTTCGGATTTCAGAAGAAGAGGAATAGTACTAGCCGTGTAGTAAAAACAAAGGCATTGATCAGCTGTGTAATTACTGCACAGCTGATTTGCGTCTTTGTTTTTGTGTAGGCAAGAATCCCTTATCTCACGACCAGTCTCATGGGGTCCATGCACAGCATCTGTGTAAAAGATATGATCCTAATCTGCCATTTTTAATTTATAGTACAGATGAACAGTCAAACTAAACACCAAATGATTTAAAAATGATATGCTTATCATGAAGGCCATTTTGGAATGCATAAACAGTTGGAAAAGCACACAATGAAATAACAAACAAGTGTTAGCACAATTGAAGGCAAGATTTTTTTTATATCTGCACACTATATTTCGCCTTCCAGCAATCTGAATGCAGCATCGAAAAATGTTGTTTTTTTTTTCCTAAAATATGAGTAATGCCTGTGAAATGGCAAAATAAAATATCTACAGACATGAAAAATTGGATAACTACATGTCATTACAAAAACTTGTCCATGCAATAAAAAGATATTTTCAAAGCTCTAAAAAATGAAAAATTTCGGCCGAAATTTTTTGAATTTTTTCTTATTTTTGCTCAAAACATAGATTGTGGGTACACGTTAGAACCGCCTCGTCGAGGCGGTTCTAACGAGTACCCACAATCTATGTTTTGGAGCAAAAATAAGAAAAATAGATATACCCCTGCAAACCCCATTTTTGCTATATAAAAGTGGGGTTTAAGGGGGTATTCATTTCACGGACATGTTTTCCTGATGTATAACCTGCCAATATTGTACCCTCTGTCTTAGCCACATAAAAACTAATCAGCATGATACAATGAATATATCAGCAAATGAGCCACCCCATGGGAAAACCAACAATGTGGTTTCCGAACAGGTCCGACACAAACCGGTCTGTGCAGTAACAGAAACAGGCTTGAAGCTTGAAATTTCGGATTTAAGAAGAAGAGTAAGTGTACTGTGTAGTGAAAACAAAGGCGCTGATCAGCTTCGTGGTTACTGCGAAGCTGATCAGCGCCTTTGTTTTCGCATATGCAGACTGTTAGTTTTCTCACGAGGGGGCTCAAATGATATTTTATTCCCATTTTACTCAACATGCAGTGACCCTTGATGTTTGTGATTGCAAAAGCAGATTTTCTGTTAATGTGGCTAATTTGAAAAAGCATAACAACCAGAATGGTATACAAATAATATCAACTCCAAATGCCCAAAGAAAAAAACAACAAAAATAACTATGTTTGATTTTTGACAGCATTATTTGATAATATCGCGCCTGTCAACGTCACTGTTGCAGATTGACAGCCTTAAGTGCAGATTTTTTTTCAGTCCTCCACAAAATCATAATCTGTTGGATACAGCATGATTCCAGAACATCTACAGCTTATGATTTGAACAGCATCATAAGAAAACTAGCTTTTTTGCATAAATTCGAACAAAAAAAGAGCAGATTAGCTATGGGGTCATCAGACGGCTAGATAAGACATTAGTTTTGCATGAAAACCTATGTTGTGGAGTGCTCATCAGAATCACCCTGGTCCTGAGGTTATGAAACGTTTTTCATGCTCAGCTCAGCTGAGACTAGAATTTATCCTGCTCATAAATGTTGGCATTTTAACAGTTATCAGCAGGATTTACAGGCTTTGGTGATCTAAAAATAAAATTCCAACTTATTTGGGGTATTTCAGTATTGATGACTGCTTTAAATTTTATGCTCAGCTGAGTTGAGCATGAAAAAAGTTTTATAACCTTGGGAACTGGTGAGGCAATTCTAATGAGAACTCACACCTTAGCTGTCCTCAAATACTAATCTTATTAGTCTTCTGTTGTCATCACATGGTTAATCAGCAATTACAGGTAAGGTTTTGAATATGCCAAAAGCAGGCTTTCTCACGATACATATGGCAGTCCCTTTTCAACACCTATATGGCCCCTATTGCTGTTTACAGCTGCCTTTCTGTTTAGGGTCCGGACTTTGTGGCCCCTGATTGCTCTGCTTCTTGGACTTTTTGTTCTTCTCGACCCCGCCCCCACCCCGTCTCTGACCCTGGACTGGGGCGAATGCACTGACTACGCCTGGCATATCCTCAGAGTATCTCTCTTCCCTGGAGGACATTGTACTCAGTGTGTGATCTGTAAAATAGGAAGAAAATTGAGCCACGTCATGAGAAAACCAACAATGTGGTTTTTGAACAGGTCTGACACAAAGCGAGCTGTACAAGCACAAAAGATGGCTAGAGGCTGAAAATTTTAGATTTAGAAAGTAGAGGAATTGTACTATTCATGTAGCAAAAACAAAGGCCCTGCAAAGCTGATCTGCGCCTTTGTTTGAGCATTATACAATATGCAAAATGTTGATTTTCTAATGATACAATTCAATTTTATAAATATAGTTTAACAAATTTCCATTGTACTCAGTGTGTGTCTGTAAAGAATAAATTGAAATTTGCTTGCTTGATTTATTACTTAACATCCCAGTCAACAGCTATGGTAATATCAGTCCATTGCATTCATTTTGACAAATCTCTACCCGACATTTAGGCAAATGATAGACAAATGTCCTGCATTATAGCATCTCGTAACTGAATAGTGAATACTGATCAGCATCTTTTTTTTTTTCATTCAGTTTTACGTCCCTTTCAAGATTATTTCAGCTCATACAGTATGAGACAGGCCAATCAGTACGTGGGAGAAAACGGGAGAACCCCGAGAAAAAACACCTGGCACACCCGCAAGCAGAACTTGGCTTGTCTCAGATGTGGCCAGAGCGGGGCTGGAACCCACATCAGACACAGTGGTGAGATGATTGAGTGATTAAGAAACAGCACTCTTAACCGATCGGCCACCGGGGCCGCTGATCAGCATCTTTGTTTTCACTTCATGTACAGTACAATCCCTTTTCTTTTTCAATCTGAAATTTCATGTAACTGTATGTCAGTTTGTGTCGGATCTGGTCCAAAACCAAGAAGGCCTGTTTTCTCTTGTCGCAACTAAATTATAGATCAACCTCATTATAATGCCATCTTTGGGGTCTATAGAAGCATATCATGTTATAAGTGAACCGTTTAATAATAAAGTTATTTGCTATAGACATAGCAAAATAATCAATTTGGGAGCCATGACATGACCGTGTTATATTGAAAACCACATCATAATGAAGCCCATTATATAGAGCTTGAAGTGTAATATGATGTATCAAAAAACACAATCATAAAAATACCATCAACAGGTAGTGATCTTGACAGCGGTTGTGCCGGCTGTTTCCTGTCCGTAGACTCCCTACCACCTTGTCGTTGTTGGGTAAAAGTCGGATCTATGGCCGCAGCTATGTTAAAGTTGAAAGGATCACTGACTGCATAGTGGGACCCTGTCTCCAGTTGGCTTGTGTTATGGACAGGACTTTGAGTTGATCTGTTCAATGAGGAAAAAAATATTTCAATAACTTGACTTGGTGCTATGGACAGGACTTTTGAGTTGATCTGTAAACATGAGGAAAAAAAATGACTTCAATTACGGGTAAGACAATTTGATGGTGTGTCATAATATGTCAAATATGACTTGTGTGATGGACAGGACTTTGGGTTGGTCTGTAAACATGGGGTAAAATAACTAGTGTTATGGATCAGACATGAGTTGAATTGTAAAAATGAAAAAAAAAAAGAGTCAAAAAGCAATGCTTATCAAATACCCCCTGCCGTGTAAGCGTTTACCACAATTTTTTTTTTTCCCAACAAAATTTCTTTATGCAAATATCCAATGGGTGTACATCATGTAGGCATGATATCAAATTGTTCCATCAAAAACTGTAGTAGGAGTTGATTGGCCTGTGAATGCCCTTATCTGTAAAAATAAACTAAGAAAATTGTTCTCATAGCTATCATTTTGTCACAAATTATTTTTTCGCAATAATGCTTCTTCATGCAAATGTCCAATGGGTCTGCATCATGTAGGCATAATATCAAAAAGTTCCACCAAAAACTGTGGAAGGAGTTGATCGGCCCGTGAGAGCTCTTACCTGCAAAAAACTAAGAAAAATTGTCTAAGTTCTCATAGCTGTCATTTTGTCAAAAATCATTTTTTGGCAATAATATTTCTTCTTCATGCAAATGTCCAATGGGTGTACATCATGTAGGCATGATATCAAATTGTTCCATCCAAAATTGTGGTAGGAGTTGATTGGCCCGTGAATGCCCTAACCTGTAAATAAACTAAGAAACCTTGTCTAAGTTCTCATAGCTGTCATTTAGTCAAAAATTATTTTTTGCAATAAAATTTCTTCATGCAAATGTCCAATGGGTGTACATCATGTAGGCATGACATCAAATTGTTCCATCAAAAACTGTGGTAGAAGCTGATTGGCCTGTGAATGCCGTTACCTGTAAAAAGACTAAGAGAAATTGTCTAAGTTCTCATAGCTGTCATTTTGTCAAAAATTATTTTTTTGGATTAATATTTCTTCATGCAAATGTCCAATAGGTGTACATCATGTAGGTATAATATCAAAAAGTTCCAACAACCAGAGGACCAACGGTCCTGTAAACGCTCACCTGAGATCTGCTATATTAACCAAGTATTTATTTAAAAAAATTGCCCTTTCTGCCCTACTCTATAAACATTTCTGCAAAAATAGAATTCAAATATCTGCGATTGGACCAGAAAAAAATAGCCAATTTACACTTTTCCCGTTTTAAGTCTATCGAAACTTTAAGTTGCCATAGCAACCAGATTTCTTAACTGACTGAAATAAAAAACACAAATTATGTAGAGACTACTGTCAGGAACATGTATACAAAGTACAGGCTTCATGCCGTAGACAATTTCTGAGGAGAAGATTTTTAAATGTTTTTCGAAATTTTACCCTTTATGTGGCCCCAGCAACCAATCAAAACAAAGGATTAGGAAAAACGTTACATGAAACATAGAGATATACTCAATAAACATTTCTGCAAAGACAAAATTCAAATATCTACTACAATAATTGATCCAGAAAAAATAGCTAATTTCCACTTTTCCCATTATAAGTCTATGGAAACCATAGCAACCAGAGTTCTTATCCGACTGGAATAAAAAATGCAAATTATGTAGAGGCTACTGTCAGGAACATGTATACAAAGTACAGGATTCATCCACTTGACAGTTTCTGAGAAGAAGATTTTTGAATGTTTTTTTTTTTCAAAATTTTGCCCTTTATGGGGCCCCAGCAACCAATCAAAATAAAGGATTAGGACAAAACTCACAAGAAACGTCAAACACTACTCAATAAACATTTCTGCAAAAACAAAATTCAAATGTCTGCAATTGTAGCGGATAAATAGCCGATTTCCACATTTCCCATTATGAGTCTATGGAAACTTTAAGTTGCCATAGCAACCAGAGTTCTTATCCGCCTGGAATAAAAAACACAAATTATGTAGAGGCCACTGTCAGGAACATGTATACAAAGTACAGGCTTAATCCCCTTGACAGTTTCTGAGAAGAAGATTTTTGAATGTTTTTCGAAATTTTGCCCTATATGGGGCCCCTGCAACCAATCAAAATAAAGGATTAGGACAAAAGTCACATGAAACGTAGAGGACTTCTCAATAAACATTTCTGCAAAAACAAAATTCAAATGTCTGCAATTTTAGCGGAAAAATAGCCGATTTCCACTTTTCCCATTATAAGTCTATGGAAACTTTAAGTTGCCATAGCAACCAGAGTTCTTATCCGCCTGGAATAAAAAACACAAATTATGTAGAGGCCACTGTTAGGAACATGTATACAAAGTACAGGCTTAATCCCCTTGACAGTTTCTGAGAAGAAGATTTTTGAATGTTTTTCGAAATTTTGCCCTATATGGGGCCCCTACAACCAATCAAAATAAAGGATTAGGACAAAAGTCACATGAAACGTAGAGGACTACTCAATAAACATTTCTGCAAAAACAAAATTCAAATATCTCCAACAAGACAGCAAAAACTGGCAATTTTCACTTTTTTTCCATTATAAGTCTATGGGAAGCATAAGTTACCATAGCAACCAGAGTTCTTATCTGATCAAAACAAAAAACACAATTATTCTTTCCCCCTACCTGTAGATGGTGTATGTGTAATATGAGAACAATCGACCCAGCGGTTTCAAAGAAGAAGATCTTTGAAATTGTGGACGACGACGGACGGACGACGGACGGACGGACGGACGACGGAGCATGGGTATACTATAAGCTCACCTATGAGCCTTCGGCTCAGGTGAGCTAAAAACTGTGGTAGGAGTTGATTGGCCCATAATTGCACTATTTTCACTGTATACAAGAGCCATACAGAACTATAAAGGGAAATAACTCTAAAACGATTGGACCCTAGTCCTTGATTTTTACCTGTAAGTTTTTGTCTCATTAATAACATGATGACTGCAAAATTTCATAAAATTCCATCAATGTGTCTTCAAGATATTAAAGAAACAAAATGTTAAAGATGGACGGACAACATGAAAACAGTATACCCCCCTTAAAACTTAGTTTTGGCGGGGGGTATAATAAGCAAAAACGAAGAGTTATATATAAGACATTAAGATAGAGTGTCACAATATATGAGTCAAATATAAAAGAGTTATGGACAGCACTTTAAAAGAAGAAAAAATGAATTTATGGACAGGACCTCTGAGTTGGTCAGTAAATATGATAAAACATGATGGGCAGGACTTTTTAAGTTTTTCTGCTGATACAACGAAAAATGACATACTATGGACATGACAACAAATTTGTCTCAGTAAGTGTAAGCAGACAAGATTACAATGTATGCACTTTCTTTCTGACTTGTGTTACAAGGTTTCTGAAAATATAAGGGTATAAAAAGATACCCATGGATAGGACTGGGTTATTTCTCTGTGCTATTTGAGCTGCAATGTATTATCGCACTTCCACTTTGCAAATGTTAATGCACAGAATAGATTAACCCTCTTATTAACACTATCTGTATTTTTTGCTTGTTCACTTACCCTTGCGGGTTCATATCTTCACTATGATAGCTTCCGGGAGAAGATGAATCTGGGTAAAGTTCACTATCTGATACATCTGATCTTAATCTCCCCCGAGAACTCTGATTCTGGCCCGCTCCAGCAAGCCATCTCTCAACATCTGGCACATTTTGTACTGGCAATTGTTCTGGCCTTACATTACTTTGTCGAGTATTTTCCCTATTCACATTTGACCTGTTTTGAATCACTTCACCTGACATGTTCCGAGTATGTGCACTGTCCCCCATCCTAATATCACCTTGTGAATTTGTGCCACCTGATCTTGGTCCCCCAGTCACTAGCTGCTGTGATCCGAGTCTTTCAGAACCTTGTTGTGACCTTAATCTCTCAGACCCTTGCTGCTGCAATCTTTGTTCAGCAGACCCTTGCTGTGATCTGAGTCTTTCAGAACCTTGCTGTGATCTTAATCTCTCAGAACCTTGCTGCAGTCTTTGTTCAGCAGAAACTTGCATAGGAGTTAAATATTCTTCACTGGAATGTTGGCCTGACCCAGGCGGCCCTTCACCTTCCTCCTGCCCATTTTCCATGGACATAATAAAGCTATTGCGTCTGTATTTTCTGTGGTTGTGCTCATTATTCCTTGGAGGTAAAGCTGGAGGCCTCTGTGCAGCTTCCTGAAAGTTAGAAATACAATTACAAGGAAGTCGTTTGAGAAACCAAAGCTTGTATGACTGTGTAAATTTTCTATAGTATTATTAAGTGCAGCTAAATTCTCAAATGCTGTAATGATGTATAATCGTACAAGTTGAATGTGTTGCCAGTAATTTGAACTTGTAATTACTAGGTACTAAGTAATAATGACATTTTTTTACCCAGTGTCCTACATGTCTACGTACCTGTACACATTCTTTTTCTCAATCTCTCTATCATTTGATTCGCCGCATGGGAAAACCAACAATATGCATAGGCAGTAACCGCGAAGCTGATCAGCGCCTTTGTTTTCACTACACGGACAGTACAATTCTTCTTCTTTGTAAATCCAAAATTTCCAGCCTATATCAATCTTCTGTGAGTGTACAGCCTGGTTTGTGTTGGACCTGGTCGGAACCAAAATTGTTGGTTTTCTCACGCACAGGCTCATTTGTTATGAGGCAGATCAAGGTACCAACCTGTGCTCTACGAGCCTCTTCTTGTTGTTTTTTCTTCTGTTTCGCTCGGCGAAGTTTGAGTTTTTCTTGCTCTTGTATAATTTGTGCAAGTCGTCGATCTTGGTCTTCAATCTCTCGTAGCTTGTCCTTGTCTACCTGTGCTCGATTACGCTTGTGTTCCTGTTCTTGTATAAGTTTTGCCAGCTCCTGAAACACAAGTTGAATGTAGTTGGTTTATTTTGTACATAACTTGCTCCATTTTTAGGGCTGCTTATCCTGTTTTGCTTTAAATAAATACATATACAATATTTTCATTAAAATGCTTCCATTGAAAGGTACAAGTAGGCAAAGATCAGGAAAAGGCGCAATCAGAAAAAGATTCCCACTCCAAAAACCGAGGTGGGAAAAAACCAAACTAACAATCAGGTACTTATACCATGAAACATATCGTAAGCCGAATGAGCAGCTATTTTCCCAATAGGTGGCCACTCAGTTACCTTAACTTAACTAAAAATATGAAAACATACATAAGGCGCCAACAGCACAAAAAATTTTAAACACCAAGACATAAAACAAAAAGAACCACTACAGAAGTATCGACTTGGAACGATCAGTAACACAAAGTTACTGGCGGGCTTAAACCGGTTTTACAGGTACCTAACCTCACCCTCAGCTTCTGCAGTGGTTCACAACATTTAGTTAGTTCTTCGGTCCTCGTGGTGAATCTCTAACTAGTCAATGAATCATCAAGAACAAACAAATAAATCATGATAAACATCCTGATGAATCAAAAACCAGGACTCACAGATTGAGTAAGCTGCCCGACGATGGAGATCCCTGGGCGCCGAATAACCTACTAACTCCGGAGCAAAAGAAAAACACCAGTTGGACCCCGGTGGGCCAAGCAACAGACAAGAAGCTCCGGCCCCAACCAACTAAAATGAATAGCTTTAAGTCGGGGCCATCATAGAGTCTGACGCCCGACCCACCGGCGTGCAATTAAAGAAGGCAGCATAGTTATCAACCATGATTGGGTTAAAAACTAAGCATGCAGACTGTCGCATAACATTCAAGTTATAACCTATACGTCTGTAACGTGATATGATTTTTCCGAACTGAAGAGAAAAATCATTTATTCCTTTAAGTTTCTTTAATTTGTAAACCAAGTCACCATAAAATTCAGGTTCCGAAAGGCCCTCACTTAAAAGTGTCTTTAACCCAACATTATATTTGGAAATCAATTCATAGTGTCTACGATGAAATTTAGAAAAGGTTTTTCGAAGTTTATGATACCGATAGCCCTGTTGGAGAAGTTTTGCCGTTAAACATTTATTTCGAGCGTTGAAGTCTGTAACATGATTGCAGACTCTAGCAAACCTAATAAGTTGCGAAATGTATACACCATAAGAAGCACGACGAGGAACGTCACCATCCAAAAAAGGAAAATTTACTATATCAAAATCAAAGTCATCGCGCTTATCATAAATTTTAGAAGAAACAAATCCATTTGCAACAGAAAGATGTAGATCTAAAGGCTACTTTTATGTATTTTAATATTTACAAAAAAAATCGTATGTACAGCAAACATCTGGTCTTCCAATAATTAAGCTTTAAACACAGAAAAGTTGCACTGTAGCCATCTATTTGAACAGTATCATTTTGATCATGCATGCTATCTCATGTGACTGTACAGCCTAGTATGTGCAAGATCCTGTCATAAACCCTGAAAAAAGTCCCCCCCCCTTGACAAAATTTCAAAATTCTAGCCATCATATGTGTTTTAACAAGACTATGTCAGCTCCAGTCATAAACACCAAAGAACCCCCCCACACACACACACACACACACTAACATGGTTGACCTTGTCTTGAACCTCTTTTAGAAACAGTCTATGGCTTGAATCTAGGTAAAATCACTGAACCATGAAAATATAGGTCACTGTGACCTACATGTAGATCCCAATGACATGACCTTGACCTACCTCATCCTGAACCTCTTGGTGGTACTGACTATGGGAAGGGTCTAAGTTGTTAGGCAGGTTGTAGAAATCTGAGATGTTAGGTTCAATCACTGAACCATGAAATATAGGTCACAGTGACCTTCAAGTAGGTCCCAATGACATGATCTTGACTTACCTCATCCTGAAAGGCACTGTCTATGGGAAGGGTCAATGTTGTTAGGCAGTGAAGAAAATTTAGGACAAAATCACTGAACTATGAAATATAGGTCACAATAACCTACATACATGACCTACCTCATCTTGAACTTCTTGAAGGTACTGTCTATGGGAAGGATCTAGGTTGTTCGGCAGGTTGTAGAAATCTGAGAAATCACCATCATCCTCAATCCTACCCCCTGGTGTTACCCTGGCAACGAAGAAAAATTAAAATATTTAAATAAGGTTTTGCACATATTTGTTCTATTCATCCAATATTCATATACAGGCCACCTTCGCAATCTCGAAATCAAGGGGAATGGAGAAACCACTTCGAGTTTTGCGAAGTTTGAGATAAGCAAATTGAGACCAGCCAATGTTCTTAGAAAATCTCAACTCTTTCACATTCTCGGACTGAGTGGTTCTCCTTTCCACCATGTTTACCTCATCGATAGTGATTTCGAACGTATATTCCCCGACCTGACACATGATTTCAAAACGTTCCTTAACAATTCCAGTGATGAAAGGTTGTGTGTAGATATCAAAGACCGATTTTTGACTTCGAAGTTTGACACAGGAAGAGTGAAACTAATGTTCTTTTTCTGTGGGGAGCGAATTATCACTTCGACACAGCCGAGTTTTCGTCATAACCGTGTTCGACACAAGCAAGGTTGAAATACAATAATATATAGGGAGAGACGCTTGGGAGTGAGGGATCAATTCGACATAAGTGGGATTTTCGAGACAACAGAGTTTGAGATAGCGCAGGTGGCCTGTAGTCATAACACAGGGGCAATTTAAATGATACCACCTGTGCTAATAATTATCCTAGTCACATGCAAAAGCCTGCTGTCATCCGAGAATATCAAAGAGGGCCAGCATAATCACTAGTATCATACATTTTATGACGGTAGACATCAGCTTTTGGCATGTGATGGTATACAAATGACACTGACGATGGCACAGGTACAGTTCAACCTCATAGCGCACCTCACTATAATGTGGTTTTCAATATAACACAGCCATGCCATGGCCCCCAAACTGATTGTTTTGTTATATGCCTATAATAAGTAACCTCACTATAGCATGGTTTCACTTATAACACAGCCTGTTTCTATGGACCCCCAAAGATAGCGTCATTATGAGGTTAACCTGTAGTACCATGTCATTTACACCCAAATATTGGGGTCTAGGAGAAACAGATGGGCTGCTTGTGCCTCCAGGCAAAGCTTCTTATCTACTGACTGATCAACTGATTACTGGTTAACCGCTCATGTCTGAGCCTGCCCAGGAAAAGTGGTTTAGTCAAACCATCCATACATATAAGCCTTATTGGCTTAGTTAGATGGTTATGTTATGAAGCACATTTTGAGTGTCATGACATACTAATGTTGGGTAAAAGTCCCATAAAATGGAGGCAACGTCCCGACATGACCATTGCTGTTAACTGGGACGTAAAAAATCAATTCAAACAAACAAACCATGCATCTGTGCACTGCACACCAAGGTATTTTCTGAAAAAGTACACACATACATCGGCATGTTCAGCTTTGTGTTAAAAATAAATATGATTACAGTTTGCTGGGTCAGTATTGGTGTATTTCTTATTCCTCTTCAAAAGTGTACCCATTTTGAAATTTCATGCATTTAATCTGACACACATATATATTATTATAATGCAACAACCCTACATATCGGCCTAATAAAATGAGGTTCATTCATAGGAGCTTTATTTAGCTAATGACATAATAAAGGCCATCTCTTCTGACTAAATAAAGACCGTGTTGCAGTTTTTTTTAACGCACCAAAAAAGAAGCGCGCCAGTGATGTCAAATTTAGTCACGTTTGGTGACATCAATCTCCGCCATTGTTATGCAATGTTACATAGAAGAAACAGTGGTCAAGAAAACTATATATTAGTATAATATTACAAACACCAGAGGACCAATGGTCCTGTAAACGCTCACCTGAAACCCGAGATATATACCAATAAACTTGTTTGAGTAGAATGGTAATATCCATGAATATAACCCCAGGGCTTGGTCAGAGCAACCCCTGGAGTCAATTTCTTTTTGAGAACATAAAACTGCAGTCCATTTGCCAATTTACTGCAAGTTTTGCCCTTCAAATGACATTTTAACAATTTTCCCCATTCAAATGCATGGGCTACCTAAGTTGACCTTGCCGTAAAATAGGTCAAGGTCATCAAAGGTTCACAATTTATATAAACTTTGTAGAGCTCCATTGCCTGATGCTTCATGCCAAGTTTCAAAATCATAGGCCTTCTGGTTCTGGAGGAAACGATTTTTAAAGGTTTTTGCTATTTATAGCCATGACAGCCATCTTGGTCATGTGTCCATGACCATTTATATACACTTTCATTCCCACTTCCTAACAATGCTCCTCATAAAGTTTGGCTTTGATTGGCCAAGCAGTTTCAGAGAAGAAGATCTTTGAATATCACTGTAATATACATGTATATTGCCCCGGGGTGGGGGCTGACATACCCCTGGGGTCCAAATTTTTTCAGAATCATCAATTTTAAGTCCATTTGCCCATTTCCTGCAAGTTTTTCCCTACAAATGACATTTTAACACTTTTCCCCATTCAAATGCATGAGCGACCTATGTTGACCTTGCCGTAAAATAGGTCAAGGGCATCCCATGATCATTTTTTATATAAACTTTGTAAAGCTCCAGTCACTGATGCTTCACACCAAGTTTCAAAATCATTGGCCTTCTGGTTCCGAAGAAGAAGATTTTTAAAGGTTTTTTCTATTTATAGCAATGGCGGCCATCTTGGTCATGTGACCTTGACCATTTATATAAACTTTCTTTCCCCCTTCCCAAGGATGCTCCATATGAAGTTTGGCTTTGATTGGCCATGCGGTTTCAGGGGAGAAGATGTTTCATTATTATGGAAATATACATGTATATAGCCCCGGGGCAGGGGCAGACAACCCCCCAGGGGCTTAAATTTTCCATTAACATTAATCTTCTGTCCATTTGCCTATTCCCAGTAAGTTTTACCCATTAAATAGCAATTTACCATTTTTGCCCATTCAAATGCATTGGCGACCCAAGTTGACCTTGCCGTAAAATAGGTCAAGGTCATCCTAGGGTCATGATTTATATAAACTATGATGGGCCCACGTCCCCGATGCTACATACTAAGTTTCGTGGAAATCGGCCCACTGGTTCTGGAGAAGAAGATTTTTAAAGGTTTTTACTATTTATAGCCAATGGCGGCCATCTTGGTCATGTGACCTGGACCATTTATATAAACTTTCGTTCCCCCTTCCTAAGGATGCTCCACATGAAGTTTGGCTTTGATTGGCCAAGCGGTTTCAGAGGAGAAGATCTTTGAAAATGTGATCGACGGACGGACGGACGGACGGACGACGGACGGACGCCGGAGCATGGGTATACTATAAGCTCACCTGTGAGCCTTCGGCTCAGGTGAGCTAAAAAATGTACTGCTATGGTGGCGAATTTTGAGAAGTCGTTCTGCGGAGAGATTGTTGAGCTGTTGACTAAATAAACAAAATGGCTAAAAACAAATCTCCTCACAACGGGTGAGTTTTTCACGAAATTTGTCGGTTTTCATTGCTTCATAAAGTGAATAACTATCCTGTAACCAAAAGTAAACCGATTTATCACGCTCTGACCGTAAAAGAGGACATGGCTCGCTGAAAGCTCGACATTTCATCTGTTTACTAATCCTCACGTAATCAATCTGTTTATTTTTGGTCATGGGGTTGTTATTTACTATATTATATGCTACTGTAGGTGTTTTCCATTACCCATGCAAGACTACTTATATATCAACCTTTACTGAACGACAACATCTACTTGGTTAAAGTGATAAAATACAACTCACCCTCACATGCAACATGCAAAATAATCATGTGTGTACGCAAACCAAGTTGTGAAGATTACATATACTTTTTTTTTCACATTTGCAGCTTGAATAATATGTTACTCTTTACAGAGAACTGGCATTTTGTTTGGACTAAAATAAAGACACAGATCAGCCAAATAGTAACTGCAAATATGTTAAGCCCTTTATTCCTCCAGTGATAGTGCAAATTTCTAGTCAAACACCCAATGGTCAGTTGTTCAAAGCATTGTCAATCTAACACTGTTATTAAGACATGGGAAAATGAGTCATGTCATGAGAAAACCAACATCTTGCATATGCAAAACAAAGGCGCAGATCAGCTTCGCAGTACATGTAACGGCAAAGCTGATCAGCGCCTTTGTTTGCTACATGGATAGTAAAATTCCTCTACTTTCTAAATCCAAAATTTCCGGTCTCTTGCCATTTTCTGTGCTTGTACAGCTCAGTTTGTGTTGGACCTGCAAACCACATTGTTGGTTTTCTCATGACGAAGCCCAAATGATACTAACATTCAGTGAAGAAAACAATATTTTTCCAAAAAAAAAGAAGTACATGTAATACTGTCTTCTCCAGCACATTATTTTCAATGCAGTTCATCACTTTCAAATAAGAAGAGTTTGTGTAAAACTAATGGTCACAAAAAGTGTCTATAGAGGCTGACAATGAAAGATACATTGTTTCTTTCATTAATATAATGCTGTTGTCAGCAAAAAATTATTGCCAAAATTTCCTTAAAGATTAAATCGCCAAAAAAATGTTTTTCACCATTTATAACTTTTTTTTTATCAAAATCTTGAGCTAACAATGTAAATGACCACACAATTAGCCATGACATGAGAAACCCAGATTTTTGCCTATGTGAAAAACAAAGATGCAGATCAGCTGTGCAGTAACTGCAAAGCTGATCAGCACCTTTATTTTCACTATTCAAATAGTACAATCGCTCTTCTTGTTAAATCCAAAGTTTCAAGCTTCTAGCCTTCTGTGACTCTACAAACCAATTTGTGTCAGAGCTGGACCAATATTAGTAAGTGAAGTTAGTAAAATGCCCTCTACCTGTACATATACCTAAGGTTGTTCACTTGTAGGTCCCCGACTGAATTATCTAGGTCCTCCGAGCTTCCTAAAATAGACACCAAAGAGATTATGTCCGACATCAAATGGGATAAAAAGCCACAGAAGATAATCAGTTTGTTGGTTAAAATAGTGTTTTGAGTCCATGGTCTACAGCTAATTATCAGGGGCAAGTTGTTCAAAATTAACAATGTCATTAGTTAACAATTCGTTAAAATGTCAAATGGCAATATCACAAATACAGTTATTTTTTGTTGAAAAAATGTGAGAATCCTTTGCAATGCAAAGGATTCTCACATTTTATCAACAAAAAATTACAGGGTATTTGTAATATTCATGTTTGAAATTTTAACAAATCATTAACTAACGATGTCGTTAATTTTGAACAACTGGTCCCTGCCTGTATTTATCCTAGTAACACTAACCCTGGGCAAGCCTCTCAGAGATATGAGCCGCCTCATGGGAAAACCAACAATCTGCATAGGCGAAAACAAAGGCGCAGATCAGCTTCACAGTAACTGCGAAGCTGATCAGCGCCTTTGTTTTTGCTACTCGGATAGTACAATTCCTCTTCTACTTAAATCCGAAATTTCAAGCTTCTAGCTCTTTTCTGTGCTTGTACAAGTTGGTTTTTGTCAGACCTGTTCGGAAACCACATTGTTGGTTTTCCCACGAGGCGGCTCATATGTTACCAGTACATAATGCACATTCCTTTCTCCACTAACTGATTCTAGAAGAGGAAGAATGGCCATGATAAGATTTTCAAGACTAAATCTGCATGAACGATATGAACTAGATAATTGGAGGCTTGAACATTTACCTTTGATATATGAGCTGTGACGCGAGAAAATCGTTCTTCGGAATTTCCGACCAAGTCTCACACAAACCGGTCTGTGCAGTCACAGAAGACAGCTAGAAGCTTGAAATTTTGGATTTAAGAAGAAGAGAAATTTTATTATCCCTGTGGCAAAAACAAAGGCGCTGATCAGCTTTGCAGTTACTGCACAGCTGATCTGCACCTTTGTTTTCGCATAGGCAAAAATCTGGTCTTCTCATGATGCGGCTCATCTGATACAGAGGTGTTTCAGTTTTAAATTGGCTCCATGTGAAAAGCATTATTTTTTCTCATATATTCCTACCTCAAAAAAACACAGGCATGAATATCCTGCCTTCCTCAGACCTTTGTTGCTGCATTCTTTCTATCTTTTTAAAGCTGACAGAAATACAAACTCATGGACAGGAAGATGGGCAGATAAAATGTGAACAGCATATTTCTCCTACCTCCACTAGATACAGGCACAGCTAGCCTAGCTTCCTCCGATCTCTGCTGCTGTGTTCTTTCTATCTCTTCTCTTTCTTTTTTCAACTTTCTTTGTTTCTTTCTCTCCAGATGTTTCTCATATTTCTTCTTTTCTTCCGCCTGGACATGTTTGGCATACTCCTAGAAATATGTTCAATCAATTCATTTTGATTGCTTCATTTTGAATGCAAAGTTCAAAAATGTTTGCCGGAATAATGAGAATAACCTCATCATTGAGTTCTGTGGCAATTCTCTATGCCTAGTTTTCTATTAGTTCTTGTTGCATCAAATTTTCAGCTTAAATTCTTAGCTCAAATGCTTAGCTTGTTGCATCAAATTCTGAACCTCAATATTCAGAGTCCTACCCTTTACCACCAGGCCATTATGCTTCCCAAACACACTATAAGTGCATGGCATATGAGCCGCTATGCAAGAAAACCAGTCTTTTGGGTTTGCGACCACTCTTACACAAATCAGCCTAGGCAGCTATAGAAGACAGCTAGAAGCTTGAAATTTCGCATTTATGAAGAAGAGGAATTGTACTATCCATGTAGCGAAAACAAAGGTGCTGATCAGCTGTGCAGTAACTGCACAGCTGATCTGCGCCTTCGTTTTCGCATAGGCAAAAATCTGATGTTCTCATGAAGCGGCTCATATTATAATTCCTATGACAATTACCTCGTCTGTGAGTTCTGTGGCAATCTTCTGTGCCTGGTTTTGTATGAGTTCTTGTTGCATTAAACTCTTCGCTACCCTCTCATCTTCTTCTGCCCTAGAACGAAATACGGATAGCTGCATATAGATCCCCACTTCAATTTATAAGGGATTATAACATTAATTTTTAGTAGCAAGTGAATTTCAATCTTCCATTTCAACAAAACATCAATTTTCTTACAATAATGATGATAAAGTTTGAAAGTACAAACTTTATTTAATTTACTTCAATTACACAGAAAACTCATGGAACTTACATATGCCTTCTTGAAGGCATGGATGTTGGCATTATGTGGTCAATGTGGTGGAGGAAACCGGAGAACCCAGAGAAAACTACCGACCCTGGATGGGTGACAGCTACCCTGTCACATGCCTTGACCCAGATTCGAACCAGGACCACAGAGGTAACAAGCAAGTATGCTATCCACCACGCTATGCAGGCCCCCTAATGATAAAATGAGCCACTACATGGGAAAACCAACAATCTGCATAGGCGAAAACAAAGGCGCAGATCAGCTTCGCAGTAACTGCGAAGCTGATCAGCGCCTTTGTTTTCGCTACTCGGATTGTACAATTCCTCTTCTACTTAAATCCGAAATTTCAAGCTTGTATCTCTTTTCTGTGCTTGTAAAGGTCGTTTTGTGTCGGACCTGTTCGGAAACCACATTGTTGGTTTTCCCACGGGGCGGCTCAAATCATGTTTTATCAGAATAACTCACTGTGCTCTAAGGGCCTGTAACTGTTGGAATCTCTCCTCCTGTTGCTGTTTTTCTTCGTCATTCTGCACGACTTTAGCTATAGGAATGTCTTCTCGCACTGTTCGTCTGTTGTATCTGTTCAGACCATAATGCTTGTCAACTGGAATTGATATCGAAAATTATATGAGCCGTGACGCGAGAAAACCGGTCTTTGGTGTTTCCGACCAGGTCTGCCACAAACCTACCTGTACAGTCACAGAAGCAGGCTAGAAGCTTGAAATTTCGGATTTAAGAAGAAGAGAAATTGTACTATCCGTGAAGCGAAAACAAAGGCGCTGATCAGCTTCGCAGTTACTGCGAAGCTGATCTGCGCCTTTGTTTTCGCATAGGCAAAAATCAAGTTTTCTTACGATGCCGCTCATATGTATCAGGATAACATCTCTGTGTAATGTATCTGAGATCCCTACAGTCAACTTTTATTTAGTAAAACCTGGGTGTACCATTGTGAACATTTTTTTTTTATTTTTGCTTCATAACATAGATTATGAGTACTCATTAGAACCACTGCAGCCAAACTCCGTGGTCCAAGATTTCTGCATTGTCCAATAAAATTAAATGTCCATATAATTCCCACATTGGCATCTTTTCAAGTTCTACATGATTTTCTGCTAATATGATACCCGAGTGGTCAAGTTGTTGGACTAGCTTAATCTAAGAAGTGAACTTGTACTCAGGATGGAGTTAGCCCATTAGTGGTGAATGCATATGCCCATCATCATCATTTGGGTGAATCCAATGTCATTTCTAGGGGCATCAGGAGCTGTTTTGAAATTTTATTCCAACTTTGAACAAAACTCCTCTAAGCAAACAGAATAGCCCCAGATGGGACGCTGCCTTCTGCGGCATCACAGGGCTATGCTGTTTGCATATGTCCCATAATAAGAGCTGCCACAGGACAGCGTAGCTCACCTGACTTGTGCTTTGCCACTAAATCTATTAAAATCTATGACCCATGACATTGACCTCAAGGTCACTCAGGTGGGTCATGATTGTACAGCATAAAACATAGATCAATATCTACCAGGGCTGTGGCAAGATAAAATGGACAAAAAGTGTTTCCTGGGTGTCAATTTTTCAACTTGTTCAAATCATCATCTCTTTAGCACTATGTTATAGCCTAATCAATGCCATAACCAGAAATGGTAATGAGAAGATAACTTTTTGCCATATTTGCTGACAGTGTCTTTTTTTCGAGATGAACCCCTGAAAACTCTTCGGACGCTACAACCACCTTTTAAAGCCAATAACTGAAAGAATGAAAACTGTGTTGTTTGTCTTTTCATGTTTTATTATAAGTTTAGTCCTTCATCCAAAAAACAAACATGGACCAAAGTTGCTTTGAATTTGCTTATGTATTTAATTTCCACATCTTTTGAAGTACTGTATCAAAGTAACATTTTTTATAGGTTTTTTTAGGTTAGTTCTGAGAGAAGTGAATGCAAACATCTGTCTTACTCAAGGATGTGTTGTTGGTATTGTTTTCTCTGACATACAACCCAAACCTTTCCAAAAGATATTGGGCAATTTTTTTTGTAAAGCATTACAGTCAGCTCTTCGGATGATACAAATGCTCTTCGGACGATACACAATGCTCTTCGGATGATACACAATGCTCTTCGGATGATACAGCTTTTGAATCAATTTCATGATTTTTTCATAATTTACACCATAAAGCTACTTGATAGATATCTTACATTATTATAAAAGCTTCTTTTTTCCATTTTAATCTTTTTAAAAATTGTAAGTGAACTCTTCGGACGATACATAGAACTCTTCGGATGATACAATTCAAGAGCTGTATCGTCCGAAGAGTACTATGTATCGTCCGAAGAGCTCTTCGGATGATACAAACCCAAGAATGATACAGATTTTAATACATGCATCTATTATTTAAATAAAACCAAAGCATAACAATGATCACTCATATGTTTCCTAATTCATCACTGCATATTAATTTTATATGATTTTTATATGTGTGTCCTAAGAATGAACTTAAGAAGCCGAATTTCTAAAAATCATTTTTTCAAAGTTCAGCATACTATGATAGAAGATTTTTGGCTTACAAATCATCACATCTTAATTTGTGAAAAGCTTAGGTAAAAAAACAAAATAGAGAAACAGAGAACAAAATCACAGACCAACATTTTGTGAAAAGCACTCTTCGGATGATACAAAAGTTTGTTTCGGACACATATCGGCAACAATGTTTTCCGAAGGTTTACACAGAGCAAAAAAATTTCCTTGTGTTCTTATACTGTTTTTCATCTACCATTAAAAAAAGGTAAAATGAACTGTTTATAACTTTGTGCGTAAGAGAAAACAGCCACTCTTCGGATGATACAGGCCGTTTCGGACACCCTAAAAAATAGCATATAAAAAGTGATATCAATTTTCCTCTTAGTAGTCAGCTTTCCAAAGCCTGAAGTATCAAAAAAGACATGTCATGACTATTACATACCACAGTTTCAATTACACAATTCATATATTTGGTATTTTTATAATGGTTTATAAAAAGCTATCAAATTTTGAAAATCTTTTTGTAACATCCGACCACAAATGTTCAAACGTTTGTCATATGAGCATCAGTTGCCATAAAATTATGAACAATATATCAAAACAAACATCAGTAATATCTCCAGGTTATAAAGCTATATGCTAGATAAGGGTTAAAAAATGCAAATGAAATTTGTTGAAAATATACAGGAAACATTGTACACTCAAAATTTAGCCATTTTAAGGCATTTATTTTGATATTTCATCGCAGTCACTAAATCAAAATTATTGGATTTGTCTTTCCAGTTTGCTACCAACATGTACCACTATCTGAGGCATAAACTGTCTCTATATCTCAAAGCATTGTTTTTGTACATATGAAAAGGTTGAAATGACCATTTTATCTTGCCACAGCCCACCAACATGCAAAGTTTCAACTTGATCCAACTACATATCGAAGAGATATAGACTTATAAAAACTTTAACCAAAAACTTCAACACAAAATTTCGAAGTCCGTGACCTCAACCTCAAGGTCACCCAGGTGTGTCGTGATGATACAGCATAAAACTTCAGACCAATATCTGCCAACATGCAAAGTATCAACATGTTCAAGAAATATAAACTTAAACCAAAAACTTTCACACAAAATTTCTAAGTCCGTGACCTTGACCTAAAGGTCACCCAGATGGGCCGTGATGATACAGCGTATAACTTCAGACCAATATCTACCAACATCACGGGTGGTAATCAGGGGAACTAGCTCCAAAAAGTGTCAACGAGATTTTGTTCCCTCGACACATCCGGGAACTCACGAGCTAGTCCTCTCTACGGAAAAACAGTAAACAAAGGTATGTCTCGAAGCATTTTATCAATATTTATTTCTTTATAAACTGTCTGCTGAAAAATCCGGCAATGGGTGCTATCTCCTTGACGAGGCACCTAGCTCCATGTCGAGAGGACTAGCTCGGACGGTAATTTAGTCAATATCCTCCCAAAACAATGTTTCCATCGGATTATTTTGCTTTTATATGGTTTCAGGGGCTTAGTTTTATCAGGGATGATGTTTCATGCGATTGGAAGGATATATATTTGACGAAAAATGAAAAAATAGTGGTCCCAAATCTTCGTGTTGACATATTTTCATTTCGTGTCTTCAACGCTCTTTTACAATCATATTCGCACCGTGCATATTCCAAGGACCAATCCTATCAGCGAGTGGAGTTAAATCATATCTACACAGACTACCATTGCTGGATTTTGCAGCAGACAGCTTATAAATAAATATTGATAAAATGCTTCGAGACATGCCTTTGTTTACTGTTTTCCGTCGAGAGGACTAGCTCGTGAATTCCCGGATGTGTCGAGGGAACAAAATCTCGTTGACTCTTTTTGGAGCTAGTTCCCCTGATTACCACCCGTGAACATGCAAAGTATCAAGTTGATCCATCACCATATTCAAGAGATATATATCTACCAACATGCAAAGCAGGTTTGTGCAATGCATTAAACTAATGCCAATGCATTGGCAATGCATTTGCTATTTCTCAACTAATGCTAATGCCAATGCTAATATTAATATTGGCATTAGATCAATGCTAATTCTAATGCATTACTTTTGCAAATTTTGCTAATGCATTAGCATTAGATTGAGCATTAGTTACGTGGTTTATAAACTTTGTCTAAATTCATTATAATTAGGATCCTGTTTACAAACTATTTCGAAAGGCGTGATAAATTGCCACTTTAATAAATTTTGTTACTTGAGAAGTTGTTTGTTTGCCTTTGGCTATTACCTAGCAGTATTGTGTGTGTTACAAACAATATCACTTAATAATCTGTAGTTACCTGTGATCTTACAGCTGAGGAACTGTAAAAATGACCAACATATCACCTAAGTTCATTGCTAAGCTCTTGATGGCGGTCTCCCTAATTACCGACAAGAACTGGCAAGAGCCGACAAGAAGTAAAAATTGCCGACAAGAAGCCTTTTAAAGCATTATTTTATTATTTTTATCCTTTCTATATGTTAATTTAGTGTTTTATAATCATATCATGTCACAAGGTTGCTTTTGAGGACGAAAAATAAGGAGAAATTATTAATATCCATCATTCCATGTTACTCCATTTGCCGTCAAGAAGCCTACAAAGGTAAATAACTGTTACACTTGATAAGTGGAGCTTTAACACCATTTCATTCCCTTGTTGTAAATGTCTTTTGTACGTTTTTGGTTTTTAATTTGTAATGTCCTATAAACTGCATGTCTTGATGGAATGTGGAAAAAGGATTAAGAACATACATATTTTTTGGGGGGGAAACGAGAAATGCTGAACCTATATATTTGTCGATTTTTGAAGAGGTTCTTTTTGACTTGGCCTTAAATAAATATGATATGTATCAGAAATTTACAAACACATGTATAATATGTATTTTACCCTATACATACAATTAAGAGAGAGAGAGAGAGAGAGAGAGAGAGAGAGAGAGAGAGAGAGAGAGAGAGAGAGAGAGAAAAAGAGAGAGGAGAGAGACAGAGAGAAAGAGAGAGGGACAGATCAGTAAGATGTCCGTGTAAAATATAGCAGCAAAGCTGGAGGTATGCAGGGATATACCTTTTTTCTTATTTTTGATCCAAACCATAGATTGTTGATACCTCGTTAGAACCGCCTCGGTGAAACTTTTCATACATACCAAAGATTTTTTACTCATTTGGCAGCAGTTCTTGAAACACCTTTGCTTGACACTGAATTAGGAACATGCGATTTAGTTGTAGGCTCTGACGAAGAAAAGGCTCTCGTTAAGGCAGTGAAGTGCAGTTTTTCAGATGCCAAACTTACCCTCTGCACTCGACATTTGGAAGAAAATCTAAAACGCCAACTGTCGGAAAAACAAGGTTGGCATGCCTGAAAATTCTTCAAAACAAATAGTAGGGGAAATTTTTGGCCCAGATGGACTTACAAGTTTGGATACGTCAGTACAGACGAGCTAAAGAGGATGCCAGGCTTCTATGAGTTAACTGACAGCATCTTCAAGAATATACCACATCTGATTCACAATCCAAGGCATGCCATAACTTTAGTGCACAATGACAGTAAAACTACTTACTTTCTTCCTCTTGCAGCTGGTAGGCAAACCCTGCATCTTCATGTACCATAAACTCTTGTCGCACTGAAGAGAGAAAATATGACAAATGAACCGCCTCGTGGGAAAACAAGCAAAGTGGTTTCCGATTAGGTCCGACACAAACGGGCCTGTACAAGCGCAGAAAAGAGCTACAAGCTTGAAATTTCGGATTTAAGTAGAAGAGGAATTGTACTATCCGAGTAGCAAAAACAAAGGCGCTGATCAGCTTCGCGGTAACCGCGATGCTGATCTGCGTCTTTGTTTTCGCCTATGCAGATTGTTGGTTTTCCCATGGGGCTGCTTAATTATAGTTGAACTTCACACAATTGCAGCCTTAATCTTTGGTATGGCTGTATGCAATATCATACCCATAGGGAGAATACTGAAAGTTCGGAAAATTTTGTGTGATTTTTATTTTTACAAATTTTCAATTACCCTATCTTCTGATACTAAGTGGATCAATTTCTGGGCCCTGTTGCATAAAATTAACTCTTAATTGCAGGTTAAAGTACCAGGTAACTTAATGGCAGCTTTATTCCTGTTGCATTGTTGTCTATGAAAATCAACACTAGTGTATTCTTAAAGCTGACATAAGCTAATGTAGCTCCGGAGGTACTTTAAACAGAAAATTAATACCATCTTTACTAAGAGAGTTCTTAGTAAGCTTAAGGTTTAATGACAGCTTAAGTTCATGCAACAGGGCTCAGATCATCACCTCAAGTGTGGGTTTGGGTGGCTAAATTTAGAATTTAGTCAAGGGAAAAAATATTTAGGGTGGGCCATTAAAACTATTTATTTAACCCAATTATTGGCAAGTTCATGGGGTCTAAAGCTTAATTCTTTATAAGCGATCATCAATCTTTTTGGTTGTAAAAAAATTGAATAATTTTGCTGGAAAAAGTATCTTTCTTATTTTTGCTCAAAAAATAGATTTTGGGTACATTTAGAAACACCTTGGTGGGGCAACCAGTAATCAGATAGCCAGTCAGCAGTTTAACAACAATAGGATGTCATAAGACTCATAACTAGCCTCATTTAGGAAATTCTACCAGCCAACCTCCAACTCAGTGAAGGATCAGATTTTTCTAGTTATGAGTATTTATATGTATTATAAAGACCCAATATTATTGTTGAATATGTAATTGCAAGTGCTATTCTATAAAATGAGCCGTGTCATGAGAAAACTGGAATTTCACTTATGCGAAAAGAAAGTTACTGCACAGCTGATCAGCGCCTTTGTTTCTGTTATTATATTCGGCTTCTTCCTAAATCCGAAATTTTACGCCTCTAGCCATCTTCTGTAGCTCCACAGTCCAGTTTGTGTCAGACCTGGTCTGAAACCGTGAAGACCCCTTTTCTCTTATCGTGGCTCAAATGTATTTTTATGCAGTGAAAATGTCAAATGCTCAGAGAATCAATTTACATACTTGTAAACTACTTGTAAAACAAGAGCATAAGGCAATTAAGATTGCTAATTGAGTCACGTCATGAGAAAACCAACAATGTGGTTTCCAAGCAGGTCCGACACAAACCGAGCTGTACAAGCACAGAAGATGGCTAGCGGCTGGAAATTTTGTGTTAGAAAGTGGAGGAATTGTACTATCCTTGTAGCGAAAACAAAGTCGCTGATCAGCTTTGTGGTAACCATGAAGCTGATCTGCGTTTTTGTTTTCGCATATGCAATATGTTGTTTTTCTCAAGCGAAGGCTCAATTAGTTTCTATTGCCAGTTTTATGTGACTCAACAATGTAAACCACATTACAGAATAGTACAAACGCTTCTTGTCATTGAAGTATGCATGAGAATGTCAGTCAGCCATGGGCAAATTTGTCATAAAGTGACCTGCTCATCAGGGCCCAGTTGTTCAAAACTTTGTTAGCTTAACATCATCGTTAAGACCTCAACTTGTTAAGTAAATGCCGACTACTTAAGCAAATACACTCTTTTTTTTTGTTGATAAAATGTGAGAATCCTTTGCATTGCTTTGTGTGTCAGTCTCGATCAGCCAGTGTGTGTAATCACTGGATCAGACCAGATCAGATATAATAACCAAATTGGACCAAAAGATCCATTTCATTTTAAGACATTTTTTCAAATTTATTTGAATATTTCATAACACATCAAATACAAAACATGTCTGAGTATGTACAGAGGTTTAAATGAATTTAAAAAGCAATCAGGACTGAAAGTTCACGTCTCTCCAAATCTCTACATACTGGAGGACCTGTAAACAAATGTTTATGTGATACAGTTTGCTATGTCACCAGTCTCTATATCTGAAACTTCTCAATGTTATTTTGCATGCAGATCACAGGGGCCTGTATCGCCCCTGTGAAGAGTTTATATACATACATATCCCCCTCAAACCTTAAAAAATGACGATACAAGCCCCTGTGATGCAGATGGCTTAGATATTTGCAATTCCTAATTTGATGAAAATATCTTTACATACATATATTTATTTATCATATGACTTTGCTGTTTTCCAGTGGATAGTGTCATGTCATAAAAATCGTATGACCACACGTGTATTAACACTTTTGCGGGAATATGTAACGTCATTGACGACGTCCGTAACAACAATGTAAATTTTCATTGAAAATATGTCCACTTCGAAGGCAATAAAATCCTATTTTATAAGTCATATGATAAAACGAATCTTACACTCGTGGTCATTTCATATGAAATTTATTAAACTTGCCATAGGCTCGTTTAATAAATTTCATACGAAATGACCACTCGTGTAAGATCCTCTATGTAATCTCATCTACAGATTGATTACAGGCGTTAAGAAAGAGATGTATCAGTGTAGTCTGAAGGGTGAGCCGTCAAAAGGAATTTTTGATACATGAAATTTTGTTTATCATTTTGATTGACTTCCATGAAGAAATGCCAAGTCACTAATTGCAGTGCAAGCTGTTTTTTGACATTGATTTTATAGGAATTCCTCATCTGATTGGTTGATATCTTGTTGATGAGGTCATACCAGTGACTGGCATGACTAGTCAGACTAGTATCAGTAAAGTGTCAGGTTTCTCTTCTTTATGGTGAATGATCTAGATCTGTGTTATTGATATTTGAGCCTGTGCATGAGAAAACCAATAATTTGGGTTCCGACCAGGTCTGACACAAACCAGCCTGTACAGTCATAAAAGCAGGCTAGAAGCTTGAAATTTCGGATTTAAGAAGAAGAGGAATTGTACTATCCGTGTAGGTAACCGCAAGGATGGTCTGCGCCTTTGTTTTCTCATAAGCAAATTGTTTTCTCATGCGGTGGCTCATTTGTATATTGTTTTGATTTGATGTGTGTCAGTAATAGAAAAGTTTAAAATTGGTCACAAGAATGTTTCCAGATAGTTATACAGGGATTTTTTTCCAGTGTCTCAGGGGCCGAAATAAGGCCCCATTCCCAATGCAAATTAGGTGACTTTTTTCCCAATTTGAAGGAAAAAATTCCCAATCGCAGCTGAAAATCATTCTCAACAGTTCCTAAACATTGTGAAAATCAAACTCTGCTGTTTGAAATGATGTTAAACTTTGATTTTAAGATATTATTTAATGATTTCAAATGATTAAACTTAATTAACTATGTCAAATTGGAAAATATCATAATCTTTGAATGTTTTGAAAAATTTCCAAATTCTGGGTTATGTCGCTAATTTTCCCAATCAGAAAGGCCCTAGGGCCCCTTCCCAAAATTGCAGAAAAAATCCCTGGTTATAAGTCTGAAAGACATTTTTTACATAGTTCTATATTAGACCCAAATTGTTCTGGAAAATGGTTAATCCAGTAATCGATCTAGTCAGAATGATGTCATTGGCCATTTGTACATGGTGAATGACTCGGTGTTTATCACTATGGCCTTACTGAATTCAAATCAGAAATTATGAAAACAGCTTTGAAAATACCAAAGTCCAAAGACTTGAAAGAGTAGCTTGCCTACCAAATCAATTGTCTCCGATCCAGTGATCACACACATTCACACACCCTAGCAGGCCCATCGCCGTGTTCTAAAACGTGGTCTGGTGAAAAACAAGATTGAGTGCTGAAGGTATGTGATGGGGCTTTGCCTCTTACCGTAAGGGGGTTCAGGGTATCCCCGGAAAAAAGCTTTATTGGTGCCTCAAAATGCTACAATCTGAGCAAAATGTGTGTTATATGAGTGTGAATATGGTAATAGGAAAAATAACTTTAGATGAGACCAAAAATGTCAGCTTGAAATTTTTCAGATTAATTTCCATATTTTTGGTGGTTTCCAGAAAAACGGCCCCGCCCATTGGGACCATGAGAAATAGATGGGCTGCTTGTGCCTCCAAGCAAAGACTTTTATCAGCTGACCCACTATCAGATTACTACTTATACCGCTAAGAATGCCTGAGCCTGCCCAAGAAACGTGGTTTAGTAGAACCATAGATCTACATATAAGCTTAGTTGTTTATGTGTTGTTGTTGTACTCAAAGCACGTTTCGGATGTCATCGCTTCCCTAATGTTGGATAGATAGGCAATATTCCTTCATGATCATAGATGTTGACTGGGACGTAAAACACTAAATCAAACAAGTTTCCAATTATTTTTAAGGATATTTTACAGAACATTTTTTTTTAGATTTGCTTATATTTTTGGATTATGTGACAAAAGAAGAATATATTTTAGGTTTTATTAACAATGTTTGACCCTCCATGAATCTCATTAGGCAGTGGCATAGACGCATAACAATTTTATTACGACTTTGATATATCCTTTTACTGAACAGAAATCTTTTCCAATGACAAATCTAATCAACCAGGTGTCATTTCAACGACAGTGTTGTTTTTACACCTCTTGTGATTCCTAAGCTGTTTGTTTTTGCATCTTTGCCTCTATGACACGAGTTTCGGGTCTTGATGATAATTTCATCAATAAGACGAGACTTGTTTAATTATGCGATTAAAATAGATTAAAGACAAGTACGCAAGACAGCAGGCGTCCAAAATTGTGGTACGGTGTCGGTGGATAGTATTTCGGCCAAAAAGAGTGGTCCGGCGCACTGCATTTTTATCAGATCATGTTAGCCTCCTGGTACCATATCTCGAACCACTTTTACAGCATTGTTACTTGCAAAAATCTTAGAACATGCAATAAAATTAATTTAATCCTCAGATTTTGTAGACACAACATTGCCAATGTCACTGACCTAGAAAACTAAGTGTGACGTCATATGGCGCGTGCACAGCACGGTCCATTACATCACCACTAAAAAGCATGTTTCCTTCAGTTAATGGAACCAATTCTCAAACAGACTATTTGAGATTGTTTTCATTTCTAATAATGCGAGAGAATTAGGGAAAAACAGTGACTAGTCATCCAAGAAAATACGGTAAAATGCAAGCACGTCACCTCGTAGGTCATTATAAGTAGGTCAAAGGACACTCTATCGAGAGGACGACACACTCTGATTATTTTGCCCTTTATCTACTGTGACATGATTTTGGACCGAAACGACCCGTTGCCCTGCGTGATCCGGCAAACGAGCGGTAGTTTCAAAATTAGAATTAATTGAATGGAATTATCTTCTCTGAGCCAGTAAGTAGAACCTTTAACAATTAAATCCATTTACCAGATTAAAGGCCTTTTAATTATCTTTCATCTGACACATTCATCTTTCCCCTAATTATCACATTACAGGTAATTTTAGTGGTTTTCTTTACCCTTATTTTGTTTCTATTTTTGACCTTAAAATGGCGTCATGGCGACCAATTTTCACACAGTCGTCATAAATCGGAACCGATTACTTAGATATAAGTTGCGTGCTATTAGTAAGTATAATATTTATGAAAAGCAGATACATGAAAGTTTTGGAAAATTTATATAAGAGTTTGATATTTTGAAATGTGTAGTAGTAAACTTATTAGAAATTACAAAGTCCGCGTGACAAAATGGCGGACCGTTTTTAGAAAACGAAAATCAACGGTGGCGCTTTTGGAAAACTTTACAGCTTTATTTGAGCTTTCTACCAATAATTATTTTGCTTACTTTGTATGTTAAAGACAAATCTTCAAGTTAACATATGCAAAACCTAAGTTCAAGCTATACTGTCAGTTTGTCAGGACGATTTTTTCCGGGAAATTTACGGCTCATAAATTTGTTTTAGGGTTTTCTTTTTCCTATGTTTTTTTCCTAAATTGAAAGGTTTTCGTTTAAAAATTGGTTCTAAAACTGTCCTTTATGATGATGGTAGACTTTGTCATGTGCACTTAATTTTCTTTATTTATCAATTTGAATGCAACCAATCTTTGGAGGTATGATTTATCTTATTTCAAAATGGCGACAACATCGACTGCTGGGGCTTAGCGGACAGGTAAAAGGGGCAAAGTACATAGTCAATATTTCAGGAGCGATTTCCATTGAATTGAGTGTGTCGTCCTCTCGATATACGGTCCTTGGTAGGTCCAACCTAAACACTGGTCTCTTACTACACTGTTTCCATGTACTTTTGCCAGCATCAAAATTGAGCAGACTTAGCTAATTTCTATATGATTTTTTTTTATTAAACACATGGTCACTCAAAAGAGAGCCACTAGGAATGGGAGATAGTACCAGTAACAAAATAAAAACGATCTTGTCGCTCATGGGATTTTCATGGGTACTGTATTTTCACAGGGGTGTAAACAACCATTTGTAAAGCTAAAATACAGAAGGCATGTTTCCTTCATCAAAATTTGATTTGAAGAGAGTCTCTGGCATGAGACAGCATGAAAAAATGGAATTCAGGAATGTATTTCAGCAGAGAATTTCTTGTCAAACAAACTGTGTAATGCATTTTGCTTCGATTTTGGACGATTTCCATTGGCTGTTAGGGAAATCCAAAACGAGGCTGACACTAGGCACTGTGCCAGTTCTAATGCCCATTGACTGACGAAAGGCAACCAGCCCAAAATGTTTTATGTGGGTGCGTTCCTTTACCGGAATGGACCGGAATGGACATAATTACCGGAATGGACTACCGGAATGGACATTATGCTGTGGAATTGGGTGTTTTAAATATATTCTATCTGCATAAAACGTACTTCTGTAGTCATATAAATAGTTTGCATCAAATGAATTTCATCCAAATATAGCGAAATCGACTTCCCAGGGTTTTTAGGGAAGCTCAGTGGTGGGGTCGGGGGTGGGGCCACTGTTCAGAGATTTCTTTGATTAAACTATATAGAGATCACCAGTGGTTGGTCTACAGCAAAAACAGCGGTGAACAGAAGCAGAAATTAGTAAAATGTGCTGGCACTGAGACAGTGACCTATACGCATATATGAGCCCCTGGCCTATGCAACCCCATCTGAATCTGAATCTGAATAGTTTACTGGTGACACGCCAAATGACATTATTTCACCAGGGGGTTCGGATGGGGGGGAAATTAGTCCCTTGAACGCACGAGTGAAGCGAACTTGGACACACAGTCATCAGACATTTCAGCAGAGGAGACAAGTGAATCAGGGAGGTCATTCCAGTCCCTGATAGTCTGTGGAAAGAAACTACTTTTGTACGCTTCTTTGCTAGCTGAAGGTATCTGAAAAGCCAAAGAGTGTTGATTTCTACAACGCCTATTCTTTGGGATAAGGTCATCTGTGGGTATTCTGGCTTTACCCTTTAGACCTTTGTATAGCAATATAAGTCTACTATCCTTCCTCCTTTTCTTAAGAGATTCCCATTTCAGTTGACCTAAAATGCCAGTCATGCTCCCAGTTTCAAAAACATAATTTCCCGTCACAAACCTTGCCGCACGATTTTGGACCTTTTCCAGTTCTTCCTGGAGGCCATGAGTGTGAGGGTCCCAAACTGAGCTTCCATATTCCAAGACCGGCCGCACCAGTCCTTTATAAGCTGCTTCTTTCACATCTGGGGGACAAGAATACAAATTTCTCCTCAAGAATCCGAGAGTTCTGTTAGCCTTTGTACAAACATTGGAAATATGAGTATTCCATTTCAAATCATTTGTGATAGTTACACCCAGGTATTTTATGCTTTCAACGTTTTCCAGTAAAGTGCCCTCAAGGGTGTAGTTAGCCTGTATCTTACTAGACCGTTTATTTGTCAGCTGCATCATGTTGCATTTGACGGGTTGAAATCTCATTCCCCATTTTCTAGCCCAACTGCCTAGGCGATCAATGTCTCTTTGAAGTTTCAATGTATCCTCTTCATTCTTGATTTCACGATAGCAAACACAATCATCAGCAAAGAGTCTTATTTCAGACTCGATGTCTGCTGAGATGTCATTTATATACAAGGAAAACAGCAAGGGGCCGAGAACGGTGCCCTGAGGGACACCCGACACAACTGGAGCCCAATCCGATTTAATACCATTAACCACAACCCTTTGTTGTCTGAAACAAAGGAAAGCATTTATCCAATTCAGTGTTGTTCCACCTATTCCATAGCTGAACAATTTGCTTTTAAGGAGTTCATGGGGAGGAGTATCGAAAGCCTTTTCAAAATCGAGTATAAAAGTGTCGACCTGGCCTTTTTTGTCTAAGATTTTGGCCCAGTCATTTATCACTGTAGTCAACTGAGTTTCACAGCTATGCCATTTCCTAAATGCGTGTTGCCTGTCCGACAGGAGTTCATGTTCATCAAGATGGGCCATAATATTTGAGCATACAATATGTTCAAGAAGCTTACAAGGAATGCATGTCAAAGAAACAGGGCGGTAATTGCGGGCAAGTGACCTGTCGCCCTTCTTAAACAGGGGGCAAATATTAGCAAGAGACCATTCTTTAGGAATTTCACCTGTATCAATTGACTGCTGGAAGAGATGGGCGAATACCGGCCCTAATTCCATAGCCAGTTCCTTTAGGACTCTGGGATGAAGCTCATCAGGCCCTAAGGCTTTAGACGGGTTTAGACCTTTGAGAAGTTTGGTCACCCCTTCCTTTGTGACCACAATATCATGCATGAATGGGGCAGATCTATCCATAAGAGGGACCTGTTTGTATTCACTTTTAGTGAAAACATCCGAGAACTGACCATTAAATTCTTCCGCCTTCTCAAATTCAGATTGAGCTATTCCACTTCCATTTCTCTTTTTCAACGGGGGAATACCTTGGGTATCTTTTTTCTGACTGTTTATGTACCTGTAAAAATCTCTAGGATTAGCCTTAACATCTCCCACCAAGTTGTTCACATAAAGATCATGCTGCTTCCTGATATCAGCTTTGATCTCTTTCCGTAAAGATTCAAATTTAGATCTAAATTTTGCACTACCAGTCTTTTTAGCTTTTGCATGAGTTGCATTTTTTCTGCGAATCTTCCTTCTTATTTCAGGTGTTATCCAAGGGACAGAGGAAACTGAGCGACTAGTTTTTGAGGGGATATGTTTATCTGCCGATTCCTGAATAAACGATGTAATGAGATTGAAATTTTCCTGGACCGACCGAGTATCTGAGTAACCGTTGAAGTATCTTTCCTTTGCAAATTTAAGTGTTTCTGCTCTCATAGATTCATAATCACCTTTCTGATAACGATACACTTTTCTCCTAGGTTTCTTTATAGGGGGGATAGCAATTTTCAATGTGCCAGAAACAATGTCATGATCACTGAGCTTATCCGGGGAATGAATGTCTACAAACTGACCAGGAAGAGAGGTCAAAATTAAGTCCAAAGTATTTCTTTCTCTGGTGGGGAAATTGACTAATTGTTCCAAACCATGGTCATTCATGATATCTATCAAAATCTGACCCTCCGTCTGACTCAATGATGACCCAGATTTGCTGAGTCTGTCCGGCCATACAATATCTCTAAAGTTAAAATCACCTAAAACATGAATTAAGGGGGGTTTGTTGCCTTTATTAATATTTTTGATTTTGTCAAGCTGTTCTCTAAATAAATTGTCAAACTTTTCCAGTGAATTCAATAAGTCATTTCCATTGTCCGATACTGGTAAATGACCATCGACAGGTGGTCGATACCAGCTAGCCACAAAGTGAGTTTTCTTATTTACAAAAAGTTTGACCCAAACTGACTCTGAGTCATTGTCCAATTCTGTGAGGGGCATGTGTGGGATGTCCTTGTGTACAAGAAGCATAACACCACCACCATGTAAGATTCTATCCTTTCTGTACACGCTGTATGGAAAAGATTCCGGAAATAATTCAGACGTTAATATGGAATTGTCAATTTTTGTTTCCTGAATCGCCAAAATCTGCGATTGATGAAAATCAATGAAGGCCAACAACTCAAGTTTTTTTCCTCTTATACTGTTTATGTTGATACTGGAAAATTTCAGACCACTAATAAAACTGTTTTTGCTATTCAAGGTTTCAGTGGACTTGTTTTCATGACCTCTTGCAAGTAGGTCAAACCTATTTTCACTTTCCAAGTTAAACTGTTCATTGAAAAAAGAGTCTGAGAAATTGAAAAAGTCACATTTTGGGCAAATCCATGTACAGTTTGAGTTTTGCATCATTTCATACTCTGAGTCTGACATAAAAGAACAGTTATTGTGCACCCACATTTCACATTTGTCACACTGGACAGCCTTATGGGAATTCAAAACAGCACCACTGCATAGGCTGCACTCAGCTTTGCAGTTTGAACAATACCAAGAATCATTACCCGACTCAATCTTTTGTAACTCAACGGGACCAAGATTTACGCAAGACGCATGGAAGCGTTTCTCGCAATCTTCACATTTAACTGCTTTCTCGGCCGCCTTACAATACTTCTTGCACGTGCGGCACTGGAACCTGGGGCCTGGGTTCATTTCTATATCTCCAGCCAAAATAATAAGAATCAACAAGTTTGTTCCCTTTGAAGGATTGAAACTGCGTAATCCTTCGGAGCCTCTTCGGTTACCAATTTTCCTTGTGAGAGCCAAGCTCTGAGCAATTCCACCAACTGATTTACCAAATCCTATACTACAGTCCTGGTTCGCATCTAAAATATCTCCTGATGTTGTCCACTTCCAAACACAGAGCCCGAAAACCAACAACAAAGCCAACCTGAGGAGCAGCGGACAAGACTTCGGTGTATGGAAACAACATACCAGCTCTTTTCCACCCCGACAAGTCAACCGCCCCTCAGTTGGACCGACAAAACCTGAAGCCATGAGTTCCAATTCAAATGATTAAACAAAAAGACCTTCAATCACTATATGAAAAAAAGTGGGTGGGGGAAGGTCAAACCAGAAAAACTATTCAGATTCTTTAAATTTTATGACAGATCGTTGCAGCCCTGCTAGAGCCGTTCAATGTCACTGTCAATGAAGCTTGAACAAATTCTGGTCCAAAAGCTTGTCAGCTCTCAGGCCAAAAAGTTTCAAGAAAAGAAATTTTCAAGTAAAGTACGAATCGTTTTGGCGCGAATCGCACGACTAAGAAAATCGATGCTTAGACTCTTAATTTGGGGGAAAACAGCGACCAACAATGAGAAATTGCAGGTCCCAAACTTCTTGACCTAAAGTCGGGAAGTTTTACAAACAAAAACAATGGGAAATTCGAAAAATAATAGAAAAAAACTTCTCTTTCAAAATTCTGTGTCCGTGTCGCCGAACCGAACCGAACCGAATCTTGCGAAACACAATTTAACTATACTAAAACCATATGATTCTCGAACTAATCAGTGTCTGTGTATTTTATATGCCTATGTGTCCTCAAAATCCGAATAAAAAGTACTTTAGGACACATATAAATGTCCATTCCGGTAGTCCATTCCGGTAATCAGGCCCATTCCGGTCCATTCCGGTAAAGGAACGCACCGTTTTTATGTGGGCCTGATTTTATGTTTTATTTAGTGTAAATCAAATTATTGTTCGAGAGTAGGTCCCATTCGAGATGGTACCAGGAGGCTAGTTGCTGAATACAGAGTGTAATACTTTGGCCCACCCTATGCATCCGGAAAATTTTGTTCACCAATCATCCCCACTCCGCCCACACCCCAGGTCAAATGCCTGTGTCACCACTCAACCAGACATGCCAGAGGCAGAGAAAAAATATCAATTTATTTTCACCTTTCTGTACTTTTCCACGCTGTGGCAGGGTATTTTTAGGGTTGTCAGCGACTCCACCCTCTGCCATCTTCCGTTTCTCTTAATTTTACCAGTCTATAAATCCGGCAAAAGACTGCATCTTTGTCACATCTCTGTTTTTGTTGAAAAGTGTTAGCGGAAGTAAAATGATATTTTCCAAAGTTATTTCCCTTGATTTAATGATTGACTAACCGCAACGGCCTATTATGAGCCGCATGTAGATTTGAGATTGGGGTCGTTTCGCCCCAAACAAAATTTTCCTAGACGTTTCGCTACCACCAGGTAGGAATCTGAATCTTCATGGTTTACTGGTGATACGCCAAATTGACAATACACACAGTCATTAGACATTTCAGCAGAGGAGATCAGACAATCAGAGAGATCATCTCAGTCCCTGTTAGTCTGTGGAAAGAAACGGTAGGTGGACAGAACATGTATACTCATGTCCCATGAAAACGCGTCACTTCTCGGATGGGCTTAATTTTGAGATACCAAAACATTATTGCAGATACCATGTATATTTTTGCTGTATAGGTGATATGCAATGTTTCAACAACAGAATCCTATTCATCCGATACCGTTAGTAACTAACTTGTAGTATGACAGACCATCAGTACACGACGTTACGACAGCTATTCAGTTTTACGTAAATTAAGAATGGTCCATGTCCTTTTCAATATTATATTTGATAAAGAAAATACAAGATAATATACGGTAATATTTTTATTCAACAACCAAAATGCAGCATTATATTGAAATCGCTACAGTTTCATCTATACACATGACATAAACAAATTAAAAATTACATCCCCTTTTCAAAATGGCGGAACACGAATGAAAAAAAAATATTCTTCAAACTTTATTGATAGTAATCAAATTATTTGTACTTTTTCCTACTTACAACCAAGAAACTGGTAAGAAAAATATAGTGCCGGACACGGAGCCATTCCAGTGAGGATAGGCTCGGTGTCCGGCACTGCCGGACGCGGAGACTCTATCCTAATTTGTCCGGTACCGGACGCCGAGACACTTCCTTTCAATAATGACCTTGGATAACTGAAGTCGATTTCCACCGCTTCTTGAAACGATATCGATTCAGAAATTCTGAAATCGAGATGAATATACAACCTGTCAATAAACATTTTAAAGATCATCTTTCTGTGGAAAAAATAAACATCGTTGAAGAGTCTTGACGTTGCCTCAGTGTGAGCGGGGTGTGTAAGCTTTAAGGCATGATACCAAGAAGGAATCCTGTAACATGCCGTACCAGATTTATCTCTGATCTTCATATGTATCACTTTCGTATGAGTTTGCAACGCACTAGTAGCGAACCACTTGCACTTTGCAGAATAAAAATCAACCCCGTCGAAAAGTATGTGGTCTGACTCTCGCCAGGCGGGTAAGGTGGTTTAAAAGGCATAGTTCCGGGAAGCCAAGATATGTCCTGCCTTTCTTCTACCTCAGACAGGATCAGACAGACCATGGTACAACAGTAACTGATTAAGGTACAAGGGAGGCAAATCCACATTGACATGATTCAAATACATGTTTGGGTTATCATTGAAAGAAAGTGGTCATTAATCCTGTTGATGGGTTAAAAAGAATTGTGCTTGGGATAGAACTTCATATGTAGGACAGAAGCGCAATGGAACTGTCAATAAAGACATCATGGGGCCACAATCCACACCGTCAGTCTGCTGTGATTTACATAAAAAGAAGAATTTGTTCCGTTCTAATAGAATCTTTGAGCTTTACTCAATGTCAATCGATGTGATGCCACTGATATATTTAACTGACTCCAGTTTATTTCCAAATGAATTAATATGTGTATTTTATTGACGGTTTTGATATAGCCATTTGAAACACTATCAAAGAAATGCCAAAGCTTAATATATCTATTAATTTGATGTGACATTAGCATTTTCGCCACCAGGTAGCGTTTCAGCACTGACAAGGCGTTACAGTAGTGAAAATGACGGACAACATGAAAGGAAAAGGGGGAAATTTCTCACATATGAAAATTTGACACACATCCCGGCCTCCATAAAATTTCCATTTCTACACTATACGGACTTTTTACATGTGTAGCTTCAGTCTGAACACGCCAGTCTCATGTCCTAATCATAAAATACCACCACCAGTACCTTGGGGCCAGGATTCTCACATTTTATCAACAAAAAATGACGGTGTATTTGTAATATTCATGTTTGAAATATTAACGAACCGTTAACTAACGATGTCGATAATTTTGAACAACTGGGCCCAGGACCTTTGTGGCATTGTTGTGATCTTTTGCAAATGGGGCGACAAACCAATAAAATGACCGAATATGTGACCAGACGGGCAAATATGCAAACACTCGGTTCGCACCAGGGCTCGCACCGAGAGGCTGCAATGGAATTCTGGCAAATACAGGACTGATATGAATAAGGACGTGGTTATATACAATTGTCTTTATTTCTTAAAAAAGAGGTGATAAAACTCATACAGTGTTGTACATATATCTGATGACGAATTAAAGCCCCATGTTAGAGGATACATGTACATGAACCAATGCACCAGAAAAACAACAATCTGCATATGCAAAAACAAAGGCGCAGATCAGCTGTGCAGTAACTGCACAGCTGATCAGCGCCTTTGTTTTCGCTACATGGATAATACAACCTCTCTTCTTCTTCAATCTGAAATTTCAAACTTCTAGCCTGCTTCTGTGACTGTACAGCCCAATTTGTGTTGGACCTGGTCGGAACCCCAAATTGTTGGTTTTCTCATGCAGCGTCTCACATATGATAAACAATGAAAGCAAGTACGTGTATACATATGTTTAAATCCCTGATATGATGCAGACTGACTGAGCAGTGTAGTATAGAGCCAGTCTACACTGACAATATGTCTACAAGTACGCCCCGGTTCTTTGTTTGTTTTGTTTGGGTTTAAGCTTTAATATTCCAGTAAACATTTTTTCAGTCATATCCGAACGGAACCGCCACCGCTTCCTGTGTATAAACCGGTACCATGGAAGGGGGAGCTAATAGTCTTGCTTAAGGACACAACCCGGCGCTGGTGCTGTTCGAGCCTCTGACCTCTCGACGCGGAGTCCAAGCACTAACCACTTTTGCCACTGCACCGCCACTGTTGGTGTTTTAAAAACACTTTGACGAACATAAATATACCAGTAATGATGCAAATGTACATGGTGATTTGTTTGAAAATGATCTGAGATGGAAATGTATAATACATGTGATACTAGAATTTGTTTTCTATGTGAAAACTGATGTCTCCCCACTTTCTACGTGCATGTCCAAAATATGCAAGCAAGAGTTATAGTTCTTGTGCATCACATACCCTGTCATTCTGTTTTATAAGTGTACCAAGTTTCATTGAAATATCTCTTATGGGTTTCAAGTTATAGAGGGGGCACGAAAGTGTTTGGAAAATAATCAAAGGGAAATAACTCCAAAGATATGAAAGCAAGAGTAATGATTCTTGTGCATCATGCTTTATAAGTGTACCATGTTTCATTGAAAAATCTCTAATGGTTTTTGTGTTATAGAGCAGACACGAAATTGAATGAAAAATAATCAAAGGGAAATAACTCCAAAGACATGCAAGCAAGAGTTATGGTTCTTTAGCATGACACATCATCTCATCGTGCTTTATAAGTGTACCAAGTTTCATTGAAATATTTCTTATGGTTTTAAAGTTATAGAGTGGACATGAAATTGTATAGAAAAATAATCAAAGGGAAATAACTCCAAAGATATGAAAACAAGAGTTATAATTCTTGTGCATGACACATCGTCTCATCATGCTTTATAAGTGTACCAAGTTTCACTGAAATTTCTCTTACGGTTTTCAAGTTATAGGGTGGACACGAAATTGTATGGAAAATAATCAAAGGGAAATTACTCCAAAGATATGCAAGCAAGAGTTATGGTTCTTTAGCACGACACGTAATCTCATCGTGCTTTATAAGTGTACCAAGTATTCTTTGAAATAACTCTTACGATTTTCGAGTTATAAAGCAGACACGAAATTGTATGGAAAATAATCAAAGGGAAATAACTCATAAAATACTCAAGCCAGAGTTATGGTTCTTGTGCATGACACATCGTCTGATCATGCTCAATAAGTGTACCAAGTTTTATTGAAAAATCTTAAACGGTTTTCAAGTTATACAGCGGACATGAAATTGTATCGAAAATAATCAAAGGGAAATAACTCCAAAAATACTCAAGCCAGAGTTATGGTTCTTGTGCATGACACATCGTCTCGTCGTGGTCTACAAGTGTACCAAGTTTCATTGAAAAATCTTTAACGGTTTTCAAGTTATACAGCGGACACGAAATTGTATCGAAAATAATCAAAGGGAAATAACTCCAAAAATACTCAAGCTAGAGTTATGGTTCTTGTGCATGACACATCGTCTCGTCGTGGTTTACAAGTGTACCAAGTTTCATTGAAAAATCTTTAACGGTTTTCAAGTTATAGAGCGGACACGATTTGTGACGGACAGACAGACAGACAGACAGACAGACAGACGCACGGGGAAAAACAATATGTCTCCCGACCCTGTCGGGGGGAGACATAAAAAACTAATACAGTAAGAAAAATGTGATACAATGTTTGATTACAGGTACATGTATATATTCACCTAGATATACACAGTTTTCACAGAAATTATGAAATAATATGTAACAGTTTACATGTTGACGTTTTCCGTTAACAGACATTCAAAACGCAAAAAAGTCACATATTTGAAACAGAAAAAAAAATGAATCAGACATTTTCGAATTCTCCGAAACATTTCCTGAAATCTGATACATAATTTGCTTACTTTTGTACTAATTCGGCTATTTTATTACCACTTGAAATGGAAACGGCGACATTTTTAAGAAATTGCTCAGCACCGTGCGCGACGTCATATGAAAATACAGATAAAAGAAGGAGAAAACATTCTTATAATTTTACAGTAAGTTCTTGACAAGAAGCTTGGTCGAGAAAAAAAAAACAACGGTAAAACAGCTTAAACACCAGAGTTCTGAGTACAAATATCAGCACAAATCTGTTTGAATTCCTTTTCATCTTGTTTATTTGCAAATATACTCCGTTTTTATAATTTTAAATTAATTAGCGATTAGAATACAAGGGTTCTTGGTAGCTCTATATGTACAATGAATGATGTTGAAATATTTTCAAAATACATTACATCCTTAACGTCCCAATCAACAATTTTCAGTCATGTATGGACGGAGGCAGAAACAAATACTATTGGCTGATGATAGGCATTGCTCAAGCCGGACACCACTCAGTGAAAGTGGGGTTCAAACCTAGGAACTCTCAATTCCTTGGACACTGGATGATAATGTACATAATGTATATATATTGGGTCGATTCAGATGCAGATGCTCTGCCACTGGACCAAGAGGGCAATCCCAAAATCAGACACTTTACCACTTTCATATGGTGAGGCTGAGGCTCGAACCTGCGATCTCTCAATCCTGAAGCGGACACTCTAAACTTTAAGCTATTGGGAACAGTTCATTGTATAGATCGCCTGATGTTTACTGTCGTCACGAGTGATCCGAGCAAAAGCCTGAGCCAACAACATTACGACAGTAAGCGAAACACATCCTGTATTTCAAAGACTATAGTAAAATAGTACGCCCCTGTTCATATTATGGCACCGTTTATTTCTAATATAAACTTGATTTAAAAAAAAAAATAAAATAAAATAAAAATAAACTTGATTAAAAAATCCTTATATTCATAAAAACAGAAAGTAAGACATGATAGAAAATTAACTACGTTTTTTATATTCAGCATGAAATAGCTGCTAATGACATTGTTCAGCAAGCCAAGTTCTGCTTGCGAGTGTGCCAAGTTTGTTTGTTTGTTTTTTTTTTTTTTTCGGGCTTCTCCCGTTTTCGCCATTGGCCCGTCTCATATGAGCTGAAATAATCTTGAAAGGGACCTAAAACTTAATTTAAAAAAAATGTGAATGTTCAGATTTCAATTCAATCAAAATGAGCGGGATGAACGTTTCATGCTTACTTATAAAGTAAAGCATAAAAGCGTGAAAGTGGCATTATAATGCCTGGCCATGGAATGCAGACAGAGAAAGGTCTCAATGATAGTAGAATTCTACGAATAAATTTACTATCACAAACAAAAATAACAATACACTCAAAATCATTCAAATATCTGGTCAAAACAAGTTAAGCCCTTTGTCAGTTTTCCATATAAGGCATAATGTTAAACTGCCAAATTATAGAGTACGAGACTTAAAAGAGTGGCATAGTTTCAATCTAAAATAACAGTTGTTTTTAGATATATTTTAAAATTTCGGTTTGTGGTCCATTATGTTCATGCAAGAACGAAACAGGGTTATTCAGGCAAGCTACTGCTGCTTTATTGCCGAAAGTTCATGCTAAAACCAGTCTTTTGTTTTAATTTTAGTTCTGAAATATCAAAAGTGACTTATCTAACATTACGTCTACGACAATTTCAGCTAGGGCTTAACTTATTTTGACCAGTTTAGTATTTGCACCATATATGTTATGTAATTTATTCTTCGAAGCTGGAATGTTTAAAACATCCTACTAGTTTACAAGACGATATGATACTGTTACATACATAATACTGAATACAACTCATTCATTAACTCACAGTAACTAAACATAGCTATAATATAGCACACAATTACACATACAGCCATTTTACATATATAGAATGGCAACATATCCATAAAAGACTTGAAGGAAACTGTACCAAACTTGGAGATGGCATGCGACAACAAACATGTTTGGAAGTAACAATTTATTTGAAAAGAACTGTTTATGAAAAATTAGCCGCATCGTGAGAAAACCGGATTTTTGCCTAGGCGAAAACAAAGGCGCAGATCAGCTTCGCGGTAACCGCGAAGCTGATCAGCGCCTTTGTTTTCGCTACTCGGATAGTGCAATTCCTCCTCTACTTAAATCCAAAATTTCAAGCTTCTAGCTCTTTTCTGAGCTTGTACAGGCCGGTTTGTGTCGGACCTGGTCGGAAACCCCGAAGACCGGTTTTCTCGCGTCGCGGCTAATGTACAGCATATGTATTATGACCATTTACTTAATTTGTTGAGTATATTTCACTGTTTCAGAAGGAAAACAAACATTTTGGAAATAAACAAAATGTAAGGAATGGATTGAAACGCTACAATGTAATAAAAGACTGACAATGAGTGGATAATGTGGCCATTTGGTTGGTCTATTTGAGCTGCGACACGAGAAACTTGAACCAACATCAGGTCCGACACAAACCGAGCTGTACAAGCACAGAAGATGGCTAGAGGTTTTTTAATCTACAACGCGGGCGTGCAGCGTTAAAACATTCATATGCAATCGATAAACGCGGATTTTCAATCGAATATTCCTCTTAGACAGATAACACGGTTAAGAATCCATGCTTATCGATTGCTATCGTTTTCGATTGCTACCGATCCGTACGGTCAGTTTCCCACCCTCATCATATACCAAATGCCCACTCTACCTCGTCCCCTAACAAAACATGGCTAACATATCACATGAGTATAGAAACCAGTAACGCGAAAACAAGTGCAGCGGTGTACCCAGAAGTCCTTGACGAGCCGCCAACGATGTATGGCCTACACAGATTGTTGCTGCAGTAACACTGTCTCCCATTAAAGGCGACAACTTCAACACTCCCTCTCCCCAAGAATGCCAATTTGTCCTGGAAGAAACTCAGAATCTCTTTCAAGTCTATAAGGCTGGTTATGTCGCTATTTCTATCGTAGCAAATATTCTCGAACTTTCTCCCAAGATCCGAAATACAGTTCCGCACTACCATGTGTAGATTAACTCCTGAAAATATAGAAGACAGTGAGTAAACCCAATAGTTTGAAGAAGAGTACGTGTCAATAAATGGTGAAAGAAACGTACAAGAACTGGTAAACTGCCTTAGGATAACTGAGCGTTGCAACATTACCTCAGCTGTTAATCGTGAACGTAACTGGAAGAAATAAAGGTGACCTAGTGTATGTTTTGGTGTCACAGGGAAAGCAGAAACACCTGATAGAAAGAATGGTGGAGTTCAGATGCAATTTGATTGTTTTGTGGATCAATGTCCTATTCAACATTTTTCACATTATTTTTTCAGTCATGTCGGGACGGAGCCCCGTTTCCTGCGTCTTATGCTCTATGAGGAGTCGATCCGTCTTGCTCATGGACACAACCTGATTTCAGTTAAGTTCGAACCCACGACATTCCGATCTGGCGCCTGACGTACTAACCACAGTTCTGGGGAATGACAGTTCAGGATACTTTGTTCATGTATTTTATCGCCCCTTAAACGCCACTTTTATAATGTAAAACAATGATGTACAGGGGGTTTACATGATTCTCTTTAAGCTTCAAAACATAGGTGGTGGATACTCTGCGAGGCAGTTCTTTCGGATCCTAGCGTGTATCCACAATCTATGTGTTGAGCAAAAATAAGAAAACCATCAACATACTTCAACCGAAAAATTCGAATTTTTGCAACTGTAAAAAAATGTATATTGCATGTGTGTGTTTTGGCAATGACAGATTAAATGATACTCACTTTGATTGTTATAATGTCTGAGTATGATTGTTACGGTTCCTGCCACGTAATTGCACTTGCTGGTCTGGTCAAACGACTGACATGGCACCTGTCCCACAGGGTTCCCGGTATAGGCTGGAGGGATGTAGACATTCATTGCCCTGAGTTCGTCCGTCCTCCATTCCAGCTCGTCTCTAAAATGTGATAACAATATTTACATGACTTTTTTTCTCGACACAACTTTGGTGATAAAATTTTCATATTTTTTACAATTGCACAAAATATATAGAGTTATAGTTTGTACAATCGTAAAAAATATTGAAAATTTTACATACCGCGAGCCCGCCCAACATGACATGTGCTGACAATCACATAATGTCCTAAATTGTTTTTCATCGAGTTCCTTAAAGTATTTAAATTTTGCATATGTCCCTAAATCCCTAAATGCAATTCAGCCACTGAATCCCTGAATATAATGACTAGATTTAGTGCTCTCAAGCTTCCTATAGAAAAAGTAAACGTCACCATTCTCCCTAGATCCCTAGGTCTCCGAATGTAAAAATGCATATGCATATCGGCGTTTACACTCACTGGTTAAATGGGTCGTCCAAAGCACAGGCAAGATTGAATTTTCTGTCGAGAAGGGAGTAGAAATTGAAGAGAGGAGAGTTTGGCACTATTCCCGTCCTGTTGGCTCGGATGTGCTCACACTCCAGACACTTAAGAGTGGAACCAGCAAAATGCTCATCCGGGTACTGTTGTTGGTACTGGTTTGGAAACTGGGCTGAAACGATAACAAAAGAGCCACGTCATGAGAAAACCAACATTTTGCATATGCGAAAACAAAGGCGCAGATCAGCTTCGCAGTAACTGCGAAGCTGATCAGCGCCTTTGTAAAGCCGATCAGCGCCTTTGTTTTCACTACAAGGAAAGTACACTGCCTCTACATTTCCATCCTCTAGCCATCTTCTGTGCTTGTACAGTTTAGTTTGTGTCAAACCTGTTTGGAAACCACATACATGTAGTTGGTTTTTTCACGATGCGGCTAAAATCATTACATACACCGCCAAACGCCTTTGTCACGCTTTTGTGATAAAACTAAAAGCATCTGTGACGCTTCAAATTCTAACAAAATAAATAAATATATAAATAAATAAATAAATAAATAAATAAATAAATAAATAAATAAGATATGATAGCAACGATTCAAACAAGAATTAAACGCTTTGAGTACAATTGATAACCCGGCCTGTATCTTATCGTCAACAGTCGCCAGTTACCTGCAACATATTGTCGTCCAGCACCATCATTTGTATTGACAGACTTAAAAGTCATGCAAGTGCAGATAAATACAGATAGTAAATCATTCTTCCTTTTCTTTAAATCTGAAATTTCAAGCTTCTATCCTGCTTCTGTGCCTGTGCAGGCCTATTTGTGTCGGACTTGGTCGGAATCCGACTTTTGTCACTTGGCAAATGAGTCATCTTTAATTCCCCGTTGTCATGCAAGCGAATTCGGTGCGCGTTGAGTGTTGGTGGTACTGGTTCATACCGGCCCGCGAATATGCAACGCGACAAAATTCATACACTGAAATTTGAATAAAATCTGCTTAAAAAGCTAATGCATTAAAATATGATATAAAGAAATGCTAATCTGGCGTATTTCTAAAAGCATGCATGTGGCTATTCCATTATCTTTTATACTTAAATGTCCTTTTCATCAATGTATGACTTTGCATTTCATCATGTGAGCATTCTAAAAAGGAGATGAGACCATCTTTCTTTTGCACACAAAAACAAACCAGAGGACCAATGGTCCTGTAAACGCTCACCTGAAACCCGAGATATATACCAATAAACTTGTTTGACTAGAATGACAATATCCATGTATATAACCCCAGGGCTTGGTCAGAGCAACCCCTGGAGTCAACTTCTTTTTGAAAACATAAAACTGCAGTCCATTTGCCAATTTACTGCAAGTTTTGCCCTTCAAATGACATTTTTAACAATTTTCCCCATTCAAATGCATGGGCGACCTAAGTTGACCTTCCGTAAAATAAGTCAAGGTCATCAAAGGGTCACGATTTATATAAACTTTGTAGAGCTCCATTGCCTGATGCTTCATGCCAAGTTTCAAAGTCATAGGCCTTCTGGTTCTGGAGGAAAAGATTTGTAAAGGTTTTTGCTATTTATAGCCATGACAGCCATCTTGGTCATGTGACCATGACCATTTATATATACTTTCATTCCCACTTCCTAACAATGCTCCTCATAAAGTTTAGCTTTGATTGGCCAAGCAGTTTCAGAGAAGAAGATCTTTGAATATCACTGTAATATACATGTATATTGCCCCGGGGTGGGGGCTGACATACACCTGGGGTCCAATTTTTTTTTCAGAATCATCAATCTTAAGTCCATTTGCCTATTTCCTGCAAGTTTTTCCCTACAAATGACATTTTAACACTTTTCCCCATTCAAATGCATGAGCGACCTACGTTGACCTGGCCGTAAAATAGGTCAAGGTCATCCCAGGGTCATGATTTATATAAACTTTGTAGAGCTCCAGTCACTGATGCTTCACACCAAGTTTCAAAATCATTGGCCTTCTGGTTCTGAAGAAGAAGATTTTTTAAGTTTTTTTTTTTCTATTTATAGCCATGGCGGCCATCTTGGTCATGTGATCTTGACCATTTATATAAACTTTCTTTCCCCCTTCCCAAGGATGCTCCATATGAAGTTTGGCTTTGATTGGTCATGCGGATTCAGGGGAGATGTTTCATTATTATGGAAATATACATTTATATAGCCCCGGGGTAGGGGCAGACAATCCACCAGGGGCTAAAATTTTCCATTAACATTAATCTTCTGTCCATTTGCCTATTCCCAGTAAGTTTTACCCATTAAATAGCAATTTACCATTTTTTCCCATTCAAATGCACTGGCGACCTAAGTTGACCTTGCCGTAAAATATGTCAAGGTCATCCTAGGGTCACGATTTATATAAACTATGATGGGCCCACGTCCCCGATGCTACATACCAAGTTTCGTGGAAATCGGCCCACTGGTTCTGGAGAAGAAGATTTTTAAAGGTTTTTAGTTTAGTTTAAACATATTTTATTGTCATCTCAAAGACAAAGGGGTTGGGCTCCAAGTTCTGACAACATTAGTTACAGCCCGCCCCCTACAAAATAAATTTACAATGACAAACATGGCTAAAATTGACAACTAACATCATATGACTAATTTCAAATAATGAATACATAGAGAGAGAGAGAGAGAGAGAGAGAGAGAGAGAGAGAGAGAGAGAGAGAGAGAGAGAGAGAGAGAGAGAGAGAGAGAGAGAGAGAGAGAGAGAGAGAGAGAGAGAGAGAGAGAGAGAGAGAGAGAGAGAGAGAGAGAGAGAGAGAGAGAGAGAGAGAGAGAGATACAGTGCCAGTCATCATTACGGATAAGTAAAAACAGTGTATGGGATATGAGTGACTCAAAATCGTCTGGTGTCTTTGATGAATTGTTGGACAGCCTGAAAAAGAAGATGATTATCAACGTCAGATAAGGTAGATTTGCCAAATAAGAGAGTGTGTAAGCTTAATGGGTGATACGCTCGAGTTTTATTAAACATTTCTATTCTTAATTGATTGTAATATACACATTCAAAAAAATAATGATGCGCATTTTCTATGTCATTTCCACAGCTACAGTAGGGATCATTTCTTAAGTGATTTTGAACAAGATCGTTATTAAGGTCACTACAATTGTTACGAATTCTTGCGTGCAAGACAGAGAGGCGCCTTTGTCCTTTAATGAAATAGGAAGGGATATGGGAGTCACAAAATATATCTTTTTTAACAGCATTTCTGAAGGAAATATATGAATCCGCCGTCCTAATTTCGTTGCTAAGATTATTCCACTCTGACACAGCGGAAGGTATGCATGATTTTCCTGAGACCTCAGTGCGCGTATATACATTTGCAAGATTATGACGGTTACGTAAAGGATAATTAGTAACTTCTGCCACTAGTGGTGGGATAATATCAGATATGTAATCGGGAACTAGGTTGTGTTGGCATTTATACATGAAACAAGTTTTTTGGAACAGTCTTCTTTTGGCAAGAGAATCCCAGCCGCATTCATTATACAAATTTATGATTGACGTAGACCTGGTAAGGCCTGTAACAATTCGAGCAGCTTCATTTTGGAATCTTTCCAGTGCATTTTTATCTTGATCTGAGCAGCCATCCCAAACAATTGAGGAATACTCAAGTAAAGGTCGTACATAGGATATATACATTTGGTTTAAGGCCTGTCGACTAAACGTGTACTTGAGCTTTCTCATTACACCTAACATTTTGTATGCTGAACTTAATATGGTTTCTATATGAGTATGCCATTTACCATTGTATGTCAGTGTCATGCCTAGATGCTTATGACTTTCTACAAAATTAATTATAGTGTTATTAAAGTTTAAAAGAGGCAGGAAGTCGAGAGGTCGAAGAGTAAACAACATTGCAACTGTTTTAACAGGATTAAAATCAACTAGCCACTTCCTTGCCCAATATGATACATGTATTTGAGCTATATAAGTCATGATTAATTATGCCTTCAATATCCCTTAGATTTGTTGCAGAAAAAAATAAGGAACTGTCATCTGCAAACAATCTAACTAAACTTAAAAGGTTTTCGGCAATATCATTCACATAGATTAGGAAGAGAAGTGGTCCCAATACAGAACCCTGAGGGACACCGGCATTTACAGAGAGTAAGGAAGATGTTGCTGAATTAATCTGAACACGTTGTTTCCTAGATGTCAAATAGTTAGATATCCATAATAAGAGATTGCCCTTAATTCCATTTTGGCGAAGTTTGAATAAGAGACCCTTGTGCCAAACTTTATCAAAGGCCTTTGAAATGTCACAAAACACCATGCATGAGTATTGTTTTTCATCAAACGACTGGCATATATGATGAAAAATGTCAACAAGTTGGTAAGTGGTTGAGTGACCTGGACGAAACCCGGACTGATATTTAAATAATAAATTGTTATTGACAAAATGGTTATACATGTGCTTAAATACAATACGCTCTTGAATTTTACCAATGTTACTCAACAAAGAAACAGGACGATAGTTTGATGTTTTAGACCTGTCACCCTTTTTAAACAGCGGCACTAGATTGCCTAATTTCCAAATATCTGGAAAAACGGCTTCACGTAATGACCGATTAAATAATATACAAAGTGGTTTCACTATTACAGTTACGACAGGTTTAATCATTTTATTACTAATAAGATCTGGACCAGATGCTTTATTTGGATCCAAGTTAAGTATAATGTCTTTAATTTCTTCTTCTGTTACATTAATATTTTCTAATACTTCATGTGTATGTTCTATAAAGGGTGGCAATTCCGCATTTGTATCATCGAGAGAAGAAACAGAAGCAAAGTAAGAATTTAAACAATCAGATTTTTGCCCATCAGAAACATGCCACGTTTGGTTACCAGAAGCATCCGTTGTACAAAGGGGTGGAATCGATGATACTGAATCTTTCTTAGAGGTGAAATGCTTGACAATTTTCCAAAAGTCTTTTTTGTTATCGTTAAAACTAGTCAGTAAGGAGAGCTCTAAATTATTGTGAAATGTTTCTTTCGCATGTTTCTTCAGATTATTTACTTTGTTTCGAAGGATTTTGTATTTCTTCCAATCATTTTGAGATGAAGTTCTAACTGCTTTGGCTTTTTGGCGGTCACGTTTTCTAGAGAATTTCCTAATTTCGGAGTCGTACCATGGTTTATCGTTTGGCCGAATGACTACGTCCTTATGGGGGATACATGCATTTACAAACTCCATAAACTTATTCATGAATAAAGTACAACTTTCATTGACAGTTCCATTGAGTAAACAACTCCAATCAAAAAGCCTTATATTTTCTTCAAGTTTAACAAAATCAGCTCTTTTATATGACCAAACTCTGCGAATATATGTAGACGACGTTGAATAGTCATGGGGAAGTACTATGTAGGTAGCAGAATGATCTGAAATCTCGTTAGGGTTTGATAACACTCCAGAATCAAAGACAGTTAAATTATCAGGAACTATAATTGGGTCTAAGATTGCTCCGTCCCTCGTCGGAACACTAATGAGGTTTTGAAGTGAATTCGTCAAAAGTATGTCACGAAGGTTTCTAAAATTGTCATTCAACAAGTCTTCATTAAGATCTCCAACTATAATTATATTTTGACTGAGTTCCAGTGCTTTTTCAATATTTTTATCGAATGCATCAAAAAATAAACGATCTTGAGTTTTTGGACTATAAAAGGTACCCAACAAAAATGGTTGCTTATTAATTTTGATTTCAACCCATAAAGACTCTTCACAAAATATTTCTAGTTCCGGTCTTCGTTTGTGAATTAAATTGTTTTTGACATAAACTAGAATACCACCTCCATGATTGGTTCTGTCTTTTCGATATGGAATTCCAAATTCACTTGTAAGGCAAATATTTAAATTTTCAACGTTGTCATCAAGATGTGTTTCTGTAAAGCAGCATTCAAAGTCGCTAAAGTTATCAATAATATAGTCTATTTTGTTACGAATACTGCGTATATTGCTGTGCAAAATCGAAACGCTATGCTCATATATATTATCTGGTCCCGGGTTCGTCTCAATGTCACCTGACAGAATTAACAGCAACCATACAATAATCGACGTTTCAATATTATAGATGTTTTTGTACATTTCAACACCTAACCCAAATAGGCATTTTCTAAGATAAAGCAAAATACGAAAAAGAAAGGAAGTATTAAATGATATCTTACCTATATATCGTTTGGTTATGGCCCCATACATTGCACCATAGAAAAGACCAATTGACATTCTCCAACTCGATATGTCACTACCCATTCTCGTACAAATCAAATTTGCAACAATGAAAGATGGAGATTGCCAAGAAGTCATACATTATTTTAACCTTTCCGAAGTAGACCAGCACTGAATCCAAGAAAAAGAGAAGAAGATTTAAAGGTTTTTGCATGACCAAGATAGCCATCTTGGTCATGTGACCTGGACCATTTATATAAACTTTCGTTCCCCCTTCCTAAGGATGCTCCACATGAAGTTTGGCATTGATTGGCCAAGCGGTTTCAGAGGAGAAGATCTTTGAAAATGTGAACGACGGACAACGGACGGACGGACGCCGGAGCATGGGTATACTATAAGCTCACCTATGAGCCTTCGGCTCAGGTGAGCTAAAAATACGCACATACAATGTTTTTATTTTCTTCTCAAGACTGGGTGGAAAAATGAGGAAAAATGCATAACTTTTTAATTGAGGCAGTAAAACATGTGCACTGAAATTTTAATACGACTTGGTATTTTATGAAACATTCTTAAGCATGCACCAATAATTTACTTTTTTCTTCGATTTATGCTTGTCCCAGTACCTAAGAAAAGAAAATCGTGATATGAAACAAGAGCCTGGTTACGGAAATCCTATTTTAAGATGTTTTATCTTTTTTTTTTTTCGTACATTTCTATAGCGAAAACTTGTAATTTGCACTAAGTGTGTGACCCGAAAACCGGACACTTGACTAGACTGAAAGTTGAGGTGTCTTATTGTATTTTTATTATTAAAATGTCCTCATATTTTGCCCAAAGGATGTTATGACAACTCTCGCATCTATGATTTATCAGATGATAACACGTTATCAAACAATATATCTTGTCATTTTTCTATCATCTATAAGAATTATAAACAGCCTGTTTCGTAATTGATTTGCTGTGGTTTCTTCATATTGTTATGATAAAAAAGAACAGCGGCAATACAGACGAAGAACACGGATTAGGCAGGCCTACATCATGAAAGCATGTTTGTGAAATAAATACCCCACTAACCGAAATTTTATATAGAAAAAATACTGGGGTTTGCAGGGTTAGGGTTATAATTATTTTTGCTTATTTTCGATCCAAAACATGGATTGTGCGTACTCGTGTACCCACAATCTATGTTTTGTGCAAAAATATTAAAAATAATAAAATATCAAAAATTTTCCAAAGAAATTTTCAATTTATGAAAATTTAAAAAATCTGTATATTTTATGGGCAGGTTTTGTAATGTAAACAACGTGTGTGTGTGTGTGTGTACATGTATCACTTCAGCGCTGTTCATTGTACGGTTTTATCCGCAGTGTAGGTTTATGAAATTCAATGTCGCATACCCCGAATATTGTAGCATTATATCTTTCATTATATCTTTTGAACTCGGTGGACACCAAGGTGTGCACAATATTCACGTAGAACGGAATTGTTTTCCGTAATGCCATTTATTCACTTAATTTCAGCATGACACCAAATTGTATTAAGAAAATGAGATGTCATCAGGAAAACTATACACCCTTAAACCCCACTTTTATATAGAAAAACTGTGGTTTGCAGTGGTGTACCGATTTTCGTATATTTCAACCAAACCATAGATTGTGGGTACTCGTTAGAATCGCATCAGCGAGGCGGTTCTAACGTGTACCCACAATCTATGGTTTGAGCAAGTATATTCAAAGAATATCATTTTTTTTCTGATGAAATTTTCGATTTTTATAGCTGAAAAAAAAATCTCCATTTATTGAATGGGCAGGTTTTCGTAATGTGAAATATGACAATTTTAAAATACCAGATATAGAATTTCAGTGCACGAAAGTCGACATCTGGCCTAAGCATGACTCATGGGTTGCGAAATAAAATCCCGACCTGACTGAAATGATCACCCGGGTGGGACCGAGATAGGGCTTAAATCATTGTTGAAGGGTTAAATAATCATGTAGGAGTGCGATATACAAATAATATAAAAACCTTAAAGTGTGGCTTAAGTCTTAATGTCAACACACGCGATATCGATTTTACCCATTTGCTTTCATTCAGTCCATATTTTGTTAAACTGTCGTTTTTTTTATCCTCAAAACGAAACCGTATTTTGTTTGATTTCTTCGAACACTCTTTACCTGCGATGACTTTTAAAATTCCAAATAATATCACTGATTTCTTAAGAACGTCCATTTTTATATAAAAATGAGGTCAACCATTCAAAAATAATTCGCACAGGTAAACATTTTACAGGTAAGCGTCATCGTGCCATGTGACTTCCTTGTTCCCGATTTAAAATCTCGCGAGACTATAAACGATAAATGAGGTAATTTGGCGCGAATATCCAACCCGATAGAACGATGTCTCTAGGAGATAAAAGAGTGACAACATCCAGATGACAAAAAGCTGGGAATATATAGGTGCAGTCAGTGCAGCAATTGAACATTTATTGAAAGAAAGTAACATTAGAAATCCCGGTTTATTTCGTTTTCGCAAACACTTCAATGTTACTGCGATGAAAGTACTATATGTTCATTTTTCTGAAGTGTTTGCAAAAACGATATAACCTAGATTCCTCGTGTGTGTTTTTTTCATTCAATAAATGTTCAATTTCTGCATTGACTGCACCCATTTATCAGTCAGACGAGTAAACACTAAAGTACAAAACTCTTTCTCGCCTCAACTTTGGTCAGAATTGCATTGTGCGTCACACATGACGTACCACGTGTTTCTCAGCTGTGCTAGTGAAGTCTTGACATTGTACTAAGTGTATTTTGGCAAGACCTCCCTGGTGCATGTTTCTGAATTATACCAAAGCTGCTTTGTGGCAACCTGTACGGAAGTTCAACGGTGTATTCAATGAAGCAAAAAGAATGCTGATGAAGATCTGCATAAACCTTGTAATGGTGGCTGTCTAGAACTTTTGGCTGGTATACTTTTATTTAGCCTCTCGGTAAGGACAGATAACCCTCAGGTGTTCAGTTTCTTCAGAAACTTCAATCTCCTGTCCATTTATCGGTCTCCTGCAGTTTGCCCAATTAACTGGTAACCTTCCTCCCATAGAAATGCCGTGCATATGCAACCAAAATTGATTCTGGCGTAAGATGTCAATGTTATGCTTTATTAGCTCACCTGAGCCGATGTCTCACATGTGAGCTTATAGTATACCCATGCTCTGTCGTCCGCCGTCATCCACAATGTTTTTAACATCTCTGAAACCCATGGGTCAATCAAAGCCAAACTTCATGTGGAGCATTTTTAATGGCTGTAAATAGCAAAAACCTTTAAAAATGCTTTTGAAACTTGGCATGAAACATCAGACAATGGAGCTCTACAAAGTTTGTATATATATTGACCCTGGGATGACCTTGACCTATTTTACGGTCAACAGGTCGCCAATGCATTAGAATGAGGGAAAATTAGTAAAATAAAATTAAATGGGGAGAAACTTGCTGGGACTATGCAAATGGACAGCCCCTATACATGTATACACACTGGTAAACGTAAACGCACTGGCTAAGGCACGAACGTATAGGCTAAGGCTATTTCAACGCTATGGCTAAGAAAGAAAATGGCGGATAGAGAGACACATGTGCAGGTTTGTTGTTGTTTTACAGTTTCATTTTCCGGTTATCAATGATAACAGCTACTGGCTTGGCGGCGCGGGACCCACAAATGATATCCGAACTTACGTTCGATGGTCCGATGTCGCCAGCTGCAGCCAGTAAAAGTGTAACCTTGACAAAGCGGAGACACTGAACCTCGAAATCTCATGATTTTTCATGAAACACTGTTTTTCTTTGATATCGTACGCTGTCTTGTAGTTTATACATATGCAAATGATTAATCGGACGCCTTTGAGCACGATTTATGAAACAAATGAAATTGAAAGGCCCCCAGCGTGTGACAATACTTGAAGTTTCATAACAACGCTATTGGCTAAGGAACTGGAAACAACGTAGTGGCTAAGACCCCACAGTTTCTCGGTGGGAAAATGTTATAATATGGTCGTAAGACTCGTAAGTGTCTTTCTCAAAGTAGGTTTTGAGGTCTAAATTATTGTTCGAACATGGTTTAGAGCTTCGTTAATGAAATTAAAAACAAATATATCGTATTTATGTACCTATCAATGTTTTTCAACGGGGGTGGGGGTGGGGGTGGGGGTTGCTTACAGGGGGAATTAGACAACTCAATCCCTGGGAATTAGACATAGTACCATGGCCCAGGGATGGTTAATTAGGTGCTTTACCAGGAAATTGTACATAAAAATATACAGCGAAATTGATGACCCACCAGGGGATTTAGGACATCACAATGCGATCAATGATTGGGGAATAAGACCCTTTTTTCAAACTTGTTTAATAATACATGTAAATTCCCAATGGAAATCCCGCCGCCCCCTCCTCTCTCCCAGAAAACATCCGTTGCGAACAGTGGCAGTAATTTTGCAATGCAATAATCAAAGATAGTATACTTATTCAAACCTCAACAAACATGATGTGAAAGTAGTGTTAATAATGAACGTAGCATTGAACTATACAAATATCATGTAACTGCGGTTCAGATGGTTTTGAATAGAAGATAAAATACAAAATTCAAATCTTACGTTTTGGCCATCCACGTTGAAAAACGTCTGACTCTCTTATCGGAGAGCCTGGCAATAAGCGCTAGTTTTGACATATAGAACGTATAATTAATATCCGTTAATCAGCATAAGGGTTTGAAGACAAATTGGTTGATATGAAATTCTTAAATAACCTTATTCATAGAGAATTAGCATTAAATTGTTACATCTTAACCAACCCTCTGTGAATAAGACTAAGCTAGATGTTGGAAACGAACTTGTTTTGTGTTTTGGAGTTGAAATTTTGTACTGTTTTGTCGTAGTGTTTGAGCCTTATGTACGTTTTCACATTTTTAAATCAAATCAAATCAAATAATTTATTGGCATAGAATCCAAGGACAGGATTGTCACCATACATACAATACAAATACATTTTTAGTTAAGTTCGGTAACTGAGTAGCCGCCTATTGGGGAATAGCTGCTCACTCGGCTTACGGTATGTTTTCTTGGCATAAGTACTTAAATGTCATTTTGGTTTTTCCCACCCCTCGATTTGTGGAGTGGGACTTTCTCTCCGCTGATTGCGCCATTTCCTGATCATTGCCTACTTTTTACCTTTTCAAATTATTTAACGTAGCTCTAAACCATGTTTGAATAATAATTTAGACCTCAAAACCTACTTTGAGAAAGACACTTACGAGTCCTATACGACCATATTCACGGCTACCAAACAGTTAAATGCGTAACCGCCGGTTAAGAATAGACATCCGATTCACGTCCTTCCGGTTTTGCGTGTGAGGTGCAACAAAATGTAAACAAAACATACACTACTCGTTTCGATCGATAATTATTTTGTAACTTACAGAACGGTATCAAAAATCTAAGAATGCTATTTTGTCACTTATTTATCATTGTTAGACAGCACCAAAACAGTTTGCAACAGTACTTGATGTTTTTGGGGGTTATTTGTTCCCTCCTTCGAAATATGTTTCAACACAGCCAAGAACGGCAAAATACAACTAAAAATTTGGCAATTTGCTGTTAAATATCATGTTTTTGTGATTGTTCCGCGAAAATTTGTAGTTATATATCAAATAAATTACAACTGATGTCTGCAACAGTATTCACTTTTCTTAGGGTTCAACATTTATTTTTCGAAGGGAAGAAAAAAATGGTTAAGCATTTAATCATTAAAATGAGAAGGATTTATTTCAAGATATGTTTGAAAACCTTTGCCTGTTTTATGATATTTAACATTCTCTGTACAGTGTTTTAGATGAAAGCAAGCGAAAAAAAAAGCAAATTACAGTATTCACAATGTTTTAAAGCCCTTCAATTTCTTTTTTTTTTTTATGAATCATGCTCAAAGGTGTCCGATTTATCATTTGCATATGTATAAACTACGAGACAGCGTACTATATCATAGAAAAACAGTGTTTCATGAAAAATCATGAGTGTTCGTGGTTCAGTGTCTCCACTTTGTCGAGGTTACACTTTTATTGGCTGCAGCTGGCGACATCGGACCATCGAACATAAGTTTGTGACTCATTTGTGGGTCCCGCGCCGCCAAGCCAGTAGCTGTCATTGATAAGCGGAAAATGAAACTGTAAAACAACAACCTGCACATGTGTCTATCTATCCGCCATCTTCTTTCTTAGCCATAGCGTTGAAATTGCCTTAGCCTATACGTTCGTGCCTTAGCCAGTGCGTTTACGTTTACCAGTGTGGTATATGACGATAACATTCAAACGTCTCTGAAACCACTTGGTAAATTAAAGCCAAACTTTATGTGGAGGTTCGTTAGGAAGAGGGAATGAAAGTTTGTATAAATAGTCAAGGTCATATGACCAAGATGGTAGCCATGACTATAAATAGCAAAAACCTCTAAAAATGTTCTTTAGAAGGTCCATGATTTTGAAACATGGCATGAAACATCAGGGAATGGAGCTCTACAAAGTTTATATAAAACATGATCCTGAGATGACCTTAACCTATTTTACAGCAAGGTCAACATAGGTCGCCAATGCATTAGAATGAGGGAAAATTAGTAAAATATAATTAAATGGGGAGAAACTTGCTGGGACTATGCAAATGAACAGCTGCTTTATGTTTTCCCCTATACATGTAATGATGAAAACATTCAAATGTCTCTGAAACCACTTGGCAAATTAAAGCCAAACTTTATGTGGAGGTTCGTTAGGAAGGGAGAATGAGTCTGTATAAATGGTCAAGGTCATATGACAAAGATGTTCGCCATGGCTATAAATACTTTATAGTTAAAACCTTTTAACATAGGTCGCCTATGCATTTGAATTGGGGAAAATGGTTAAAATGTCATTTGAAACAAAACTTGCAGGAAATGAGCTAATGAACTAGCGACTGAAGATTCTGAAAAGAATCTGGATTCCACGGGTTCAAGAGATCTAGATTTATAAAAACTTTGCAGGGGTGACTGCAATCGATGCACGACATTTCGTCAAAAATGTGTTTTGTCGAAAATGTAACTTCAAAAATATTCACCGCAAAATTTTGAGATTTATTCCGTAGAAGACTAGCCTATAGGTCAACATTTTGAGCCACCAACCACTAGAATTAGGGTAAGGGTCTGGGCATGGGGACATTTTTGACAAATGTAATTTTCAACGAAACTGCAATAGCTCTTCCTGTACTTTCGTACAGGCGAGCTAAAAACCCGTCAAAAATCTTCTTCGCCGGATCTCCTGATCCTATTGCAACGAAACTTGACATGTAGCAATTAAGACTCGAGTACTACAAAGTTTGCATAAATCAGGACCCTGTGATGACCTTACAGATTTTACAGGTATTAACCAGTACTATGGGGAGTTTATGCGTCTTCCCAAAGAACACATGGCACCACAGAGGTTTGAACCCAGGACCTCTAGATTCGGCATTTGCCCTGCCACTAGAACACCATTTCACCTTTCGAACATATACCAGAGCAAAATGCCGACCTAGGTCAGATTGAAACAACATATTCTATTGGCTATGCCATGTTTTTTATACCCCGCCACTTAAAAAGTGCGGGGTATTATGTTATACCCTCCAAAAAAAATGCGTTCGTGTCCGTCCGTCCGTCTGTCTGTCTGTCCGTCCGTCAGCGCTTCGTTTCCAGGCTCTATCTTGAGCAGTTATTGACCGATTTTCCTCAAACTTTGTATAGGGGTTCATATCAGAAAGGAGTGGTTTGGGATTGAAGATGGGTAAATTTCGTCAAATAAGTACAGAGTTATGGCCCTTGATGTACGTTAAAATTTCGTTTCCGGGCTCTATTTTGAGTATTTATTGACCGATTTTCTTCAATCTTTGTATGGGAGTTCATATCATGAAGGAGTGGTCTGGGATTGAAGATGGGTAAATTTCGTCAAATAAGTACAGAGTTATGGCCCTTGATTTACGTTAAAATTTTGTTTCCGGGCTCTATCTTGAGCATTTATTGACCGATTTTCTTCAAACTTTGTATAGGAGTTCATACCAGGAAAGAGTGATTTAGGATTGAAGATGGGTAAATTTTGTCAAATATGTACAGAGTTATGGCCCTTGATTTACGTTAAAATTTTGTTTCCGGACTCTATCTTGAGCATTTATTGACCGATTTTCTTCAAACTTTGTATAGGAGTTCATACCAGGAAAGAATGATTTGGGATTGAAGATGGGTAAATTTTGTCAAACAAGTACAGAGTTATGGCCCTTGATTTACGTTAAAATTTTGTTTCCGGACTCTGTCTTGAGCATTTATTGACCGATTTTCTTCAAACTTTGTATAGGAGTTCATATCAGGAAGGAGTGGTTTGCGATTGAAAATGAATAAATTACGTTAAATAAGTACAGAGTTAAGGCCCATGATTTACATTAAAATTTCATTTCCTGCCTCTGTTTTGTGCATTTATCAACCAATTTTCTTCAAACTTTGTATAAAAGTTCAAATAAGGAAGTAGTGGTTTGGGATTGAAGATGGGTAAATTTTATCAAAGTATACAGAGTTATGGTCCTTCATTTATGACAAAATTTTGTTCTGCTCTTTATCTTGAGAATTTATTGACAAACATTTTTGCTAAATTAAATTTGCGTGGCGGGGTATCATGCATGCCTGCAGCGCTTTTATTTTCCATATGCCATATTTTCTCTAACCCGTCACCAACATCAGGAAAACATGCCCGTGAAATAAATACCCCCTTATACACCACTTTTATATAGTAAACCTGGGGTATGCAGGGGTATACCTGTTTTTCTTATTTTTGCTCCAAAACAGATTGTGGGTACTCGTTAGAACCGCCTCGGCGAGGCGGTTCTAACGTGTACCCACAATCTGTTTTGAGCAAAAATAAGAAAAATATCAAAAATTTTCTGGTGAAAATTTTCAATTTTTAAAGCTAAAAAATCTCTGTTTATTGCATGGGCAAGTTTTCGTAATGAATTCAAATTGAAACTCCTCAATGACTTTGGACAAATGGGTTCATACGAAAGACAACACAAACACTTCAAATTAGACATGCACTCGGCGTTTTATTTAATTTCTGACCAGCCTTGGTGGTTACCAGTATATTAGTGCATACACAGTCATCATCGACTCATGCTTTTTACCACTAGTCTGCCACAGCGTATCGCCCAATTTCTTCACACACCTTGGAAGTTCTTTAGCAAGGTAGAAAAAAGATGTTTAGCTGCCATGGGCATAGAAGTGACATTGAACTGTGGATTACCATTGCTCTAGTTCTAGACTGAGCCTGGTTGAAAACAAATACTGCATGTTATAAGATACTTTGACACGTCTCGTATCTTAGATTGACAGGTCCTGTATCTTGGATTGACCAAACACTGGATAGAAACTTATTTTGTTCAAAGCTGACTACTAGATTGGTTACAATATCTTTAACACCAAATTCACTAGTGTTCGTGTCAAAATTGTTCATTCCATGATTTTTAATATAAAACTTCATTCACAGCTTGCACTGATGTTTGTGTATAATCTTTTGTGTTGAATAAATTCATCTATGGTAATCAATACCCTATTTACTTCATTTGTGAATCTTATTTCTAATTTTTGATTTTAGCGATGTGGTGTTAATTTTATTCAAGTTGTAAGTTCACACGAAGGTTGGTTATATTACATAGAAAAAAGTTGATTCCATTCCACGATGCCCAAACAATGATCCAGAAAACTTTCTAAGAATTAAGTCAGCCATACTATACTTTCCTGAAGCATAATACAACTTCAATTCAAATTTGAATCTAGTTCACTGTTTGGACATCCAAAAGTGGCAATTATATTGCCTTGCTTTTTTTTTTTTTAATTTCCCACATAATTTTATTTAAACAGATTTGATCTTTAATGTATACTTAACATTAAAACAAACTGTACTTTCTATTAAATACAGCACTGTGCAGGACTTTTTTTGCACAAATTCTTGATAAGCGTACAAGTTTGAATTTCAAGTATACAATTATTCATATTTAATTGCACATGAAAAATTTGTTTCAGTTTTTTTGCACCAAATATCTGCCAAAAAGCCACAAAATTATTCGGACAATCTGGCGCAGTAATCTAAATTTCTTTCAGGAAAAATTGGAGCAGAGGTTTTCACTCAGATTTTACTTTTTAAGACTTGCCAGGTGACAATTTCACAATTAGTATGAAAACCTGTTATTTTCAAAGAAATAATTGAAGAACTGCTCCAATACAAAAGATGAAAGAATAATTCATTGCAAGACAAAGACGAAAGGGGTTATCTAAGTACTTAGAAAAGTGATGTTCAATATTTATCATCAAAACATTTTCCTTTGGGCTTGTAAGAATCACCTTGCCAAGGAAAACTGATGTAAAAGTGTGATTTTTGTTTCGATGAAGAACATTTCAAACATCCCTTCAGACTTGTCTTTTCTCGCAGTGTGTCAAAACACACATGTAAGATGTTAGGTTCCTATTATAAGATTATTAATGAATATCCTTCTAGGTGTATCCCAATATGTTTGGTACAAAACATGGCAACAACATTCAGAGATTACTTTCTACATGAGGTAGAATTGCTGCATTTAAATCCAAATCATCAAGTTCTTGTATGAAGCCCTTAGGTGATGATCATAAGTTGATTGACTCAGTATCAGGAGATAGATCCACATTACTTCTGACTACTATTTGCATAGTTTCAAACTTGCATATATTTTTTATGTCATAAAGCATTAGATGTCAAGGGATTTGTTCTATTTTGCAGTAAATAAGAAATCTGAATGTTGTTACCATGTTTGACATTCAGATAAGAACAGTATTTGATGTTATTCTAGAAAATAATCCATTTTCCCATAAAATTCTTTCATGGAATCGATTTGTGTGTCATAGTTTGCATCTCTTGTGAGTGTTAGGGACTAAACTTCCCAGTTGATGCCCCTTTTTGTGGTCTTGTCAGTTTGACGTTTCACCAGTAAACTATTCTGATTCCCATGGAGAGTGAAAAATTTTCTTAGAATTTTATCATCAAACAATACCTTATCTGATGTACATTTCGTTTGTATTAATATCATAGTGCATTTTCTAAGCATATTGTTATATGATGGTATTGCTAAATAATTATATTAACACATGAAAGATGGAATCCAGCACATTATTGTTTGCAAAATCCCGCAAATAAACTTCAAACGGCGTTTATTTCAAAGTTTCTTGTTAGATATGCCTTTAACTTGCAATTTTTGAATTCATGCAAGATATTTATCTACAAATTCTTGATTTATTTACACTATCATAAGTTGTGTATGATGTCTTGTAACAAAAATATGTTCGTTTCATTTCCTAAAGTTGCCCATTTATTTGCAGGATTTCATGCTACTGATTTCTAAAAATAGACACAAATTGTTGGTTCCCAGCTGTTTTAAAGAGTTCCAGATGGTACCAGGCTTTGTACAATTAATTACAGAGGACCAGAAAAAGAGAGTATTTCACAATAATTGAAAGATAGTTCTTCATAAAAACCTATGCTGTGGGTACTCATTAGAATCGCCTCGGCGAGGCGATTCTAATGAGTACCCACAACACAGGTTTTTATTAAGAAATAAACAAAATTATCATCATCAAATACTCTTCATTATCAAGTCTTCTTCGAAGAATGTTGACATTTAGTCGGTTTTCTCCTCTCCGGCGCTGTCGTCGTTCCTCTCCTGTTTCACATCATCGTTATCGCTGCCCCTGTCCTCCTGTAGAGAAATAGTAAGATTGAAACTTGTACATGATGGGAGAATACAGATAGAATGTTTCTGAACTAAAATCTTACGGATTAAATATTTGTATTATACTAAATATATTTGTATGGTTATATGCTTGAGTGACATAATGGCTTATATAATGATTTAAAAAAAAAATATAAAAATCTTCATTCATGAAATCAAAGTACATCAGATTATTCTATAATCTCACCTGTCGTCTTCCACCACGCCCCCTCCCGCGTCCACGGCCTCTACCACGCCCACGACCTCCACGGTATGGTCCTGGGGGTCCGTAGTATCCCTGGGGACCCCCGTAGTACGGCATCGGCCCTCCGCGGTAGTACCTCCGGTAGAACGGTCTACGACCTACTGGGCCTCCATCTTCAATGGCACGATAGCCACCTCGGTAACCTCCACGGAATCCGCCACGGTAACCACCCCTGAAGCCCCTGGGTTGGTAGTAGTTGCGGTAGTACGGACGACGCCTCGGTGGTCCCCGGTACTGACGGTTCTCACCATCCTCGTCATTGCCTTCTTCATCATCACCTCTCTGGAGAGAAAGTAAAATAATTATACTCAATAAAATATGGTAATTGTGTTTGAAAGGCTATGAACCTATTACAAATGAATCAAAATCATTAAAAGGAGCAAAAAATACAACAACTGTAAAACCAAGTTGTACAAGGTAAAACCAAGTTGTACAAGGAGCATTGTCAGATCAGATTATGGATATTCAATCATTAGATTCGTGTAGGGGAATCCGTGAAAATCATCATTTCTGACATTGATACACATATCTAGGTATATTAGGTAATGAAGCAGTGACCATGTGATATGAGGTAGGGCAACTGTGAACACATCAAAATCAACTACTTTAAAGCCTTCAAGGCTCCAGAAGGGGACATATAATTTGCTTCAGGAATGGGAAGGCATTCACCAAATCAGATTATGGATATTCAATCATCAGATTCGTGTAGGGGAATCCGTGAAAATCATCATTTCTGACATTGATACCATCTGAATGCACATGCATCTCTTATGTATCTCCAATTATACCAACACAATAGTGACAACATACATTGTAAGGTCTGATTTTGTCCGTCTGTGACAGTGAATTCAGTTTCGTGTCACTTATTTCCCCTAATCCTAAGTGCAAGTAGTTTAGTGATTATGCCATACTTTCCTTCTTTCTCTTGCAGTGTTCCTGATCCAGTGAATGTCAAAAAATCGTCCCTTGCATTCATCTTGCACAATTCAGATCAAATAATGGAAGCAGTCACTATATGCACTCTGTAAAAGCCTCCTGCTCAAAAAGGCAGAATACATGTACCATTAACCATTTGAAGCACATTCTTTCAACATTAGTAAGTGCTTTCCTCAAATCAGAAGAATAATTTAAATTTCAGTAGAATTATTTTCATACATGTAATGATGTATGAGCCGCCGCATGGAAAAACCAACAATAATCTGCATAGGCGAAAACAAAGGCGCAGATCAGCTTCGCAGTAACTGCTAAGCTGTTCAGCTTCTTTGTTTTCGCTACACAGATAGTACAATTGCTGTAACATGTAATCAGTACTACCTGTTGTCATGCGGTGCAGATGGGGCTCGTTAGCCTTGGAAGGCAACTCATCTAGGAGTTAAGCTAGTTCTCTACACAAAAATCTAGCTGGGCAGGGGGAACTCATTAGTCTTGGTTGACAGCCCTCCTAGGAGTTTACAGGTCTCTAAACAAAACCTAAGAAAGGGTAGATGGAGCTCTTCAGCTGTGGCCAGCAATTCATCTAGGAGAAGGAAACTCCAAAATCAAACCTGTGTGTCTGGATATGCCTAGTCCAGATATGCAAAGACTGTTTCGGTAGATGGAGCGGAAGAAATCATCTGATTCAACGGTTCAGAAAGCGATACAGCAACATGTTGTGGAACATGCAGAGCGTGACAAGGCACTAAAGATGTTACGGTCATCCACTGCATCCAAACCCAACTCCAGACGTCTTGACCTGTGTCTTGCCTCTGGGCGCAGCTGGGCGAGGACTAGAGAGTGAGGTTGACGTTGCGCACCTCTTCCTCACTATAATCCAATTTCATAGTGCATGTCATCTTATTTCTCAACACACAAGCACTTGCATACACAACAATTTCATCACACTTGCACCCACATACCTACAAAGTCCTGTGGCGATGGGCGAGTGGCGAAGCAGCAGGTGTAGGACACACTGGGAGCTGTAGTTGCAGACCTGCACACAGGCGGCTCAGTTCTAATGGTCGCTTTCTGTGAGGAGAAGCAGTAAGCAGAATTCGGCAGTCGGCTGAGTGACTGAGCAGACCTATTTAGGACCGCACTGCTCACCCCCGTAGCATGGGGAAGGGGCTAGAAAAGGTGCCCTAAACAATTGCCTGCTTCAAACCCCCTGGCTGGTTAACCGCGATCAGCGGGGATCCCCTTAAGCGGTCGAAATACAAAGAAAAAAGCTAGAGTAATCCCCTTACGGATTGGCGCATGGAATGTGCGCACTTTAATGGATAGTGCTGGGTCAGATAGACCACAGCGTAGAACGGCCCTTGTGGGCAGAGAACTTGGGAGGTATGATATACAGATAGCTGCATTGAGTGAGACTCGGTTCGCAGATGTTGGGGAGATCAAAGAAGTTGGTGCCGGATACACCTTCTTCTGGAGTGGACGCAAAAGTGAAGAGAGGCGTGAAGCAGGAGTTGGCTTTGCCATCAAAACAGAACTTGTTGGTAAGCTGTCAGGATTGCCAAAAGGCATTAATGACCGTCTAATGACATTGAGACTTCCTCTGTCAGGCAATAAACATGCAACTATTGTCAGTGCTTATGCACCCACAATGACCAATCCAGATGAGGTCAAGGACAAGTTCTATGATGACCTAGACAATGTTATTTCTGCAACACCCCGCACAGACAAGCTTATCCTTCTTGGCGACTTTAATGCCAGAGTGGGTACAGACCACCAGACCTGGGAAGGAGTTATAGGTCCAGAAGGGGTCGGAAAGTGCAACAGCAATGGTCTCTTGCTTCTCAGGAAGTGTGCTGAACATGATCTTCTAATCACCAACACAGTCTTCCGTCTACCTAATAGGAACAAAACATCCTGGATGCATCCCCGTTCCAAACACTGGCATCTCATAGACTATGTCATAGTGCGGAGAACAGACAGGCAGGATGTTAAAGTGACAAAGACTATGTGTGGTGCAGACTGCTGGACAGATCATAGACTGGTTGTCAGCAAACTCAACCTAAGAATACAGCCTGCAAGGCGACCTCAAGGCAAGAAAGCTCCTAAGAGACTGGATGTCTCAAAGCTGAATAAAGACAGCATGAGACAATATTTCTCAACAGACATTTGCAACCAACTGGATGCAATGAATCTCAGTTCAGAGGACCCCGAAGAAAACTGGACAGTTTTCCATAAAACAGTTCTTTCTTCAGCTGCAAGCACCTTAGGCCATCCATCTCGCAAACATCAAGACTGGTTTGATGAGAATGATGACGAAATTCAGAGGCTTCTTGAAGAAAAGCACCGATTGCACAAGGCACATCAAGATGATACTAGCTCAGTATCAAAGAAAGCAGCCTACAGCAACATTTGTAAGACAGTCCAGACCAAGCTTAGGGACATGCAAGATTCCTGGCTGAGGAAGAAAACAGAAGAAATTCAGTCTTTTGCGGATAGAAAGGACATGAAGAAATTTCATGATGCACTGAAAACCATTTATGGTCCAAAGAGTTCTGGAGCCACCACATTGCTCAGTGCAGATGGAAACACTCTTCTCACAGATAAAGAAGCTATCTTGGAAAGGTGGGCAGAACACTTCAATAGTGTGCTTAATCGACCATCAAGCATTAATCAGGATGCAATCGACAGACTTCCACAGATAGAGTGCAATGTTCTGTTAGATGAATTTCCTACCGTTACGGAAACAAGAAAAGCAGTTCAACAACTATCATCTGGCAAAGCCCCAGGTGCAGATGCAGTTCCTGCCGAAGTTTACAAGGCTGGGGGGCTACCCATGGCAGAGAAACTGACAGAGTTGTTTCACTGTATGTGGAGGAAGGAGGCTATCCCACAAGAATTTAAGGATGCATCCATAATCCACCTTTACAAGCGGAAAGGAAATCCTCAAGTCTGTGACAATCACAGAGGCATCTCCCTCCTATCAATTGCTGGGAAGATACTTGCTAAAATTCTGTTAAATCGTCTGAATGCTCATCTTGATCAGACGGGACTTATCCCAGAAAGTCAATGTGGATTCAGAAAAGACAGAGGGACAATAGACATGATCTTCACAGCAAGACAGCTTCAGGAGAAATGCCAAGAACAGAATGTAGATCTATACATGACGTTTGTTGACCTCACCAAAGCTTTTGACACTGTTAGTCGTGATGGACTCTGGAAAATCATGGCCAAGTTTGGCTGTCCACCCAGATTCATAGCTATGGTGCGGCAGTTTCATGATGGCATGCAGGCACGTGTGCAAAATGATGGAGAGTTCTCTGAACCATTTGAAGTAACAAATGGGGTCAAACAAGGCTGTGTTCTGGCACCAACACTGTTCAGCATGATGTTTTCTGCCATGCTTATGGATGCTTTTCAGGACAGTGACACTGGTTTTCCAATCAGGTACCGTTTTGATGGCAACATATTCAACCTCAGAAGGTTGCAAGCCAAAACTAAGGTCCAGACTGATGTGCTAGATGAGCTCCTCTATGCAGATGATATGGATAAGAATGCCAACACAGAGGCAAAAATGCAAAGAGCCATGGATCAAGTCTCACAGTCATGTGATAACTATGATCTCACAATCAGCACAAAAAAGACAGAGGTTGTACACCAACCAGCCCCTGGAAAACCATATAATGAACCAACTATCACTGTGAATGGGCAAAAACTGAAAGTTGTTGACAAGTTCACCTACCTGGGAAGCACTCTCTCCAGAGCAGTGCATATTGATGATGAGATCACTGCCAGAATTGCAAAAGCTAGTGTGGCATTCGGAAGACTCCGTGCAAATGTCTGGGAGCGAAATGGAATCAAGCTTGACACCAAGCTGAAAGTCTACAAGGCTGTGGTACTGCCAACCCTCTTGTATGCATGTGAGACCTGGACAGTATACCAACGCCATGCAAAGAGACTTAACCATTTCCACTTAAGCTGTTTGAGAAAGTTGTTAAAAATCAAGTGGCAGGACAAGATTCCAGACACAGAGGTCCTGAGGAAAGCAGGGATGCAAAGCATGCATACAGTCTTAAAGCTAGCACAGCTAAGATGGACTGGCCATGTTATAAGAATGCCTGATGCGCGACTTCCAAAGAAAGTTTTCTATGGAGAACTACAGGAAGGAAAGCGCTCTCAAGGTGGCCAGAAGAAACGCTACAAAGACACCCTCAAAGCCTCTCTGAAGGATTTCGAAATACCAATGGGGTCCTGGGAACAGACTGCACAGGAGCGATCAAAATGGCGAGGTCTCATCAACAAAGGAGCAGCTCTCTATGAAAAGAAGAGAATCTGTGAAGCTGAAAGAAAGCGAAGAGAGCGCAAAGCCAAAACAAATGTGCCACCAGCAGACTCTATGACATTGACTTGCTCTACTTGCAACCGACAGTTTAGAGCCAGAATTGGCCTAGTCAGCCATCAAAGAACTCACCAACACACATCAGCACAATTCAAGAAATAATGATGGTCTTTCTCATTAGTGAGAGACGAACTATCAGTACAATTGCTCTACTTTCTACATCCAAAATTTCCAGCCTCTAACCATCTTCTGTGACCATACAGCCCGGTTTGAGTCAGACCTGGTAGAAACCCAAAGTGTTGGTTTTCTCACAGGCGCGTATGTAAAAATTTCACTATGGACTGAAATGGAGAGATATCTCATTCTGTGCCCTGTGTCTGGCTGTTGGCAACAATACGCAGCAAGATTTCAAAAACAGTCAGATCAGAATATGGATATTCAATCATAAAACTCGTGTAGGGGAATCCGTGAAAATCATCATTTCTGACTGGGATATACATGCATTGCCATCTTCAAGACGTCACATGTGAATCAAATAAAAAGATTGAGAATATTTTTTAAAAGTATTATGGCTGTTTGCGAAATTCCAGCCCCTTTTGTTGTTTTCTGACACAACACCTGCATGATGTCTCACCATAAGATCAAAGAATTTAAGTTCCCATAATAGGACCATTATAACAGTTCATTTTCAATACAATCAATTTACCCAAATAGACATTTACCTAGGACAAGTTCAGCTCCGCCCACCTGCCACCACTGAAGTAAGAACTACCTGACCTCTAGTTATACTGTTTTGTCACTTGTCAGTGGCTGAATTTATTTCAATATAGTACATGAAGTATGTGTTTTGTGGACAGCTACAAAAGCACATTTAAACAGATAAGAGCAACATTTAAATATTTAATTGATTTTACTTCAATTCACCTGAGTCAGTGAACTGACCAGCTGTCACACAAATTACATGGGCGGGACCTAGGTTTATCTACCAGCTTGAGTAAACTATAATTGGCTAATTCTTTGCCACTGTCTTGAGGTTAAACTAGTTCACTTTATACTACAAAGGGTTTTCATAGTCTTTGAAGTCTGATGTTGAAACATCTTGAGTTTGTCTTTGATTTTGACACATGGAGACACTTTTTCGCAATTGGCAATAACAAAGTTAAATTGTTTGAACCTGGTAGGAATTGTTTGTTTGTTTGTATTGAGGTTTAACGTCCCAGTTAACAATTCTTCAGTCAGGTCGGGACGGAGCCACAGCTTCCTGGGTTTTGACCAATACTGTTGGGAGTTATTGTGCCTCCCTCAAGGACACAACACGGTGCCGCCCCTGGGCTAGAAGGAACTGTATCATGTAGCCCATGGTTAAACGACTGACATCCACACCACTTAACAAAATATCCAACTGTCTCTTTCATGCAGTCCACACAAAAATTAACATACAAGATCACCCACAAAAGAATTTGGCACTATGGGCTGCCTAACAAGGCATTTGCAAGTATCAAACAGTGAGGTTCAAACCAATCCAATGAATGCAAACAATTATTTTAAATACTGTTGATAGACGTTCAACTTACATTGGCCACAAACCAAATGAAACATTTCTCTGCACATCCAGCTTTTATGAATTAACAGCAAGAATTGATTCTGCATATATAATGTACTTTTCATGTCATGAACAAAGTCAGGTCAGAATATGGATATTCAATCATCAGACTCGTGTAGGGGAATCCGTGAAAATCATCATTTCTGACTTTGTATCATACTTTGCACCAAATTAATCCAAGGTCAAGCCTATTCATTTGTCCTTATTATTTTTAAAACTATTTTCACTTTGAAGAGCTCTTGGCCCTTCATTTGACTCGCATTGGTATCAACAAGACACAGAAGATATTAAACCAGGCCTGTTCAGTCAATTTTAACAAACATTTTGTATTTTCGTTTTTGAAAAGCTTGAACTTACAGCGAAAAAAATAATCTGAAAATGCTATTCCCTTCCTTGGTAGTCATCTTCCCCCTTGACCCTGTGGATACCACCATCATCCGTATTGAGGAGACCAAATTAAACTGACTCTTTACAAGTATTTTACACTTGCATATTGAAAAGCTCATCTGGTAAAGCGAAAATCTGAAAATGTCATTATTACCTCCCTTGGTGGTCCCCTTCCTCCTCGACCCCGTGGGTACCACTGACGTCGGTAGCGACGACGGTCGGCAGCGTACTTGCTGCCCTGGACAGGGTTGCCTTCTGGTCCAGTGACGTTAGCTGCTTCATTACCCTGAAAAGAGACATCTAAGAAATGAGCCACCTCGTGGGAAAACCAACAATGTGGTTTCCGAGGTCCGACACAAACTGGCCAGTACAAGCACAGAATAGAGCTAGAAGCTTGAAATTTCAGATTTAAGTATAAGAGGAATTGTACTATCCGTGTAGCGAAAACAAAGACGCTGATCAGCTTCGCGGTAACCGCGAAGCTGATGTGCGTCTTTGTTTTCGCCTATGCAGATTGTTGGTTCTCCCATGCGGCGGCTCAAATCAAGTCCATCAGCGACATTGCATGCATGAAATATGGCGGGTGTGTTTCCTTTTTGCTTGGAAATGTATGAAACTTGTAAATTATCCACCAGCCGATTTACATTCCTCCATGCATTAATTAAGTTTAAGGAGAAAAAGTTTATATGCTACATGTAGCTTTCATTCAAATTCTTTGATATTCACATGTTCTTTTTGTTATTGTACTAAAGTTTAGACAAATAAAAACATTTAAAGCCAATCATATAATATGTATGCTACCGATAGTTTGTATAGGCTAACTGCAAGCCAACACATTAATATGCTTCCTTCAGAGTTTCGAGGCAACCTACAAACACATTTTCAAAGCTACCTTACATCATCATTTGGGGGAAAAATTCATTTATAAGAGGTCTTTTTTGAAAGAAAGGGCGAAATAAGTCAAATAAATAAGTCTTACGCCTGGTCATTTTCTCTTTCACCAAATGTAAGCGGGTGTTTATATGAAATAAATCCCAATGCATGTTGTTGAAATCTTTTGACCACTGGCACTATAGTCATACATGTATTTTTGTAGGTGTTTATTACATTATGTAAGTGTCATATCCTAGAACTTTGTCAACTTTTTTTACCTTTTCTCCCTCCACTACATCAAATTCCACAGTTTCGCCGTCACCGACACTTCTCAGATATTTTCTTGGGTTGTTCTTTACTATGGCAGTCTGCAAGATACACACAATAATTCATTATTTATAATCTCTAAATTTTGGGTACATAATAACTTTGTTGCAATCACACTTAAAATCCAGTCCTACTCATTGCCTCTCATTAAAAGAATACATTTAAAGCCTGAAACAACTTTAAACTGATTGCTTCCAAGTTGACAATGAAGCAAATTGCAGTTTTGCCAGGACCAAGACCTCCACTTGAGGCATTTTACCTGTTTTATCTGATAACAGCTTGTATTCTTCAGAACTTTGGAGAGGAAACAGTCCTGCCAGTAAGGCAATAACCTCTTGTTTTAAGTTTCATACTCAACAACCCTTCCACTGCACTCCCCAAACATTTTAACTCATTTAAGCCAGACATCCTTTTTGCGGGACATAAGCAATCAGAATAGCCCCAGGTGTGATGCCGTGCTATTCTGTTTGCTAAGAAATTTATCGAAAAATGGATTAAAAACATCATTCCCGATTCCCCTAAAACTGACAGTGGACTGACCCCAAATGATAATGATGGGCAAGTCCATTTGTCATTGACAGGTTAAAGCCTTACCTGATGGACAAAGACATCTTCCTTGGTGTCATCTCTGAAACATAGAAAGAAAAAAGTAGTCAACTACGGCACATTATCTCAGCAGTGCTGCAAAGTCTAAGTAAAACTGAATTCAGATTTAAGAAATTTCCACTATTCATTGAATTGACCTACAACAGGGGACCTCGTGGAAGACTGGCAATGCCAAATGCGCCATCCTCCCTAAATAAAGATGTGCACTTCTCTTCAGTGTTCACCCATGTTTAAGATAGTAAACTCTATTTTTCATACATTATGCACCAGTCATTTGTAACCACAGCATCCCCCCACCACCACACCTACGGGGAAGGATGATTACTTTGTGAGTGTCCTCTCAGTGCAGGGGAAATGACAGGGTTTTGACATTAGGATCCTTATCCCAGGGAGATTTTTCTATTGCAAAGGGCGGGACAAAGAGCAAAGTTTTGACCTCCAGTTTGCCCCATGGGGGTGGAGCTTATAGCAGGGCATTGAAAGCTGAAACGTCATAATCCCCGCCCTTGCCTCCATTTTATGGGACTTTTACCAAACATTAGGATGTCATGACACTCAAAACGTGCCTCATAAATATAACCAACTAAGCCAATAAGGCTTATATGTATGGATGGTTTGACTTAACCACCTTTGCTGGGCAGGCTCAGACATGAACTGGTTAACCACTCATGTCTGAGCCTGCCCAGGAAAAGTGGTTTAGCCAAACCATCCATACATATAAGCCTTATTGGCTTGGTTGGTTATATTTATGAAGCGCGTTTTGAGTGTCATGACATCCGTATGTTCGGTAAGTCCGATAAAATGGAGGCAACATCCCGACATGACCATTGCTGTTGACTGGGACGTAAAACATCAATTCAAACAAACAAACCTTCCCCGTAGGTGGGGAGGAGTGGTTACAAATGACTAGGGCTGCGCTATAAAACCGGTGCACCGGTAGGCCGCAGTTTTTCTTACCGCAGAATGAGCGGTACGTACCGGTACTTTCGGCTGCTTGGCGGTCGCTATTTTTTAGACGAGCACTTACGGTAATTCAGTAGTCTACGTAACTGTTTAATCCGTTATCGATTATTTGACACCTATACTGTGATTGTCAAATTATCGCGCATCATTAATCTGTGATTAAAAATTATATTACATCAATCGACAGGTGTTTTGCCTAATTATCATAATTACGGGTCATGATACTTTACAACTTGGGCACGTATGCGCACCTTGACACCTTAGCTCCGCCTATTTTGCATCCAAATTTTTGCTTCGTCCAATGGCATTGTTAGACCGATAGCGACTTATGACCAGAAATGTTTCCTAAATAAGATTGTGTAAGTGTGTGTAATGATGTAAATAGTTAGTCAATCTTTTCTTTGAAAATTTGTGGATGCATATATTGTAAAACAAAGGTCATGACGCTGTGTCCTTTGGAAGACGCAGCATTTCAAGCGAAGTATTTAATACACATAAACATACATATTGAGTAAAATGCATACTATTTGGATTTGTATTATCTATCTTGTTATTTTCTTAAGTTTCAAATGAATGCTGTCATAATAATTTTTAGTGGTGAAACGATTCATCGCGAACGAAAACCGAGTTCTCTGCGGTCGGTTCGATTCACACTCATGGTGGTTTGGTTGGGTCGCATGCTTTCCAGGTGGTTGTATTTGACATGTAAGCTTATTAAATCAAAACCAATACAACGCGTGATTTGATACGTATCGGTCAAAATTCGAATCAGTATCTGTCCCTTTTGTGATGTGTTTAGCCCTCAAATTGTCATTAAATCCTATTCATTTCGTGAGTGATAAGGCGCATATAGGCCAGTCGCAGGTAACGCTATTTTTAATTTACCATGTCCGACCAGGTTGCGTGCCATTTCTGTAGTTCCGAACGTCGAAATTCTAGCTTCATGCAGAGTTCTCGATAACTCCAATCTGGGCGTATTTTTACGCGTGTTTTTCGTTTCGTACGCCTAAAATTCACTGTCATGGATTCTCGCTTACGCCATGTTTTTTCTGGTGACGCGTCCAAAAATTTCCATAAATTACGTGAAAAAATAAGCTACCCCGGAAATATCAAGGCAGAATAGCCGCAAGACATTGTTCAAAGATCAAGCAAGTGACTGACACGTGCCACTGATGTGGGGAAGCAAGTAGGCGTGAACTAATTATGCCCTTATCCAATCAGAGCGCAGTAAACTGACAATCAAGTTTTTGTTGATGGAGATTGACAGGTCAATTTTCACGGATCACAAATTTGTGTTGATTCAATGGATGTTTATTGTCAGGTCCTTATCTACACAAAGGGATGATAGGAAAACAAGATGTTGTTGAAAAATATTATTATCGATCATTGAAGAAAGTGTTCGCAGATCTAGATATGTTCGCCGTAATTTCGGTATGAAAACTCGCTACGGAATCGGAACAATGTACACAATGGAGAGATCGTTTTCTGATGCGATTTGTGTTTTTTGCATTCATTTCCAACCCTATTTGCATAGAAATTCTCTGAATGAGAGAATGTATCACAATTTCAATTGCCTTTAAGAAATTCCGAATGAGAAATTGGCAGAAAAGAAGAGAAAAATACCCACCTTTCTACCACCACGAAAACTTATGACATTACATCTGTCCCCTTAAAACACAGGCATATTTTTTATAGAGCAGTCTCTGGCATCGGTATTGGCCTGAATTGCATTCATGTGTGATAAAAAACACTCATTTATAAATTTTGGCTGCTTCAACTTCAGTAAAGTTGACAGAATCTTATCAATTATTTTGCGACGTCTGAAAAAACAAGTATTGGCTTTTGTAAAAAAAAAAAAAAAAAATTTTTTTTTTTTTTTTTGTTTTGTTTTGTTTACAGGATGTACAAATTTTAGGTGGAATCCTAGTTGAGAAAAAAGTTATTAAAATATATTTATAAGGTAAAACTCCAAGTTTTCTTGGTCAAACTCCAAGTTTTCATTTCTGACTCCAACTTTTTCCAGTGATGGATTCTTAGAATCCTGTTTTCAAAATCCTAGTGAGAACTCTGTTCATGCATTCCTCAAAAATCAGGTGCAACCCGCTATAAAGGTCTGTTTGATCTACCGCTTTGAACAGTCATGCGTGCGTTAAGTTTTGTAGTGACTTTCAGAAAAATCGATTAGCCAATGAGCGCTGGTGTTGAACTGCAGATCGTGGTGTTGAACTGCAGACCGCGCTTACTGTTGGCTCTCCGCAGATTTGATTGACATGTGGATTACTGTGTCTTTGTTTACGTTTTGAACTTTTCATCAACACGTTGTCAAGTGATAATTGATTTCTTTACTGTAAATATTTGGAGTCGCATACATATTTGACCGATATCACGTCCGTGTGTTGTTTGGCGTGCATGAATAATTGATGGTGATTATCTGATTAGGAATAAAAGGACAATTACTTGAAGAGATGCTGTGTATCTCTTGGCTTGTTTTCACAATGCTTTGGCCTATCGCAAGAAAACAATGGGTGTCATTCATGCTCGCCGGCAATGAATTGTGTAACATCCGTACGGAATAGAAATGTCATTTCTCTGACCGTGTTACGCATGGCAAGGTGTGTACGACACTTTATGTAATGAAGATGGCAATGGCTTGTTAAGTCTGTGTGAAGAGATGCTGTGTATCTCTTGGCTTGTTTTCACAACGCTTTGGCCTATCGCAAGAAAACAATGGGTGTCATTCATGCTCGCCGGCAATGAATTGTGTAACATCCGTACGGAATAGAAATGTCATTTCTCTGACCGTGTTTTGCATGGCAAGGTGTGTACGACACTTTATGTAATGAAGATGGCAATGGCTTGTTAAGTCTGTGGTATACCGTAGTACGGTTTTTGTACGCGGTACCCAGCCCTACAAATGACTGTTGCATTATTGTAAAGTTAAAGCTTAGCTTAAATGTGATAACTGTTTGTGAGTAGCTTAACTGATATACCAGGTCTCTGTGGTGCTCTGACCATGTCCAACATAAACTGTTCAAAACTCAAAACTCACACTGACCTGCGTCTTTGTTTTAGCATATGCAAAAAGCTGGTTTTCTCATAATGTGGCTCATACATACCTATTGATAAAGCCATAGCCACTCTTTACATTGAACCATTTTACACTACCAGTCACCTTGGTTGCTGAAATAAGATGCACAGTGTACAAAACATCTGAGAAAGCAAACAATAAATGCATTCATATTATATTCTTCGTATTGTTGATTGTATTAAATTTTATAAACTTCATTATATGCAAAGTTAGATAATTCAAATAACTTTCAGAAAGATTTAAAGTTATAAACGTAAAGCAAAGTACTTTTGTGCACCCATCAAGTATAAAATTGCCCAAATAGGCTGAGTAACAAAATCATATTTATTCATGTTTTCCAACACAAGTAATGAAAAGGTTGGGATGTAATAAGACATGAAAACGATCCCTGCCACCCAGCCAATTAATTGTCTAAGCAGTACAAATGCTTAGCAAAAGGATAATTCAAATAAATCCATTTACTATTTTTTCCAATTAGCATATTTTTAAGGGGTCCCATTTAAAATAAATGTTCAGTGTTGTTCAAAAAAAATTTTGTAATTGTATAGTGCCGAGATTTTTTAGAAAGCTTAGCATAAACGTTGTTTAGAATTACTTAAATATGTTGAAATGGTTTGAATCTGAGATTTTTTTTTTGAAAAGGAAGTTCTTTTGAAAAAAATCTAAATAATTATGACCAGTGCCAAAATTGCACGCGACATTCAAGTGACGTCATCTACAGTCAGTGGACATAATTATTCGCCACCTTTGGAAAATTCCATAGACTTACATGTATTTCAAAGTTTGCAAGAAAAATTATTCTGACTCTTCGTCAACATATTTTATGTTTTTGGTGTCATTTGAAAGGTAAATGAATAAAGCAATAAACAAGACATTTTTCATTCAATTCCATGCATGCGTTTTAAAGGTGCAATTTTTCAAAAAGTTATGAATTTTTTTCGGACACTTTTTGTGTAATGTCACCATTTACGTCAATGGGAAAGTGGCATTTTCAAAATTTCATCAAACTTTGAACGGTTGTATATGAACAATAAAATGATGAAACTTCACCAAACAACCTTTGTTTATTGCTTTATTCATTTGACTTTCAAATGACACCAAAATCATGAATATATGATTACCAGAAGAGTCAGAATAATTTTTCTTGCAAACAGATAAGATAAGATAAGATAGTTTATTGTCTCTTGTCCAATACAAGTTAAGACATGACAAAGTACATACAAAGGCAGCACACCAAACAACATAATCATACATAATCTCTCCACTACCCCTACTGTGGCCTTAAATAACATCACGGTAACCTGTCCATGCAATATTAACCACTGAACATCCCTGTTCTTTAAAGTAAAACCAGGGTGTACATGAGTGCACCATATTAACTGAAACAATGCATACACACAATATCTTTATATATTACCTAGACACTTTACCATAATGATAACCACTTTGATGATGTATTCCGATGGTATAGTATTGCTTTGAAAAGTATATGAACCAGTTTCACCTAACAAGTAATCGTGACAGAAGGACAACGCGTGTGTGCAATGTATACACATACCTGACACAACCGGTTCTTGCAGCTGAAAATTGTCAATTTTTAATAAAAAAAAAAAAAAAAAAAAAAAAAAAAAAAAAAAAACTATACAGTGCACAGACGCGTCCCCAAAATGACACGACAAAAACATGAAAATACATGTAAGTCTATGGAGTTTTCCAAAGGTGGCGAATAATTATGTCCACTGACTGTATGTCAACTGAATACTTTTATCGGCTGTAAAAAGCGAGTGAGCAATTCAACATACTATAGACTTCTGATGTAAAGTCATTTGGGTGTGCGAAATCTGACATGTGCCCTTACTCTACCCGTCCTATCCAATTTTGGCTAATCAATGGGTCTGACAGAGGACACGTTGAGCTGCCAACCAGGCGGACGATTTGCTATGGGCCACAGGGGCCCGTATCATAATTTTTTAAGGTTTTAGGGAGATAGGCATGTATTTAATGTATATATACATACATACCTATCCTTCTAAAACCTTAAAAAATTACGATACAGGCCATTACGATACAGGCCCCTGTGCTAAGGGCCTATCTATCTTTCTATCTAGATCTAGATATGGCGATTTGGAATTCCATTTTTTTTGTGTAGGATTTAATTATGTACAAAAAAGCGACGGAATACGGTTAACAGAAGACTGCTGACAACCTTATTCCAACAAGTTTGCATGTAACAATCACCACGTGCGATCCGCCATGACAGGTGCTGGCAGGTCGACCACGAGGTCGGACTAAAAATCAATTAATAGCATCATCGCTGCCTGTAAAACCAGTTTCAACCTACCGATGACCTTCTTTTCTACCGCCACCGACTTCTCCGCGTTGTTTTCGGAGTCGGACATGGCCCTTGATGGTAAAAGAGGCGGATTTCTTTCCCTAGGGTGTCACTGGACTTGTTTGTTCTTTCCCTTTGTTCTCACATGTGGATTTAATCGAACAAGCCCAGACAAAACATTTCTGATCGTTTCGATCCCATTAAAGTTGTCACGCAGAAAAAGCACTACTGCTATTGTAGACAAACTCGGGTGGAGAACAGATGCCCGTCTATGTCTATTTCTTAAATTAGTAGGCCTACATGGCCTTGTTGCTGTACCCTTTAGTGACTACATCGAACCTTCTACCCAGATAGCATGACAACGTTGACCCAACGTTAGCGTCGAAGCGCATCGTTGGTAGCTTTTGGCAGTGTAACGTCGGGCCTACGTTGGGCCTATGTTGGCCCATTTGTGACACAAAATCTTATTAATTTGATACTGACAGTCAAATAATACTTAAGTTGGGATAGTGATGGGAAAACGTTATCCATTTCTTGAAAAATAAAACTTTTATTTTAATTATTGTAACGTTGGCCCAACGTTGGCCCAACATCGTAGCTTCCCTCAAATGTACAAACATGTGTAAAACGTTGGCCCAACATTATGGGCGTCCGCTATAGCTCAGTAAGGAGCGAGGAGGTTCCTTGCTTTGCTACATACCACTTTCGTACGGGTTCGCGCCCCACTGTCGGCCAAATGTTTTTCAGAATAAAAATGAATTAACCCGTCGAAATGTATGTGGTCTGACTGTCGCCAGGCGGACGCGGTGGTTTCACAGGCATATTCCGGGTATGCCGAGATATGTCCTGGCTTTCCTCCACCTCAGACAGCCCTCGCCATTACTGCATCTGGGAGAGGGACTTTGGGTAGAATGGTGCAGTGGTGGCGAGTAGCAAGTTGTAAATATGTAAAGGGGAGGGACAACCTCAGTGATGGGAATACAGTAAATATGTTAAGGTGATGGTTGGTGGCGGGCAGTGTAGTTCTATCATTGGGGTCTGGTGATGGTAATACCCTTACTCGGGGTTAAAACGAGGTGCGCCGATAAGTCAGCGGCGGAACACTATAACATACATACATACATATGGGTTTCTCAAATGTATATAAATGTGTATAACGTTAGCCCAACGTAAGATCCCTAAGATGTACATACATAAGTATAATGTTGTCACAACGTTGGGCCAATGTAAGCACATCAAAACTGAAAACGTGACAATCTAAACTCTTTAATGGTTAAAATTATAGCAAAGCCCTCATATGATCTGGTCAGGCCATACAGGCGTAAATGATAGGTCGACGAGGACATTCCGGTTTCAATCTAAAGCATTCCCGAATTTCTTGTGTTTCTAGATTACTATTTTCTGTGCTACATGTAGTTGAAAGGATTGTCTTGATACTGGAGTTTTGCATCATTGAAACTTGCCCATCAAGGTTTGTTCTGCATATATGTAACTAAGCCCTTTGCTGGGCGGCTTACCTCAAAGCAACAGCCCATTGACATGTGCTGTACAACCAGAAAACATGCATTTTGCTCATGCAAAAACAAAGGTACAGAATGCACAGTCTACCCACAGCTGATCAGCGCCTTTCTTATCGCTGCCTAAATGTTGAATCAGTCTCCTCCTTAATCTGAAATTTCAAGCAACTTTTTGTACTGTCCTGTTTCTTATTATCTGGTGAAATTCGCAAAAAAAAAAAAAAAAAAAAAAAAAAAAAAAAACATCACCTTTATACCAAATGAGCCGCCGTATCAGAAAACCGACATTCTGCATATGCGAAAACAAAGACGAAAATCATATGTGCAGTACTTGGAGCGAAAACAAAGGCGCTGATCACCTGTGCAGTAACTGCACAGCTGACCAGCGCCTTTGTTTTCACTCCAGAGACAGTACAATGCCTATTCTTTCTAAATCCAAAATTTCAAGCTTCTGTCTTCTTCGGCTCTACAGTCTGATTTGTGTCAGACTTGGTCAGAGACCCAGATCGTTGGTTATCTTGGCAAAGGCTTAGATAGAAAATGACCTGCACACTCTGATCTGCACACTTATTGTAGGCCTGATTTTGTTTTAAATAAGATGTAGAGCTAAAGGTTTTTGTGTAGTAATGATTAAAAGTGTAGATTCATATAATTTTCTGTTTGCATTGATAAAACTGTATTTTTTTCCTCAATTTTCTAGATTTTGATGCACATTCTTAGATAAGACACACACTAGGTATACATGTAATCAATTTAATTGTTATCATAAAACAGACAAATCGACATGTACAGCCATGCAGTCACCGCACAATCAGAAAAGGACAGATCAGCCTTAACAATGACGACGGCTACAAAGGACAACATCCGACACATCCGCGCAGCCTAACAAAGGAACAGATCTACTTGCATATCGTTTTGTTTTTTTTTCTAATAAAGATACCAAAATATGTGCAGTCGTTTTTGTCCATTTCAGTTTACTGCCTGCATACTTGTTGTCAACATTTAGTGCACTGAGGCACATGCACTAAGGTTGGCATTTGATAGGCTAACTACTAGTAACATTAAGCCAACTTAAATGTAACTTTGGCCCAACGTCGAATCAACGTATTCAGTACACTTTGGCCTACGTTGGCCCAACGTTGCCCCAACACGTTGGTCCAATGATGGGCAAAAATGACGTTGGGCCAACGTAAGCTGCCTACGTTGGGCCAACGGAGCACATTACCAAAAGGTACAAGTAGGCAAAGATCAGGAAAAGGCGCAATCAGAAAGAGATTCCCACTCCAAAAACCGAGGTGGGAAAAAACCAAACTAACAATCAGGCACTTGTACCATGAAAACATATCGTAAGCCGAATGGGCAGCTATTTTCCCAATAGGTGGCCATTCAGTTACCTAAACTTAACTAAAATATGAAAACATACATAAGGCGCCAACAGCACAAAAAATTTAAACACCAAGACATAAAACAAAAGAACCACCACAGAAGTATCGCCTTGGAACGATTAGTCATATAAAATTACTGGCGGGCTTAAATCGATTTTACAGGTACCTAACCTCATCCTCAGCTTCTGCAGTGGTTCATAACATTTAGTTAGTTCTTCGGTCCTCGTGGTGAATCTCTAACTAGTCGATGAATCATCAAGAATAAACAGATAAATCATGATAAACATCCTGATGAATCAAAAGCGAGGACTCAACAGATTCAGTAAGCTGCCTGAAGATGGAGATCCCTGGGCGCCGAATAACTTACTAACTCCGGAGCAAAACGAAAAACACCAGTTGGACCCCGGTAGGCCAAGCAACAGACAAGAAGCTGACGGGCCCCAACCAGCTAAAGTGAATGGCTTTAAGTCGGGGCCATCATAGAGTCTGACGCCCGACCCACCGGCGTGCAATTAAAGAAGGCAGCATAGTTATCAACCATGATTGGGTTAAAAACTAAGCATGCAGACTGTCGCATAACATTCAAGTTATAACATATACGTCTGTAACGTGTTATGATTTTTCTGAACTGAAAAGAAAAATCATTAATTCCTATAAGTTTCTTAAATTTGTAAACTAAGTCACCATAAAATTCAGGTTCCGAAAGGCCCTCACTTAAAAGCGTCTTTAACCCAACATTAGATTTGGAAATCAATTCATAGTGTCTACGATAAAATTTAGAAAAGGTTTTTCGAAGTTTATGATACCGATAGCCCTGTTGGAGAAGTTTTGCCGTTAAACATTTATTTCGAGCGTTGAAGTCTTAACATGATTGCAGACTCTAGCAAACCTAATAAGTTGCGAAATGTAAACACCATAAGAAGCACGACGAGCTAGGAACGTCACCATCCAAAAAAGGAAAATTTACTATATCAAAATCAAAGTCATCGCGCTTATCATAAATTTTAGAAGAAACAAATCCATTTGCAACAGAAAGATGTAGATCTAAAAAGGGGGCTTCGGTATCTGAGATATTGGCTTTGTTCAACTGAAGTTCAGGTGGATAAATTTGATTGGCCATACCTTCAAAATAAGGGTTGTCAATGTTCAAAAGGTCATCGAGGTACCTAGATGTGGAATTAAAAGCCTCGATAACATCAGCTTGATTATCATGGTTAAGAGAATCCATGAAATCTCTTTCGTAGCAGTATAAAAATAAATCAGCTACGAGAGGTGCGCAATTTGTACCCATCAGAATTCCAACAATTTGTCTGTATAACTTGGTCCCAAATCTAATATAAATATTATCAAGGAGATAGGACAAGGCGTCGCACACATTCTGACATGACCAAAGTGTATACCGACTTTGGTCAGAGGAAGTGAAAAAAGCCTTTCTGTCATTACATGCCAAATAAAGTGAACCATAGTTTTTAATGCCCTTTTGAAGGTCCACTCTATCAAATCCAGAAGTTTTTTTTATTAGATTATGTGGTAATGTTGTATACAGAGTAGAAAAATCATACGTGGACAAGCTTGTCGCACGGAACCTTCTACACTTCAGTTTACTGAGCACCTCACCAGAATTTTTTATTGACCAAAACCAATTTTTATTTGAAGTTTCATACACTGTCTCACAGTATCTTATAACATGAGATTTGATAGCAGTAAGACAGGAAGTTAATAATTTAGAAAGTTCAGTGGTAGTACAAGAGCTAGAATTGGCAATAAATCTAGCTTTGTATGGTCTTTTTTGAAGCTTAGGTAACCAATACATCGTAGGAAGTTTGTCTTGGCCATCATTGACACAAATAGAAAACTTAACAGGTAAATCGTTTAAATGGGCATTAACTACAGACACTTCATCAATATCTGTCTCCAGATAAGCCCTGGTACCATCAAGCTCCTGTTTTAAGGTGTTAACGTAGTGAAGCCTACAAACGACAACAACATTGTTTGCGGCTTTGTCTGCCGGAACCAAGACATACTTTCTATGTAATTCTTGGATACCCTGCTTCAAAAGCCTACGTTGGGTCAACGTTGTTATGCTATCTGGGTAATAGCATCTACAGATACTGCCATTCAATGACCTTTCGCCAGTTACAAACAAGTTCAAACTATTATCAATACTCCTTGTTTCCACTGGCTATTGCCCAGTGGAATGTCCTCCCTGCAGATGTTGCATGCTTACCAGGCCTTGAGTCCTTCAAGGTCGCAGTTAGTAAGCTGCAACATCCCAGGCCGTAGACCCAAAATAGTTTTTTTTTCCTGATTTTAAACTCGTCTTAACTATATTAACATATCATCTTTTATCCGTCTTGCTGAATGCTTTTAACCTGTCTTTTCTTTATTTTTAGCCTTTTTCTTTTCGACAGCGCATCTGCTGAGGGCGTATGGCAGCATGTCATTTGTCTTGTCGCTGCGCGTGTAATTTTATTTAGTGTTATTCTTTGTTATGGTGTCATGTAGACGGAACATTTCCATGGGTATTTCGTTAAACCTCTCCATACCGACGGAAATGGGATATATTCAGCCCTTAGTCGAAAATAAAAATTCAGCAAAACTGCGAATTTGTGTTATTCAAACTTGTTAGATATTTTCTTGCATATATGAAATAAAGTATAAATATTTTAGTTGTACGCAGAATCATAAAATACTTCATTTTTCTATGGGAAATTTCAAAGATGTCTGTAAATAGATCAGGGGAGACTACTGTAGAATTAGCGACTCAGAGTCGAAAATCATTTGTTTTTTCTACATTCATTTAAACGTTTTAGGCAATTTTATGTAATTACTGGAAGATCTTCGGCACTGGTACAAATACATAACAAAACTAATGCGATTAATAGCAACATAACACAGCTGCATGACGCCAGGGTCTTCTTTAGAGACCCTTATGTCGCTTACGAAATCCGCAATCAGTTCGACATTGGTTTAAATGCAACCTATGCTAAGCTGCCAGGGAAGTGGAACGAAGTACCGAAGTGGAGCGGAGTGACAGTTAGCCAGCTGATCTAGGTGTCATGTCGCTGTGCGAAAACGTTAAGCATACATTGAGGACCTTACATTTTGCAAATCATCATCTTCTTCTTTGGAATAATGGCACAGTATTATCTGCCATGCCCTAGAATAATATTTACGAGTTTGGAAAGAAAAGGTGAGATTTGTGCTAAAAGAGCATTAAAATGACTTTACAGAGTGAATTAAAACTATGCACAGGGATGAACTCGGTTGGTCAAGGGCTGGGGTCAAGGATGGACAGTAAGGAGACCCTTGAAGCCTTCTACTGCATCTGCATTTACAACAGATGTTGGTAGCTGATTCCACTGCAAAATAGTGCGAGGATAAAATGACATTTTATCAGCGTCTCTCTCAGTCCGAATGTGCTTGTAGCAATTAGGGTTTTATTGTCTGGTCCGGGTATCTGAATGAAAATGGTCACTTTGGAAGTGGATTATTTAAAAAAAAACACGACGAGTCTACATATCTCAGTCTACGAATTTGAAAAGATGGCCAGTTTAGATTTTCTAGCATGTCTGTAACAGAGCTGGTGTTGTGATGCCTATTACAAGTAAATCTAGTGGGACGACTAACTTTCTCTAGCTATTTTCTTTGATTAGTTTGTGTCGGATCCCAGATGCATTAGTCCGGCATGAACCAAAGATGACCGTGCAATAGCGTCTATAGAAAATGTTTTTGCAGAAATAAGTTGGTATGGGTATCCTGATTTAAAATCCAGATGATGCCAGATTAGCATCCTTGGGCAATTCAAGATGGCCGCCAAAATCCAATATGGCCGACAAAACAAGGGGTTTTGATAGAATTTCGTACAGGTATCCGATGAAATGCTAAATACTTGCCTTAAATTTTGAGAAATAATAAAATTTAGCATTTTTCATCAAAGTGCAACAAAATGAAAATAAACAAAATCAAGATGACCATCAAAATCCAAGATGGCCGACGAAATAAGAGCTTTTGATAGAAGTTCTTACATGCATGTGATGAAATGTTAAAAGATGGCATTTAAAGTTGAGAAAACTTCAAGTTAAGTCATTTTTCCATTAATACATGTACATGTATGCAACAAAAGCAAAATTAATAAAGATGGCCACGTAAATCCAAGATGTTCGACAAAATGTTATTGTTATAAATTTCCATCAATATATGTGATGTACGTGTAATGTTAAAAACGTGACATTGAAGGTGCAGATGTCATAAAGCTAAGACTGTTCATGAATATGTGACACAAGCTAAAATAATGATGGCTGCTAAAATTCAACATGGCCACTGGAAAGTAGATAGAAGTTTTTGGGTATATAGAAATGAAATGAAAATTCCATTTCTGTGTTTTATTAAACAAAATTGCAACAAAAACTGCCAAAACGCCAATATTACAGCCATGATTTGGATTTTAGTACTAGTAACCTTTGTTTAATTTTAGATTAAGCTGGTCCAAATAGAAGATTAAACATTAGTAATCTACTGTCAAGCAATACTGTCTATTAATCATTGCAAATAATTACAATGCTAGGAACAAATTTACTTTCGCCTGACTGTTTCAAAGGTATAGGTAGAACATATTGGCAGACAGATATGATAGAATAGGGTGAGATGGGTAGGATTGGGTTTCAGGTTGTATGACGACGTGTTAAAAGGCGGTTGGCTGTGTCGGATATGTGAAGAGACTAAAATATGGGTTGATGTGGCCTGCAGTGGGGTTGGACAGGGGTTACAATCGATAATGTGGGGATTTAAGTAGGGTTAATCTGATTTGTTTATGAATCCAATTCCTAGTCAACAAATCGTCAGTCATATTGTGACGAAGCAACTACTCTCTTGGTACTAATTTCAATTGAGTCATAAGCAGAAATGTTTCTGTTCTCATGTAACAGCTGCGTATGAAGCTGACACTCGCTGTAGAAGTCTGTTTGTATCTCAACGCAGTACAAATAAAAAATAAAACTGATATCCTTTAAGAGCAGTGAGCATATTAATGATAAAAGGGGGATGGGCCATACCACGGTTTCGGCTACTTAAGCCTCTTCAGTGACCCTTTGGAATTGGCAGTATGGAGCCAAAGTGAAATGCTGTAATTTTGCAAGTTTCAACGGGATTGTCGATACAAAGACTAGTATTATCCAAACAGAGCCATATATATGAAATGTTGATTAGAAAATGTATCTAAACCGATTAAGAATTTCTGATTTCTCAGAATACCCTCACTGATCTCAAAGGACCAGTTAGCTAACACTACCACATAGTTTATTCCGTCTCCACTGATCTTAGATTCATCCACAATTCTCTATTTCATCCATCCGTGAATCTTTATATTCAACGCAGATTTACACAGAGCCATCAAATGAGTCGTTTGTCGTTGAAAACAAATGTAACAGGTTGAAAAGTGCTAACTGTCCAGTACAGCAGGAATAGGATGGGGAGGGTAAAATAAGACGTATATGATCTAGCTGGTAACAGTTCACAATTATAAAATCTTTCAAGCTTTCTTGGATGCAATTTTGGTACAGTATGGTGAGTTTAATGGGTTGTGTTCGGCTGGTCACTGTCTCAGTAGAGTGACATGAAAACATGAAAAATAAAATGTGCCTTTGTGGCGATTTTAAATAACAAGTTGTAATACCCATGAAATGCCAAAAATGAATATTAAATCACACTGAATGCCATTGGGGAAATTCTATTACTGGTCTCTGGGTCCCAAGCCCTTAGCAATCACAAGATCGCGATCTTCTTCTCCTTCCAGTGAGAACAGAAACACAGAAACCAGCACTGTTATTGAAATAAAATAAAGCTAAAATAAACCACCTTGTGAGTTTAGGGCTGTAAATGTTTTATGAGTTATACCAATGCAATGAAGAATCCCAGTAATTTGGCAAGCATCAGTACTTCAAACAACACATTCCACAGACAGTTCATTTTAGAGATATGCTTTCGTAGTAGTACTCAGTAGCTGGAGGTTTGGAGAGACTGACATTTTGTTACTGTATACCTATATCTAGCATTCTGTTTACTGTTCCAGTCTTCTGTGTTGGAACTTTGCAGGACGGTCTATCGTTGCAGTAGCACTGTTAGTTTGGACAGTTTCTCAGTTGTTGATGTGGTTGGTCGTGTGTAGTTTCACTACGGGCCTTACACAACGTCTGTTATGAATCTTATTCATTTTAAAGTGATGATCTTTTACAATCACCATTGCAGAAAGGCATTGCATGAAGATAAAATAAGACTTACATAAATTGGTAACTGTTCACTATGATAACTACAGTCAGAATTCTTTATAACGGTGAACGCTATAACGGAATATTCGACTTCCGACAAAAATTTCGTGGGGACGGATTTTTCCCTATTAAAATTACTACGTTATAACGGAAAACACGCTTACCGACACCGACAGTAATTATCGGGAACAAATATGACTTTTGTACACATTTTTCTGCCTTTACAACGTCACAGACAATTTTCCGAAAATGTGTTTATTGAATTTTGCGACATACCGCAAACCGGCAAAGTGATTGACAGGTAATCAAGGGAGACTAATCTTACAGTATCGGATTAATTAGTCGGAACGACAATACAGTATCGATTGATGTTTTAACAATACCGCATTAATTGTTTGAAAGGTGTTCATCGCTTTAATGTTATCAATTATCAAAATTAAGAATTAATCGATATAATTTAGGTTCTTTAATTGAGTGACAATATGAGATCTTTGAGAACAGGTGTCAAAATGGGGTAGAAAAAATGGAGCGATCGCCGTTAAATTTATCAATCTTTTGAAAGTGTAAAAATTATGTCTCAGCCTCAGGCAAAACGACGAAGAACACAGTTTTCCGTCGTCGAGAAAAAATAGATCGTCGCCTACCGACCATCCGACAGCAACCCAAGATGAGATTGCAACCCGTTTCGCCAGAGACTGGGAGAAGCATGTCGGCAGATCAACCGTGAGCGACATTCTCCGTGAAATGGTCTAGCGTGCCGCAAAATGGTGACTCATCTCTACGACAGCGTTCCGGCAAGCACGAGAAACTAGAGCAAGCGCTATACAGGTGGTTTACCGACGTTCGATCGTCAATGACGACATGTTGCTTGACAAAGCGTATGCATGGGCACCGGCTTTCTTGTTCTAAATTGTTATGTGGATGTTGTTAAATGAAATGTATTACATGCAATAAAGTATTAATTTAAAGATGTTTTGTTTTATTTATGTCATCCTTTTTAAGCCATACATCTTAACCACGATGTAAAATAAATATGTTTTTGCAACTAACATGTACACCTAGGATAATTATGGGAGCATATCTAAAGCAGTTCTTGTTTGTCCGTCAGAAGACCCAATTTCCTTATAACAGCAAATTCACTTTAACGTCACAAAGCACTGGCGACAAACACCGTCGTTGTAAAGAGGGTTGACTGTAGTATGTTTTGGCATTCTTGCAACTGCATATCTAGAAATCGTACTCCGCCAACGAGCCGGATACCATTCTTTCCAGCTTTGTCCGAAAAGGCATTCACGACCGACAAAATAAATGAATTTCTTTGTCTGGATATGGCGGAATCCGCATTGTTTGTACTCCTGGTCAACCCTCACTCAACAGGGTTACTCTATGCTATATTAAGGCATTTTCCCCCCAGATACAATATGTTGATGACTATCTGAGGTAGTGGAAAGACATAATACATCTTTTTTTTTTCGGGATATGTATGTGAAACAACTACAACTAAGATGTAACAGATGTTTCACTATATTCAAAAAATCAGTTACTATAAAATAGAAAAAATTAAAACCGATGTATGATTATCTCCCTTTATTTGTCATTTAGGGACACATTAAATTGATATGTAGTAATATTATGTTCAAGGCTGTATATGATTTAATTTCCCATTTTTGTGACATTGGGTGCAATTCATAAACAACAGGAGTTTATTTTGGGTTACTGTCTTTTAAATAAACTATTTTGGCCGCCATCTTTGACACCATCTTGTATCTAAAACTTGTCCAATGATGAAATTATGCATATCATTTATTTTCACAATTTACCATAAAAAGAGTAATTTAGAAATAATACATTGTTATATGGGTCAATTTCAGGTAAATAACACGTTTGGCTGCCATCTTGGACACCATCTTGTGTCTAACAAGCTGTTCAATGATACAAAGGATTCATATAATTTAAATTCACAATTTATTGACCATGAAAGAGCAATTTAGAAATAATACGAGGGTTATATGGGTCCATTTCATGTAAAAACACATTTGGTCGCCATCTTGGACGCCATGTTGATTTCAGCGAGCTGCCCAAGGATGCCAGGGTGGCATCAGTTGGTTTTGTAAGGACTAGGGCATTTAACGCCTGATTTTGGCCTCAGATTTTGCTAAAAAAATTTTTTTTGAATTTAGGTGAGAAAACTGTTCCTTAAAACAGCCATATGTCTCCTCTATTAAAAACAAAAACAAGTGCTTCATTTATCCTACAAGCGTTGCCATGGCAACGCCCAGAAGAACCATAGATAGAGCACTTTCTGCACTTTTTGGTCTATTTTTGACCATTTCTGAACACATTTTTTAATTTTTAAGTGCCAGCCCACACTCCGAACAAAATGATACTTAGCATACAATATCTCTGGATGATACTTTATAATTATTTCACAATAAGAAATTGTTCGTCGCGTGGGCCGGTAGTTGAAAATGATGTTGAATGGTGAAAAATAGACCCAAAATTGCAAAAAGTGGTATTTCTATGCTTTTCGAAGCGTTGCCATGGCAACATGTGTAATTTGAATGTGATAGTTGTGCTAGAATTTATAAGCAGGGACATATTCCTGCATTTTGCAATACGTTTCTCCTCAAAATTCCGAAATTCAGTTTTTTATCAACACATGAGGCCGAAATCAGGCCTTAAATTCCCTAGGCCTTTACTATCTATCCTCTTTCAAAAAATGCAAAAACATTTTCTATAGACAGTATTGCACGCTTTGGCTGATATTCTAGGTTTCTGTGCCGGACTAGTAAGTTTTGTTTGCGTAGTGAGTAATTGAAGTGTACTTAATTGCTAGGGAGGTGTCGGTTCGACCTCACTGAATGACATTCGGTAACGGTAAAATTCACACCGGCACGTCTTAGAGAAATCTCCCCATGATTTTATTGGATCTTTTAAGAGTTATGAATGCATGCAGGTATTCACCATTTTGGCATTATCTGCTGGTTTTCACCTTAAGCATTAATCTAAATCTGACTCTGAATAGTTTACTGGTGACGCGTCAAATGACATTATCAATATATTGGAAGCACTGGAGATCCCTTGAACAAAGACGAGTGGACTCTAGACTTACTAACCTTTACAAACTGCGCAACCATCTTTTTGCCATGGATGAAAATAAGTATTTGCAAAGGGGTACTGGTAGACGAGACCATCAATATGATTATCGCCAGTTGAGAGCAGACAAAGACTATACACGCTTTTCCTTCTTTCCCAGGACGGTAATACAATGGAGCCAACTCTCACGTCAAAACTGCCTGGCAGAGTTGCTCGATACCTTCAAGAACCAGGTCGCGAAAATAGAGCACTCCAGACTAAATTAATAATCCAACATTTCTTCTATCTCTTTGCCTTCCTTCTTCTTTACTTCATCCAAACCAATATGGCTTCCGGAAAAAAATCAGTTGTGAAACGCAGTTAATTCAATTTATTCAGGATCTCTCCGATACTTTAAATGAAAAAGGTCAGACTGACATTATCGTAATGGACTTCACCAAGGCCTTGATAAGGTAGACCACCAAAGGCTTTTGCTGAAGCTCCACCGCCTCGGTATCAATAAAGACGTCATTACTTGGATTGGGTCCTTCCTCTCGGATAGAACACAGTGAGTAGTCCTCGAAGGCGAAGTGTCTGAGTAATGTCCAATTATGTCCGGTGTTCCTCAGGGTTCCGTGCTTGGACCATGTCTGTTTCTCCTGTACATAAATGATATGCCGGACACAATACAGAGTAATATTAGGCTCTTCGCCGACGACACTATCATGTACTTAACAGTTTCTAACCAAACCGACTGCCAAATTCTCCAGAACGATCTCACTAAACTTGAAAATTGGGAAATGGAGTGGTTGATGTATTTTAACTCTGACAAGTGCGAGGTTATTAGAGTCACAAACAATAAAAAGCCTACCATATTCAAGTATATGCTCCATGGGGTAAGCTTGAAAGAAACAGATTCGGCTAAATATTTGGGGGGTCAATATCTCTGGCGACATGTCATGGGGGAAACACATCGACCAAATTACTACAAAAAAAAAAAAAAAAAAAACAATTCACTAAACTTCATTAAACGTAACATCCGTACCAACAATGTTAAATTAAAAGAGTCAGCATACAAAACATATGTCCGCCCCTTATTTGAATATGCGGCCTCTGTTTGGGACCCATGGCAGAATAAGTATATAGAAAAAATTGAAATGAATCAACACAGTGCTATTCGTTACATATTCAACGACTTTAGTTTTACCAGCAGTGTAAGCAATATGCTATCTAAGCTAAACCTTCCTACCCTCCAGAAACGTAGACAAATTTCAGCCTTGATTACGTTTTACAAAATCAAACATCAGCTAGTCAATATCCAGTTCTCAAATACTATCCGACCAGCTCTGAGACATAGTTACCCATCCCCAAGATCAAACATAAACACACACAGACACTCTTTCTTCCCGCGGACTGCCAAAGTTTGGAACACTCTCCCACCTGACATCTGTAATAGCCCTGACCTCGGTTCATTCCGAGCAGGGCTCCTCAAAACCATGTAAATTCCATCAGACAAGCTTCATTCATCACACATCATCATTCATAATATTTTCATGCATCAATCATTATTCATTTCTACAGCAAACAATTCTACCCTCTTAAAGTCACATTAAAGCAAAACAATAAATTCAACATTCAAAATTTTGTTATCATTACAGACAGAAATCTGGGTTAAATTTACATAATTTTTGTCTTGATATTTTTGGAAGCGCCATTAGCGCACGCACTCCATGTAATTCTCTTTTAGAGGTGTTTGGAGTATCTGGCAGATTCAGATTCTTTTCTTCCTTCAGTCTTTTCTCATCCCTACTTTACTGACTCATCTTTTTCATCACTTCTACTGAAATTCCCTTCTTGCACTCCACTGGTGATAATCCTCGCAATTGAGGGCTTACCAGTAAAACAGCAAAAGCAAAAAGAAAACATATACCCAGAAACTCTTGAATTATTAACTAGCAGATAATGGACAATGATGTTTCCATTGCACACAACACGAGGTGCACCACAGAAGGAGTACATTACACAGGGACGAAACGAACCTCAACAATTTTGGTAACACGTGAGACCTTGAAATTTTTCAGGATCGCAAGCGGCTTCATTTCCGGCTTAAATAAAAATTTAAAGAATTTTTACCTAAAAATTGCTTTTTAGTCAAGATTACGTGCTGGTTTTTAGTGCAGTCATTTGTAACAGGTATAGCTTCATAAAAATCAATCGTTTGATTATAAAACGCAGTCTTTTGAGTTTGAACACACTCGAATAAAAGGGTGCGCATATCTGGAATTGTAAGTTGGAACAAGTTTTAGCTTTCTTAAAAGTTTGCAATATCTCATTTGGAACCCCTCGCCCAATCAAAAACAATCCTCGGATGTATTATTGTCGCCGCCATTTGGACTACCTAATGCAAAAGAGTCACATCTCAAGGTAGTTGGGCCCGGAAATTGGGTACGGTGCAGGCCGGTCACATTGCGCACCTAAGGTATTTCATGCCAGGTCTGACATCAAATATAATCACTTACCATGAGACGTTTCAGTGATTCAATAATAAAAATATCATAATGTGAAATGTTAGCAATTTCTGTCAGCTTTAGAAATATTGTGGCTTTAACATATGCACCCCCTTGAACAAATTGGAGGCAATTTGTCCCCTAACATTGCATACTGCTAAATCAAATGTATATGTTACAGCAACCTGCAATTCATCAACAGCAGTTGTATTTCTGACAAAACATATGACACCCATGTGACAAATTGCAAACATGAAAGTTCAAAGAAAATCATGCTGTGTATGGTGGCACAAAAATGTCACCACACTGTATTTCAAAATTAAACAAAATCACATAATGCTGCTAAATTATTCAATTAGAAAAGAAGGAAAATCATTTTTGTCTTTAAATTTATCTTGTACACTCCTGTTGGTGTAATATATGAGTAAAGGTAGTCCAATATTGTTTGATATCTGGTTGACATGCCATGTGCGCAATGTTGGGTTCTGCGCAATGTTAGGGGACTGTATGAGATTCCAACCTGCCAAGTGCAACATGATGCAGCTGATGAACAAACAGACTGGTAAAATTCAGGCTTCTTACCCCAAACTTGAGTGTACAGTGTTGGAACATGTTCAAAGCTTGAGTATGGTGCCCCTGTCTGGGACCCCCACACTAAGGAAAAAGTGCAGCGCAGAGCAGCACGTTGGACCATCAGTAGCTTCGACTACGGGTCAAGTACAACAGAAATTGTAAATAATCTTGGATAGAGAACCCTTGAGCAAAGATGTGCAGATGTGCACCTATGCTTTCTCACAATCAATATAGCCTGAAGAATATTAATGTATGTTATATTCATTTTCTGCCTTCTAACAATGTGTGAAATTGAATTTATACTGACTGCAATACAATGTTGCAGTTTTGTGGTTGTATGAAAACTTTTGTAATTATTTTCATGTACATGTATCTATTTATCAAATATTACATTTTAAGTCGTGCTCACTCAGAAAAGTAACATTGCCTAAAATGATGCCAATTAGCATCTTTAAGGTAGGCTTCTGGTAATCCGTGGACAAGAGTTGTTTTTTAGCTCACCTGAGCCGAAGGCTCACAAGGTGAGCTTATAGTATAGTAGTCAAGCCGGCGTCCGTGCATCGTCGTCAACATTTTCAAACGACTTCTCCTCTGAAGCTGCCAGGCTGAATCTTTTCATATCTACAGGTGGGGGGAACGAATATTTGTGTTTTTTATTTCGATCGGATAAGAACTCGGGTTGCTATGGCAACTTATGCTTCCCACAGACTTATAATGGAGAAAAGTGAAAATTGCCTATTTTTGCTGTTATGTTTGAGATATTTGAATTTTGTTTTTGTAGAAATGTTTATTGAGTAGTCCTCTACGTTTCATGTGACTTTTGTCCTAATCCTTCATTTTGATTGGTTGCAGGGGCCCCATATCGGGCAAAATTTCGAAAAACATTCAAAAATCTTCTTCTCAGAAACTGTCAAGGGGATGAAGCCTATACTTTGTATACATGTTCCTGACAGTGGCCTCTACATAATTTGTGTTTTTTTATTCTAGGCGGATAAGAACTCTGGTTGCTATGGCAACTTAAAGTTTCCATAGACTTATAATGGGAAAAGTGGAGATCGGCTATTTTTCCGCTAAAATTGCAGACACTTGAATTTTGTTTTTGCAGAAATGTTTATTGAGTAGTGTTTGACGTTTCTTGCGAGTTTTGTCCTAATCCTTTATTTTGATTGGTTGCTGGGGCCCCATAAAGGGCAAAATTTTGAAAAAAAAAAAAAAAAACATTCAAAAATCTTCTCCTCAGAAACTGTCAAGTGGATGAATCCTGTACTTTGTATACATGTTCCTGACAGTAGCCTCTACATAATTTGTGTTTTTTATTCCAGTCGGATAAGAACTCTGGTTGCTATGGTAACTTTAAGTTTCCATAGACTTATAAAAATGGGAAAAGTGGAAATAAGCTATTTTTTGAAAACTATTGCAGCCTGAGATCTGAAAAGTGGTAGATGCAAACAACTAATGGATTAGATGAAGGTATATGATTAATTTAGGTCAAGGTCATCTCTTGACCTTGGCCGGTCTGTCGTCCATACACACTTTTCAAAGATTTTTTTCTCTGAAACCACTTGGCCAATCAAAGCCAAATTTTATATGAAGCATCTACAGGAAGTGGGAACCAATGTGTATATAAATAATCCAGGTCATATGACCAAGATGGCCGCCATGCCCATATATGGTAAAAACCATTAAAATATCTTCTTCTCCAGAACCGGTGAACCGATTTCAACGAAACTTTGCATGAAGTATGGATGACTCAAGTACTACAATGTATATATAAAACATGACCCTGTGGTGACCTTGACCTATTTTATGGCAAGGTCAACATAGGTCGTCAATGCATTTGAATGGGAAAAACTTTTAAAATGTCATTTTAAGTGAAAGTCTTGCAGGAAATGGGCAGTAGGACTGAAATTTAATGATTCTGAAAAAAATGGACCCCAGGAGCCCATCTGCTTTTAAAATGTTATTTTTTGAAAACTATTGGCTTTTGCAGCCTGAGAACTGAAAAGTGATAGATGCAAACAGCTGATAGAGTAGATGAAACAAGGCCGTCGTCGGCGGTCCGGCCGGTCCGGCCATGGCCGGACCACTTTTTTGGCCGAAAATGGTTTCGGCAGGACCATAGTTTTCGATTATTCGGCCGGAAATGTTCTAGCATTTTCGACTTTTTTGAAGTGTGATGGCCCAATTGATATTTAGGCGTACTTGGTCAATCTGCCCAAGGGTGTGAAAGACGGTCGTTATAAAAACAATCATGAAAATGACACCTGTTAAAGACAGGCATTGTCATTATTGGATTGTGACGGGTTATCGTTTCAAGTGAATGGTCATCAGAGTGTTCTTTAATTCATAGTGAATAAAACCGATTCTCTGTGATCTTAAATTAATTTTTTTAAAAAAAAAGTGCAAAAGCAGTAGGCCTGTTGCACAGTTGACCACTTTTTTGGCCGAAAATGGTTTCGGCAGGACCATAGTTTTCGATTATTCGGCCGGAAATGTTTTAGCATTTTCGACTTTTTTGAAGTGTGATGGCCCAATTGATGTTAAGGTGTACTTGGTTAATCTGCCCAAGGGTGTGAAAGACGGTCGTTATAAAAACAATCATGAAAATGACACCTGTTAAAGACAGGTATTGTCATTATTGGATTGTGACGGATTATCGTTTCAAGTGAATGGTCATCAGGGTGTTCTTTAATTCATAGTGAATAAAACCGATTATCTCTGATCTTAAAAAAAAAAAAAAAAAAAAAAAAAAAAAAAAAAAAAATTCAAAGCAGTAGGCCTGTTGCACAGTTGAAAATACTAAGTTAAACATAATTTCACAATAACCCAATCACTGTTTATAATTATTGCATTAAATCAAACAACATGGCGAAAAATCGTTTACGCATAAAATTTTCAGAAACATTATTTTCTACATATTCCAAAATTTGTTAAAACGTGCATGTTATTCTTCCATCATGGATATACCACCGGTTCCTAATCAACCGACGTCTTTCATATTCCCTCAGCGTTCCTTCGGCAAGGCAAATCCTGTGAGCTTTCAGGCTTCATGGTTTTTGACCAGGGCATGGCTTCATCAAAATCAGCAGCACTTCAAGGGAAAAAATTGTCCCAAACTGCATTAAAATCGTCTCTACGGACGTCCGGAAATATAAATTTTTCTCGGGGGAGATCCCCCGAACCCCCCTTACAAGAGGGGAATGCCCCCTCTCGTTCTCTCCCCAACTCGTGCCTTTGGTACTCGTGAAACGCTTTTGATATTTCATGGCCGGACCACTTTTCAAAAGCCGACGACGGCCCTGTGAAAGTATGTGATTAATGTAGGTAAAGGTCGATTTTGGAAACATAGGCAAACATGGAAACATGGGAAAAAGTGACAACTAGGTTTCGGGTAAGCATTTACAGGACCAATGATCCTATGGAAGCCATTGCAGCCATAGGCCTGAAACTTGACCAAGATGACCGTCCTACCCATATATGGAAAAAAGACAGAATACAGAATACATGTGTTTATTAAAGTCTCACTTTTGTACATAGTTACAATAAAAACCTAAAATGAGTAAAACCATATATCACAGTACAAAACCACTCAATTAGTTACGAGAGACTATATGTACATTAAAACATACGTTATAAAACAAATACAGATAAAAAAGGAAGCATCTATATAAAGCATACTGTGTAGGCCATGATCATAGTGCGCATGAGATTAAGACCATTTATACGTGTATGATCTTCAGATCAAAAAGTTCTTTATCTATAAATTAAGTTTCGTCTCCTACTTAAAATTTCATTGCAGGTTTTGGCAGTTCCCCAGTCCCAAAAAAGGGTATGGTAAGGTTGCTAAAAAAGGGCACTTTTTAACACGCGGCAGCATGTCAAAAGGGCACTGTCAGCGCGCGACGGCAAGCAAAATGGCACTTTTAAGGGCACATTTATGCACAGTCATTAAGTTTAACCCTTATTATAAAATTTCTCTATCATTTCAAATTTGCTTTTCAGCTTAAATTGTTCTTTCCTCAATTTCCGTATTTCAGGATTCTCTTTTACCAGAGACAACTTAGAAATTTATTTTCCCTCTGTCTCACTTTACTTTAATACTGAATTAACCATAACAGATAACCTCACTTATGATTTGTTTTGAAAAGTAAACTGTTATTGAAAATTGAAACTAATTAAATGGCACACTTTTATCATCAGGTAGGACATTCAATTTTCACACCTTTTCTGATTAACATCTCATTTGGTGTCAAACTGGATACTTGTCATTGAGTAATTATCAACACTTGCCACTGCAATTAAGTGACAATAAACAAGGGATTAAAGCAATCAACAACTGTAGAAGTCCTGATCATAAATTTTGCCAAATTTGTTTCTGCAGACTTCAAGCAAAAAGTCTTGTAACTTCCTTATTTTTTGTCCGATTTTGACAAACTTTTTAACAAAATGTAGGGCACAGAATGCAGATTCAGAAAAAGGGCATGGCGCTGGGAAAAAGGGCATGGCGCTGGAGAAAAAGGGCATGGCGCGGCGCCATAGTAAAAATGGCTAGGGGAAACACTAGCAGTTAAATGCACCATTTCTGGGCTGGACATGGCAAAACATAGTTTATCTGTGTCACTTAAAGTATCGAATTCAATGTTACGTCCTTGGCTTTAGCAAATAAAGTATCACAAAGATCCTGGTAAAGCGGGCATACTGTTATAACATGAAGTTCATCTTCGACCAAACCATTACCGGAACAATGGAAACAAAGGCGATCTTCGACTGATAGGCGTTCAAAGCGACCTGTCTCAATTCTCAACGGCGCTACTCCGCATCTGAATTTCGCCATGGCACTTCTGTTATTTCTTGACAAGATAGATTTAACATAATGTTCTGCTCCGTATTCTGCCTTAAACAGTCTATGTCCTTAGTTTATTTGACTGAGAGGGTCGAGTACCCTGATCTGAAGAGACTTTCATTTTCCAATCATCTTTGAAGATTTCTAACATCCTTTCTTCTATCAAATTAACTGCATTTCGATCCTCCACATCCAGATTCAAACATTCTAACTGCTTTGTGATACGAAAATACCAATTTTTGCAATTACCATTACTCTTATCACACATCCATCTGAAAACTTTGTTATTTATTCTACCATTTGACATATTTTGAAGCCGGAAATAGGTTCTAATTACACATTTCCACTGCTTCACAACTGGAGGCATCCAACCCATATCCCCATTCACCGCATTATTTGGAGCATATTTACCGACCCCGAGAAAGAAGCGACATGCGCGGTTTTGAACAGCATTAATACATGTATATTCCTTTGTCCCCAGATGGAAGCCCCATAACTAATTGTCGACCACACAATACTGTCGTATAACTTCGAGAAAACGTTGTACGGTAGACCCCCAGCAGATTTGAATTTCGAAATGACTAAGCCTAGGGCACGTGACGCTGCTCCTGCTACCGCCTTAGCTGTAACTTCGTAATTAAGATGTTCATCGATAACAAGTCCCAGGTATCTGTACGAGTCTGTGATTTCAATAATTTGATTTCCACACGAAAACTGGAAATTTGTACGCTGCTTCGCAGGGTTGCGAAAGTGGATAACTTTTGTTTTATCTTTATTTATTGTCATATCGTTGTCTTCACACCACTTAGATAGCACTTCAAGGAGCTTCTGTAGATTCTCTTCCGAATCAGCGATTAGTGCCAAGTCATCTGCGTAAAGGAGCATGTTCAACTTTTCTGTCATGCCTTCCATGCTGATCCCAAGGCCCGTAGAGTCTAAAGCCTCCGTCAGGTCGTTTACAAAAAGGTTAAAAATCAGGGGAGATAATAGGCAGCCTTGTTTCAAACCGGACAGTACCGGGAACCAGTCCGTCATATAACCATTTACTCTTACGCAGCAGTTCACATTACTGTATAGAGATTTTAAAGATTGAAATATTTTCCCATTAAGTCCGATATTGACTAATTTACTCCATAGCAACGCCCGGTTTATCGTATCATACGCTTTTCTGAAGTCCACGAAACAGACATACGTTGACTGTTTCACCAGCTTTCTACTCTCTATTATACTAGTTAATGTGGAGATGTGATCAATAATACTTCTGCCCTTACGGAAGCCATTTTGTTTATCCGATATTTTCCCCGTTTCCTCGGCCCATTTAGAAATCCTCTCATTCAGAATACTACAATAAGACAACACTTTGTCCAGTGACTGTACTTGTTGACTCTCAGGTGAGCGATCGTTGCCCTTGGGCTACTTGTTTTAATTGTTAAATTGCTAATTGATTGTCAACAACACTGCATCATTCTCAAGTATTGCATACTAACTAAACACAAGGACCTTAATTACAAATCAATTCACTCATTAAGACTTGCAATGCTAAAATGGTATTTGCTCTGTCATACTGCAGTCATGGCTCACAAAGTAGCGGACAACATTTTCATATATTTCTTGGCGTTTGAAAGTTTCAAAGACCAGTACAAATGGTGTACTAGAACACTGAATATGTTTAATTTTACATATCATTTTAAAGTCAACTGTCATTAATCCTGTGGTATTTGCATTAAGCAGATGTACATGTACCTACATGAAATCACTCGGATGTGTCATAATCAAACTGAGCACACATAGATATAAGGTTCAACATGCGCGACCTTGATTGGCCGGTTTTTAGACCAGGAGTTTCATTGATTTGAACAGCCGAAATTAATTTAAAAAATGAATTTTGCAAAAAGTTGGTAATATTGGGGCAGGCTAGAATGACTTTTCTTCCAATAGCCTTTGCGTATTAAATATGGAAGCAGTCAAATGAAAAATAAATCTAATTACTTTGTGACATGTTTTCGAGTATAAAACAGAATTTTGTTTCTTTTGTTATTTATTATAAACGTTAACAGTATTAAACACACTTCCACACCTATTACGTACATATGCATTAGGAGAAGGGTAATTCTTTATTTTTTGTTTTGTTCTATTGTCATAGATTCTGCCTTTTATGGGCACATTTCATGATGTTATAATATAATAACTTATATGATTTTTAAATCATATTGAGTCAAGTTAAATAGCACACAGAAATGTAGTGCCAGACTCAAGAGCTATTCCTAGAGCACTAAGCTGGGGTCCGACATTGCTGGACATGAAGACGCAGAGGCTAGTACTGTAGGGACCTGGTACTGGAGGGAAAATTCATCAGATTGTGAATACCCACAATCTATGATTTGGAGCAAAAATAGGTATACCCCTGCAAACCCCACTTTATCTATATAAAAGTTCAAGGGGGTATACTTTTCATGGACATGTTTTCCTGATGCGATAAACTGCCTATCAAAAGTCAATTAAATTTGTGAACCCTACCATGTCTTAAATAAGTTATTGTGACATTGAGACATCATAACATGGATGTTTTTGTTTTAGGTATTGGTGAGTGAGCCATGATGAACCCTGCCCCACCCCCTACTTCGGTGTCCAGTGCTGCAACAGGTGGGGCGGGCATGCCACTGGCTGAGAGAGAAAAGATCTACCAGTGGATTGTGGAACTCACTAGTCCAGAGACCAGAGAAAATGCACTGCAAGAATTAAGGTATAATACGAGCCACCATGCAAGAAGGCAGATCTTTGGGGTTTCCGAACAGGTCCTACACAAACCGACCTGTACCATCACAGAAGATTGCTACAAGCTTGAAATTTTGGATATAATGATAAGAGAGATTGTACTATCTGTGGAACAGTTACTGCTGCCTTTGTTTTCGCATAGGCAAATATTTGGTTTTCTCATGGCACACTCATAATTTAAAGCTCTAAAAGGCTTTTAATAGTATATAGACTTGCAGATTTTCCACAAAAATCTATACATGTACATGTATGTTCAAAGTTTTTGATTTGTATTTTGTTGTAAGTATTGAAAGCTCCCTATCATTGCTTTGCTTTGTAAAATATTTAATACAAAGCTGTACATTGCTATTGCTTCAATGCTGATGGTCAGGATATCAGATTTATGTATTTGTAAGTAGCATGTATGTGGATTGATATTGTAATTGAGCCTATGCATGAGAAAACCAACAATTAGGGTTTCAGACCAGGTCAGACACAAACCGGGCTGTACAGTCACAGAAGGTGGATAGAGGCTGGAAATTTTGGACTGAAAAAGCAGAGGAATTGTACTATCCATATAGCGAAAACAAAGGCGATGATCAGCTTCTCAGTTACTGCGAAGCTGATCTGTGTCTTTGTTTTTTTGGCCTATACAGATTGTTGGTTTTCTCACGCACAGGCTCAATTATAATTGACTATGTTACAAGAAAACAAATTACTAAATTTTCTATATAAAATCACAGATAATTTCTGTTTACAGCAAGAAACGTGAGGTTGTACCAGACCTTGCCCCAATGTTGTGGCACTCGTTTGGCACAGTTGCGGCGTTGTTGCAGGAGATTGTAAATGTATATCCAGCCATAAATCCACCACACCTCACTGTAAGTAGGACTTTCGTTGAAAGATTTATGCATTTACATATGAGCCGCCTCGTGGGAAAACCAACAATATGGTTTCCAAACAGGTCCGACACAAACAGGCTTGTACAAGCACAGAAAAGAGCTAGAAGCTTGAAATTTCGGATTTAAGTAGAAGAGGAATTGTACTATCCGAGTAGCGGAAACAAAGGCGCTGATCAGCTTCGCGGTTACCGCGAAGCTGATCTGCGCCTTTGTTTTCGCCTATGCAGATTGTTGGTTTTCCCATGTGGCGGCTCATATATTATGCAAAAAGGAAGTTTTTCTGATTTTCTAAATCACAGCCTTATGTGCTGTGTGTCCTTTTTATTTCAAATAATTATCAACGTTAAAAATCTATGCCGGCCACTGTATTGCATAATTGTTTCGCATGGCAGGCATGCAGTGTTGCTCAAAGACTGTATGACTGCTGTGAGAAAGTCAGAAAGAGTGACAGTCGTATGGCTTCTGCTAGGCTGATGTGAAACAGGCTTAAAAACCAAGAAGTATGTTTGGATTATGACTCTTCTATGTAAGCAAAAAAGAATTGGTAACACTGCAATTGGAAATTCATTATTTTCAAAATGTTAAGTATTGTGAAGATCTGAATATACCTTCAGAACATTTTCTTGAAATTTGAGCCGCCTCATGGGAAAACCAACAATCTGCTTAGGCGAAAACAAAGACGCAGATCAGCTTCGCGGTAACCGCGAAGCTGATCAGCGCCTTTGTTTTCGCTATTCGGATAGTACAATTCCTCTTCTACTTAAATCCGAAATTTCAAGCTTCTAGCTCTTTTCTGTGCTTGTACAGGCCGGTTTGTGTGGGACCTGTTCGGAAACCACATTGTTGGTTTTCCGACGAGGCGGCTCATTTGTAACTGTCTGTGTACTGTTTACAGGCCCACCAGTCAAACAGAGTTTGTAATGCCTTAGCCCTGCTACAGTGTGTGGCCTCACATCATGAAACAAGATCCGCTTTCTTACAAGGTAGGGTAAAGTCTCTTAAAACGAATGTTAAACTTTGCAAATTCAAGTGAAGATCTAAATAAATGGTTCACAAATAATTTGTATTTCATTAAAATTTGAAATCTTGTCCTATGAGATGATTAGGTGTATTGTAGAGCTAAAAACCTGTTATGGGGCAAACTTCCTTATAACAGTTTATCAGTTGTTACTGTCCATTCTTTAATCGATAACTGACAACTTGCTTTTCTTGAACAAGAAGTAATGGGAATGAATTCTTTCACTGAAAAAAAAAATCAAATGCACTTGACATTGTAACGCAACGTCTGATTGGATATCTTCAAAAATTTGTGACAGTATATTCTGCGATATACCATCCGAACCCCAACGTCTTGAGCAACGTCCCTTGTGATTGGTTAACGCCATGGTTATTTGTTGTTCGTTTTGTGACATGTTTCGTGAAAAACAATGCATGTAGTTAAAAAGTACATTAGAATGGGGATAACAATATTCAAATTTTTCATTTGACACATAAAATTTATATGAATATGACCCATGTTCTGCTTTCTGCTTCAGCTCACATTCCACTGTTCCTTTACCCATTCTTACACACTGTCAGTAAAACACGACCATTTGAGTACCTCAGGTTAACTAGTCTTGGTGTCATTGGAGCCTTAGTTAAGGTGAGACAAGTCTGAACAACTCCTTTTAACAAGCTAGGTTTACAGTAGTATTTATTGTGTTGAATTTTATCAGTTTCAAATGAGCGTACACCTATATTTTTTAATGTGAATCTTTTATCAGTGTGGAAGCTTTAGTTAACCATCTAGTAATTTACGTATCACATGTAAGTTCCAGTTTAAATATAGCTGTTTTAAGATTTAAGTTTTCCACTGTATTTACAAGGTTGCTATGTAATATTTAGTTATTTACATTTGCTATCTTTTTGTCATCCACAGACAGATGAGCAAGAAGTAATCAATTTTCTTCTAACAACAGAAATTATCCCCCTTTGTTTACGAATAATGGAATCTGGAAGTGAACTCTCAAAAACTGTAAGTACTTGAACTTTGTATTTTACTCTATCACATGAGCTGCGTCGAGAGAAAACCAACTTTTGCATATGCGAAAACAAAGACACAGATCAGCTGTGCAGTAACTGTGAAGCTGATCAATGCCTTTGTTTTTGCTACTCCCTCTTTTTCTTGAATCCGAATTTTCAAGTTTCTAGCCTTCTTCTGTGAGCTTACAGAACGATTTGTGTTGGTCTGAAACCCCGAAGACCGGCTCACATTTAAAATGCAATACTTTAAGATGTTATAGCAGTAAAAATTGAAAATTTTCAGATTGAAATTTCACCATGACCTGTCACTCACATTTGGCTTGTGAGGTCACTGAAGCTGTGGATTAATTTCCAAAGCAAAGTCAGTTAATTATCTATAATATTTACTTTTAATTGATAGTTATTGAACCTGTAAAGAGCCCTCTAAAAGTAAAATGTAATTAATGTTAAGAAATACTGAAAAACCTCGCCATAGTCAAATCAAAATTGATTATAATAATTGAGCCGCCTCATGTGAAAACCAATGATCTGCATATGCGAAGACAAAGACGCAGATCTTTGTTTTCTTTGTTTTCGCTACACGGATAGTACAGTTCCTCTTCTTCTTAAATCTGAACTTTCAAGCTCCTAGTCTGCTTCTGTGACTGCACATACTGGTTTGTGTCGGACCTGGTCGGAACCCAAATTGTTGGTTTTCTCCTGATGCGGCTCATATGTCAATGTGTTTTCAGGTTGCCACATTTATATTACAAAAGATATTACTGGATGAAACAGGATTATCCTACATCTGTCAGACCTACGAGAGATTTTCACATGTTGCCATGATTCTGGTAAGAATAAAGTGTTTTCTGTCTATACATGTTCTACAAGCCAGTTCAAGCTTACAAAAAAAAAAAAATAAAGAAATTGAGAAAGTTGAGAAATGAGAAAAGCAACAATTTGGGTTTCTGACCAGGTCTGACACAAACCAGCCTGTACAGCCACAGAAAAATGGCTAGAGACTGGAAATTTTGACACAGACCAGCCTGAACAGCCACAGAAGAAAGATAGAAGCTAGAAATTTTGTATGTAAGTAAAAAGAGAAATTGTACTATCTGTGTAGTGAAAACAAAGGTGCTGATCAGATGTGCAGTTACTGCACAGCTAATCTGGGTCTTTGTTTTCGCAGGCAAATTGTTGGTTTTCTCTAATTATATATCCATTGCTAATTGTTTTGCTAGTGTTATATGTGTAATAAGGGAAGGATAAAGAATTGTTTTGCTTTCAAAACCGATTTCATCATAAATATTAAAGCCCCAGTTTTTCCGTGATAAACGAAATTTAGATGAATGGTACATATCAGAGCACACATGCCATAAAATAGTTCTTTTTTTCTGCATGAAATATTATATTGTGAGTCAACTGGAATGATCTCTGCAATCTAAACCAAAAATGAAGCCAGACTCCATATGTTCTATGGATAATTTATGTTCTAACAATTTGTGTAATTTCAGGGTAAAATGGTGTTACATTTATCAAAAGAACCGTCAGCCAGACTTCTCAAGCATGTTGTCAGGTGTTACCTCAGATTATCAGATAACCCAAGGTGTGTTTATCGTTTGTCTCATACTTTGAATGGGAAGCACGAAGCCCTGAAACATTTGATCATGTAACACACAATCAATATGCAGCTATTCATGTGTGTAGTTCTTTTTGTAACGATTTTAATTAAAAGGGTTACAGGAAAACCTGTCCGAGCACAATGAATACCACCTTAAACCCCACTTTTATATAGTAAACTGGGGTTTGCAGGGGTAAACCTATTTTTAGCTCACCTGAGCCGTAGGCTCACAGGTGAGCTTATAGGATGGCCATGATCCGGCGTCCGTCCGTCGTCCGTCGTCGTCGTCGTCCACCATTTTCAAAGATCTTCTCCTCTGAAACCGCTTGGCCAATCAAAGCCAAATTTTATGTGAAGCATCTATAGGAAGGGGGAACCAATGTGTATATAAATAATCCAGGTCACATGACCAAGATGGCCGCCATGCTCATATATGGTAAAATCCTTTAAAAATCTTCTTCTCCAGAACCCAAAGGCCTAGGATCTTGAAACTTGGCATGTAGCATAAGTGACTTAAGGTCCACAATGTGTATATAAATAATGACCTTAGGATGACCTTGACCTATTTTACAGCAAGGTCAACATAGGTCGCCAATGCATTTGAATGGGGAAAACTTTTAAAATGTCATTTAAAGTGAATGTCTTGCAGGAAATGGGCAGAAGGACTGACTATTTATGATTCTGAAAAAAATTGGACCCCAGGGGCTAATGTGCCCCCACCCCGGGGCAATATACATGTATATTTCCAAAATATTCAAACATCTTCTCCTCTGAAACCGCTTGGCCAATCAAAGCCAAATTTTATATGAAGCATCTATAGGAAGGGGGAATCAATATGTATATAAATAGTCCAGGTCACATGACCAAGATGGCCACCATGCCCATATATGGTAAAAACCTTATAAAAATCTTCTTCTCCAGAACCCAAAGGCCTAGGATCTTGAAACTTGGCATGTAGCACTAGTGACTCAAGGTCCACAATGTATATATAAATAATGACCTTAGGATGACCTTGACCTTTTTTACGGCAAGGTCAACATAGGTCGCCAATGCATTTGAATGGGGAAAACTTTTGAAATGTCATTTAAAGTGAAAGTCTTGCAGGAAATGCACAGTAGGACTGAATATTAATGATTCTGAAAAAGATTGGTCCCCAGGAGCTCATATGCCCCCACCCTGGGGCAGTATGCATGTATATTTCCAAAATATTCAAACATCTTCTCCTCTGAAACCACTTGGCCAATCAAAGCCAAATTTTATGTGAAGCATCTATAGGATGGGGTTACCAATGTATATGTAAATAATCCAGGTCACATGACCAAGATGGCCGCCATGCCCATATATGGTAAAAACCCTTCAAAAATCTTCTTCTCCGGAACCGGTGGATCGATTTCAAAGAAACTTGGCATGAAGCATTTATGGCTAAAGTACTACAATGTGTATATAAATCATGACCCTTTGGAGACCTTGATCTATTTGACGACAAGGTCAACATAGGTTGCCAATGTATTAGAATGGGGAAAACTGTTAACATGTCATTTGAAGGGAATAAATAAAATAGAAATTGGCAAATGAACAGAATATTGCTTATTCTGAAAACAAATGGCCCAAGGGCTTCATCTGCCCCTGCACTGGGGCTAAATACCATAATATTCAAACATGTTTATTTGCATATGTAGCAGATCTCAGGTGAGCGTTTACAGGACCATTGGTCCTCTGGTTCTTATTTTTGCTCCAAAACATAGATTATTGGTACTCATTAGAACCACCTCACCAAGGCGGTTCTAACTTGTACATGTACCCATAATCTATGTTTTGAGCAAAAACAAGAACAAGGTGGAAAAATTCTATCAAAAATTTTCAATTTTTACTATGTCAGAAAAATCTGTATATAACATGGGCATGTTTTCATAATGGTACACTTGGGGAGGGTGGTATAGCATAGTGGTATAGTGGTAGAGCATCAGAATCACAATTGAGAGGTCCTGGGTTCGATCCCCACTGGCCGCACCTTGTTGTGTCCTTGAGCAAGACACAGTAAGTCCCCAGAGTACTGGTTAATACCCAGGAAGTTGTGGGTTTGTCTCAATGTTACTGAAAAAATGTTGACTTGGACGTTAAACCTTTGTTGACTTGGACGTCAAATCTCAATACAAACGAAACAAAACTTATTCACTATTCTACAATCAGATTGAGAAATAATTATAATTTCTTTGTTTTAATCGTAATTTGTATTGGTACATGTTGACCCATTTTGCATTTTATACAAGTAACAGACTTCCTAAAATATGTAAAAACCATGATGTGTTGTATTTAAACTAAGTTGTATTTCAACAGGGCTAGGGAGGCACTACGGCAACGTTTACCTGACCAACTTAAAGATAGTACCTTGGCCAATCAACTCAAAGATAGCACATTGGTCATGACACTGCAGGAGGACAACTTGTCTGTGTATTGAATACCCCCTTAAACCCCACTTTTATAATAGTAAAACTGGGGTATGCAGGGTTCTACTTTTCTTATTTTTGCTCCAAAACATAGATTGTGGGTACTCATTAGAACCGCCTCAGTGAGGCGGTTCTAACTTTTACCCACAATCTATGTTTTGAGCAAAAATAAGAAAAATATCAAAAATTTTCTACTGAAAATTTCTATTTTTCTAATGAAAATTTTCAATTTTTACAACTTACAGGTAAGAAAAATCTGTATTACATGGGCATGTTTTCGTAATGTATTTCTATTTTATCTCAACAGGGCTAGGGAGGCACTACGGCAGTGTTTACCTGATCAACTTAAAGACAGTACCTTGGCCAATCAACTCAAAGATAGTACATTTGTCACCACTCTGCAGGAGGACAACTCAACCAAGCGGTGGCTGGTACAGTTACAACAGAATCTCGAGTCCCCGGGGGTCCCAGACCCCAGGAGCATGCCCCTGTTGCAACAATGAATCAAAATTGTGGACTCGTAGACTGGGGCCAGTTGTTCAAAACTTTGTTAGCTTAACATCATCGTTAAGACCTTGACTACATAAGCAAATACACTGTTATTTTTTGTCGATAAAACGTGAGAATCCTTTGCCGTGCAAAGAGAATCCTTTGCCGTGCAAAGGATTCTCACATTTTATCAACAAAAACAACAGTGTATTTGCAATATTCATGTTTGAAATTTTAACGAATTGTTAACTAACGATGTCGTTAATTTTGAATGACTAGGCCCTGATAGACATGGTCAAACATGTGCCAACAAGAGTAGACATGGTGAAACATGCACCGAAAGACATGGTCAAGAAGTGTAACATTAAACATGGTGAAAACAGTATCTCAAAGAATTTGAAATTCGGTGCTATTGAAATAATAGTGGTTTGAAACAGTTGGAAATTCAAATCTTTTGAAACCATTTTGGACAAATGGGTTGTACTATAAGAAAACCTTTTTAGCATATTTGATCTATAATATGGGTCTTAAGCAAGATGGAAGACAGATAAGATTGAACTTTTATTAAAGCTATAGTCACACTGTCACGTTTCGAGGCCTACGTTTTACTACGTTTCTGAAACGTAGCAATACGGCAATATACGTAGTAAAACGTATTACAACGTAGTGGAACGTATTACATACGGCCATATACGGCTATATACCTGGCCCATGCCACGTTCGAACTAAAAATACAGTTAGTAAAACGTAGTAAAACGTAGTAAAACGTAGCAAAGCGTAGTCGAATCGTAGTAAAACATAGTACATACGTAACAAATACGTACTAAAACGTAAATTACGTATCAATACGCAGGGACTATGTTTCAATACGTTTTACTACGACTTGCTACGTGTTACCCTACGTTTTGATAGGTTTCAGTAGGTTTCAGCAGGTATTACTAGGTATCACTTCGTATTGACACGCTTTACTACGATTTAACTAAGTAATACTACGTTTGGTTACGCATACGGGCCGTAATAGAGGTTAATGCTGATTTCCCAAACATTTTATATGATATGGAATCATGGCGTTTATATGAATATATTTCATACGTCTTAAGAAGGACACAAAAGCATGCGATTAAATTTCCAAAGAAGACGATCATCGAACGCTCAAGTTCATGGCCAGTACGCATGGGATTAAGAATTGGGTGCAATTTCGAAACAAATAGTAATATGCACTAAATGTATACAGTTTGGTTGTTTGTTTATTTTTTTTTTTTATTTTTTTTTTTTTAAGATGCAATAAATCGAGTCACAAAATATAGAGAAAAAAGGTTACCTCTTCTGTGTCATCTTGCAGTGCACTTAACAGCCCCGGTGCACGCGCAGATTTGCCACCCCTGGAGCTTTTCTTGGATCCTCTCTTGGTGGTCATCATGCAACTAATTAATTTTGGAGCGATAATTCCAATAAATACGTCACGGGTACAAGTGAACTATCCGGACGCTACGTAGTAATAACCTGATAAAACCTACTGAATCGTAGGAAAACGTATCGGCACGTAGTAAATACATAGCTAAACGTACCAATCCCTAGTGAAACTGTGGCCCTACGCCGTTGGATAACCGGACAATACGTAGCGATACGGAGTAAAACGTTGCAAAACGTAGCTATAAACGTACTGAAACCTAACAACCTGCAAAACCGGACAAATTTAGGGCAAAACGTGGGACTTGGAAACGTAGTAAAACGTAGGTCTCGAAACGTGACAGTGTGACTGTAGCTTAAGAAAAAGCACATACAGCATTTGAGTGATTTGACAGTATTAAAAGTGAAAACCAGTGAGAAGTATGAGGATATTATTGGCATTCTGAATGTTTTTCTTATAGCTTGATTTTAGCAAATTACACATATTACCTTTTACTCATATATAGAGGATCTTTCACTCGTGGTCATTTCATATGAAATTTATTAAACGAGCCTTTGGCGAGTTTAATAAATTTCATATGAAATGACCATGAGTGTAAGATTTGTTTGATCATATTACTCTCAAAAAAATATTTTATCGCTTTCAATGAAAATTTACACTGTTGTAATGGACGCCGTTAATGACGTTACATATTCCCGCAAAAGTGTTAATACACGTGTGGTCATAACTCTTTTATTACATGACGTTATCCACTGGAAAACAGCGACGTCGTATGCTAATAGCCTTATATTATGGGACATAGGCAAACTGTATAGCCCTAGATGGGACGCCGCAGAAGGTGGGGTCACATCTGGGGCTATTCTATTTGCATAGAAAAATTTCGTCGAAAAATGGAATAAAAATTCAAAATCACTCCTAACTCCCCTAAAAATAACAGTGGACTCACCCAAATGATAATAATGGGTGAATTCATTCGTCATTAATGGGTTATGCTGCCTTGTGGCAGTGTGGGTTACTAGTGGTAAGGCAACAGAATCAAGAGGTCCTGGTCCAAATGTTATGGAACTTTTTTTCATGTTCAACTCTGCTGAGCCAGTCATTCATCCTGCCCATAAATGTTAAAATGCCAACGATTGGCAACTACCGCTAATCAATTATGAGCAGGATAATTTCAATTCATATGGGCTATTTTTGTGATTATAAGCACTTTAAATTTCAGTCTCTGCTGAGTTTAGTGAGAAGTTTGATTTACATGTAACTTGGGACCTGGATTAAAAAAAAATCACAGATGATAAGTTATAAACCATATTTTATCTGCCAGACCCAAGTTTGCAGATTAAAGTCTTGACCAGCCTAAAGAAACATACTTTGAGTTTTCCCATAAAAGATCTCAAAATTAGGGATTTCTACAAAGGGTGAATTCTTTGTACTAGAGAAGAATTTTTGAATAAAAGTACAAGAGATATGCTTGCTGTTGTTATAGTATGTCCATATTTTTAGTTCATGAATCTTCTTAAAATTTACAACCTTTCATCAAAATGTCAAGGTTGAGCTATACTGTAAATTCGAAAATTTTCGCTTGACGTGAATTTTCAATTTCCAAATTATACACATGGAAATAAGTTAGGGAACACCTGTAATAATGTGACTACCAACTTTGAGCTGTATATATCCTTTTTTGTAAAAATTATGAAGACTGTTTTGACACCTTATCAGAATATTTAGTATCAAAAGTTGCTTCTGTGTGAAAATGGTTAGCATCAAACATAAACTGCGGTGGACAGCGGCCATCTTTGATTCAGAAATTTTTTACTAGAGGTAAGAAACGCACTTATATTCATGGTGATAACTTCGTTCTGTAAACTGGCATTGTAGTAATTTTTCGTCAGCATCAAGCTGAGATATTGCTTGTGGAACTTTACTCATAAATTCTTTATTTTCTGACCGACTCTCGGCGGTAGATCCATAGTTTTTCGGGGGTAGGTTTCATAAACAAGTTTTGTTCTTTGGCTATACATTTTGCAGGTTGAAAATGTTGGGTCAGATATTCAATTTGACACTTTAGGAATTTAGACATGCGCATTCTGGCCATATCTTCATAGTAGAATTATTCTTTTACAGCTTTGTAAAAAATCCAAGGATTTTGATTTCCATAGAAATCAATGCAAATTGCAGATTTTGCAGGATTATTTGGTTTGGAAATGAAACATGAACTTTTAGATCCGAAGGTGTTTATTCATTGAGCACGATCCGATTTAACATTTTATTCTTGTTTGGCTTTCCAAAATTGAGTTTTGCGGCGTGCAGAAGCAAAAAGGCAAACTCATATTCAGTAAAAGTTGAATTTTCATATATGGCACATTGTATCCTCCGTAGCAAAAAGACCAAATGTTGTGAACTTCCACAAATTTGTCAGTAGCTAGGCTAAGATATGAAATATATGTGATAAAAAAAACAGCATCGCCAGAAAAAAGGAAAATGGATTTTTTCAAACTTTTCCAAAGAGCTAAAAGTGTTCCCTAACTTATTCCTATGTGTATATTTGCGAGGTCTTGAATTTGCAAACGAGTGTTCATGTCTGATAGAGATTCTTTATTAGCGAAAACCTTGAATTCGCGAAACACTAAATTTGCGAATGTTCACAAAAATTAAGGTCTCGCAAACATTTCCAAACTTACAGTATTTGAGCTGTGACGCGAGAAAAACCGTCGAGGTTTACGACCAGTTCTGACACAAATCGGCTTCTGCAGCCACAGTAGATGGTTTCGGATTGAAGAAGATGAAAGATTGTACTGTGTAGCGAAAACTAAGGTGCTGATCAGCTGTGCAGTTACTGCACAGCTGATCTTCGTCTCTGTTTTTGCATATGCAAAAATCCCATTTTCTAATAGATATAGATGTTTTGTGTTGAATATTACAAACATATAACATAGGGCTTCTTCTTCGACAAATATGTGTAAAATAAAATTGAACTTTTATTGAATTGTAGAAATGAATTGGCACAGCTAATTTATGGCCCTGAATGGAAGACAGATTCTCTTCCCCTTCCTGTCTTGGGACTGCGAGAAACAGATGGTATTCTGGGTGCTTCTTACGAACTGATTATCTAAGTAGTATATTAACTGCTCCCTTGAGCATTGTAAGTTATGGCCCTGGTTGGAAAACTAGAGAACAGATTCTCTTCCCTCTGCCTTCTTTGGCTGTGAGAAATAGATGGTCTGAAATTGCTTTGAAGTCACTCCTATAAGAACAAAGTTTCTTTGCGAGAAACAGATAAGCCACATCATGAGAAAACCAGATTTTGCCTATGCAAAAACAAAGACTCAGATCAGCGCCTTTGTTTTTGCTACATGGATGCTCATCTACATATCCGAAATTTCAAGCTTATGTCAGATATGGTCGTAAATCCCAAAGACTGGTTTTCTCGCGTCGCGGCTCACATGCTATGCAAATTTTTCATCAGTTTCCTTCAGATTATTATGGTTATAAAGATGAACCTTGTTATAATGCTATCTTTGGGGTCCACGGAATCAAACAGTAGTAAATTAACGTGTTATAATGAGGTTGCTGACAATAGACTTAGTAAAATAATCATTTTAGGTGCCATAACATGACCTTGTTAAATTGTAAACCACATAATAATGAGGCATGTTATAACAAGGTTGAACTGTTATGCAAATTTGTAAATATGTGTCAAAGGTCACTTTTTAGCTCACCTGAGCTTAAGGCTCACAAGGTGAGCTTATAGTATACCAATCAGTTCGTCATCTGTCCGTCCGTCCGTCGACCACAATTTCAAAGATCTTCTTCTCTGAAACCACTTGGCCGATGAAAGCCAAATTTGGTGTGGAGCATCCATGGGTAGGGGGAACGAAAGTTTGCTCGCGGGATCTTGATCACATGACCGAGATGGCTGCCACGCTCATATATGGTAAAAACCACTCAAAAATCTTCTTCTCCAGAACCGGTGGGCCGATTTTCACGAAACTTGGTATGTAGCATTTGGGACAACAGCTCATCATAGTTTGCGCAAATGATGACCCTGCAATGACTTTGACCTATTTTAAGGCAAGGTCAATTTTGGAAACATAGGCTTTTACATGGGAAAAAGTGAAAACTATGGATTTTTTGAAAACTATTGCAGCCTGAGACATGAAAAGTGGCAGATGCAAACAACTAATGGAGTACATGAAGGTATGTGATTAATTTAGGTCAAGGTCATCTCTTGACCTTGGCCTGTCTGTCGTCCATACACACTTTTCAAAGATCTTCTCCTCTGAAACCGCTTGGCCAATCAAAGTGAAATTTTATGTGGAACATCCATGGGTAGGGGTAAAGAAAGTTTGATCGCGAAATCCAGGTCACATGACCAAGATGACCGCCACGCCCATATATGGTAAAAACCACTAAAAATCTCCTGAACCGGCAGGCTGATTTTCATGAAACTTGGTATGTAGCATTTGGGACTACAGCCCATCATAGTTTGATAAAATGATGACCCTAGGATGACCTTGACCTGTTTTACGGCAAGGTCAATTTTGGAAACATAGGCTTTTACAAGGGAAAAAGTGAAAATTATGGATTTTTTGAAAACTACAGTATTGCAGCCTGAGACCAGAAAAGTTGTAGATGCAAAACAACTAAAGTATGTGATTTATTTAGGTCAAGGTAATCTCTTGACCTTGGCCTGTCTGTCGTCCATACACACTTTTCAAAGATCTTCTTCTCTGAAACCGCTTGGCTAATCAAAGTTGAATTTTATGTGCAGCATCCATGGGTAGGGGGAACGAAAGTTAGATCACGAAATCCAGGTCACATTACCAAGATGGACGCCACACCCATATACATGTATGGTAAAAACCGCTCAAAAATCTTCTCCAGAACCAGCGGGCCGATTTTCAAGAAACTTGGTAAGTAGCATCATGGACTCCAGCCCATCAAAGTTTGCACAAATGATGACTCTGGGATGACCTTGACCTATTTAATGGCAAGGTCAATTTTGGAAACATAGGCTTTTACATTGGAAAAAGTGAAAACAATGGATAACTATTGCAGCCTGAGATCTGAAAAGTGGTAGATGCAAACAACTAATAGAGTAGATGACAGTATGTGATTAATTTAGGTCAAGGTCAATTTTGGAAACATAGGCAAACATGGAAACATGGGGAAAAGTGACAAGTAGGTCTCAGGTAAGCGTTTACAGGACCAATGATCCTATGGTAACAAATGCAGCCATAGACCCGAAACATTACCAAAATGGCAGTCATACCCATTTAGGGTAAAAAAAAAAAAAAATCACTTTGTCCAGTGACTGTACTTGTTGACTCAAAGGTGAGGGATTGTTGCCCTTGGGCTACTTGTGTAATTAGCCTAATGTTGACTAAATGGGACAATGTAGGTCTTGAGAAGACGACAAACACTGCGACAGGTATAATTTTTATTCACACAAGTATTTCAATCTTATTGCCACAAAAACATCAGGTCTCTTACAAAACTTAAATTAAACATGCCTTGACCTTCTGCAAAGAAACTTTGCTCGTCTTTTGAATGTTAAGTGCAGTCATAACATATCACTTACTTGCAAAAAAGTTTGTATTCATACTACTAGAGGAAAAAATCTACAATAAGTCGCTTAGTTTTCGATTCTATGCTACCCGAGAGTAAAATGGAATCTGATTACACCATTCATTACAGAAAACATTGAATTTTATCTTATCACTGGAATTAATTTTCTAAACAAGTCACGTTTTATGATATTTTGGTGAAAAGTTCATTTTTGAGAATAAAATTGCGAATTTCTGAAATTTGTCTTTGCCTCTAAAATATCAATGCCACACAGATAGTTTCTTATTAATCCCACGTTAAATATTGCCAACATTGTGTTCTTAGTTTTAAATGTGTTTTCGTCAGCCAAAGGTTTTCAGTTTTTGGGGAAAATCATGTTTTTTATGACGAAAATCGCGATTTTTTGAAATTCACCTTAAAAAGTTTTCTGTAAGAAAATTACAAAATCGCTTTCCAGTGAAATGGAATAGTAATCATAGACATCATTATTCGGGCTTTTCATTTTACTTGGAATTGCATTTGTATCGAGTTCCCTTGAAGCTGGGTACCAGAAATTAACAATGGTGTGTATTTTCAGAAATATATGGCATACGAGTGCATGTCTGTTTTTCTAGGCGGAAATAAAGCGTCAAAAGTTATTTGAGAAACTTAAAATGTTTGTAAAAAGCAAATAAATTAGTTTTATAGGTGTTTGCAAGATTGACAATGTGTTTTCCGAAGTTTAATTCTGGGGTAAATAATGAATTTCAGCAGAAAATCGTGAATTATTGCAAACAACCATATAAAGGTATCTGCATGGAAACAATAGTTTGATAGGTGTTTGCAAGACTGACAATGATTTTGCTATGGTTCAATTTGGGGTGAATGATGGGGGAAGGTTACATTAGGTTTTGGGTCAGAATTCTGGTTTCCATGGCAACACATGGCTCCAATAGACTTACAAAAGGAAAAACATGAAACAGTCTTTTTCTCCGAAACCACAATACAGTGTAGCAATGCATAATACCCCTCTTTATAAATCCTGCCAACCGTGTCCCTGGGGTCCATACAGGCTCCGCCCCAGGGCGTCATTACCTGCCATAGGCTTTCAATGGGAAATAAATGAAAAAAAGTCTTCTCTGAAACTACAAGGCACAAAGCTTCTGTATTTGGTATGCAACATTGTTATATGGAGCTTGAAATAAATCCCGCAAAGCATGCCCATGTGGCCAAGCGTGGCCCCATCCCAGTGTTCATTAGCTTCCATAGCCTTACAATTAGACAAAACATTAAAAAAAATCTTCTTCTCAAAAAAAAACATGGCCCAGTACATTTATATGTTATGTTATGAAATAGTAATACTCATTGTAAATCCTGTAAACAGTGTTCCTGGGGTTCATACAGGCCACACCCCAGGGGTTTGATTATTTACCATCGACTTATAATGGGAAATACTTGAAAAAAAAGGTACAAGAAGGCAAAGATCAGGAAAAGGCGCAATCAGAAAAAGATCCCCACTCCAAAAAACCGAGATGGGAAAAAAACTAAATTAACAATCAGGTACTTACACCATAAAAACATATCGTAAGCCGAATGGCCAGTTATTTTCCCAACAGGTGGCCACTCAGCTACCCAAACCCAACTAAAAATATGAAAACATACATAAGGCGCCAACAGCACAAAAAAAAAAATTAAACACCAAGGCATAAAACGAAAGAACCACCACAGATGAATCGCCTTGGAACAATCAGTAATATGAAATTACTGGCGGGCTTAAATCGATTTTACAGGTACCTTACCTCACCCTCAGCTTCTGCAGTGGTTCATAACTTTTAGTTAGTTCTTCGGTCCTTGTGGTGAATCTTTAACTAGTCAATGAATCATCAAGAACAAACAGATAAATCATGATAAACATCATGATGAATCAAAAAAGCAAACTGATTGCAAGCAATCCCTGAGGAAATCATCTTCTCTGAAACCACAGAAACCACTAAGAACCAAATCTTGTATGTTTTGTATTCAGCATTGTTATGAAGAGCACTACATAAATTCAGCCATTCATGCCCCGGGGTAAAAAATGGCCCTACCCCGGGAGTCATTAGTTCCCATAGCCTTAGAATAAAAAAAAATCTTCTCTGAAATCGCAAGGCCCAGTGGGTTTATACAGAAAGTGGCGCAATCAGAAACAAAAATAAATTCCAATCCAAAAACTGAGATGGGAAAAAACTAAATTGACAATCAGGTACCTATACTTAGAAAAAATACTGTAAACCAAATGACCGGCTATTTCCCAATACGCGGTCAATCAGTTAACCGAACTTAACTAAAAATATGATCCTCGTTAAAAATCCTGCCAACATTGGTCCATACAGGAACCGCCCGGTGACGTCATTATCTGCAATAGAACTGTCGCATGACAGTGTGTGCGACTGCTTCTGGCTTTGTCAGGCATCAGGACCACCTCGACTTGTAAACCAAAACACCATGCTCATACATCCTTTTGCCTTGATGCTAAAAGGCAAAATCACTGAGCCAAGAAATTAGGTCGCACTGATCTATAAGTACTTTTTGGTGAAAGGTCAAGCCATACTCACTTATAACAATTGTGAAAGAAGTATAACCATATACCCAATGAGTGCTGAGATTAAGACAAAAGTCACTGAACCATGGACCTATTTATATAAGCATTTTGGGGTCAAAGGTCCGGTCATACTCGCTCATAATGTGAAAGAAGTGCGATCATATACCCAATGAGTGTTGAGATACAAAGCAGAATCACTGAACTACGAAATTAGACCACAGTGACCTAGATAACAACTTTGGAGTCAAAGGTCTGGCCATACTCACACATATGTTCATATAGTAATGTCTAGATAAAAGTCAAAACCACTGAACTATGAAATTAGTTCACAGTGACTTAAGCCTACTTTGGGGTCAAAGGTATGGTCATACTCACTCACATAGTGAATGAAGTATGCTCATATACTAACTTAGTGAATGAATATAAGGCAAAAATACTGAACCATGAAATTAGGTCACAGTGACCTATAGATACTTTGGGGTGAAAGGTCCATATTGTGAAAGACGTATGTTTATATACTAATTGAGTGTCAAGATATAAGACAGATCCACTGAACCATGAAATAAGTTTACAGTGACACAAGACTACTATGGGGTAGAAGGTATGGCCATACTCACTCATATTGTAAATGAAGTATGCAGATATACTTAGTCATTCGATATAAGACAAAATCACTGAATAATGAAATTAGGTCACAGTGACCTATATGTACTTTTGGGTCAAAGGTCTGGTCATTCTCACTCATAATCAGAAAGAAGTATGCTCATATACTGATTGAGTGTCAAGATTTAAGGCAAAAGCACTGGACCATGGAAATTAGGTCAACCCAGCTTTAGCCTCATGACACATAAGTCAGTGTCAGATTGTCAAAATTAAAAGATGTATGACAATCTTCTTAAGTTGTTTCTATTTAGGAATGATAAAGAAAATAATATTTAATGTGTTTTAGATTGTGACCTCTAGCCCGACCCCTGGCTCGGACCAAATGGTCTGATGTCCTGGAATCTAAAGTATATGAAGAATGAATGCTGTAGAATAAGTTGTTGTCAAGATATGCCATATATCAAGCCCCACTCCACTAGACATGGACCTAGGAATCCGATGCAATGAAATGAACCACACCCATATAGTGTACCAACATTACAACTATGAATGCTGTCTTATAATTGGCTGTCAATGTATAGACTTCTCCAACAGGGCTATCGGTATCATAAACTTCGAAAAAACCTTTTCTAAATTTTATCATAGACACTATGAATTGATTTCCAAATATAATGTTGGGTTAAAGACGCTTTTAAGTGAGGGCCTTTCGGAACCTGAATTTTATGGTGACTTGGTTTACAAATTTAAGAAACTTATAGGAAGTAATGTTTTTTTATTTTTCAGTTCAGAAAAATCATAACACGTTACAGACGTATAGGTTATAACTTGAATGTTATGCGACAGTCTGCATGCTTAGTCTTTAACCCAATCATGGTTGATAACTACGCTGCCTTCTTTAATTGCACGCCGGTGGGTCGGGCGTCAGACTCTATGATGGCCCCGACTTAAAGCTATTCATTTTAGTTGGTTGGGGTCGGAGCTTCTTGTCTGTTGCTTGGCCCACCGAGGTCCAACTGGTGTTTTTTTCTTTTGCTCTGGAGTGAGTAGGTTATTCGGCGTCCAGGGATCTCCATCGTCGGGCAGCTTACTCAATCTGTGAGTCCTGGTTTTTGATTCATCAGGATGTTTATCGTGATTTATTTGTTTGTTCTTGATGATTCATTGACTAGTTAGAGATTCACCACGAGGACCGAAGAACTAACTAAATGTTATGAACCACTGCAGAAGCTGAGGGTGAGGTTATGGCCATGTAAAACCGGTTTAAGCCCGCCAGTAACTTTGTGTTACTGATCGTTCCAAGGCGATACTTCTGTGGTGGTTCTTTTTGTTTTATGTCTTGGTGTTTAATTTTTTTTGTGCTTTTGACTCCTTATGTATGTTTTCATATCTTTAGTTAAGTTTAGGTAACTAAGTGGCCACCTATTGGGAAAATAGCTGCTCATTCGGCTTACGATATGTTTTCATGGTATAAGTACCTGATTGTTAATTTAGTTTTTTCCCACCTCGGTTTTTGGAGTTGGAATCTTTTTCTGATTGCGCCTTTTCCTGATCTTTGCCTACTTGTACTTTTTTCTAGAAATATTAACACAGATATTAAGTCATTTGTGATGGTGTTCTAGATTTTAACCTTTCGCTCCACCCCAAGCAAGGATTCGGGGCTCCGATGCAATGATGTGAAAGCCAACCCTACCGGGTATCATTGGTCCAAGTATCAATATTTTTGGGCTGTCAATATTTAGACTTCTAGCACAATTTTAGGTTGATATAGATTTTGACCGTTAGCAACCCCGGGCAATAGACCCTGGGGCCCGATGCCTTGAATTGAAAGCAAACCTTATAGACTTCATAAAGCCCAAGTATGAGTGTTTTCTGGTCAGTGGCTGTAAAGTTGTGGACTTCTAAAAACTCTAACGAAAGTGTGACGCACACGGGAATGTGCACGCGCACAGGAACTCGTACGACCGAGGTTTGCACTAAGGGCAGTCGACCTCACAAAAATAAGAAGCTTGAATGACAGTCCTTTGACGTAGTATTTCATTTTACTGGAAAACAATTGAACAGTTTTCGTGCGGAGAACTTTACATAGTTTTCAATAAATCGCGTTTTTATGCTTAAAATCACCATTTTACCCCAAATTTGAATCCTGGAAAACAATTGACAATCTAGCGAACACATATGAAACTATTTTATTTTACTTTTGCAAAGATTTTAAGTTTCAAAAAAACATATTGACGCCTCATTTCCGCTCAGAAAAAACAGCCATACACTCATATGTCGTATATTTCTGAAAATGCACCCCATTGATAATTTATGGTACCCAGCTTCATTGGAACACGATACAAGTGCAATATCAAATAAAATGAAAAGCCCGAATGATGACGTCTATGATTATTATATAATTTTGCTGGAAAGCGTTTGCATAATGTTCATACAGAAAACTTTTTAAGGTGAATTTCAAAAAATCGCAATTTTTTTCATAAAAAACATGATTTTCCCTAAAACTGAAAAACTTTGGCTGGATGGAAACACATTGGAAAATAAGAACACAATGGTGGCAATATGTTAGGCGTGGGTTTGATAAGAAAATATCTATGTGGAATTGATATTTTGAAAGAAAGAGAAATTTCAGAAATTCGCAATTTTATTCCCAAAAACGAACTTTTCACCAAAATATCATAAAACGTGAATTGTTTAGAAAATTAATTCCAGTGATACGATAAACTTCAATGTTTTCTGTAATGAATGGTGTAATCAGATTTCATTTTACTCTCGGGTAGCATAGAACTCTCTGATTTCGCCAAATTTTCCTCAGGTATACCAACAAACATGTTTGAATATTATGGTCATACAGCCCCAGATAAAATATTCTGTCCATTTGCCCATTCTATGCAAATTTTTCCCTTTCAATGACAGTTTTCCACATTCAAATACATAAGCAACCCAAGTTGACCTTGCTGTAAAACAGGTCAAGGCCATCCCAGGTTCATGATTTATAAACAGATTGTATGTAAATATTTCCCATTGCTTCAAGCAAAGTTTCGCTGAAGTCAGTTCAGCCCATTCAAATGCATAGGCGGCGGCCCCCGTGGCCGAGTGGTTAAGGTCGCTGACTTCAGTGCTCTTGATCATTCGATCATCTCACCGATGTGGGTTCGCGCCTCGCACGGGGCACGAATTCATATGTGAGACAAGCCATGTTCTGCTTGCGGGTGTGTCAGGTGGTTTTTCCCCGGGTACTCTGGTTTTCGCCCCACCTACAGATTGATTCGTCTCGATATGAGTGAAAAAGCTTGAAAGGGACGTAAAACTGAATCAAAAAAAAAAAAAAAATGCATAGGCAACCTACAAGTTAACGTCATAAAATATGTTGGTATTACAGGGCCATGATTACTGTATACATTGTAGTACTCTGATACCTGATGCTACATGCCTAGTTTAGGTGAATTCAGTCCACCGGTTCTGGAGACTTTTTTTAAGGGTTTTTGTCATATATGGATGTGACGGCCATCTTGGTCATTAATGTACAAAATGGATCCCGAATCCAAGATGCTACATACAAAATTTGGCTTTGATTGCCCAGCAGTTTCAGAGATCTTTAAAAATGATAGACGACGGATGGAAGCCGGGTACCTGCCCATCCTATAAGCTCACCTGCGAGCCTTCAGCTCCTGTGAGCTAACAAGATGGTTTTACATGTGTTGTTAAAATTTTGATGTCTCGTGTTGACATTTCTATCCTGACTGGTGTCGAGATTGAGATTTTAAATGAGCCTGTGCATGAGAAAAACAACAATTTGCATAGGCGAAAACAAAGCCGCAGATCAGCTTCGCGGTAACCGCGAAGCTGATCAGCGCCTTTGTTTTCGCTACATGGATAGTACAATCCCTCTTCTACTTAAATACAAAATTTCCAGCCTCTAACAATGTTCTGTGGCTGTACAGCCCGGTTTGTGTCGGACCTGGTCGGAAACCCAAATTGTTGGTTTTCTCATGCACAGGTATCAATTCCTGTGCCATCTATTCTTACTTTCTCTGACATTAAATCAGTTTTTGGAGTATCAAGGCATTGGTAAGTAAGAAAAGAAGAGAATTTACACATTAAAATTTATTTGACAATAAATAATGCATAAAATGTATCCTTAACAAAGCAAGCAGGTATATTTGAAACCATACCAGACAACTCCAAACACAACACATGGGGTGCAATATCACAAAACTAAATAAGCTGTGTCTTGAGAAATCGGCTTTCTGCCTATGCCAATACAAAGACACTGATCAGCTGTGCATTTACTAAACTCAGTGCCTCTGTTTTCACTATACCAATAGTAAAATCTCTCTTCTTCTGAAATGCTGAATTTCAAGCTTCTGGCCTTCACATGTAACTGTACAGGCCGGTTTGTGTCAGACCTGGTTGGAAACCCTAAAAACTGGTTTTCTCGCATCACAGCTCAGATTAATTGAGCCTGTGCATGACAAAACCAACAATTTGGGTTTCCGACCAGGTCCAACACAAACCAGCCTGTACAGTCACAGAAGAAACCCAGAATCTTGAAAATTTGGGAATAAGTAGAGGAGGAAATGTACTATCCGTGTAGCGAAAACAAAGACGCTGATCAGCTTCGCGGTTACCGCGAAGCTGATCTGCGTCTTTGTTTTCGCCCATGCAAATTGTTGGTTTTCTCACGCACATGCTCAATTGGTAGGTATAGGTCATTACAATTATGCATGTTGCACTGAATTTATGGCTAATTAAGACCAAGATGTTCATTTTCAATAATGATCATGAAGTAATGAGAGATTTCAAACAAGCATATTTTATTAACTATGATAGGTCATATCTGGTCCAGAGGTTATAAGACTTTTATTTTTCATGCTCAACGCAGCTGAGCATAAAATTTAAACTGCTCATAAATATGAAAATGGCCTAAATAAGAAGAAACTTCAGGTTTAGATCACCAAAACATGTTATCCTGCTGAAATATGTTAAAATGCCAAAAATGTATTTCAACATTTATGAGCAGGATAAATTTTAGTCTCGGCTGAGCTGAGCATGAAAAATTTCATAACCTCAGGGCCTAGTTCTAGCTGGTTTTTCCTTCTTGTTATGCATTTTTAATGGAGCCGCGACGCGAGAAAACCGGTCTTCGGGGTTTCCGACAAGGTCTGAGACAAACTGACCTGTACAGTCACAGAAGCGGGCTAGAAGCTTGAAATTTCGGATATAAGAAGAAGAGGAAATGTACTATCCGTGTAGCGAAAACAAAGGCGCTGATCAGCTTCGCGGTTACCGCGAAGCTGATCTGCGCCTTTGTTTTCGCATAGGCAAAAATCTGGTTTTCTCACGATGCGGCTCAATGGACATACATACAAAAGTTCTTGTTCATTTTGTATGCATAATTTTTTTAGACACTTTCTCTTAGCACTGAGATTAATTTCTGTAGACTTGTGCAAATACATCATATCAAATGTTTTATTATAAAGCATAACTTTTCACCAGGGGGCACCATATTTTGCCATGATTTAAGTATTTATACGACAGTGTCACTGCAATTTTCTTAAAAATACTTCATGGTGTTAACATACAGCGAGCAAATGAGTGCAGTTTAAATGATGCTGTATACGACATATGATAAAAATATCTCTTACTATAGGTCAGTAATTGTTTATTTCATGTCAATATTTCAAGGCAACAAGTTCAGCTAAATGTGCCATATTTCCGCAACTGAATGGTCTGTTTCTCCTTTTTAAATAACCTTGTATGCAAAATATTGTTTATAATCGAAAATGTAATCGAAAGCAAAAGGAGAAAACTTGGTGCTTAATTTTACAAAATTCACACCAAAGACCTGTTTTTTGTACCAACCAAATCATAACTTATACTAAGCCGTTAAGCTACAGCAATAGAAAATGGCTGGAACGAATCCCTCTTACACAGGCTGAAGCATGATATGGCATCTAGTTCTCTTGGACATGTATTGACTTGGTCTAAAATATGACTGGTTTCAAGTATTGTTCCGAGAAAGTGGTCAAAGCCTTGTGTAACCAGACTAAGCCTCGTGTAACCAGTCAGCCTTTTTAGCTCACCTGAGCCGAAGGCTCACAGGGGAGCTTATAGTATACCCATGCTCCGGCGTCCGTCGTCGTCCGTCGTCGTCCGTCGTCCGTCGTTCACAATTTCAAAGATCTTCTCCTCTGAAACCACTTGGCCAATCAAAGCCAAACTTCGTGTGGAGCATCCTTAGGAAGGGGGAACGAAAGTTTGTATAAATGGTCCAGGTCACATGACCAAGATGGCCGCCATGGCTATAAATAGCCAAAACCTTTAAAAATCTTCTTCTCCAGAACCAGAAGGCCTATGATTTTGAAACTTGGCATGAAGCATCAGGCAATGAAGCTCTACAAAGTTTGTATAAATCATGACCATGCAATGACCTTGACCTTTTTTACGGCAAGGTCAACGTAGGCCGCCCATGCATTTGAATGGGAAAAAATTGGAAAATGTCATTTAATGGCAAAAACTTGCTAGGAATAAGCAAATGGACAGAATATTCATGTTTATGAAAATATTTTGGGCCTAGAGGGTTGTCTGCCCTTGTTCCGGGGCTATATACATGTGTATGACCATAATATTCAAACATCTTCTTCTCTGAAATCGCTTGGCCAATCAAAGCCAAACTTTATGTGGAGCATTCTGAGGAAGAGTGAATGAAAGTTTTTATAAATGGTCAAGGTCATTTGACCAAGATGGCCGCCATGGCTATAAATAGCAAAAACCTTTAAAAATCTTCTTCTCCAAAACCAGAAGGCCTATGATTTTGATACTTGGCATGAAGCATCAGGCAATGAAGCTTTACAAAGTTTGTATAAATCATGACCTTGGGATGACCTTGACCTTTTTTACAGCAAGGTCAACTTAGGCCGCCAATGCATTTGAATGGAAAAAACAGGAAAATGTCATTTAATGGCAAAAAACTTGCTAGGAATGAGCAAATGGACAAAATATTCATGTTTATGAAAATATTTTGGGCCCAGAGGGTTGTCTGCCCCTGTCCCGGGGCTATATACTTGTGTATTACCATGATATTCAAACATCTTCTTCTCTGAAACCGCTTGGCCAATCAAAGCCAAACTTTATGTGGAGCATTCTGAGGAAGAGTGAATGAAAGTTTGTATATATGGTCAAGGTCACATGACTAAGATGGCCGCCATGGCTATAAATAGCAAAAATCTTTAAAAATCTTCTTCTCCAGAACCAGAAGGCCTATGATTTTGAAACTTGGCATGAAGCATCAGGCAATGAAGCTCTACAAAGTTTGTATAAATCATGACCTTGGGATGACCTTGATCTTTTTACGGCATGGTCAACTAAGGTTGTTCACGCATTTGAATGGGGAAAATTGTTACAATGTCATTTGAAGGGCAAAACTTGCAGTAAATTGGCAAATGGACTAAATCTTTATGATTTAAAAAAGAAATTGACTCCAGAGGCTGCTCTGACTCTGCCCTGGGGATATATACATAATACCATTCTAGTCAAACAAGTTTATTGGTATATATCTCAGGTCTCAGGTGAGCGTTTACAGGACCACTGGTCCTCTGGTTTCTGTAGAAATATGACTGGTTTCAACTATTGTTGCATGTTCGAAGCTTTGTGTTACCAGTCAACCTTGTTCAGTGAAACCACTGGAAGTCTTGTTTCTGTAAAAATATGACTGGTTTCAAGTATTGTTCAGAGAAAGTGTTCAACGCTTTGTGTAACCAGTCAGCCTTGTTTCTGAAACAGATAATACAAAAGCATTTTTTATATAAATTAACAATATGGAGCAATATATCAAATAGTTAAAATAAACGGGGGCTGCTGCAGCCGAGTGACAGGGTGGCAGACTCCCAATCAAGAGGTCCTGGGGTTGAATTTCATTGGCCAGGAGTTGTGCACTTTGGCAAGACACATTAACTCACCACAGTTCTGGGCCCTGTTGCATAAACTTAAGCTGCCTTAAACCTTAAGCTGCCATTAAGTTCAGGAACCCATCTTAATGAAGATGACATTAATATTCTGCTGCATACAACAAATTTGAAGTACCTCCTGAGCTACATTTGCTAATGGCAGCTTAAAGTAGATGTCAAATTTTATAGACAATAATGCAACAGGAGTAAAGCTGTCATTAAGTTAACTGGGAGTGACTTTAACCTGCAATTAAGAGTTAATTGAGTTTTATGCAACAAGGCCCTGGTTAATAAGTGATTGCTCCATCCTGACATTAATGGAAAATTGCTAAACAAGACAGAAAACCACAATACAAATTAACATTTAAAAATATTAAATCATGCATGTCTTCTAAAAATCAGCAGGTTTTCATGTATAAAAATGAGCATGTTCCTTTATGGTATGAAATACATGTTTTTAATTGCAATGAAATTCTTTGCAGCAGGCCTAAGCAGTTAGTTGTATGTTGTTACTAATTCACTGGTTCGGACAAATACAGGGATTTCAATCATATTTTAAATAGTAAATCAGTGATGTGGGTCTATAAAGTTAACAGAATTTTACCTATAAAAATACAGACCTTAAATGATGACAAACAAGATGACAAGTGTTACCTGAAAGTTTTAGCTTTTGATGACACAACAGTCAGTTGAGATATGGCTTTGTCAAGTTGCTTAATTTCTTCTTCCAGTTGAGATTTCGAGATATCGGCCTGGTTGCAGAGCCGAGCAAATGTTGATGACAGCTCCCTGTAAATGAATTATGTCAGACTTGGTTGATTTAGTTTGACGATTAAAACTCCCCTGTCAAAATTTTCTGTCATGAAGGATGCACCACTTTGTGGTATTAAATACAAAGGGTGTTCAAAAAGTTTGCGGAAAAGTGCCGTTATGTCCTTATTTTTGTAAATTAGCTTAACTAAACTCGTACAGTTAGAAAGACAAACATAATTTGTACAAATACAGCAAATTGTGCTGTTCGGGCATGAATACAATTTTAACAGTGGTTGCTATGGAAACCATACATCACAATTACCGGCCCACTTTTGATCATCTTTACAAAACGTTGATGTTTAATAATGACATTGCATTTGACAGATTACCGTACTATCTTCACCAAACTTTGTACGAGTAAAGTTCAATATGTTGTTGGTAAGCACATGACGTCATGTAAGTGTCTGACGTCATTTAGGTGTCATGCGACCATATTGTTTAGTTAGCATGCCTAAAATGCATGGGAAACAACGCTCTTCCATAAATTATATGTATGGAAAGGGGGAAACAACGGTCTTCAATAAATTATATGTATGAAAAGGATATTAAAAGAAAACCAGAGGACCATGTAAACGCTCACCTGAGTCTGCTGCATATACCAATAAACATGTTTGAATATTATGGTATTTAACCCCAGTGCAGGGGCAGATGAAGCCCTTGGGCCGTTTTCTTTTTTCAGAATAATCAATATTCTGTCCATTTGCCAATTTCTTGCTGGCTTTTCCCTTCAAATGACATTTTAACAGTTTTTCCCATTCAAATGCATGGGCAACCCATGTTGACCTTGCCATAAACTTGGTCAAGGTCATCACAGGGTCATGATTTATATATACATTGTAGTACTATACCCATGGATGCTTCACGCCAAGTTTCATTAAAGTCAATCTATTGGTTTCAGAGAAGATATTTGAAGGGTTTTTACCATATATGGGCATGGCGGCCATCTTGGTCACGTGACCTAGATTATTAATATATACATTGGTTCCCCCATCCTATAGATGCTTCACATAAAATTTGGCTTCAATTGGCCAAGTGGTTTTAGAGGAGAAGATGTTTGAATATTATGGTAATATACATGTATATTGCCCCCGAGTGTGGGCATATGAGCCCTTAGGTCCATTTTTTTTCAGAATCATTAATATTTAGTCCTACTACCCATTTCCTGCAAGATTTTCACCTCAAATGACTTTTTAAAAGTTTTCCCCATTCCAATGCATTGGCGACCTATGTTGACCTTGTCCTAAAATAGGTCAAGGTCACCACAGGGTCATAATTTATATACACATTGTAGTACTTCAGCCATTGGTGCTTCATGCCAAGTTTCTTTGAAATCGGTCCACCAGATTCGGAGAAGAAGATTTTTGAAGGGTTTTTACCTTATATGGGCATGGCAGCCATCTTGGTCCTGTGAACTAGATAATTTATATATACATTAATTCCCCCATTCCATAGATGCTTCAAATAATATTTGGCTTTGATTCGCCAAGCGGTTTCAGAGGAGAAGATGTTTGAATATTATGGTAATATACATGTATATTGCCCCGGGGTGGGGGCAGATGAGCCCCTGGGGTCCATTTTTTTTCAGAATCATTAATATTCAGTCCTACTGCCCATTTCCTGCAAGACTTTCACTTTAAATGACATTTTAAAAGTTTTCCCTATTCAAATGCATTGGCAACCTATGTTGACCTTGCCGTAAAAAAAAAGGTCAAGGTCATCACAGGGTCATGATTTATATACACATTGTAGTACGTGAGCCATCGATGCTTCATGCCAAGTTTCTTTGAAATCGATCCACCGGTTCTGGAGAAGAAGATTTTTGAAGGGTTTTTACCATATATGGGCATTACGGCCATCTTGGTCAAGTGACCTGGATTATTTATATACACATTGATTACCCCTTCCTATTGATGCTTCACATAAAATTTGGCTTTGATTGGCCAAGCGGTTTCAGAGAAGATGATGTTTGAATATTATGGTAATATTCATGTATATTGCCCCGGGGTGGGGGCATATGAGCCCCTGGGGTCCAATTTTTTTCAGAATCATTAATATTCAGTCCTACTGCCCATTTCCTGCAAGACTTTCACTTTAAATGACATTTTAAAAGTTTTCCCCATTCAAATGCATTGGCGACCTATGTTGACCTTGCCGTAAAATAGGTCAAGGTCATCACAGGGTCATGATTTATGTACACATTGTAGTGCTTGAGCCATCAATGCTTCATGCCAAGTTTCGTTGAAATCAGTCCTAGCAACCAGCAGGGAGGATACTTATAGCATGAGGATGTTACAACGTTAGGCCGGTTTTACTTTAGTAACCCTAGATACGCACATGATTAAATGCTTAATTTTCATTCGATTTCAAATTTTGTGCATACGTTAACAATATGTTAATTTACAACATGCACAGAGAACGAGAATTTCCCATGAAAATTAATAAATTTGGCAGCACTTTTCCATGAGTTTTTGAATGCCCCTTGTAAGTACAACATGGAGTTAATGTGGCTTGCTCATTGACACAAGTTGGTGCCAGTGGTATTCAAATCCCTGATCTCTCAATCCAGTGTGCGATGCGCTCCCACTAGGCCACCAAGCTCAAACTCTAAGGATAAAACTGTCAAAAATATTTCAGCAAGCTAACCTATGATACCCTAATATATATCTAGAAATTTTGTGCATCTCTGTAGTACTGTACAATCAACTTCAGTCTGCTGCCTGTGTAGTCCACATATTGCTGTTTACATACCCTTTCTTTAGCCTTCTCTGTCCATGTTAAGCATTTGAGCCGCCTCATGAAAAAACCAACAATCTGCATATGAGAAAACAAAGACGCAGATCAGCTTCGCGGTAACCGCGAAGCTGATCAGCGCCTTTGTTTTCGCTACTCGGATAGTACAATTCCTTTTCTACTTAAATCCGAAATTTCAAGCTTCTAGCTCTTTTCTGTGACTGTACAGGTTGGTTTGTGTTGGACCTGTTCGGAAACCACATTGTTGGTTTTCCAACGAGGCGGCTCATATACTCACTGCTGAACTTGATGGCTACAGTTAGAGCTGGTTAGATCCACAATCAGTCTTAGTTTGCTGCCAGCGTAGTCCACATATTGCTGCTTGAATGCCCTTTCCTTGGCCTTCGTAGTCCACGTTAGACGTTCGTACAGGTACAGAAAGCCATACATGCCACCTCCAATAACTATCACTTTCCAGCCTGCTAGCCTGGCCACCTATAAATAAAGGAAGCTGTGTCATTAGGAATTCTGATTCTTGCATATGCCAAAATGCAGATCAGATGCACAGCCACTGCGCCTGGTCCTAAAGCCTTAAAAGAGACAATTCTTTTCGGACACAACTTAAACCAAGAGAAACTCTGGCTTTACAGGAACCTGTCTAATTGCCACTTCATTTAATAGCACCCATTTTATACAAAATTTTTTTTTTTTTTTCACAGGGAAAATAGATACTTTCCTTTCCTACTTTCACATTTTCACAATGGAAAAATACAGTAGGTAATTGACTTACCAGGCCTCCAACAATAAGAACTCCAACCGTGGACCTTGATGTCAAAGTTGCGAAAGTTGTTAACATGGTCATCATCATTTCATCTTGCTGGGGTGGCGGGAACTCATTGCTAGGGATTTGTGGGGTCATTGGACTCTGAAGCTACAATATAATAATAGAGTTTGTCTAGCCATGAGGACAATAGACTGTATATGAAAACTTGCCCATGCAATATACAGAGATTTTTTTCACCTGTAAAAATTAAAAATTTCATGTGATTTTTAAAAATATTTTTCTTATTTTTGCTCAAAACATAGATTGTGGGTACTCGTTAGAACCGCCTCGGCGAGGCGGTTCTAACGAGTACCCACAATCTATGTTTTTGAGCAAAAATAAGAAAAATAGGTATACCCCTGCATACCCCAGTTTTGCTATATAAAAGTGGGGTTCAAGGGGGTATTCAATACACGGACATGTTTTCCTGATGTTGTGTTTAGATATTAATACAAAAATCATGCAATCTGTTTTGTTGTGCAAACTGATCTGCTACAGATAAAAATAAGGCTTGGATTGTTAACCATAGCATCCGGACTAAATAATATGGCAATGCTGCTGTACTTTTACTAAGAATATAGCAAACAAAATACGTAATCACATCTGGAAAATATTCCAGTGGTGCCCTATCTAATTGTTGGCTTTTGCTAATCTGTGAATCCAGAAAATTGTCTCAGAGGCTCTCAGCTCCAAGAAGGAATCTCAATATTTTTTTACATTACAAAAATCCATCTTTGGAAATGGTGAAGGAGCCCAGATTCCCACTCTAAATCCACACTGTGAGTCTAAAGCATGGAAATTATAGCACTTTACTGTGTTTTCATGTATTTCAACTTACAGTTTGATAACCTCTTGCAAACAAGCCCGGCCCTCTGTGCCCGAAAAGCTTTCCCATGAGATTGGTTATACCAAGGGAAAACCTGAAACTGATATCCTCTTGGAAGTCTGCGCAGAGATTCCGACAGTCAAGTCGATAAACCAGCTCGAAGTCACGCTTCGGGAGAAGTGATTGAATCTGCTGTTTGGCTTCATCTGGTAACAGTTCTGTGACTCTTTCTATAATATTAAATACATGTAGAGCATTAAATTTACTTACAAACAACAGAGGAGTAAAATGTTGTGTTTTTTTTTGTGTGTTTTTTGTTTTTTTATTTTTCTATAACTGAATATTTTCATTATTGCTGCAATAGTTTATCTTAATATTCTTGGTAAACCTTCAATCTTCATCATGCCCGACAAAGCAGAAGCAAAATGCTGTCATAAACCTTCACTTTGCTTTTCTTTATTTCTTCTTAACAGTAAAAAGCTGAGGACATCTGAAAAGTTCAATAATTCTATCACTTTTATTTGGCATGTTTACACAAACTGTTTAGCCATCACTAAAGGCTCAACTAAATGACAACTAGACAAAGATTTAAGCGTGTGACAGACTTGAGAACTTAACCTGCATACTGCTTAATACAATCGAGATACCCTATCAACTGAGCAAACTATGTCAGCTTTTCTATGAGAATTCATCGATAGAGAGAATAAAACAACAATCATTTGTGACATATACACAAATACGCAAAATAAAATGCTGCGCAAGTAAGCAATTAAAATGCATGCAATGATCAAGATAAGCTATATTTTTCTTATAAAATGTGTAAAATATTTTATAAGTCACAACAGCTTTAATGTTTGCCATGGAAAAGAAAATATACACAAAATTGGAATGCCATATTACAAATGGTTCATTTTAAATTCTGCGCCAATTTGTTTTCAGGTAAGTGTTCAAGCTTCATTAATGTTTGGATTCCTGTTTAACATCTCTGTCAACAATTTCTCAGGAGGGAGTCAACATGTTCAAGGTACTTAACCAGTACCATGTTCGCAGCCCCCACCTCTCGATGCGGAGTCAGATGTTCTAACACTGAGCTGCAAGAGATTTTATCATTTGAGCCGCCACATGGGAAAACCAACAATCTGCCTAGGCGAAAACAAAGACGCAGATCAGCTTCGCGGTAACCGCGAAGCTGATCAGCGCATTTGTTTTCGCTACTCGGATAGTACAATTCCTCCTCTACTTAACTTCAAAATTTCAAGCTTCTAGCTTGCTTCTGTAGCTGTACAGGCCGGTTTGTGTCGGACCTGTTTGAAAACCACATTGTTGGTTTTCCCACGAGACGGCTCATTTGTTTAAATGAGTTCATGCTTTACATTGATGGTCAACAGCTAGCATCCTGTTAGCATCAGTTATCCTAGCTGCACTGTTCCTGGGCAACCCTCACAGAGGCAGGTTACCAGTACTCAGTGCACATCTTCGCACCACTAACTGACAGATCTATGTTTTTCTTGAATTAGTGGAAGATGATGAATGGCCATAGAAATATTTTTGTGACCAAATCTTAATGAAAGTAAAGTGCCAGACCTGAGGATCAATCACCTCATTTCAAATCGGACATGCTAGCGATCAAGCTATCACACCCCAGTAAAACGAGAGAAAGATAGTCCTACAGACTTAGTTAGATACTTTAGAGCGACGGTTAATGGTTAGCTAATGAAGTGATCTTGATGCTGATGATCTAATTTGTTAAGTACTAGTTTTCAGCCTCGCATTCAAATTGCTGATACATGTTTTTATACCTGTCATTTCAGTTTGCGTTGTGTCTAAAGCTTTGAGAAGCGTGGCTGTGCATCTAGCCTGTATATTACGACCCAATCCTTCTTCTACAAACTCATGTAGTTCCTGTTCAAAATGAATGACAATGGAGGTGATCGTGAAATTACATGAATGGCAGTGATATCAAAGTAGTGGGTGGGGTATAAAGAAATTGTTAAAGGAATACACAGAAATATATGATACATACTGTTTTGATGACTTGGTGCTTAAATTAGACAATTTATGGCATTCCCAGAAATTTGCCCTGTTTAAGCAAAATTTTACTACTAATGAATGTCAATCTAATCTACCTTTACTTTTCACAGTTCTAGAAATCCAATTTAATCCAAGTTGTCCAAGGGGCTCCATCAAAATTTATTGACAATTGTCCAAAAAAAAATGGAAAATTAAGCACCCAAGATAACTAAAGCAAGACCTTATGGTCAAAGTTCAATTTTTATCCAACAGAGACTAGAAATAAGAATAAAATTAACAGGAAAGTAAATGGGTCAAATGCTTTGTGATTGTCACAAAAATTTTATTACCTCTCAACCTATGTCGTAGGTTCTGCTTTATAGATTGGACGATTTTTTATTTTACATCCCAGTCAACAGGCAAGGTCATATGGAGACATACTTTGACTTTAAAGGCATGAAATCAAACCCATATGCGTTAAAAAATCACAAATCAAAGCTGGCATTTAATAATGAAGTAAACCATTAACATCAGATGGGAAATCACTACCTTGTCACTTGCCTACATGCCTAAAGCTGTTGCAACAAGCAATTCCTTTACCACATCCCTATATCTATTTAATATCCTCACTGATGAAGCTTAAAAAATTTCACAGAAAATTTCATAACAAATTTTTTAAATTGACAGGGCACAAGAGTGAAAAACTAAAAAATTCTCAGGGGAAGCAAAGGAAATGGTTCAATTCCACCATCCAAGACAACCATATGAAAGCAGGGAAAATACCAAAGCTTCTAGGGTATTGCTAGGTCCGCTCACTTAATCATCAGCACATCAAAACAGCATGCAAGACACACACTGATTATCCAGATACAACCAACACAACTGAGGAAACCAAACTCAGATGAAATCAATAAAGAATAGTAAAGAGTAGTACTAGAGTAAATACCTAACTAGGAATTTAGTTCTTTGGGGGAAGCTAAGGGTCCAAATCATCCAAGACAACCATACTAAAGCAGGGAAAATACCCAAGCCTCAAGGGTATTGCTAGGTCCGCTCACTTAAGCAACAGCACATCAAAACAGCATGCTAGACACACTGGTTATCCTGAGACAACCAACCCAGATTGAGGAAACCAATGCAGATGAATCTATAAGTAAAAGTATGGAGTAAATACCTGTCTGGGAACAACCTGACATGAATCTGAACAACCTGATACAAGTTGTTACCACACAGATATTTGCATCCTTATATTGATTTCATCTTCATTTGAGCCGCCTCGTGGGAAAACCAACAATGTGGTTTCCGACACAAATCAGGCTTTACAGTAACAGAAAAGAGCAAAAAGCTTGAAATTTCGGATTTAAGTAGAAGAGGAACTGTACTATCCTTGTAGCTAAAACAAAGGTGCTGATCAGCTTCGGGGTTACTGCGAAGCTGGTCTGCGTCTTTGTTTTCGCATAATGCAAATTGTTGATTTTCTCGTGCGAAGGCTCATATTCATTTGTTGCTCTTGCGTTGTTGTTCTCAGTCCTGTTGGTTGTCCCTCGATAATCAGTGTGAGAAATAATAGATAATTTGAATATCACTCTACGGGTACAATATCAACCAGTGATACAAATGTGATATAATTAATAACACCCACTGAAGCTATAGGGTGACTGTAAATGGGAGGATGTGAATATACATGACACAATCATGCATTGCCCTTAAACATCAATTTGTGAAAACCAACATGTTTGGTTCTAAAAGATATGGAGACAATGTCCTTTGCTTTGTTTTTGAGCACAATTTCATTTTGGAAAATAAGATCTTGATAATAATAGACCATATTCCTGCTAAAATGTCTGATATTAGCACAAAAGTCTGCATAAATACAATCATGCATACAAGAAATTTTAAATTGAGCTGCAGCATCAAGAAAGATACGTACAAGTACACAAAGACACATATTACCCGTGTCTTTTCACACTGTAGTATACACAACCTAGTAATTTTATTAGCATCCTCATTCAAGCTTGCTACTAAAATCGATAGGATGTATACCTACCTATGTGAACATTACTTAGTCGGACATTTTATGTGCAACCTGTTCATGTCCACAAAGACAAGTTATAACTTGAAATGCAGCCCAATAACAAAACCACATTCTCCCATGTACAAGCCAAAAAAGAAAAGAAATCTTGTGGGTAAAACAGATCAGAAGCAGGTCTGATGATATGTCCCAGACAACAATTATTCAGTCATGTCTGGACTCAGCTATTGCTTGCTGGGTATCAACCAGTACTATGTGCAGTTAATGTGCCTTGGTTAAAGGCACACCTTACTGTCGGTAAGGTTCGAACACATAACCTCTATATCAGAGTCTTATCACTCTGCCAGTAAGCCACTGCACTCCCAAACACGTCAAACTGATTCAGAACTTATCACCAAACATGGTCTGTACCTGTTTTACCAATATTCCTACAAACTGACATATCATACCAAGAAAATGAGCCTCAACAGCCGTGATGTTCTTCTTAATTGTCGGAGACAGTCGGCCATACAGGTTACGGCACAGAGTTATCTCGGTGTACGAGTGTAACTCCTTGTGTTGCAAAGATAATCATCATTATAACTAGCAATCATATTCAATACTATTCATAAGACTTTTTTTTTAATCTGTAGGCAGCATACATGTTTAATTCTATTGATACTCTCTTTAATGAGTTTTGGTCATATGTGTGGCTCAATAAGTTTAAAAGCTGTTGCAACATATCAATCCAGATTAATATTTTAGGAGTTTGTTTTTGTTTGTTTTTCTTCCATTTTTTTAAGTCTCATGATAAAACTGTTAGCCCACATGGGTCTCCAACCAGGTCTGAAACAAACCAGGCTGTGCAACAACAAAAAATGGCTCGAAGCTTGAAAATTCAGGCTATAAAACTTTTTTCATATTCAACTCAGCTGAGCATGAAATTTAAACTGCTTATAAATTCTGAAATAGCCCAAATAAATTGACATTTCAGGTTTAGATCATCGAAGAAAGTAATTTATCCTCCTAAGAAATGTTAAAATGTCAACAATTGTTGGCAACTGAACATTTATGAGCAGGATAAATTTTAGTCTCAGTTGAGCATGAAAAAAATTCATCACCTTGGGGGCCAAATTTATGGTGTAGATGGGTAATGTAAGCACAGTAGTGAAAACAAAACGGCTGGTTTCTATAGTGGTTTAACACATCCTAGTCAACAATTTTTTCAGTCATGTTGGGATAGAGCCAATGCTTGAAACCTTCAGAGCTTCCTGGGTTTTACTCTGACAAAAGTTACTTTCAGGACTCGTTACTTGCTCAAGGACACAATTCGGCATCCAGGGGGTTCAAATCCATGGTGTTCAGATTTCCAATAACAGCCAATCACCATGCCACCATGCTCCCCTGATAAGATGCCTTTTGTATACTGTAAATTCGGAAATTTTCGCAAGACTTTTGTTTCGCGAAATTTCCATTTCTGAATTATTGGCAAGTTCTTGAATTCGCAAACGAGTACTCATGCAGTCTTTAAAGCTTATAGTATTCTTCATTAGCAAGAACTTTACTTTCGGGAGGCAACGAATTCTCGCAAAAATTTCCAGATTTACTGTAATTCCAAAGGGCAATTTACCTCCTACACTACACAGCTCATTTTATCAGCATATTTTGTAATGTTACTATCATTTGAGCCTTTGCATGAGAAAACCAACAATTTGGGTTTCCGACCAGGTCCAACAAAGACCAGTTTATACTGACACAGAAGAATGCTAGAAGCTTGAAACTTTGGAATAAGTAGCAGAGGAACGTTACTATCACTGTAGCGAAAACAAAGGCACTGATCAGCTGTGCAGTTACTGCACAGCTGATCTGCATCTTTGTTTTCGCATATGCAGATTGTTGGTTTTTGTATGCGGCGGCGGCGGCTCATATAGAAAACTTCAGTAGTTACCTTTTTATAGTTGTTCAATAAAACTTGATCCGGATGGAATGGCCGATCAAATTCATCTACTACAATGGCAAGTCTTCTTATCTCATCATTTAAGGCTGATGACACCTAAAAAGATTTTAATTGAATAAAATTACACATTTTTTTACATTTTTTTTTTCTGACCAGGTAAGGCACGCTCAACCCTCAGTAGCAACTACTATGGCAAGTCTTTTAACTTCATCATTTAAGGCTGATGATACCCGCAAGTTTCTATGAAGACAAAATAATGCAGTAGTGTGACATTTCTGTCTCCAGAATTTCTGACATATAACCATCAGGAAAACATGTCCGTGCAATGAATACCCCCCTAAAACCCCACTTTTATATAGAAAAAATTGGAATTCGCAGGGGTATACCTATTTTCCTTATTTTTGCTCTAAAACATAGATTGTGGGTACGCGTTAGAACCGCCTCGGCGAGGCAGTTCTAACGTGTACCCACAATCTATGTTTTGAGTAAAAATAAGAAAAAATATCAAAAAATTTTACTGAAAATTTTCAATTTTTACAACTTAAAAAATCTCTATATTGCATGGGCAAGTTTTCGTAATGAAAGTAACACAGAAGCTAATACAAAATAATGTAGTAATTAAAGTACTAATCTTATTCTTTAGGGCTTCAAACAAGAAACAAGGCCACCAGTGTAGCCCCTGTTGTATTTTTCGAATTACACTTCAACCTCATTATAACGTGCCTCATTATAATGCGTTTTTCAATAAAACACAGCCATATCACGGCTCCAAAATCGATTATTTTGCTACAAATCTATAGTAAATAACCTCATTATAACACAGTCCACTTATAACTTGGTATGTTCCTATGGACCCCAAAGACAGTGTTATAATGAGGTTGTACTGTACTTATCTTTTATTTTGGCTCATACACTACCTTTCTTTCTACATCTTCTGTCATGGCTTTTATTTTATCTTTAATATCGTTAGTCAGCTGTAACAATTGTTGTTCTAGGTATTCCAGCTCTTCAGCTTTTTCTCTCCGCAACTTTAATGTTTCTTCACTGAAATATTGAAAAAGAGGACATATTTAATGCTTCTTCTGACACTGAAATATTGAAAATGAAGACACATTTAATGTTTCTTCACTGAAATATTGAAAATGAAGACACATTTAATGTTTCTTCACTGAAATATTGAAAATGAAGACATATTTAATGTTTCTTGACTGAAATATTGAAAATGAAGACATATTTAATGTTTCTTCACTAAAATATTGAAATTGAAGACATATTTAATGTTTCTTCACTGAAATATTGAAAAAGAGGACATATTTAATGCTTCTTCACTGAAATATTGAAAATGAAGACACATTTAATGTTTCTTCACTGAAATATTGAAAATGAAGACACATTTAATGTTTCTTCACTGAAATATTGAAAATGAAGACACATTTAATGTTTCTTCACTGAAATATTGAAAATGAAGACATATTTAATGTTTCTTTACTGAAATATTGAAAAAGAGGACATATTTAATGCTTCTTCACTGAAATATTGAAAATGAAGACACATTTAATGTTTCTTCACTGAAATATTGAAAAGGAAGACACATTTAATGTTTCTTTACTGAAATATTGAAAATGAAGACATATTTAATGTTTCTTCACTAAAATATTGAAATTGAAGACATATTTAATGTTTCTTCACTGAAATATTGAAAATGAAGACATATTTAATGTTTCTTCACTGAAATATTGAAAATGAAGACATATTTAATGTTTCTTCAATGCAATATTGAAAATGAAGACATATTTAATGTTTCTTCACTGAAATGCAGTACACAATGTAAGAATTCCTGGACACATTTTAATCCAGCTATTTTTGTCGTAGGAACATCCATAATCATATCTCACACAATGTCAATGTGACAGGTATAGGACAAACATTTGTCATAAATGTGTTGGGGGTAATTTTGCGGAGTTTATCAGATGTAGTGATTGTTGCTAGTTCATACTCTTCCTTTGTAAACTGTCACAGAGAATATTTTTTTTTCTTTTTAAGCTTGCTGTAATCAGTTTATAATTTGAAACTTATCTTCATATCTGATAACGATAAAGTAACCACTTGTGAAAAAGATGCTTTAATACCCTGTGACATGAATAGAGCACCTACTTCTGTAGCAAACTCCTTGAGTATGTATCATCCATAATAGTTCTCAGATCTGACGTTATAGTTTGTCCCCTGTGTGTGTGCTGCTCGAAATATACAAAATACAAAGAAATCTCTCTCGTGTAATACCTACTTCTGTAGCAAACTCCTAGAGTATGTATCATCCATTATAGTTCTCAGATCTGACGTTATAGTTTGTCCCCTGTGTGTGTGCTGCTCGAAATATACAAAATACAAAGAAATCCCTCTCGTGTAATACCTACTTCTGTAGCAAACTCCTAGAGTATGTATCATCCATTATAGTTCTCAGATCTGACGTTATAGTTTGTCCCCTGTGTGTGTGCTGCTCGAAATATACAAAATACAAAGAAATCCCTCTCGTGTAATACCTACTTCTGTAGCAAACTCCTAGAGTATGTATCATCCATTATAGTTCTCAGATCTGACGTTATAGTTTGTCCCCTGTGTGTGTGCTGTTCAAACTTTGTTTTCACTGCAGACTTAGAGATGCATTCTTCAAAACGACGCTCGAAATTGGCGAAGTCAAACAACCGAGTCTGGAAACCTTCCTGCAGCATACCAGCTGAAAAGAAATTATGTAAATATTCATATATTTTACTGAGGTGACCATCCTATAATTTTTGTTGATCTTGACATGTCAGGACACTCACTTATCCTCGCCACCCATTTCTGGGCAATCTTTTGAACGAGATGCTTACTCATGCTTTGTGCACATTTCTTTCACCACTAGCTGACAAATGTCTGGTAAAAAATTTGCTTAAGGAGTATGAACCTCATTTTAGTATTTTGATTGTAAAATCTTTGCATCAAGTTCTGGATATCTATTAAACAGAATTTTGATTCAAAAAGACCATTTTCCGACATTTTTTATATTTTTGTTAGCTCCTTAATAATATGTATTACTCAACATGATACACTTCTAAGGGCAGAAGAAACAAAGAGTACCTTAACTCATATAAGCCTGGCATCCTTTTTATGGGACATAGGCAAACAGCATAGCCCCAGATGTGACGCCGCAGAACACTGCGTCCAATCTGGGACTATTCTGTTTGCTAAGAGAATTTTCATCAAAAATTGATATGAAAATTCAAAATCACTCCTGATGCCTCTAAAACTGAAAGTGGACTAAACCAAATGATAATGATGGGAAAATCCATTCTTAAAATATGGGTTAACACAACATAATACACAGATACGTGCACAAGAATACTTACTAGGGGTGGGGGTTCCTTTGTCTTGGTTCAGCCTGGAGGCCAGGGCCTCTCTACTGGACACAAAGAAAACATGCTCATTTCCTTCTTTTCTGTCGACAACATTAAGTTCATTACAAAGGAACTCTAGGTTTCTGTCTAAGTGTTGCTTACGCACCTGAAAATAAATTTAAACTCTTAGATTTCTGACTAAGTGTTGCCTACACACCTGAAAATAAGTGTTGCTTACACTCCTGAAAATAAATTTAAATTCTAGATTTTCTGTCTATGTGTTGCTTACGCACCTGAAAATATGTTAAATATGAAAATACATGCACAACAATTTGTAAACACTGAAGATCTACAACCTATGTTAAAATTTGAATAAATAAATCATTTAACTACTTAAAGCATGTGCCAGAATACTTAAAACATGTACAGGGAGTAGCATTTTCTTAGGTGAGAAAGTGACATACATGTATTTGTCATTAAGGGAGATTCCCCTAGTTATCCATAGGTGTTCTTTCAAATTCCATGTTACCTCCTACTGATACAAAGCATGGTTTGTGTTTAAAATCTCAGAAGGCAACTTTTTGTTACAAGACTTTTGACAATACCTCTTCTACGTCTTCTTCAAACACAGAGATGTCCCATCTGTTTTGTAAGATAAAGATGTTGGGCTTCGAAAGTCTGGCACTCACTTTGTGGAAAAAATTCTTCTCCTACAATGTCAATAATTGCAAAAATCAATAAAAAATCATATAAAATACAAGTTATCTACATTTTCAGTGCAATCAATCTGTATAGCTTTTTGTTTTATCCATTAAAAACTGAAAAGTAATGAATCCTAACTTCATTTACAAAAAGATGTACCAAAATAGTCTGTCAGTAAACCAAAATATTTTAGGGCAAGACTGTGCCAGAATACTTAAAACATGTACAGGGAGTAGCATTTCCTTAGGTGAAAGTGACTGTTTTATAGAAACTCAAGTCATGAGTAAATCCTTACTGTTTGCATAAGAGTAGATTCAGCATTTGAGACTAGAACAAAGACGTCAGCATCCAGGCAAAACTTGTCTATCCACAGATCTAGATTGGGGGTGACGTCAATTCCGGGACTGAAATTGGAAGATGCCAAAAATTACTGCTAGAGATTATCCACTGATATTTGAAATTCCATGTATTTCATAGAAAACTGCACATTGTTTTCAAGTTTATTAACCAGGCTTTTAAAGTTTCTTTCTTGCAAACATAAATTTGGCTTTATTATTTATATCTGTTTCCAAATCTAAATTAATTTGTAAATGGATAAACATCTTTAAATTGTAATCATGCATGCTAATAAAAACTTTCTGCTAAGGTGACGGTTAACTGCAATGTGAATCTGGCTCTTCATTTTCATAATTGAGCATGTGCATGAGAAAACTAACAATTTGGGTTCTGACCAGGTCCGACACAAACGGGGCTGAACAGTCACAGAAGATCGTTTGAAGCTTGAAATTTTGGATTTAAGAAGAACAGCGATTGCACTATCCGTGTAGCGAAAACAAAGGCACTGATCAGCTTCGCAGTTGCTGCGAAGCTGATCTGCGTCTTTGTTTTCGCATATGCAGATTGTTAGTTTTCTTGTGCGGTGGCTTGTACAGTTTTGTTACTGTGAATTCAAAAATTTTTGTGTGAATTTTATTTCAAGAACTTTCTATTTCTGAATGATTAGCTTGTTCTTGAATTCTCAAGTGAGTATTATGCAGACTATTAGCAAAAACTTTGAGTTTGTGTGACAATGAATTTATAAATATAAGCAAAAAATAAGCTCTCGCAATCATTTTGGAATTTACAGAAGTGTATTCTAATGCCTACTAAACTGCACTGGTTTATATGATTCAAAGGACATCAATTATAACCAAACAAACAAAACACATGGACTTACCTATCAACTAAAACCACATCCTCTCTCAAGAGACGACACTTCTCTTTAGGCCAGAGAATTCTTATCAATGTGTTCTCCTTTAATTTGACTGTACTAAGGGCATGAGCAAGTTGCTTTATAGACTGAAAATAGACAATTACTGAGGTCCTATTACCAGTAATGGTTCCCCTTTATAAGAATGCCATAATATGTAATTCAAACACCATCAAGAAGTGCTGCATTAAAAATACAGCAAGCTTTGAGGCTGCTTGATAATCATTCATTTATATTTCAGTGTAGTCAAATACTGTAAATTCGTACACTCTGCCCAACTTATTTCAGGATTTTTTTTTTTTCATTTGGGTGTTTTTATCAAGCCCTTGGGACCATGTCCTTTATTCTCACCCAGTCTACAAAGCTTATAGCAAGTCTTTATTACTATGAGCTAGAAAGGCTCAAATCATACCTTACTTGGCTGGTCTTCTGTCAAAAAATAACCATTCTTCAACCTCTATGAAACAGTCTGTCATGGGGCCAATACCCGCACAGCCTTATCCCCCACCCCGCCCCCACTGCGGGACTGTACCTGAACACTCTGTGGTTGATTGGGCTATTCCTCAGTCAGTATATAAACATCTGAACTTTCCGATCCCTCAACCTGTATGAAGCAATTTGTGTGCCCAATAAACCCCTATCCCCACCCTCCCTGCACTGTACCTGAACACTTTGTGGTTGGTCCGGCTGATCTTCTGTCAGTATATAACCATCTGAACTTTCCGATCCCTCAACCTGTATGAAGCAGTTTGTCGTGTGTCCTATACCTGTAGGCAGGATCTTATCACGTAACATGGCATTGATTGTGGTACTCTTACCATTAGAGGTCCTGCAATAAAAACAGCTTGATTGATTGATTAATTGATAGATTGACTGACTATCATTTTAGGTCCTGCAATATGAATGGTCTTTGAGACCCATCTTTAGAAAACCAAAATTTTGCACATGCAAAAACAAAGACGCAGATCAGCTTCGCGGTAACCGCAAAGCTGATCAGCGCCTTTAATTTCGTTACACAGATAGTACACTTCCTCTCCTTCTCAAATCTGAAATTTCAAGCTTCTAGCCTGCTTCTTTGACTGTGCAGCCTGATTTGTGTCAGACCTGTTCAAAAATGTTTGTTTGTTTTCTCAAGAGGCGGCTCAAATGACTGAATGATTCACATCAAGATAAATACAGCTCTGAGATAAGTAATGAACTCATGAAGGCTAGCAATCTTAACCCTAGTTTTCCAAGGCAGGCTTAACTGTCTCAACTGAAGTTCTTAACCAGTTATCACTGCACATCCTTTCATATGTAACTGACAACTTAACCACTTTTTAACACCAACAGGGAAAGAAAAGCTGATTTGAGCCGCCTCATGGGAAAACCAACAATCTGCATAGGCAAAAACAAAGACGCAGATCAGCTTCGCGGTAACCGCGAAGCTGATCAGCGTCTTTGTTTTCGCTACTCGGATAGTACAATTCCTCCTCTACTTAATTCCCAAATTTCAAGCTTCTAGCTTTTTTCTGTGCTTGTGCAGGCCGGTTTGTGTCGGACCTGTTCGGAAACCACATTGTTGGTTTTTCCACGAGGTGGCTCATTTACCTTCCAAAGAAGACACATTTCATGTGATCCCTTGTCAAGACCTCCGTGATGCCCATCACCTTCTCTCTATGATCCCGAACTTTCTTAGAACAGTCAATGTCTGGTAGGTAGCCAGATGTTAAAATATCTGTACAAGAAAAGGGGAAAAAATAATATCTGGAGGAAAAAAAGTTTTTAGAGAAAACTTCTAAAAATTGAGTACTGAAAAGTTTGTGACAGTAATCTGAAACTTAGATTCCCTTTTTTCCCAAAAATCTTGAGCCAAAACATTGTTGCTTTGCAGTAAACTTACAGCTAAAAAAATCTTATCAGCTCCCAATGAGAAAGCTACATGGTGGCTATGGGGAAATAGTCTCCCTAAAATGCCTAAATCTAAAAAAGAACCAAACTTCTCCCTAATTTCAGCCAAGGGAGAAGTGAAAATATATATAGACTACATATTTTACAGCTAAAACACAATCAGGGTGGACATTTGGGTTTCACTTTTGTCAAAAAATGAATTTTAAGTGGGGCATATTTAGATGGCATTTTTGATATCCGAGACATCTTGTAGGTGCGAAAACACATAAATTTTCATTTTCTTTTCAGGCTTTCAAAAATTCCACCATACCTATGCCTTTAGGGCCTACATATCTGAAAATATAACATGTATAATGGCTAATGCAATTTATCTTGTATTGAGAATTTTTACTTTTAGGGCACTTCATGGCGTACACGTCTTATTGTTTTGGACCCCTAGATACCTTTCACTCTGCCTGAGATGAAAGGTATCTCGGGTACAGATAGTGCAAATTATAAGGTAATAAAATAATTATCTCTCCCAGTGCTACTGCGGTCATTATGCACATTTTCGTATGGTTATCTCGTGATTAATTATCTGTTGATAATTGATATATCTATATAAAAATCAAAATATTTAATTGTACATTTTAGACAAAAACAAAGTAAAAATTCATAATAATCAGAATCTTTTGAATAACATAGCATTTTTAATCCATTTTCTACATGAAATATTAACGATTTTGCACCTTGATGAAAATATTTTTGTATCTGACATGATCAGCTAATTACACACCCCCTGCAGTGAGCTGCAGCATCAGAAACACTTTATTGCCCAGTTTTATAGTTGAAACCATATGCCAGATTCATGGTTTAGTGAAAAAAAAATGCACAAAAATTTTATAAGAGATGTGTACGCTATGTTTTGATCTGAAAAATCTGTCAAAATTTTTAACATGAAAATGTGTCGTGTACGTAGCCCTATCTGTTTTAATACAGTTTTGTCACAAGTATAATAACAGTATTAACATGCAATATTCATATCTAATGGTACATTTATGACTTTTAATGATCTTCTTGTTTGTTTAAAACCCAAACATAAAGAGATAAGCTTAAAATGATCATTTTAAGCAAACTACAACCAGAGGACCAATGGTCCTGTAAACGCTCACCTGAGATCTGCTGCATATACCAATAAACATGTTTGAATTTTATGGTATTTAACTCCAGTGCAGGGGCAGATGAAGCCCTTGGGCCATTTTCTTTTTTCAGAATCTTCAATATTCTGTCCATTTGCCAATTTCCTGCTGGCTTTTCCCTTCAAATCACATTTTAACAGTTTTCCCAATTCAAATGCATAGGCAACCCATGTTGACCTTGCCATAAACTTGGTCAAGGTCATCACAGGGTCATGATTTATATATACATTGGAGTACTTTAGCCATCGATGCTTCACGCCAAGTTTCCTTGAAATCAGTCTATTGGTTTCAGAGAAGAAGATTTTTGATGGGTTTTTACCATATATGGGCATGGCGGCCATCTTTGTCATGTGACCTAGATTATTTATATACACATTGATTCCTCAATTCTATAGATGCTTCACATAAAATTTGGCTTTGATTGGCCAAGCGATTTCAGAGGAGAAGAGGTTTGAATATATATTATGGAAATATACATGTATATTGCCCCGGGGTGGGGGCACATGAGCCCCTGGGGTCCAATTTTTTTCAGAATCATTAATTTTCAGTCCTACTTCCCATTTCCTGCAAGACTTTCACTTTAAATTACATTTTAAAAGTTTTCCCCATTCAAATGCATTGGCGACCTATGTTGACCTTGCCGTAAAATAGGTCAAGGTCATGAAAAGGTCATGAATTATATACACATTGTAGTGCTTGAGCCATCGATGCTTCATGCCAAGTTTTGTTGAAATCGGTCCACCGGTTCTGGAGAAGAAGATTTTTGAAGGGTTTTTACCATATATGGGCATGGCGGCCATCTTGGTCATGTGACCTGGATTATTTATATACACATTGGTTCCCCCTTCCCATAGATGCTTCATGTAAAATTTGGCTTTGATTGGCCAAGCGGTTTCAGAGAAGAAGATGTTTGAATATTATGATAATATACATGTATATTGCCCCGGGGTGGGGGCGGATGAGCCCCTGGTGCCCAATTTTTTTCAGAATCATTAATATTCAGTCCTACTGCTCATTTTCTGCAAGATTTTTCCTTTAAATGACAATTTAACAATTTTTCCCATTCAAATGCAAAGGCGACCTATGTTGACCTTGCCGTAAAATAGGTCAAGGTCACCGCAAGGTCATGATTTATATACACATTGTAGTACTTGAGTCATCGATGCTTCATGCCAAGTTTGGTTGAAATCGGTCCAGTGGTTCCGGAGAAGAAGATTTTTGAAGGGTTTTTACCATATATGGGCATGGCGGCCATCTTGGTCATGTGACCTGGATTATTTATATACACATTGGTTCCCCCTTCCCATAGATGCTTCATGTAAAATTTGGCTTTGATTGGCCAAGCGGTTTCAGAGAAGAAGATCTTTGAAAATGGTGGACGACGGACGACGGACGGACGGACGGACGACGGACGGACGACGGACGGACGGACGGACGCCGGATCATGGCCATCCTATAAGCTCACCTTGTGAGCCTGACGGCTCAGGTGAGCTAAAAATGGGGGCTAAGGACACGACAGGGCTATGGACAGCATAGTTGCCGCGATATATGATGAAACCATTCAGCTAGCCACAAATGTTTCTTATAAAACGTTTAATGGCTGGACCCGCAAATGAAAGTGAAGGTAATGTTTATATTAAGCATTGTTACCATACTTAAATAGGGGCTTGAAAATAGGGGGCTACGGACACGACATTTACATGATGTTACAAAATTGCATCAGGCAGATTCCACAATCACTTTTACACAATTAAATAAGGGCTTTTTCATCAAAATTCAAAATGTATCTTAGGCTTAATATGGCATTTGTGATTTTATATTTTGCAGTTTATTAACCTGTGAAAGCCCTAATACACCTGGACCTCTTTATAACACGGTTCATTACAGCACGATTTTGGATATAACACTGACCATTCATGGATCCCAAATGGTCTCGTTTTACTATGTCTATATATTTCACTCTCGTTATAACACGGATTGGATAGCTAACACGGAAATTGTCTTGGACCCCAACAATAGTGTTATAAAGAGGTTGAGGTGTAGTAAAGTATAGGAAGAATCCAACATTTTAGGAAATACCTCATTTTTACTCGAATTTTCAAAGTCCTGGTGATGGTCCATGAGCCAATACCGTAAATTTTGGGGGTCGGTACCATCTGGCCTGAACAAATCCCCTTTTGATTTTCATGTAGGACTATGTTTGTAGACTTGTAAAAGATCGGGGGGACTTGCATTGCTGGTAGCTTTAATGATGAAACGACACGTTATTTACGATATCCCATAATTAAAAAAACGTCATTTTAACACAAAAAACGGTAGGGAATAGTCTTCTAGCTATCCATATCCCCCTTTCCTCCCCAAGGGAAATTTCTACACTATTATTCTCTAAAAGTACATTGAAAAAGCTATCAAATCGTGTTTTCTGCTATCTGAAAGTCGAGGCGTTTGCGTTTTATTAAATTACTCTAAATATTCAATTTTTGCGTCAATATTGGGGGTACACATAGAAAATTGAAAATATCTCAATTGTTTTTTATCCTAGACCATTGAACCTGGTCTCAATCTTAAGCTTAGACATATCCCTTTTATCCTATTATAAGTAATGGAAATTATCTTACTTGCATAATCATGAAGTTTCATTAAAATGAAAAAAAAAAAGAGTTAAAAATCAATTATCCCATAAAAACTAATTCCAGGCCTAAACTATCATTGTGGCTCCTTATTATTGTATCAATTATTCTATTTGACAAATTTGTTGATGCCATGGGCCTAAATGAAAATCATATCATTTTCATGAATATTAATGAAAATGACGAAAATCAGGATTTACAAAGGGAAAATAATTATATTACCATTTGAAGGGTTTGGTCAGTTATTTGAACCCTTAGAACAAATGCTCAAGGGTGCCAGTTTGGTCAGAGGATCACTTTAATGCCCATTTGTGTCACCTAAAATCACAGAGTGTTCAATACAACCCTAATAAGCGCAGATAGTAAGGTGGTACACCTATATTACCACACGTATCTTGGTTACTGATAGACATAGAAAGCAGAAATAGGTATCAAATGATTGCTTTTGCAATGCTATATAACTATGTAATAAGATATAATTATCAAACTGACTTCCTGGTGTTCCAATATTAATGAAAACTTCATGTATTAGACTAAAATCACAGAAAATGGAGAATACCAGCACAGTTGTTTACATCTCAGCAACCAAAAGCTCTAAAGAGCTTGAATTGGTATCAAATGATTGCTATGACAATGCTCTATAACCATGTAATAAGATATATAAACAAGCTGGCTATCTTAAGGCTCAAATATTAAAAAAGAACTTCAGATATTAGAGAAAAATAACAGATAAACGAAGGGGAAAAATCAACAAAATTCAGATATCTCAGCAACCAAAAACTCCAAAGACTTGAAATTTGTATTAAATTATTGTTATGATAATGTTCTATATTTATTATTAATGTGAAAAAATACAGAATGATTTTGACCTTCTTGGTGTTCAAATATTGATGAGAACTTTCAATTTTAGAGACAAAACACAGACCAATGTAGGGGGTATACCTACAGAAACGTTTATAGCTCAGCAGCCAAAAGCCATAGAGAGCTGAAGTTTGTAACAAATGATTGCTATGATAACATTCTAAAACGACATAATAAGATACATTAATAGTCAGACTTTTGTGCTGTTCAAATATTGAGGAAACTTTAAATATTAGAGAAAAATCACAGAAAATGGAGGGGGTATACCTACGAAAACATGTATTTCTCAGGAACCAAAAGACATAAAGAACAGAAATTGGTATCAAATGATTGCTATAACAATATTTTATAATTATACAATTAGATATATCAATAAGCTGACTCTCTTGTAGCGCAAATACTTAAGGGAACTTCAGATATAGGAGAAAAATCACTGCCAAACGAAGGGGGTATACAAATAAAACTGCTGACATCTCGGTGACCAAAAGCTCTAGAGAGCTAAAATTTGAATCAAATGATTGTTAGAATTATGTTCTATAATCATTAGATAAGAAACATAGAAACATAATTAATTTGACTTTCTCATTGTTGGAATATAGGTGAGAACTTTAAATATTAGATAAAAATCTCAGAAAAATATAGGGGGTATGCCAACGGAAACGTATATATCTCAGCAACCAAAGTCCTAGACAGCTGAAATTGGTATCAAATGATTGCTATGACAATATTCTATAACCATATAAAGGGTTTATAAATAAAATGTGTTACGTGCCAGGCGTAACTAGAAGATTAAGGAAACCAACAAGTTGGTTAGCCAGCAACAAGCTTTGTTTAAAATTTAACAAATCTATTTAGAAGTGATTTATAAAGCATATATACAATCAAACAAAAATGAATGTACAATACCTTTCAAGATGTTAATTCCCTTAAAGAATGTCTGAATGTCCCTCAGAATTTTTCAACACAAGTCTGTATCAGTTTCTGATCCCAAGAATTAAAGTTTGTTTCAAAATAGCACTATGTCCCAATCCAGAATCGAATATCACAAAGTAATCCAAGAATAAGTTTAAATTCCAGTAAGATAGATTTTGACTTCTTAATAGTAACAGTACCCAAAGACTGTCCTTATGAAAATTTGTAGCCTTATATAGCACTGAGGAACATTCAGGATTCTTCCAGCAAATTCTATGATATCATATACTAAAAATAACAAGTTGTTTACCAAAATTTAATCTTCTGGAATATTCTAGAGAGGCCATTATCCTTCCACAATATTCTTTTGACATAAAAAAGATTTTTCTAGAAGATTCTACATCTTTCCAGGTTCTTCCAGATTTTTCCGGACTTTTCTGTCAAAGAACAATTTGAAATTTCTAGAAAATTCTGAAGTAAACAACCTGTTTATGTCCAATATCTGGGACACTAAAAGTAAATAATTGCTATGGACAACAAGTAAACATCATATGTATAACATCATACTTTCCTGGGCATACTCCCTTGGGAAGTTTACCAGTACTGAATGCACATCTTTCAACAAGTAACTGTCATACATAACACTTCCCCTCTTCAAAGAAAAGAAAGTTTTATAAAATAAAGCTTTCTTTTACAATACTGGATAATTGTATACAATATGTTTAGCAAAATTTGTGCAAAACTAATCAAATACAACAGCACAAAGCTGGACATCAGCATTGTAGAGGCACTTAAGCTCTGCTTAGGGTGTCTGGAATGATATTATCTCTTCCTCGGATATGTCTGATGTCAAGATTGTGCTCTTGCAACATGAGACTCCACCTGAGTAAACGCTGGTTCTTGTTTTTCATTTTATGTATGAAAGTCAGTGGATTGTGGTCACTGAAGACAACAATTGGTGCATGTGAAGAAGCTAAGTAAACTTCAAAGTGCTGAAGCGCAAGGATTAGAGATAGGCATTCTTTCTCTATGGTAGAGTAATTTCTCTGATGCTTGTTAAACTTTTTGGAAAAATAACAAACAGGATGGTCAACACCATTGTCATCTTCTTGCAACAATACACTGCCTGCACCAACATCACTGGTATCTACAGCCAACTTGAACTCTTTGTCAAAACTTGGTGCTAAGAGAACCGGAGCACTTCTAAGTATGGCCTTGAGCTTATCAAATGACTTCTGGCAGTCATCTGTCCAAACATACTTGGCCTTCTACCAAGCAAGTTTGTCAGAGGCTCAGCTATAGCCGAGAAGTTGTTGCAGAATTTCCTGTAATATCCAGCCATACCCAGAAAGCGCATCAGTTGTCTTTTGCTAGTAGGTACAGGAAAATCTGAGATAGCCTCAACTTTAGCTTCTACAGGTTTTACCTGACCTTGACCTACAATGTGTCCAAGAAATGTCAAGTTTGCATGGCAAAATTCACTTTTTGCCAAGTTCACAGTTAGTTTAGCATCACTTAGCCGGTCAAAGAATGTTCTGATTGTCTGCAAGTGTTGTTGCCACTCCTCACTGAAGATAATAGCGTCGTCGATATAGGCTTTACAGCCATCCAGATTGGAAATCAAACTGTTGACCAGCCGCTGAAAAGTCGCAGGCGAGTTCTTCATTCCAAATGGCATGACTTTATACTGGTACAGTCCATCTGGTGTAACAAATGCCGAGATCTCCTTTGCTCTGTCCGTGAGGGGTATCTGTCAAAATCCCTTTAGCAGATCGAACTTTGTAACATACTTGGCATGTCCAATATTATCAATGCAGTCATCGATTCGTGGGATGGGAAAAGTGTCTGTTTTAGTGACAGAATTGACTTTTCGATAGTCTGTGCACATTCTAAATGTCCCGTCTGGCTTTGGTACAAGAATACAAGGAGAACTCCATTCACTTTGGCTGGGTTCAATGAAATCATTGTCCAGCAAATATTGAACTTCTTCCCTGAGATATTGCTGTTTTACAGGGTTCATTCTGTAAGGATGTTGCTTTACAGGTTTTGAACCTTCAATAATGTCAACATCATGATAGATTTTGTCAGTTCTGGATGGAATGTCCGGAAATAAGTGCTCATATTCGAGAACTAACTGTTTCAGTTCAAGTCTTTTGTCTGAATCAAGGTGAGACAGTTTCTGATCAAGATTCTGTAGTATGTCAGAATTCTGGAGTTTCGATGACGAGGGATCAGATTTCTCCAAGTTGAAGTCCTCAGAGTCCATTTGATTTTGTTCATGAGGGACAGAATTAACTATATTTACTGATGAAATAACAGAACTATCCCTATCAATATACTTCTTGAGCATATTAATGTGACATAGCTGTTTTTGCTTGCGCCTCCCAGGAGTGTTAACAATGTAATTCACGTCACTTAACTTTTTATCAACAGTATACGGGCCATAATATCTAGCTTGTAAAGGTCTGCCAGGAATGGGCAATAGAGCAAGTACCTTGTCTCCAGGTTCAAAATTTCTGTCTTTAGCATTTTCATCATAACGAATCTTCATTTTGCTTTGAGCAGATTTGAGATTGGACTGAGCTGCATCACAGGCCTTTGATAGTCTGTTTTTGAAATCAGACACATACTGAAGTAAGTTCAAAGAACTGTCATCATCTGAGAGAAATTTCTCTTTTAGAAGTTTTAACGGTCCACGTACAGTGTGCCCAAAAACAAGCTCAAATGGGCTGAACCCCAGAGACTCTTGTACAGATTCTCTTACAGCAAATAGAAGCAAGTGTATGCCTTCATCCCAATCTTTTTCAGTGTCAAAGCAGTAAGATCTGATCATGTTTTTCAAAGTTTGATGGAATCTTTCTAAGGCACCTTGGCTTTCAGGGTGGTAAGCCGATGACTTGTATTGCTTAATTCCAAGTTCGTACATAACTTGCTGAAAAATTCCTGACATAAAATTTGAGCCCTGGTCTGACTGGATAGATTTTGGGAGGCCTACAAATGTGAAGAACTTCACAAGTGCATTAACTATTGTTTTAGCCTTGATATTTCTGAGTGGGATAGCTTCAGGAAAGCGAGTTGAAGCACACATTATGGTCAGAAGATATTCACAACCTTTCTTTGTTTTGGGTAAGGGACCTACACAATCAATAATCACTCTGCTGAAAGGTTCATCAAAGGCAGGAATGGGCTGTAACTGAGCTTTAGGAATAGTCTGATTGGGTTTTCCTACCATCTGACAAGTGTGGCAGGATTTGCAGTGTTGAGATACATCAGATTTTATTCCTGGCCAGTAGAAATGATTAAGGATCTTGTGATAGGTCTTATTTACACCTAAATGGCCTGACATGGGTGTTTCATGAGCCAAGTTTAAGATTTCAGGGCGATAAACCCTAGGAACCACAATTTGGTGGTTAACAGTCCACTCATCTTCTGCTGAGACATCTGGAGGACGCCATTTTCTCATTAATATGCCATTTTTGACATAATAGCAAACAGGGACCTGGGATATTTCTTTTTCATCTAAAGCCCTTTCAAATAAAGGCGAGATCTCAGAATCACTGTGTTGTTCTTTACAAAGCTGTGACCTTGACATCTGGTCATGACCTTGGTCATTTGAGTTGGAAGGTGAAAGGTCATTTTCTGACCCTGACCTTAGATTGCTAGGGTCAGTCTGAATATCAGACTGACTAGGGGAAAGAGATGTTGAAATCTCTTTATTAAAGGACTGACCTATCAAAGTGTCAGTTAAATTTATGTCCTGCATCCCATCATATAATTTGGCTTTCTTAGCCATTGCCCTAGTAACAGCACAAGAAGGGTAAAGGTCAGGAATTTCCTGCTCAATGGGATCAGGCGGTTGATCAACACATGGTGTGCTGGTCAAAAGTGGGTTTACCACAACCTTATCTCCTGCCAAATCATTGCCTAACAGCAAATGAATACCTTTAAAAGGTAAGGAAGGTCTAATACCTACAGCCACGGGACCTTTAACTAAGTCTGAGGACAAATAGATATTATGGAGGGGTACGTTAACAAATCCACACTCTACGCCCTGGATAAGGACACTTGTCCCAGAAGAAGACTTCTCGGAAAATGGCAAGGTATCTGCCAAGATAAGGGATTGAGAAGCTCCGGTATCTCGTAAGATTTTGATAGGGGTAGACTGGGCAGAGTCACTGTTAAGTGACACAAAACCATCTGATAAGAATGGTTCATAAATCTCCATAATAGAATCCTCAGAGACTGACTCTTTACAAGTTCTGGTCAGTATAGGGTTTTCTTCCTGGATACAAGACTGTGGTTTAGCCTTTAAGGAGGTGAGACCTGTCGGTTTAGCACTATCTAGATTTTCTCTTTCTTTCTTTCGTTTCAGTGCCAAACATTCAGAAATAATGTGGCCAGTTTTCTTACAATAATTACAAATTGGCTGGGATAAGGGATTTTGTCCTTTGTTTTCACTAGAAAATTTGGGTTTTGGACTGGAATTGTCAGTTGGATTACTGGGATTGGCTTTGGGACCGGACTGAGGGGAATATGGTTTTGACTGAGGGGTAATTTGCTTTGATTGAGGGTTATATGGTTTCCTAGGATATGGCTTGTTGACAAATGAAGCCTTATGAGTCAAAGCATAGTCATCAGCTAAACGTGCTGCTGTTTCCAAGTTTTCAACTTCTCTTTCGTTCAAGAAAGCCTTAACATCAGAATTTATGCACCTTTTGAATTCCTCAACAAGCATGAGCTGCCTTAGCTTTGCATGATCAGAACCTACTTTCTTTGAAGAACACCATTTATCAAATAGTTGCTCTTTTGTTCTAGCAAACTCAACATGAGTCTGGTCATGTTCTTTTCTACAGTCTCTAAATTTCTGCCTGTATGCCTCAGGGACCAGCTCATAAGCCTTAAGGATAAATTCCTTTACTGTATCATAATCTGAGCTTTGCTCAAGAGAAAGCTGAGTGTAAATTTCTCGAGCTTTACCAATTACAACACTTTGCAAAAGCAAGGTCCAGTGCTCTCTTGGCCATTTCAAGTTTTCTGCCACCTTCTCAAAATGTAAGAAATATTTGTCAACCTCTTTTTCTTGAAATGGAGGAACGAGACGAATGTGTTTTGTGACATCAAATACTGTACTAGTAGCCAAAGGCAAAAATTTTGATTTTGATTTGTCATTAAGTTCAATTTCCTTCATTCTTAACTGAAATTGCCTTTCTCTTTCTTTTTCTTCAATTTCAAATTTAAATTTTTCTTTTTCAATTTCAAGCCTTTCTTCTCTTTCTAATTTTTCTTTTTCTAACTCAATTTTTTCTCGTTCTAATTCTCTTTGTTTTTCCTTCTCTCGTTCTTCCATTTCTAACTTTTGTTTATGCATTCTTTCTTCCCGTTCTAAAGTTTCCAATCTTATTCTTTCTTCCCTTTCGGCCTTTTCTGCCCTTATTCTTTCTTCATACTCAAATTTTAGTTTTTCCATCTCAATTTGTCTTTTGATTTCTAGTTCCCTCAACTGCAAGTCAGTCTGAGTGACTAGAATCTGAGAAGTAGCCGAGGAATCAAAAATTTCCTCGTCAACAAAAAACTGAATCAAAATGTTCTTAATTTCATGTTTTAACATGGAAGTCTTGATATTTGACAACCCATAATGATCAGCTATGTCTAAGAGGTCACTCTTTTTGGCCTTATCTAACAGCTCCTGAGAAGGCGCAGCAATAAAGTCACTTAGTTTGAATGACATGGTTGCTTTTTGCTGGCTTTAGCTATTTAAACAGCAAACAGTGAAGATACTTTAGAATTTTAAATAAATTTGGTGCACAAGAAATTTCAATACCGGACTCGAGCCCCCAATTCTGTTACGTGCCAGGCGTAACTAGAAGATTAAGGAAACCAACAAGTTGGTTAGCCAGCAACAAGCTTTGTTTAAAATTTAACAAATCTATTTAGAAGTGATTTATAAAGCATATATACAATCAAACAAAAATGAATGTACAATACCTTTCAAGATGTTAATTCCCTTAAAGAATGTCTGAATGTCCCTCAGAATTTTTTAACACAAGTCTGTATCAGTTTCTGATCCCAAGAATTAAAGTTTGTTTCAAAATAGCACTATGTCCCAATCCAGAATCGAATATCACAAAGTAATCCAAGAATAAGTTTAAATTCCAGTAAGATAGATTTTGACTTCTTAATAGTAACAGTACCCAAAGACTGTCCTTATGAAAATTTGTAGCCCTTATATAGCACTGAGGAACATTCAGGATTCTTCCAGCAAATTCTATGATATCATATACTAAAAATAACAAGTTGTTTACCAAAATTTAATCTTCTGGAATATTCTAGAGAGGCCATTATCCTTCCACAATATTCTTTTGACATAAAAAAGATTTTTCTAGAAGATTCTACATCTTTCCAGGTTCTTCCAGATTTTTCCGGACTTTTCTGTCAAAGAACAATTTGAAATTTCTAGAAAATTCTGAAGTAAACAACCTGTTTATGTCCAATATCTGGGACACTAAAAGTAAATAATTGCTAAGGACAACAAGTAAACATCATATGTATAACATCATACTTTCCTGGGCATACTCCCTTGGGAAGTTTACCAGTACTGAATGCACATCTTTCAACAAGTAACTGTCATACATAACAAATGTCTTTCTTGTTTCTTGAATATTTAAGAGAACTTAAGCTATAGAAGAAAAAACGTTTGCAAACGAAGGGGGTATACCAATAAAACTGCTGATATATCAGTGACCAAAAGCTCTAGAGAGCTAAAATTGGTATCAAATGATTGCAAGAATAATATTCTATAAACATAAGATAAAGAACATAAATAATTTGACTTTCTCATTGTTGGAATATAGATGAAAACTTTAAATATTAGATAAAAATCTCAGAAAAATATAGGGGGTATACCAACGGAAACATATATTTCTCAGCAACCAAAATTCCTTGACAGCTCAAAAATTCAAATGATCTCTATGACAATATTCTATACCCAGGTAAAGGGTATATAAACAAAATATGTTTTTTCTTTCTCGAATATTTAAGAGAACTTAAGCTATAGGAGAAAAAAACATTGGCAAACAAAGGGGGTATACCAAATAAACTGCTAATATATCAGTAACCAAAAGATCTAGAGAGCTTAAATTGGTATCAAATGATTGCTAGAATAACTTTCTTTAATCATGTGATAAAAACATAAATAATTTGACTTTCTCATTGATGAAATAGTGATGAGAACTTTAAATATTAGATAAAAAATCTCAGAAAAATATAGGGGGTATACCAACGGAAACGTATATATCTCAATAACCAAAGGTTCTAGAGACTGAAAATGCTATAATATGATTGCTTTGACAATATTCTATAACCATGTAACAAGTATATAAACAAACTGACTTTCTTGTTGCTCAAATATTTAAAAGAACTTAAGATATAAGAGAAAAATCACTTACAAACGAAGGGGGTATACCAATAAAACTGCTCATATCTCATTGACAAAAAGCCCTAGAAAGCTTAAATTGGTATCAAATGATTGCTAAAATAACGCTTTAAAACCACTTGGTAAGTCACTTAAACAATCTGACTTACTTTTTTCTTGAATAAGGATAAAACTTAATTGAGGGGGTATACCACCAAAAAACTTAATACGTCAGCAACCAAAAAATATAGAGATCTTAAATTGGTATCAAATGATTGCTATGGTAATGTTCTATAATCATAAGATAAGATTTATGAAAAATTAGACTTTCTTAGTGTTTGAATATTGATGAAAACTTAAAATATTAGATAAAAAATCACAGAAAAATATAGGGGGTATACCAAAGGAAACATATATATCTCAACAACCAAAAGTCCTAGAGAGCTGATATTGGAATCAATTAATTGATATGACAATATTCTATGACCATGTAAAAGGTATATAGCAAGCTGACTTTTTTGCTGCTCAAATATTTGAGAAAACTTAAGATATAGGAGAAAAATCACTGGCAAAGAAGGGGTATATCAATAAAACTGCTGATATCTCAGTTACCAAAGGCTCTACAGAGCTGAAATCACTATAAAATGATTGCTATGACAATATTCTATAACCATGCAACAAGTATATAAACAAGCTGACTTTCTTGTTTCTCAAATATTTAAAAGAACTTAAGATATAAGAGAAAAATCACTTGCAAACGAAGGGGGTATACCAATAAAACTGCTACTATCTCAATGACAAACAGCTCTAGAAAGCTGAAATTGGTATCAAATAATTGCTAAGATAATGTTCTATAATCACGTGGTAAGACGCACAAACAACCTGACTTACTTTTTTCGAATAATGATAAAAACTATAAATATTAGAGAAAAATCACAGAAAAAAGTGGAGGGGGTATACCCCCAAACAATCTTTATAACTCGGCAACCAAAAGTTATAGAGAGCCGTAATTGGTATCAAATGATTGCTATGGTATTGCTCTATAATCATAGGATAAGATTTATGAAAAACTAGGCTTTCTTAGTGTTGAATATTGATGATAACTTAAAATATTAGATAAAAATGACAGAAAAATAGAGGGGGTATACCAACAGAAACGTTTATATCTCAGCAGCCAAAAGTCCTAGAGAGCTAAAATTGGTATCAAATGATTGATATGACAATAATTGATAGTCATGTCATATAATAAGACATATGAACAAGCTGACTATCTTGTTCCAAAAATTGAAGAAAACTTAAGATATAAGAGAAAAACACAGACAAATGAAGGGGGTATACTAGAATAAACTAAGATTTTAACCATAAAGCAACCACCTAGAAAGGTCCCCCCAATTTTATCTAATTCTATACATGCCAAAATTGTGAAAAAGTGCGGGGGGGATCTGTTCAGGTCAGGTGGTACCGACACCTTAAATAGCTCATGGACCATGAGAACTCTGTTTCCTATTCAGCTATGACAATCACATCATTCTAGGAGTGCACCAGGGCAAAATACTGGCATATAACATGTATTTTGTGAAATGTCCAAACTGATTGTGTTTTAGTTTATAGTATAGAGGCAAACACGAAATTGAACTTTAAGTCCAAACTTCTCTCATGTTTACAATAGAAAATTCTCTCCAAATAGCAAGATTAGCTTGAACCCTGAGCTCCACATCATCTCAATAAATGCTATAACTCTAGAACAATAAATCATTTTTTTTTTCTTCTCATATGAAACATTCCCAGATTCACATGCTGATCAAGGTCAGTTTTTGATAAATGCATAACTAGATGTGCATCAAGTTAGTCTTTACCTTCAATAAACGCATCTGCTTCACAAATATAGTCACCAATATCTTTGAAAATGTCATTGATGCACTTTTTGGCTTGACCGAATAATTTGAGAGGAGAATTTGGTGACATGCGACCGTTTCCGTTCCGCCCATTTCCGAGACTCCGATATCCAAATGTAGCGTCCCCTTGACCCCGATGATCCGGCGTATCCATGCTTGGGTAGTTTACAACTCCAGACATATTTCTCTGTCAGGGAACATTAACTTCGACATCTATCACCTAAAAAACAGTGACTGGGACATGTATTACCTAAAAACAGTAACTGGGACATGAAATTACCTAAAAACAGTAACTGACATGTATATTACCTAAAAACAGTAACTAGGACATCTATTACCTAAAAACAGTAACTTGGACATGTATTACCTAAAAACAGTAACTGGACATGAAATTACCTAAAAACAGTAACTCTGACATGTATATATTACCTAAAAACAGTAACTAGGACATCTATTACCTAAAAACAGTAACTTGGACATGTCAGGGATACAGATTAGCGGTCGCCCACTCGCCCACAGCGAGTAAAAATCGGGCTGGGCCCCTAAAATTGAAGATACGCTCGCCCAGTTAGCGACTACGCTACGAAGCGTAATGTCCCAAAACTGACCGTTTCGGTTCATTTTTTTCCATTCGGTTTTATTTTGACTGGTATTCGATGTCACAAAATATCTGCAATCTATCGCGGTAAAATATTGTGAACCAGACGCCAAATATATATAGACGACCAATCACAAGGGAGTATGCAAATCGGCCAATCCACTGCGCATGTGTAATAATGAACTCGCCAGTAAAGCAGTGCTAGCAAGTGTCCGAAAGACATGCGCACACGACTTGAGTTGACAGTTCGATCGTGCAAAAATTTGTTTGTTTGTTCTGGATGAAAGAGGACTTCCCGACTATGGTTGATAATCATGCGAACAAGCATCGATCTTGAGCATGACAACCACTCTTCTTTCTTGAATTTAAACTAAAAATCTGCCGATTTGCCTGACCCAAATGGATCTGACAAGTTTTAGCTTTTGACAAAAACATTGTAAATACAATAAAAACGGCAACCAAATGACGCATTCATGTGAGACTCTGGGTCACCAATGCCAAACAAACATTTTCTTAGGCCTGTGCCAATGTTGCCTTCCAGATGAACTGAGACTCTCTTAGTGACTCAGAGATAGGAGAAATGAGAGAAAAACAAACAATCATATTGTAATTTTAACCCATTCAACTTGTATCCATGCCATGCACTTCTTTTTTAAACAAGATTATATTGCTGAAGGGGTCTCAAATTTGATAAACTTTTCAGTGTCTTTCAGATCTTGAGCGTCAAGAATGCGTAAGGGAAACCACATTTTTGCGGTCAGACAGAAACTGATTCGGACAGACAGAAATTCTGACTCTTGATGCATTTGCCCGTTATATGCGAATAAAAATGTGGGCCCCTAAGTTTTCATGTGGGCCCCGAGTTTTCATTTTTTAGGGGCCCAGCTTGCCCCTATGAAAAATTTGTTAGTCTGTATCCCTGCATGTATTACCTAAAAACGGTATCTGGGGCATGTATTACCTAAAACAGAAACTCAGACATCTATTAACTAATAAGAGCTGTCGCAGGACAGCGTAGCTCGCCTGACTTGTGCTTTGCCACTACATCTGCTAAAATCTAAAAAGTAACTTGGACATCTGTGACACATATTACATAAAAACAGTAACTCTGACATGTATTACCTAAAAACAGTAAAAAAGTAGAAGGCCAAATAAAGGGAGTACTAGATATTGAGCCATGACGCAAGAAAACCTGTCTTTGGGTTTTCGTTGGGGTTTCCGACCAGGTCCGACACAAACCGGTGTGTACAAACACACTAGCAGACTAGAAGCTTGAAATTTTGGAAATAAGTAGAAGAGGAATTGTACTATCCTAGTAGTGAAAACAAAGGCGCGGATCAGCCAGAATCAGAATCAGAATAGTTTACTGGTGACACGCCAAATGACATTATTTCACTAGGGGGTTCGGATGGGGGAAAAAATTAGTCCCTTGAACGCACGAGTGAAGCGAACTTGGACACACAATCATCTGACATTTCAGCAGTAGAAAACAGAGAGTCAGGGAGGTCATTCCAGTCCCTGATAGTCTGGGGAAAGAAACTACATTTATAGGCCTCTATACTAGCAGATGGAAGCTGAAATGCCTTGGAGTGGCTATTTCTACAACGCCTAGTCTTTGGGATAAGGTCATCTGTAGGTATTCTGGCTTTACCCTTCAGACCTTTGTATAGTAATATAAGTCGATTATCCGTCCTCCTTTTCTTGAGAGATTCCCGTCTGAGTTGTTCAAGAATGCCAGTCATACTACCTTCCTCGAAAGTATAATTCCTAGTTACAAATCTAGCGGCACGATTCTGAACCTTCTCCAATTCCTCCTGGAGGCATTTAGTATGAGGATCCCAAACAGAACTTCCATATTCCAGGACTGGGCGCACCAGTCCTTTATAAGCTGCTTCTTTAACATCTTGGGGGCAAGAAAATAAGTTTCTCCTCAAGAATCCAAGTGTTCTGTTGGCTTTAGTACAGATATTATTGATATGGGTATTCCACTTGAGGTCATTTGTAATTGTTACACCTAGATATTTAATGCTATCAACATTTTCCAAAACCGTTCCCTCGAGGGTGTACGAGGCCTCAATTTTATTTATCCGCTTATTTGTCAGCTGCATCATGTTGCATTTGACAGGTTGAAATCTCATGCCCCATTTTCGGGCCCAGCTCCCTAAAAGGTCAATGTCTTTCTGAAGTTTCAATGTATCTTCTACTGTTTTAATTTCACGGTAACAAACACAGTCATCAGCAAAAAGCCTGATTTGAGAGTCAATGCCAACGGGTATGTCATTTATGTACAAGGAGAACAACAATGGACCGAGAACGGTGCCCTGAGGGACACCAGACACAACAGGGGCCCAGTCAGATTTAACACCATTAACTACTACCCTTTGCTGCCTGAAGCACAAAAAAGCATTTATCCATTCCAATGTCTTTCCACCTATACCATAACTAAATAATTTGCTTTTAAGAAGTTCATGTGGAGGGGTGTCAAAAGCTTTTTCAAAGTCCAAAATAAAAGTGTCAACCTGACCCTTTTTGTCCAATATTTTTGCCCAATCATTTATCACTGTAATTAACTGAGTTTCACAACTATGCCATTTCCTGAATGCATGCTGTTTGTCCGACAAAAGATTATACTGGTCAAGATGACCCATGATATTTGAGCAGACAATATGTTCTAGAAGTTTGCAAGGAATACAAGTCAAAGAAACTGGGCGGTAATTACAAGCAAGGGACCTGTCACCTTTCTTGAAAAGTGGACAAATATTAGCAAGTGACCATTCCTTGGGGATTTCACAGTTACTGCACGGCTGCTCTGCACCTTTGTTTTCGCATAGGTAATAATCCCGTTTTCTCATGCTCAAGTATAAGAAATTCAATTGCTGTTTCTTCATAACAAGGTTTCACTTATAACAGGGTCTGTTTCTATGGACCCAAAGATAGCGTTATAATGAGGTTTGCCTGTATAGGGCAGGTCGGCAAGGTACTCTTCTGTGAAAAGAAATCAATATCGGTCACCTTACCCGGTATTTTTCTCATTCGGTGGAGGTGGTAACCTCGGTCATTATCGCTATGCGTTAACCATTTTCAGACACTGATAAAATCGGAATTTGTCCAGAATATTACGTTTTTCATACCTTGGAATAAATTATATGCACAAATCTAAAATAACATGGAATATTCTGATGAAATTTTTCACTTTGATTTCATATTTTGCGTTCCAAATTTAGTAAGGGCATAGCGATAAACACCGAGTAATGTACCTCCACCGAATGATGAAACTTACCTGTATGACGTCATCCCAACATGCCCTATTGCATTTTAACGTTAATTTTCAATTAAATTATCATGTCTAGACTTATTTAGGTTTTAATTATTGTAATACATTCTTTTTTTAATTATCGTCCAGTAATGTATTTTGACGCACATCTGTTTTGACGCACCTTTATGTTTCTGTCATTTTTAGAACTGCCATTGCTTTGTGTCAAAGGCTGATTATTTTATGTAATAACCAACTCTTATCTGTTATATCTAAGCATTCAAAAGAAAACTTGAGGGTGTTTAGGGAATGCTGTGTCAGTTTTTGTTTGGGTACCCTGTTTTTCTGTTATTTTTCTTATGACACTTTTTTCTCATGAACAGACATGGGGTAATCATAATCAGTAATTTAATCATCAGTAATCGATTACAAATTTTTGAATAATCATGGATAATCAGTAATCACAAAATTTCAAAGTAATTTTAATCATAATTCAATCATAATCATGTTTTATTAGGCTAGTAATCTTGATTATTTATGATTACTTTTATGATTACAGAAAAAAAGTTACAATATTAGTGTCATTTAGAAAATCTTCCTAAAACAAGTTTGTATTGCTGAATAAAATATGTTTGTATTGATGAAGCTTCCCACTTAGAATGACTGTAACTCTGTGCCATGCATTCTATATATAAAGCACTGCTCAAGTAACAGATGGCCTGGCTGACAAACCATGTCTGGTCTGACATAACCACTTTCCTAGGAAGGCTGTAACCTTGTACATGTTAGTAGTTTGCTCTGTCATTTATCATATCACTAGAAAGGCATCTGCAGCCCAACAATTTCTCACAGCTTTAATAGACAGAGATGAGAAATGAAACAATACCATCATTGTGAACAATTGTTTTCAGTTCAATTGTTGAAGGGTAAACAGTCAATTTAAACTTTACAAACAGCCAATTATCTCTCATTTACTCAAACACTTTTGTTTCTCATTTACTCAACATTTCCCCTTGAGGGTGTGAACTGTCACTGAGGCAATGTGTATTAAAAAGTGACTGTTGCAAAACAGCAGTGATTTATAAATAGGGAGTTAATGGACCATAGTTTTTTTACCACCAGGGACTGGTGAGCAAGTTTGATCTTTATCACAATGCGGTAGGTCTGAACAGGATATACACTTTTCATTCTAGAATGTACACCCTTTGAGAGGGGTGTCTATGCAGTGAATTTTTTCAGCATTTTGGGAATGGTACCAGTACAGGTTCAATTGGGAAAAATAGCCTAATTTGATCGTCAATTTGGAAAATCAGCGACATTTATCTTCGAAATGGTAAAAATATCATGATAAGTGTTACAGTGATTTGTTTTCTAAAAGTAAACAGCATATGACTGGGACGCATGAAAATTAGCATTATTCCTTGTCACAAATATCAGATTAATTGACTTATTGGTGCTTTTAACAGTACATTATAAATTATGGTTGCAGAACTTTGTCAGTGTGTTTGGGAAACTTTCTCAGATTGGGAATTTTGAACAATGCATTTGGGAAAAAAAGATACTTTTTGCCATTGGGAACGACTCCTAAAACCGGAGTTGGTTTTATAGCGTAAAAAATCACTGCTATGGTGAATTTCAGAAACTATGTTTCATGGATATTTAGAATAACTACATGTGTAGTAGTAGTAGAGAACTGAGTTGTTATGATCCAATTCAAATTGTCCCTTCATTATTTTATCGAAAATTCAATGGCAGGTACATCTGTGTAATGGTCAGGGCAGCTATACCTGTGAGGTTTCTGTTGTACCAGATAAAGTGTCTGGTTCAACAACAACAGAAAAAATAAATAAAAAATGCAACAACAACAGAATTGTAATCATTAATCATAAAAGTAATCTGATTACTTTTTCACATTAATCATAATTTAATCAATTACTCTTGAAAAAATGGGTAATCATAATCATAATTTAATCATACAGATAGCCCAGTAATTGTAATTTAATCATTACTGATACCCCAGTATTCGCCCCATGTCTGCTCATGAATGACATAGCATTTTTTTTTATTCACGCATTTCATTCATGTGAAAAGTATTTCCCATTTCTAAAGCACCATTCACTAGATAGATCTGGAACATTGACACATCCATAAAACACTTATGTGTATAAAATAATTTATTTCAAAATTATGTCCTATCTTATATATTTTATGTAACATAACTTGGTGGAGAATAAATGGAGACGTTGACTTCTTGACTTTGCTGGCTGCAAAGGATCAATCAGTTGATGAAAATATTTGTTAGTAACCTAACATAATACCCAAAGAACAAGTGTGTCTGTGATAATGGCCCATGCTTACAGTCATAATAGAAATAAATGTACTTCAGTTACCCTACCCCTAAAATTTGATGTGTCAAAATGGCGGCCATTTTCTTAAATATACCCATATTTATAGGCATATCTCTAAGAAACAGAGTGGTATTTTTACAAAGTTCCTGTTGCTGTACAGGTCAGGGACTCTCTCCAGATTAGTAAAATTATCATTAACAGGTACAATGTCCATTGAATGAGTGAGAATATCAGTTCTAATTTAATGCGTCATTTCACATGTCTGAAAAGCAAAATGGCAGAATTTGGGGTTGACTTGTTTCAGATTGATTTTTTTCACAAAACAGCTGAGACAGGCATTCTTCAGTAGTGTTAAATGTTGTGAAGGATGCCACTTAATATATTGCATAACCCAAAATTATTTTACATATCTTGGGGAAAAGTTCAATTTGCAATAGAATGCTTAGGTGCGTCAAAACCCATTACTCTAGGATACATGTATAATTTAATGAAAAATCATTTGATGTGATTGTTTCATCAACGAAGTACAGTACTTATAAACAGATAGTGTTGGGCAATCTGTTTGAAATTGCAATCAAGTAGGCCACCAGAGGCCAGTGCGCTAACCACTGTGCTACCACGCTTACTAACTTTGAATCCCGGATAGCCAAGGATGTATTTTTTTCTGTGGAAATGTGACTGGTTCATTTATAGTACAATCAACATGTACTTTAATCAATCTGTCATTAGCCGGCCCGTGTCATACATTTTTCTTTTTTTTTTTTTTTTTTTTTTTTGTAGAAAGCTAGAACTGACCAAGACAAAATATAGCTTACCATGGATCGATAGCTCGATCAAACGCTTGATAAGGAAACGTGATAAACTTTACTTTCGTGCTCGCAAGTCAAGCAGCCCTGACATTAAGAACCATTACAAACGGTTCAGAGCACATGTTCAAAAGAGCATTAGAGATGCATATTGGAAGCATATTACCAATATCTTCTCCTTTGAAAATGATAACCCTGATCCCGATTGTCCCCGAAAAAATGAAAAGGCAAAAAAGTTTTGGTCATTTGTCAAGTCCCTAAAGAAAGACGCGTCTGGGATCAATACTCTTAGAGAAAATGGTATCTTGAAGACTGACACTTTGGATAAGGCTAATATTTGTAATAGGCAGTTTCAGTCAGCCTTCACTCGCGAATCAGATGATGAAATCCCCTCCAAAGGCACAAGTCCTTTCACCGCTATGGGTGAAATTACAGTTGACCCCAATGGGGTCATTAAACTGTTGAATAACTTGAATATACATAAGGCGCCTGGGCCAGATGGCCTGAGTGCTAGGGTGTTGAAGGAATGTAGTTCTGAAATTGCTCCTGTACTGACCTATATCTTCAATGAGTCGCTTGCTCAGGGTGCTGTACCAGACGATTGGCGACAGGCAAATGTAGCCCCGGTATTTAAGAAAGGTGAGAAATACGATGCAGCTAATTATCGACCGGTGTCGCTTACTTGTATCTGTTGCAAAACTCTAGAGCATATAATAGTCAGCAACATAAACAAACACTTGGCTCTTGAAAACATTCTTGCTGACTGTCAGCATGGGTTCCGAAGTCAAAGGTCTTGCGAAACCCAGTTAGTTCAGTTTTATCATGATTTGGTTAGTAATCTGGACCGAGCAGTGGGTCGTGGCCACAGGCAGACGGATGTGATTGTCATGGATTTCGCTAAGGCCTTTGACAAGGTCCCACATAAAAGGTTATTATACAAACTTGACTTCTACGGGATTAGAGGATCTACACATAAGTGGATCGACTCGTGGCTCTCTGAGCGCTATCAAAAAGTGGTATTAGATGGCCGTGCCTCAGACCCAGTCCCGGTTCTTTCTGGTGTCCCACAAGGATCGGTCTTAGGACCGGTCCTATTTCTTATTTTCATTAATGATCTTCCTGACAACATCAGGTCATCTGTTCGGCTATTTGCTGATGATTGTGTTTTATACAGAAATGTCAAGTCACCATTGGATTGTCAAATTTTACAAGATGACCTGAATAGCTTGGCCAAATGGGAAATGGATTGGCAAATGAAATTCAATGTTAGCAAATGTCATTCAATGAGGGTGACGCGGCTACATCCAAGCAGGCATATAGATTTCAATTACACACTGCATCAGTAAACATTAGAACAGGTTCAGTCCGCTAAATACCTCGGTTTAACTATCACAGATGATCTTGATTGGGGTCAACACATTTCTGAAATTACATGCAAGGCAACTAAGACTTTGGGTTTTCTTCGGCGCAATTTGGCACTGGCACCTAGGCATACTAAGGAAGTTGCATACAAAACATTGGTTCGGCCTCAACTTGAGTATGCAGCTCCTATTTGGCATCCCTATCATGAAACTCAGATTGAGATGGTGGAGAAGGTGCAGAGGACTGCTGCCCGGTGGACCTGCAGGCGATGGAGGAACACCAGTAGCGTCGGTGAAATGCTAGACGAACTTGAGTGGCCATCCCTGGAGTCTCGCCGGGAGCGGTCCTCCTTAACCTTCTTCTACAAGATACACTCCGGTACAGTGTCTCTTGATAAAGACAAATACCTGACCCCGGCACCCAATCTAAGGCATACTCGGGCATCACATGAATCACAATACACAAGACCATTTGCCTATAGTGATGCCCTGAAAAATTCATTTTTCCCCAGAACTATTCCGGTTTGGAATAGTCTCCCTTCTTCAGTGGTCCTATCTAAGACCATTGAGGAATTTAAGGCTTCTATTTAAATCATTGGCCTAGAGGCATGCGTTTTAGTATGCCTCTCATCTATATCTTGTAAATAGTTTTAATGGTCCACCCCAAATGTTTAATTTTCCCTTGACTAAATTCTAAATTTAGCCACCCACCCCACACCTGAGGTGATGATCAGAAATTGATCGACTCAGTATCAGAAGATAGATAGATAGAACTTGTATTGATTATGGGCGCTTTCAAGTGGGTAAATTAAAGCAATGTATAAAAAGAAGATAAAATAAATATCATATTCACTTTTTGGCATACAAATGTCATCTCAATAACCTCTAGGGCAACCCAAAACAACAATTTGAATCTCTTATGAAACATTCAAAGTCAAAGTCAAAGTCAAGTCAAAGTCAAAGTCAAAATTTTATTCAAGACCCCCTAACCGAGGGTATGTGAAATATACAAACATAGTAACACAAATACATGCATGGCAATTGATGGACATCAAAGTAGCATGAGTCTATAAAATACATATAAACTACATTGCTTATTCTTTTCTAAATGCTTAAACGATTGTAATTGATGTTAAATTGAAATAATGAAAATTGAGATAATGAAAAAGGGAAGGTACAATGAGTACAAGATTATTTGAAAAGTTTCAAAATAATTTTGCAGAATTTAGCTAAGCGAAGAATAGTATTGTAGTCAGTAGAGTTAAAAAGATCATGATATTTTTGTATATTATGCTTTTTATAGTATTCAATAGGAATAAATTTCTTCCTTTGAGATTTTAGAAAATGACATTCAAATATATAATGGTATTCATCCCCCAAATTTGCACTATTGCATAAATTACAAATTCTGTCGTCTCTTGCAATTCCAATGTATCTACCTTTTTCAATTGGCAAATTATGATTCATACATCTAAATTTACTTAAGGATATTCTTAAATCTGTTGGAAGCATGGATAAATAATTTTCAAAACAATGGTTTCTCTTAAAAATTCTGTAATTAAGACATTTGGAAAGATCAAAAACAGAGTTATACCAATTTTGCTTAAATTGATCTATCAATCGACTTTTGACCATTTTCGCCAGGCAGTAATTAACGGGAACATTTTGGTGAATCCAATATTCAGAGAAACCACAGTTATTCAGCGTACTTTCAACACAATTTAGCCACTTAGAAAAATAGAAATTTCCAGTATGCAGCTTATACATAAGATTATACAATATACAAGAAATTTTATCTTGTTTACCACAAACCAATCTTTTCCAAAAACCAACCATACGTGACTTAATTAAAATATCAGCAGGATAACGTTCTAATTCACCATAAAGAATGGCATTTGGTGTACATTTCTTAAAACACATAATTATCTTATAAAATTGTAAAAATAATGATTCAATTATGTCAGACTTCTCATAGCCATAAATTTCAGCCCCATATAGTAAAATTGGTACTACCATACAGTCAAACATTTGTAGTTGCATATCAACTGGTAAATCTAGCTTTCTAGTTTTTCTCAACACACTAAACATAGCTTTTCTACCTTGTTCTAAAAGATGATTTTTATGCTTAACAAAAGATGCATTGCGTGTGAAGGTAACACCCAAATACACAAAATCATCTACAACAGCTAAAGTTTCACCATTATACGTAAAAACAGGCTTATTCTTTATTTTTCTTTTAGAAAATATAACCACTTTAGTTTTTGCAGGATTTACTTGAAGTTTCCATGTTTGACAATACAAATACATAGAATTTAGTGCAGCCTGCAGCTGTTCCTGAGACTCAGCCAAAATGACTGTATCATCGGCATATAACAAGAGATACAGTTTAAAATAGACCTCTACATCATCGGTGTCACAAAACAAATGTATAGCTTCAGTTATATTTGTCAAACCATCAAATCCATGTGAAATAAACTCTACTAAGTCATTCAAAAACAGTGAAAAGAGTATTGGAGATAAGTTCTCACCCTGACGGACTCCAACATTGCTAAAAAAATAATTTGACAAATGTTGGTTTTGCCGAACACATGATTTTGCACTATCGTACATACTATAAATAATCTTTAACATTTTTCCATTTACATTTTGCTGTAAAAGTTTTTGCCACAATGCCAAACGATTTACTGAGTCAAAAGCTTTCCTATAATCAATAAATGCACAAAATAAATGCTTATTTCGGTGCAGATACAAATCAACTAGACATTTAAGATTAAAGATATGATCCATAGTACTATAACCTTTTCTAAAACCAGCCTGTTCTTCACATAATACATTCATACTCTCCAAAAAACAATTAAGTCTGTTATTTAAAACAGAAGTAAACAATTTACCAAAACAGCTTAAAATAGTTCGCAGATTCACATGTTGATCAAGGTCATTATTTTTGTCAGATCAAGCGCGTCGTTGACATTGAGAATTATAATGTACGCAAAGGACTAAAATGAGCGACAACGGACACTTAGGATTCCGGGTCATCTCGACCAAAAATCGCTGGTAACATCGCGGGCTGGGTTGGCTCAACACTTTCAATAGAAAAACTAAACATTCACTGTCATTATCACTATCATCACCTCCAATGTCATTTCAAATCATCATTAACAACAACAACAACATCATCATCATCATCATCATCATCATCATCATCATCATCATCATCATCAACAACAACAACAGCAACTATTACTACTACTACTACTACTACTACTACTACTGCTACTACTACTACTACTACTACTACTACATCATCATCATCATAGCATCATCAACATTAATTTACTATCCCTGGTAAATTATGCTTAACCGGACTTACGGTACTCTTTGTACCAGTAACTAATTGCCTCTTTGTTGTTGTTGTTGTTTTTTTTTATCACCTCTGTGTTTGAAGTGGGAATTTCTTTCTGATAGCACCATTTCTTGGTCATTGCTTATTTTTCCTTTTTAATTCCAACTTTTACTTATCTCTACAATGAAACCCATAATGTTTTCCCTCATTTTTACTCCTTTTTATTTTCTTTTGGCGATTTCCACACTTGTGGCGCATTCCATATAACACTCTTCCTTAGGTGTATGGAGTACCGGCAGATTAAGATTCAGAGAAACGCGACAAATAAAGATCAGTACTGCTTTTTAACCGTGTCATTTATTTTTTCGCCAATAATTATATGTCGAAGAAACTGAGTGAGTAAGGACGGAAGAGGATGACAATCTTATTTTGTATTTATTTTTTTTTTTTTTCAGAGACGTCCCACGGAGCACAGGCGCTTGAAGTTATGGCCATAAATCATAAAAATAATGCTTCAAATAAGTGTCAACATATACTGAGAGGAACTAGAAACTTAAGTTATTTAATTATTATACTTTGGGTTGGAACCCCGTAAGAATCGAATCGCCTGTATTTGGATGCAGGCACCAACTGTCGGTGATTTTTTGTTAAAATGAATTGCTTTCCTGCCACATTAAAATCTAAACTCAGCGTGCTCCATCATTCTGTAAAGTTTCCTGGGAAAATTTCTTGGATCCGAGGAAATTTTAAGAAATAAATACATGCGTTTAAGTACCATCATCTATTTTCACTTACATTTTTACCGAACTGGACTTCCTGAGATAAGTGTTGCAGTATTCTTTGAACTGAAGGTTGTTCGTTGGTCGAGATAAAAACAAACAATAGTGGGTGTCAATACTTTGTTCACTGAGCTCAATTTTAAACAATGTGTGTATTGATTTAAAGAGTGGTATGAACTACCTGGCAGAAAGCTTTACTTAATTGTTCCAGAGTACGGGGATATGTGGTGGTGGGGTGTCGCCTATACTTTAGACTTCAGGTACACATTATGGACCCGGATAAATGCGTTTGATGAAGCCAAGTGTGCTTAGCCTTTTAAGTAATATTGTTGGTGTGATTTTTCCAGCCGAGGTCTTCTGATACAAGGTATTTTGCAGAAGACACGCTTTCAAGTAGGCTTCCAAAGGATCTAACAATTATTTTTATTACACAGCCATCATGGCCATGAAGGTAGAATTTGGTTTGGAAGTGTTTTTTGCATCGGGTCATACATGTATGAATGGTTTTCCATATTTCTCCATGCTTTCAATGTCTTTCTGATCTCTGTCCCAGCAGGCACATGACGTCAGAATGACGTCAGATCGACGTCGATGCCACGTCATGACGTCGCATCGACGTTGATATGACGTCATTCTGACGTCATGCGTCCGCTGGGGTGTCACATGTATGTCTGCAAATAGCCTGACTCTTGACCTCACCTGATCCGGGAGGTCGTTTATGTGCTCTTATATGGGGTAGGAATAGTATGGGCCTGAGAACGGAACCCTGCAGGACTTACGACGATACTGTAATGCTGTCGGAATTCCATCCATTTAAAAGGGCTTATTGGAAAAGGTCCCTCAGGACCTTTTCCACAGTGTTTACTTTGAATATGAAGAAAATTCTACCCATGATCGACTGCTCTCTCTCAATTACGCGTTTTGTCACATAAAGCGCTTAATAAAAACTAGTGAACCCGTCTATACTGACTAGACAGTTAACCACAATCAATTAAATTTATCCATTTTTGACACTCCCCGTCAAATAGCGGTAAAATATAGCAAGCAGTCTCGATCGTGGTGACTGCTTATCATAGCGCATCTAGGTTTAGATCGTAGATACCCTGACGAGGGGTACAGAAATTATAGGAACTCTATATGGCTGACTTTTAGTCCATCACATCGGTCCCATGGGACTGTTTCTGGTAGTGTGGCTGCAGGTCAAAATTCAGAACTCTGTCACAAATTGACTGCACTGCAAAATGGTTTTCTACACATCGACATATTGATTGTAATCGTGTTTCCTTTAGTATTGGCTTTGGTTCCATAACATCAGAAATTTTGGTCATTGCCTTGAGTGACAGATACACACACTGGTCAAGCGTTCATAACAAGAAACGACATTCATGTATAGGAAACGAAACTGAAACGTATGAGAATCGAAATTAATGACAAACCAGAGAATCAACAACACTGAAATCTAGAGCAAAATCTCTTATAACAAACGGCTGCTGACCTTTTCATTGGTTTCTTTTTAAAGAAGCCAACTTGTATTATGTATGGATGGTTTGACTTGACCACTTTGCATGGACACATTCCGGACCTTCAAATCGATTTACCAGTAATCAGACCGGGTCATTCAGTCGATTATCAGCTTTGCTTGGAGGCACATGCAGTTCATCTGTTTATCATGGCCACAATGCCCTATCGTAACATGAGTCAAAAGAATCAATATATATTCAAAATAAGTTTTGAGGAAAAAGTCAACACTTCGCTGACGATGACTTCGCGAACATTAAAGAGCATCGTGACCTCAATGGGCGGTTTCATACATTTTCCCATGCCCTACTTCACTGACCTGGTTTCTATCAAAATTTCCCCAAATTAAGCCAGTTCGGTTGACTGCATATTTAATGTATTCTTCTCTTCTTTAGTGCCTGAATGGATAGTACGCGGAAGTTTTCAATTTAAGCTGCGCCTTTGAAAAACACGTTTTCCGGGTTTCCGACAAGGTGGACATAAAACTGGATGAAAAATTACATAGAATGGTTAGATGGTTGAAAATTTGAAAGAGAGGGACTACACTGTATAAATAACAAAACCAAAGATGCTGATAAGCTGTGCAATCACACTGCAGCTTTATCGGCGACTTTGTTTTCAAATAAATTTGCGAAATATGGCGTTTCTAATGTCTCGGCTAAAGTGATATTATAAAACGCACAAAACCGTAGAAAATCACGCAAAGTCTATAAAACAATTTAGAAGAAACGTAATCATAGAGTAACATTTAGTAAAAAAAAAATGCAGTGTTTGATTTAATCTTTAACTATGTATTTAGTGCCTTTTACAGTTCAGTGTTTAATGGTGATCAGTTTGTGTAGATTAACTTGTGCGGATGTTTTGGCCCAAACCAGACTTATACCGAAACGCGAATCAAATGAAGACATCAGTAGGAACAGGGTCCAGTTCAACTGTCAAAATAGCAGCCTGCTCGCTCGTCTTCTTTACAAAGGAACGGTCGAAAATGCTGCATCCGAAAATGAAATGCAACTATCAAACTTTGAAAATCTACCGCTTATTGATAAAGCAAGGCATCATGTTAACGAGTTCAGCACGGATGAAAGGAACGAGAAACCATGGAATGTGACGAAACGATCGGTTGACGTGGAGCCAAACAATAAAGCAAACGGTTGTCGTTTGAAAGTTACGGACGATTCTGCGTTGAGGTTTGCTCATCGGATCTTGTATGACAAAGGCAGTGCATTCACTCTTAACCTGACGTTCCCGTCGTTTACAGGCGACAGAAATGTTACATGGAAACATGGTATCGTTCTACCATTCCAATGGGTGTGGGTTTATCAACAAACATTGGCATTTCTTAATATGCCACGCTCTGCGTCCATTTGGTCGTTGGGACTGTTAGATTTATATTACGAAATAGGACCATTAAGGATTGAAATCGAACCGTGTAACTTATGTGATTGTTACAACACCAAACTGGAAATCGGAGATAATAAGACTGATCATTTGATAGGACAAGCTCTAGGAGACATGATGCGTGGGCTTGCAATGAAGCATCTTCAATTTAACACGTCCCACTGGTGTTACATGAACAAAGCTAGTGAATCAAACTTATCACGGGCACTCGATAACAATTTCTTTAGCATAAGCCCAATTATACAGTTTGTGTGTTGTCATTATGATATAGAATTTGATCTCAACCTCCGAGTCAAATGTCAAGAAATACACGAATATGATAGCGTTTGGTGGGACGTACCGCTAGTTCTTGGAATACTGATGTGGCTGTATTTTCCTCTTTTATTCATGAAAGTGAGTGGAAAGATACACAAAGAAATCCTGAAGTCTTCTGTTGCTAACGAGGAGGTTGACCGAAATTCTGTGAACTTGCAAGTTGACGCACCAGTAATAACCACCAACAATGTACCTAAAAACAATGACAACAGTATTGTTTTCGATGACGGAAAGTCACCAATTACAGTATTCTCAATGGTTGCGTCGTCTACGTCAAAATTCATTCCCCGTCAACAAAAGAGCAAGTCCAGGATGGCGATATTCATGTATTCAATATTGACCCTGATAATTCCAGGAATAGAGGTTTTGGTTCACTATATCTTCCTTCTTGACTATATTCAGTCTCTTGCGGACGATAACATTTCATCCGGGTTTACGTCTGTATTAGCCGGATGGGATAAGGCTCAGAAGTCAAAGCTTAGCATATTTGGAGGGCCAGTTATTGCAATTTGCGCATATCTGGTGGTAGGTTGGATTCTGATGCTCTCGCCAAAAATAATGGCAAACCAGATTTATCGCGGAGTATGTGACAGTAGTGAAAAGACGAAAAGCATTTTGTCCATCAGTTTATCAAAGAAAGAAAAGCTTGGCTCAACCGAGATAAGAAAGCATAGAAATGGATACATTAGACTAGCTAAGCTTCAGGTTTGCCACTTATATATGCTTATAAATCCAGACTACTGGATACTTGCCGGGACATTGATAAAGGAACGATATGGATGGTTTGCATCCGCATTAAAATCTTGGCTGCCAGTGACACTATTCAGGATTATAATACTTTGTCTCTGTTTTCCATTTTATGCAGTATTTTGTTTGCTTGAGATTATTGTTGGACTACTGTACTACCCATCTCCCATGTTTAGTTTTCTCTTCTGTATAACTGTTGGATTCAGTTTGGGAATCAACAAGTATGTGTCGGTCAAAATAGTGCCGCGTTTCTCGCGTCTTGGGCTTGTCCTCCGTTACCCGATTAGTCTGGTTGTATTCTTGATGCTAATCTACTATCTGTACATTTTCACAGTACTTTTCATTGACAGTTTTTTCTTCGTTTCAAGAATCTTACTGTTCACATACACGGCAGTCGTGGCGTATCCACGGGAAACCTATGGTTACTTCATGCTGATTCTTTTGTCCGCCTATTTCGGTTTCAAAGGTTTCTTTCAATTCGGAAACACCTACAAACTGATGTTGAAACTTACTATCAAACTTTGTAAGAAAGACATAGTTCTCGGTGAATTTGTGGTCCGCAAAGTTAAGCTAGACGGCACTGAAACATATGGGGTTCCAAAACAAATGTTCGAATTCTTGGTTGACCATATCAGACCGCGAAGGGTTCAAATCTTTCATACTACCCTCCGCTTTGTGACCATGGTCTTTATCTTAAGCATTTCTATCGTTCTCATGGAACGGTTTGAGAAATTTGAAGATATCAGTCTTATGGTTCACGTTTTTATAACGCTTTTTATCTGTGCCATACCGACCATTTTCAATATGATTTTCCAGAAGAATAAGAAACAAAAACTAACAAAGAAAATAAAGAAACATTTGCGAGGCTGGATTTTGAGTCAAAAGGTACCTTCGAATGATGTCAACCAAAATGAGGGATAAGGAATACATGCTCCTGACACATAATACAGTATGGGTATTGTCTTCTATGCCTGTTAGTCGATATGTATCTTGAGTTTTCCGAAGGTGGGAAATAATTATTATGTCCACTGACTTGTATGTCACTTGTGACGATCAGTGGTTTGTGTAAAATACTCTTTTTATATGTCACTTGAAATTTTTGTTAGAAGTAGAAACACATTTTTCTTGGGTAAATATGGTATTTTAGTGATGACATCTTTTTCTATCTTTCAATTATTGCGCTGTTTACTGCATGATTTTTATGGACGCGCAAATGATTTGCTCATCTTCGGGTATACCATTCCTTGCCCTGTTTCCATCGTAATTATCAATGCAGTGAATAGTATATCTAAAGTAAAAAGAATGCAGCAAACTTTATATCAAATAAACAGACACATGCTTTATAAGAATACACAATTGAATGACCTCGTACATGTAGGTAAATGTTGAATACATAGTTGACAAAAAGAACGTACACAATATCTGAGGCAAAGCCATGAATAATGAATTTATGGTTTGTACATAATATTTATAAATGCTTTTGTTTCCAGTGTTATTGTTATTTTACAATGAATTAATACATTTAAGAAAATATATTGATGTGATTGTTAGCCTAGAATCTTGCAATATATACAACTGAAACTTTAATAAACACCGGATACAGATTTTTTTCATATATTGCATTCACGTTAAGTATTTCATATCAAGTTGGCAACCCCCAAAGATCCATAATGTCCGCTTTTATGTAAATGTTTACTTCAATTCTTGAATCTGGGGACTTTCAGAAAAATGTCATTTACGTCACGATTTTCAAAAACAAATACAAGAACTTGAATGCTTTAAATTCCTTACAGTCAATAATTTCGAGGCACTTTACGAAGGGTGCAAAAGAAGTGACATCCTGGATCTTTGTGGTTTGCTACTGAATGTGGGGTTGAACGTAGAGCTTTCTCAGTGATACAAGTATACGAAAATATCACGCCGGAAAACTTGCCCATGAACTTGCACATGAAAACATTACGAAAACTTGCCCATGCAATATACAGAGAATTTTTTCAGCATTAAAAACTGAAAATTCCATCGATTTTTTTTATCAATACATCTTTTATGGGTAGAGTACCTATAATCTAAAATAAATAAGAAAGATAGGTATACCCCAGTTTACAACAGTGGGTTTAAGGGGGTATATATTGCACGGATATGTTTTCCTGGTGTTTTAAATAACGTTTGAACAGTACAGTACCATCACAGTGATTATGGGACTTTTTATCATGTAATTTGCGACGATATGATTATCAGATGAAAATCCTAAGTAAAATCTGTTGATATTACTTTGAGCTTGTTATTATATTAGGTATGATTTTATGAATTTTCGCCTTTCGAATTACTTTACATACAAAATGATCGGATGTTGAATGCATACTGGACTGACAAAAATATTTGATGAACAAAATACTGTGTTCAGAAGAAAAAATTTCATTGGAAAATTTTTTGATTTTTCTAATTATATTTTCGCTCAAAACATACATTGTGGGTACACGTTAGAACCGCCTCGCCGTTTTACTATAGTGGGGCATAAGGGGGTATTTATTGCACGGACATCTTATCCTGGTGAATAGTTCGTACATTATATAATATACAATTTACATTGTTTCCAGTTGTTGTTGTTGTTATTTTTACAAATAATTGATACAGCATTTTAATATGTTGATGTAATTATAAGCCGAAATGTTTCAGAAAAAATGCAAAAGATTGTGTCAAATTTCTTACAGTCAATTATTTCGAGGCACAATTTAGATGATACGACGATAGATGAAAACACTCCTCCTGTTGATGCTTACCTAAGGTCGAGCAGTATAGTATCACCATTGATCGTGGTTTGACTTTCCATATATGTGATTACAAATTGTATCAGTAAAGCTGATAGTTATTTGAGAAGCTAAAGCATCATTGGTACGGGTTTATGATTTGAATAGTACGTTGTATTTTACGCACAAAATGATTTGTTCTTTTGTATAGCGTTTCACATTATTTTAGTAAACCGTGGCAAAGATAGGAGGTTTTGTTTACTTTTGTTACCTCTTTCTATTTGAACCGCACCATGAGAAAAGGGTACAAGTAGGCAAAGATCAAGAAAAGGCGCAACCAGAAAAAAGATTCTCACTCCAAAAACCGAGATGGGAAAAAAACTAAATTAACAATCAGGTACTTGTACCATGAAAACATATCGTTAGCCGAATGGGCAGCTATTTTCCCAATAGGTGGCCACTCAGTTACCTAAACTTAACTAAAAATATGAAAACATACATATGGCGCCAACAGCACAAAAAATTAAACACTAAGACATAAAACGAAAGAACCACCACATAACAGAAGTATCGCCTTGGAACGATTAGTAATATAAAATTACTGGCGGGTTTAAATCGATTTTACAGGTACCTAACCTCACCCTCAGCTTCTGTAAACATCCTGATGAATCAAAAGCGAGGACTCAACAGATTCAGTAAGCTGCCCGACGATGGAGATCCCTGGGCGCCGAATAACTTACTAACTCCGGAGCAAAACGAAAAACATCAGTTGGACCCTGGTGGGCCAAGCAACGGACAAGAAGCTCCGGCCCCAACCAACTAAAGTGAATAGCTTTAAGTCGGGGCCATCATAAAGTCTGACGCCCGACCCACCGGCGTGCAATTAAAGAAGACAGCATAGTTAACAACCATGATTGGGTCAAAACTAAGCATGCAGACTGTCGCATATAACATTCAAGTTATAACCTATACGTCTGTAACGTGTAATGATTTTTCTGAAAACCGGATTTTTGCCTATGCGAAAACAAAGGCGCAAATCAGCTTCGCAGTAACTGATCAGCGCCTTTGTTTTCGCTGTACAAGGATAGTACAATTTCTCTTCTACAAGGATAGTACAATTTCCCCGAAGACCGGTTTTCTTACGTTGCGGCTTATTAACGTATGACTGTGCTTTAAGCATGGACATTTCAGTTTATTGCATAAGTGCCTGTAAAATACAGACTCATGAGTCTTTTAGCATCGAATTCCGTTTGGAATGCGCTAACAGGAAGAAAAAACATCTGGAGGCAGATTTTGAGGCGAAGCCAATGAATAAATGATGTCGACCAAAATGCATATTGATATCATTGAGGGAGACAGTGAATAGTACGTTGTATTTGTGGTGAATATTAACATAACTGAGGGTCTGGATCGGTGGTCCTGGTATTCACTAATCACTAAAAATTTAGCCATTTATTCACTGTCATTAAAATTTTGGCTTATTCATTAAAATTAGCTCGATTATTCATTAAATATGATAATTACTAGTCACGCCTTCTTCACCCAGCTAATATCCATAAGCAAATAGGTGTTCCCCACCTAAGGCATCCCTTATCTCAAGCCACAAGGACTAGTTCTATGATATTAAATTGTAGACTGCTGAGTGTAACCTTGATATTAACATCTTGAGAGAAGCATATATACTCTGCTAGACCACAAAGCCTCATATAAATTTTCCGAAATAGTATACCGATTGTTTTAGCAAATCCCCTTTTAAATCTGTTGGGAGTATAATCCCCTCAACCTTAAATACTGAATATGCCCTAAGTTTTACCCTGAATCTTTCTCTTCAATTATGAATACCAATGGTTAGTTAAGAAAAATTGTAACTTCAGAAGTAAAAGTTATAATAAAATGCTGTTGTTTAGTTAGTATGGAAGTACTATGTGATGCATGGGTTTTGTGCTTGTTTCTGATTGTACAATACATTTTAATGATGCCTTAAATACCGAGCGAGCGAAGCGAGCGAGGAAAAAAATATGTAGCGCCATATTGCCAGATAGATTTGCATTAACGTTCTTAATGCTGCCTTGTTTCTGATTGCAAAAGGACACTATAATTATGCCCTGTCATATAAAAAGCAAGGAGATGTCTATCCATAGAAAAGATTATCATTATAGGATTGGAACATACATAATAAGGACAAAGTGGGGTAATAGAATGAAAAGAAAATACATATACACAAGCAAACAAAAGAGTGAAATAGTATCTGGCTCAATAAACAACCAGAATGATTTAAGTTATGTTTCTCTGCCTTAAAATGACACATTTTTTTTTTCAATTGGAGCATGAGGTGAGCCCTACAAAAAATGCTTGGCTTCCAGACATATGTCTTTCCAAACATTCAAGGATTTCTGAAAAATGAATACAGCATTTGAAATAAATCGGGTCTGGGGGCGTCCAGATCCCAGAAAAAAAAATGAAATTCTGGAATGTCAGGGAGGCCATCTAAGACAATTCCATAGCCAAATTTGAGCATATTCATTATTCTTTAAAATGTTATTATTTACTATTCATTATACTACTCTGCTATTCATTAAAAAGGGCTGGGGTGGGTAACAAGAAGCTTCGTTAGCCCAATTTTCTTCGCTATGTCTTCGTTGGACCTTCGTTAGCTAAAATTTGGTTAACAAGAACTGGGGTGGGTAACAAGAATATTTTCGTTAGTTATACATAGCGAAGGCTTTACGAAAGCATCAACGAATGAATAGCGAAGACTTTACGAATACGAAAATCCGGTAACAATATCGATTCGTAAACCCTTTCGTTAGTTAATAACGAAGATGTGTAGTTGCTGTGTAGAACAAAAATCTCATTACACGCACTAATCAAAAGCTCACATAATGTGGAGAAAATGACAATTAAAACACAAATAAATAAATAAATAAATAAATAAGATACAATGAAATAAGATTACAAACAATAACATATTTTAGATTTTAAGAGGTGTTGAATGTATTTTTTTTTATTTTTATTTTTTTATTATTATCATTATTATTTTCTATTATTATTCATTTATTTATTTATTTTTTTGCGGTGCTTCAAAACTAGAAATCTATTGGCTGCGTTAAGAAGTGGGGGTCTTGGTCTATAACAGACTTGAGACAGTTGGACTCTAGCGCTGTTTTTGAACATCTTGAATTGGTCTCGGTCTAGCTCGTACGAATTCCGTACGTACAACCTAGAGAGAGCGAGAGAGAGAGAGAGAGAGAGAGGATAAAAAGGGTCACGCTTAAGTTACATGTACTTTAAAGCCTACTACCAAGTAGCTATCGTACGCTCTTTTTATTACGAATTTGACATGAACAATATGCTTCGATTTTAGGGCTTGAAATCATTTAAAAATAAATAAAAATAAGTAAATACATGCAAATGAATCGTCCACCGAATGGTTGTAGTGTACGTCCCGATTTCAAAAACTACAGTACGATTTGTTCTGCCATATACTACAAGTTATGCATCAGTCATTTTCATCCCGGTTTCTCTAGGGTCAGGGATAACGGGGACACAGCGGGGCTAAAGTCCCAGGTTTTGACGGCAGTATAGGGGATGTGCGGGATTATTAATGTCCCATCTATACATGGTCACATTAATTAACATTTAATGTTAATTGTACGCATTGTTAACATTTATGGTCCTTATTTAATTTGCAAAAGTACCTGCACATTTACATGCATAAATTCAATTCCCCCTGTCATGATTCAGTTTCATTAGAACAACTCCCGGCTATTATTTCACATTGATTTTGTCAGCCTCCGGGGATCCGGAGCTTCTAGCATTGATTTTACCACAAATCCCTACTTTCAGTAGGGCTTTAAAAATTAAAATCAAAGCCCCGCTATACTCATGCCGTGGAGGGGCCGTTGATACAAATGACTGGGGATTTAGTTAAAAGATACTTGTAGAAAGAAATAAGTAAATACAACTCGCCTTCGTCTCGCTGTAATACTTATTTCTTTGTACTCTTTTTAACCATAACTCGTATCTCAAACAATGTCTATACGACACGTTAAGGACAAAAATATGTCGTAGATGCTTTGAAGAAAGAGGCCCCTGTCAATACTTCAAATGTTTATTTATTCTTTCCAAAATGGCCGAAAAAAATAATTCATGCATTCTACCTCAAACAATCATATTTAAGAACAATATGACAGGGGCGGAACGAAGCACAGAACATTCCATCATTGTTAATTTGCACTATGTCCAGATATTAAAATGTGTTTTGGGCTATTTTGGATTTCCTTCACTTATCCACTTTGACAAACAGAAAAATGAAAAATGAAAGCAAATGAACCACACAGAAACATCCACTAGATTTGTTCAGTCGTAGACATCTCGTCATGGTCAAGGTAACAAAGCATGTTCAAATCGCTGGCTGTTTTATGTGAATAAACTGGTTGCAGGATGACTTGTTTAACATTGGTATCCCATTTTCAAAATTTTGTCACAAAGTACTTTGAAAAATAATTGTTTAATCCGCACAACTCTTTCATTTCTAAAGTTAAATGCAAATTGAACATTTCAATGCAAAACTCGACGCTCCTTCTTCATTACAGCCAGTCGATTTTGTCTAAAATGAGGGTGCACGGTTTCTTGGGAAAAAAAATCAGAATTATGCTTACCTGTTTTGTGGTCATGTCGACATGTTGGACAGTTCGAAGATGGAGGGAAAAAAAAAAAACTTTTTTTTTTTTTGAGGGAAAAAAACGTTTTTTTTTTTTTTTTTTTTTTGTTTTTTTTTTTTTTTGTTTTTGTTTTTTTTTTTTTTTTTTGTTTTTTTTTTTGTTTGTTTTTTTTTTTTTTTTCAGATATTCGATTTTTTTTTTTTTTTTTTAGATATTCGATATTATCAGAGGTGGGGTCAGTAAGAATCCCACCAGACATAAAAATTTATACAATCGGTCAAAACATAGCCGAAAATGGAAATAATACCATTTTGAATGACAATATACCATTACCGAATGCTTAACGACTGCCTCAGATCCTTCGTAAAAGTTAGACTTTATAACGAAGATTTGTCACATTTCGTTATTTACGAAACAGGGGTGGTTAACAAGAAGCTTCGTTAGCCCAATTTTCTTCGCTATGTCTTCGTTGGACCTTCGTTAGCTAAAATTTGGTTAACAAGAACTGTTTCGTAAATAACGAAATGTGACAAATCTTCGTTATAAAGTCTAACTTTTACGAAGGATCTGAGGCAGTCGTTAAGCATTCGGTAATGGTATATTGTCATTCAAAATGGTATTATTTCCATTTTCGGCTATGTTTTGACCGATTGTATAAATTTTTATGTCTGGTGGGATTCTTACTGACCCCACCTCTGATAATATCGAATATCTAAAAAAAAAAAAAAAAATCGAATATCTGAAAAAAAAAAACAAACAAACAAAAAAAAAACAAACAAAAAAAAAAAACAAAAACAAAAAAAAAAAAAAAAACAAAAAAAAAAAAAAAAAAAAAACGTTTTTTTCCCTCAAAAAAAAAAAAAGTTTTTTTTTTTTCCCTCCATCTTCGAACTGTCCAACATGTCGACATGACCACAAAACAGGTAAGCATAATTCTGATTTTTTTTCCCAAGAAACCGTGCACCCTCATTTTAGACAAAATCGACTGGCTGTAATGAAGAAGGAGCGTCGAGTTTTGCATTGAAATGTTCAATTTGCATTTAACTTTAGAAATGAAAGAGTTGTGCGGATTAAACAATTATTTTTCAAAGTACTTTGTGACAAAATTTTGAAAATGGGATACCAATGTTAAACAAGTCATCCTGCAACCAGTTTATTCACATAAAACAGCCAGCGATTTGAACATGCTTTGTTACCTTGACCATGACGAGATGTCTACGACTGAACAAATCTAGTGGATGTTTCTGTGTGGTTCATTTGCTTTCATTTTTCATTTTTCTGTTTGTCAAAGTGGATAAGTGAAGGAAATCCAAAATAGCCCAAAACACATTTTAATATCTGGACATAGTGCAAATTAACAATGATGGAATGTTCTGTGCTTCGTTCCGCCCCTGTCATATTGTTCTTAAATATGATTGTTTGAGGTAGAATGCATGAATTATTTTTTTCGGCCATTTTGGAAAGAATAAATAAACATTTGAAGTATTGACAGGGGCCTCTTTCTTCAAAGCATCTACGACATATTTTTGTCCTTAACGTGTCGTATAGACATTGTTTGAGATACGAGTTATGGTTAAAAAGAGTACAAAGAAATAAGTATTACAGCGAGACGAAGGCGAGTTGTATTTACTTATTTCTTTCTACAAGTATCTTTTAACTAAATCCCCAGTCATTTGTATCAACGGCCCCTCCACGGCATGAGTATAGCGGGGCTTTGATTTTAATTTTTAAAGCCCTACTGAAAGTAGGGATTTGTGGTAAAATCAATGCTAGAAGCTCCGGATCCCCGGAGGCTGACAAAATCAATGTGAAATAATAGCCGGGAGTTGTTCTAATGAAACTGAATCATGACAGGGGGAATTGAATTTATGCATGTAAATGTGCAGGTACTTTTGCAAATTAAATAAGGACCATAAATGTTAACAATGCGTACAATTAACATTAAATGTTAATTAATGTGACCATGTATAGATGGGACATTAATAATCCCGCACATCCCCTATACTGCCGTCAAAACCTGGGACTTTAGCCCCGCTGTGTCCCCGTTATCCCTGACCCTAGAGAAACCGGGATGAAAATGACTGATGCATAACTTGTAGTATATGGCAGAACAAATCGTACTGTAGTTTTTGAAATCGGGACGTACACTACAACCATTCGGTGGACGATTCATTTGCATGTATTTACTTATTTTTATTTATTTTTAAATGATTTCAAGCCCTAAAATCGAAGCATATTGTTCATGTCAAATTCGTAATAAAAAGAGCGTACGATAGCTACTTGGTAGTAGGCTTTAAAGTACATGTAACTTAAGCGTGACCCTTTTTATCCTCTCTCTCTCTCTCTCTCTCTCTCTCGCTCTCTCTAGGTTGTACGTACGGAATTCGTACGAGCTAGACCGAGACCAATTCAAGATGTTCAAAAACAGCGCTAGAGTCCAACTGTCTCAAGTCTGTTATAGACCAAGACCCCCACTTCTTAACGCAGCCAATAGATTTCTAGTTTTGAAGCACCGCAAAAAAATAAATAAATAAATGAATAATAATAGAAAATAATAATGATAATAATAAAAAAATAAAAATAAAAAAAAATACATTCAACACCTCTTAAAATCTAAAATATGTTATTGTTTGTAATCTTATTTCATTGTATCTTATTTATTTATTTATTTATTTGTGTTTTAATTGTCATTTTCTCCACATTATGTGAGCTTTTGATTAGTGCGTGTAATGAGATTTTTGTTCTACACAGCAACTACACATCTTCGTTATTAACTAACGAAACAGAAACTAGCGAAGGGTTTACGAATCGATATTGTTACCGGATTTTCGTATTCGTAAAGTCTTCGCTATTCATTCGTTGATGCTTTCGTAAAGCCTTCGCTATGTATAACTAACGAAAATATTCTTGTTACCCACCCCTGGAGTCTATAAGACGGGATTTTGGCCTCAAAATTCGTGAAAAAATTATTGAATCATAAATCTGTGAGTAATACTCACACATATAGTACAACGTACCGTGTTTCTAGAAATGACGTCAGAACGTCCAAAAAAGCACGTGACCACGCTATGACGACGTCACTAAACAAGATGGTCGCGCCATTTTCCTCAATTTTCAGCTATTTTCCAATGTTCATGTCGAAAATTAAGTACCGCACCACCCCTCGACCAAACTGAGATTTTGCATAATAAAAGAATAACGTCTGAACTTCTTATCACCAAAGTTTTGTTTTGGTCGAGGGGTGGTGCGGTATCTAAAATTAGTAAATAGACATCGGCTTTCATGCAAAAAGACATAGAGCGTCCTTGACAACGCTGCGGAAACGTAAGAAAACAATTGTGCAACGTGATAAATTTTGCTTGTAAAGTACTGTTACTTCTTTGTATGAGTGATTTTCTATCTATACTGATTTTTAGCTCCTAATTGTTCTTTTTAATCCAATTAAGATCAAATCTATGCCTATTATTATCGTATTATAGCCTATACCCATGCGCTTAGTGCTCTCACGGCGTTTCCAACAAATGACGTCACAGAGAAAAAAACACGCACGCTGTGCTTGACGTCACGTCGCACTTGCTCGAATCAATTAAAATTATTTCGCAAACTAATACTTAAGTCTTCTGCAGCCGTGTGTCGTTTACCACGTACGGCGGTCCTTATTGCCATCAGAGTGGTAAAAGCAACGGTTGATTTCTTTCCGCTTTGAATCATTTGACCATCTCACATTACGGAAACTTGCCCATGCAATATACAGAGATTTTCAAAGTTGTAAAAAAATGAAAATTTTCAGTGGAAAATTTTTGACATTTTTCTTATTTTTGCTCAGAACATAGATTGTGGGTACACGTTAGAACCGCCTCGGCGAGGCGGTTCTAACGAGTACCCACAATCTATGTTTTGGAGCAAAAATAAGAAAAATAGGTATACCCCTGCATACCCCAGTTTTACTATATAAAAGTGGGGTTTACGGGGGTATACATTACACTGACATGTTTTCATGATGATCTCTATGTCCAGTATGGGTTCGAGCTCAGTGTGTGTGGGGACACGTGAAACAAGCAAAAGCTCTACTTACGGGTGTGCCGGTATTTAACAGTAATAAAAGCCGCCTCATCTCATACGATAAAACATAAAAGGATAATCAAACTGAATAAAAACAAAGCATCGGTTAAGAGCGCGGTCTCTTAATCATTCGATCATATCACCGCTGTGTCTGGTGTAGGTTCGAGCCCCGCACTGGCCACATGTGAGACAAGCCGTTCTGCTTGCGGATGCGCCAGTGTTCTCCCGTTTTCGTCCCACCTACTGATTGACCCGTCTCATATGAGCTGAAATAACCTTGAAAAGGACGTAAAACTTCAAATAAATAAATAAATAAATAAAAACAAAGTAAATAAACAAAACATGGTGATGCACCCCGTTTGATCTTTCTCTGTGACACTTTCCGTTGGGTGGTCGGATGGGAATATGGGCCCCGCCAACTGGGGCCTAGGAGCAATAGATGGACTGATTGTGCCTCCAGGCAAAGCTTCTAATCTCCTGAACGACCATCTGATTACTGGTTTACCGCTCATGTCTGGTTCTGCCCAGGAAAAGTGGTTTAATCAAACGCATCCATACATATAAGCCTTATTGGCTTTGTTGGGTGGATATATACTATAAGACTTAAGTTTAGCAATTTTTTCATCCATCATTATTTTCAAAATCAAATGTTTGAAAAATTTACATACGCTTTTAATATGTCAAGTGATGCTCAAATTCATGTTTCGAGACGAGTTTGTGTGCTTTTCTCACGTCCACGAGTTGCTACGTTACGTTTAAAAAATCATGCAAATCACGTGCGCAGCATTCCACATGCATCACAAGCTACCAATTTTTGCCTTGTTTGATTGGTAAAAGTGTCATAACGAATAAACCGGAATGACATTTGAAAAAATCCGTGAGGGGACGCCGTCATGGCCTGATGTTAAAACAGCGTAACACGAAGATCAATATGCTCAGTGCAGACAGGAAGAAAAAGAAAGCCAATTGAAATTTCTAAGCTTGCTAGGGTACGATACAGTCTCCTAGAACCATATTCCATCAGCTGATAGCATCAAAAACCGGTATCATGACGCCAGACAACGTCAGGCTATCATGACATAGGGCAATGCCAATTTGACGTCATAGTGACGTAATCAATCTTTAGGCAACCTACGAATATCAGGTTTGATAATTTACGGCATGGAAAGATGGATTTGTATCGGAACAGCTGACAGGAAACAACCTGCGTGGTGCGAATACCGTGAATATCGCCGATACGTTTTTGGTCCTGTAAACGTTAAACGTAAACGTGCAAGACTAGACCTGACATCACATCAAACCTTATAGGCTTACTAAGCGAACGTTTTCTCGTAAAAGCGAATTCGCACGTCATTTCAGCAATTAAACACATATGGGTTCACCTCGGAAGAAATCACAGGGGACAAAATCACGTCAGTTACGTCATACACCGGGGGCGTTACCTGGTACCATAATGGAACCAAATCTGTACCATCATGGTACTGTATTCTTTTTGAGCACAAGAAGATGTTTAATGATTGTTTTGAGAATAAAAGGTTAACTTTTCATATGCCGAGAAACAATGTGAATTTTGAGGTGACACCCCTGTAAGCTTTGACGTAGCGTAATTGCGTCAGGAAAAGATGGCTTTCCGGCGAAATATGGAAATTGTGGTTCCTTAAGGATTAAATATTGATGGGCTAAAGAGTTTAGTTCAGTTCATCTTTATACCAATTTGCCATTTCGAAATCAAATAAAAATTGCTAAACTTAAGTCTTATAGTATATTTATGAAGCATATTTTGAGTGTCATGTCATCCTAATATTGGGTAAATGTCTCATAAAAGGGGGGCATCGTCCCGACATGACCACTGCTGTTGACTGGGACGTAAAGCATCATTTCAAACAAACAAACCAGCGTACAAAGCTTTCGCCTGGTTTTGGTATACTGATATTGCATTGTTTTGTCTAGAATGAAACGTAAGAACAGAAATTTACAATCCCAAACCAATCACAGGCGGGTATGTACATCACAGAAATGTTATAACGACAGAATGACTGGCAAATAGTCGGAGTAAAAATCTGAAAACGTATTCAATGTGTAACTATTTATGTACGTCTGTGTTTTTAAAACAGAAAATGTTTTCGTTTACATGGTTATAGAATTTAAATACTTTCATCTTCATGATTGAATCATTTATGCATTTTATCATATTAATGAACTTAGAGCATTAAGATATTTCATCTAAAAGAAAACATTCATTAATAGTTTCAAGGCTTAGATTTTCAAGGGAAGCAACTAAGCCACAAACTCATCACTGTTGGTAAACTGTTCCGCGGGCAAATGTTTGGTGAAGCTGAAGTAGGCATATCCAGCTATCTTTTATATGGTCTCATATACAAACCACAAAATGTTGGCAGATCATTCATTAAAGCAAAACGTGGACAGAGTGAGGCGACAACAACTGACTTTCTCCCCAAACTATTTGCTTTGGTTTGTCGTACAGCGTCAAGATGGTCATGTTGTCCGAATCCCGAACTATAAAACGCAACGCCGCTCCCCAGTGGCCAACAAAAAAGTACATGTAATAACAAACAAACCCAGAGTAACATATACACTTGGCAAAAATGCCAACGCACTAGTTTTAAAAATTGAATAACTTTCGTTTCATTTAGGATTTTGCTTTCAAATTTAGCACACTATTCCTTGACGAGCATTTGCGCATAATGACAACACAAATTTAAATAAATTTAATCACGTGACCATGTCATAAGAAGATTATGCAAAAACAGTTTTTCTGCACCTGCTGATCGTGGTGACTGTCTTTTGGCAATCGTTGAATGGAATTAGACAGCTTGATGTTCGTCAAATGGAAGTCACAAAAAAGATTTCGCCTCTCTGTCGAAAACTTCGCTAGAGCGGTCGGCAAAGTAGACAGGGTAGCTCGTTTAGCGTCGTTACGTTTAAAATACGTTTACAATCAATGGAACAATGTCCTTTCATCTTCGCCTTTTTACTGTAACAAGTTGCATGATATCATAGTACCTCTAGTTTGGGCGTCGACCGTTACTTTTTATGTTGACATTTCAGTCACGTTTACCTCTGTCTGTCGTTCCAAGACATCGTCGCCCTCCACAGTAATTCACATGCAAGTGGTAAACGTTTGGCTTCAAATCTGCTTTGCTCAGTGGGCTAACAGTATTAAAATTGTGACCGGACCAGATTCTGTCAACACGAAATCGCTTTCAGTGTTAGTAAGAGCAAAGGGGGTTCGATTATCCACCGGTTACTGGCTGTGCAAGATAAAACAATCTGGACCCTTAAGAAATCAAATTGTTAATAACAAGTCTTTTAGAGACGCTTTTTTCGATACAAAACTGACTTTTATGTCCATGGGTGTTGTACTTTTTTCTCAAATTCAATAACATTATTGAACAGATCATGGTTTTGGACTTAATTTGCGATTTTCACCGGCGTATCGATTCTATTGATTTTATTTAAGCAGCTTTCGATTTTTCGAATTAAGGGTACAGTTTCTAAAAGTTCGATAATTTTCGACCGAAATCATCGATTGCAATAAAATTTCAGCATTCTGCTCCAAAATGGTTATTTTCATCATGTAGAGAAATTGAAGACTTACAGTCTTTTCGTTTTAGAATTATTAAACAAAATATTACTAGGTGCGTTGGGATTTTTGTTAAGTATATGCCTACATGTACATTTATACAGCTCAATATCAAAATTAAATTAGCCATATCATTCATGTACATGCTCATTCCCGTGTCAAATATACGAATACCAATAAAAACGATTCTCGTGAAAAATGTGTGTTCAGATTTGTTTTCCTTTCCTTAGTTTGTTTATTTCATTGCATGCTTATAATGGTCATGTGAAGCTGCCTCGATTTTATGGGACTTTTACCCAAAATCTGAATGCCATGACATCCAAAATGTGCTTTAAATATACATGTAACCACCAAAGTAAACCACTAAGGTATGTATGGCTGGTTGACTTGAAACCACTTTTCCTGGGCAGGCTTGGACCTGTGCTGATCTACGGCGTACGAACTTTGCCCTGCATCTATTTCTTTATGGCACATATTCCCACCGACCGCCCTTCTTTCTTTCTTTCTTTCTTTCTTTCTATTCTTTCTTTCTTTCTTTCTTTCTTTCTTTCTTTCTTTCTTTCTTTCTTTCTTTCTTTCTTTCTTTCAGTTTAGATATTCATTGATTTATTTATTTTTACAAAACGCGCTGGAGTCGGTGGGAGGGACATTGGCCGCCGCAATGATTGGGGCCTTAAGAAATAAATGGGTAAAAGCATAGTTGTTGACTGGTAAGTAAAGCATCAATTAAAAAAAAAAAAAAAGGAAAAACTTTGCCTCGGCATTAAACACGTCACTTTTATGATAATGCGCTCCTATACGTCACTTTTATGATAATGCAGTAGCGGTACCAGCTTAGACACGACACAAGAAGTTTATATCTACACATGTACATGTATGTGACATACACACAATTTCACCTACGATAAAAGTAGGCAATGACCAGGAAATTGTACAATTAGAAAGAAATTCCCACTCCAAATACCGAGGTGAGAAAAAATAAGTTAACATCATATGCTGACATCATACAGGCTTATTTTTTATATGTGTGTGTACTCCTCGTTCAAATGCAAACGTTTTCTTTAGGCCCACTTGCAAACGAAGCAGACAACCGATTTTACATTGGCGTATATGTGGTGAAGGCAAATAATCGCTCATATATGATCATATTACAGGTGCGTTCACTTATTAATATACCCCTGCCATATTCAGAAATAAATTGACAACTCTTCTTGTTTTTTAACCATCGTCACTGGCAAGAAATGGACAACTGGATGAATTTGTTTACATAATGTGTTAAATATGTCTATAAATATATGCTCTGTATATAAAACTTCCAGATCTTGTCATGCTGTATGCCTAAATTGATTACATAACATATGGAGCCAAATTTTTAACAAAAATTTCGCTGATATTCAAGTTTCAAAGATTCCACAAGGAACCGTGGTTAATGATTTGTAATTTTATTTATGAATTATGAACAAATAACGATTTTTTTGTACTACGGCTGAAAATTTGGTGTCTTTATGAGCACTATTTACAAAGTTACACCATGATTTTCATTTATTGTACATTTTAGAATTTCATGGTAGAACGGTAGTTTCAATATGAAACTAAGCATGTCAGTGATATTTTGCAAGAAAATTAATAATGTACTAGGACGGTTTTACGACCAAAGCTTGCTGGTGGGTTCCTTCATGAGGTAAGCATGTCTTAAAGCACTGTGGAGTAACCCATGCGAATCAAAGCGAATTGTAATGACAGAGAACCGACACCAAACATGAAAATTCAAGGTCGTGTTCGTCTAAATCAAAGAAAACGGACTGACAATGACTCTGATTAAGACTCCCGTCCCTCTCCCCCACCCTAACCCCGAAAAGAAAAGTTACAGTACATGTGATATAGGGCAATACAACCGATAAACAGTGATACCACAAGTTTTATCCTTAAAAGCAGTTAGAAGCTACATCTTTAAGTTATCAATGGCCAAAGTTTATAATCAACTCACTGACAAAAGTACATTCAAATGCAATAAAATTGAAGCATGATTACGTAATTCACTTCCTGGAATAGATCAGCACCCGTAACCACATTCATTATCAACACGGAAATCTAAATGCAAATCTGATTTGAAGTTATCGCATAAAATTTAAATAAATTTAAATATTTACATTTCTGATGCAAAGTCTTAAATGAATCTATAGAATTGAAATGCGATTCATACTTTCATGAACAACATCGTGTCACGCGACGTCACATGATCAAACTTGAAGTCATGGAAAACCATGGCTCTCCCCAATGTGATTGAACGTTGTAAACGTTATGACGTCGTTTCAACACACAGTGTGTGTAAATTCTCTATTTGCTTATAAATTTGACCGCCTTGATGATTTTTCAACAGCGATACAGAGAAATGAATATAAATATAAGCAATGAGTTTAATTTTTCTGATGTTCATGGAGCTATGAACGACAGTGGGTCGCTAGCAAAGCTTACATGAATCCCTTCGGGGTTCATTCACTTTGCACGCGACCCACTGTGGTTCATAGCTCTATGAACATCAGAAAAATGAAATTCATTTCTTCTTAGCAGAGGAAGAACAACAACCATGAAATAATATCCATAGGTCTGTTCATCGGAAAGAGAACAATGCATGCAACTGTCTTCATGGCCTAGGGTACCTTTAGTAAATGTACCACAGTGAAGCGAGTTTGGACGAGAAACCCAGTTAACTCATATAAGCCTGGCGTCCTTTTTATGGGACATAGGCAAACAGCAGAACGCGGCGTCCCATCTGGGGCTATTCTGTTCGCTTAACGAAAATATTCATCGAAAAATGGGATAAAAATCACTCATAGCGCCCGTAAAAATGAAAGTGGACTCTTCCAAATGATAATGATGGGAAAATCCATTCGTCAAAAAAGGGTTAAACAACCTATACAATTACCAACATCTCTTCACTTCTCACTGAAGAAGACGCAACCAAAAAGATTCCAGAGATTCCAATTACACCAACTACTTGACTTGTCCACCGTAAGAGTCAGCATAGACCTGAATAGGGAGGCATAGGGGCATTAACAAGGATAGCTTATAAAAAAAAGCTAGTATCACCCGTTTGTTGGCATTATCTAGACCACCAAAATGATGTCATTTTAGTCCTAGATTGCTTCGGCTTAACAAATCTGTCAGGATATACATGTAGGTCAACTGTCTAATTTTTTATACCTCGTTCACCCCATTTGTGTGGAAAGGTATCATGTGCCACCAACGGAAATAAGTTGTTAAATTAAAAAAGGAGACGAAACGACCTGAAAAACGACTGCGTACACACACAATTGCTAAATCAAGTCCACCCACCCCAGCAAAGGGTGAGATGTTCCGAATACCGAACCAGTTTTAAGACCAAAGATATGATTGGTCGATATTGATCTAGCCAATCCCTTCCTGACTTTTAATAGTCAGTTCCTGTCGGCAAAACGTTGCTGGTTACCCGCTGTGTCAAACGAAATGTAGAATATTTCGAGAACCATTCACATTTTCCTATTTGGATTCCATCGGTTTTCTTCGCTGTTTCTTTAGGAAAATCCTACCGTATATGTCACCCGTTGTGACGGGCGACAATAATCTACGTGAAAAAAATCAATTTTGCATGTTCAAGTTGTATGCCATAAGGACATTTATACCAGATGTTCGGGAAGACATTCAGTCTAATGCCGGATAAGAAGAACAAATACAGGTCGTTGCAGAGTACATAATTATAATCCAGAACAATAAAAATTGCGTCAGGAAGTGTTACCTCAGACAATAGGAATGAACGTACAAACAGTCACACCAAATTGTTCATCTCTAGTACTTTTCTGTGAATTTCCTCTACTGAAATTATTGCAACTTCATCCGACAAACAGTCACATGCTTCTGTAAAATATAGGTCGAATAATTTCAAAAGGTAGCCTTGAGTCGTTAAAAATTTACAAAACCCAGGAAGTTATTTCTCGTATATAATTATCATAATTAAACGAATTTTCAAAAGAGGGAAAAACAAAAATAAACATATCTTTATAAATTTTAAAATTACTTTAGTACACCCGCAACGCAAAGCTCATAAGGTGCGTTTATGTTGTCCGTCGTCCACAATTTTCAAAAAATTCTCTTTTAAAACAACTTAGTCAGCCAAAGCAAAATTTCATGTGGAACCAGGAATGAAAGGTCGAATAAATGTTTTAGTCACATGACCAAGGTGGCCACAATGCCCATTTATGATATAAACCTTTCAAAATCTTCTCCACAATCGAAAGTCTGAATACCTCGAAACTTGGCCAAAAGAAAATTCAAGATCTTCAAAGTATAATATATAAAATTACCCTGACAAAATAGTAACATTGGCCTACATGTATTTTACTTCAGGATAAGGCTTGATTGCCAATTATCGTCTATTGTATTGCTCTTTTTCTGTCTTTTTACGTACTCTATGTTAAACTTCTGTAAGAGTAGCAGCTCCTTATTTTTCTTTGTTTGAGAAAATTTCAGTTCAGGTAACTGAGTGGCCGCCTATTGGGGAATAGCTGCTCACTCGGCTTACGTTATGTTTTCTTGGTATACGTACTTAAGTGTCATTTTAGTTTTTTCCCACCCCTCGGTTTATGGAGTGGGATTACCTTTCTGATTGTGCAATTTCCTGATCATTGCCTAATTGTACCTTTGTATGTATTATTTTTACTACTACATTGAAAGCGAAACAGGAATAAAATGTTGAATCTGATCGATTTCAATGAATAAACGACTTCGGATCTAAAACTTCATATTCCATCTCCAAACCAACTAATCATACAAATTCTGCAATTTGCATTGATTTCTATGGAAAGCAAAATTCTTGGATTTTTGCACATAAAGCCGTAAACGAATTATTCCGCTATGACCAGAAGGTGCATGTTTAAATCCTTCAAGGGTCATATTGAATATCTGGCTAACATTTACAACTTGCAAAATGTATAGCCAAAGAACAAAACGTCATCATGAAACCCACCGGTCAGAAAATAAAGAATTTATGATCAAAGTTCCACAGGCAATGTCTCACCTTTATGCTTACGAAACATCATGAAAGTGCGAGTTCAGAGAATGAAGTTATAGCAAAGAATATCAGCGCGTTCCTTGAATCTAGCAAAAAAAAAAAAAAATCTGAATCAAAGATGGCCGCTGTCCGCCGCATTTTATGTTTGATGCTAACCATTTTCGCATAGAAGCAACTTTAAATACTATAGATTCTGACAAGTTGTCAAACGATTCTTCATAATTTTTACAAAGGAGGATATATACAGTTCAGAGTTGGTAGCCACATTATTACAGGTGTTCCCTAACTTATTTCCATGTGTATATTTGGGAGGTGGTCTGCTAGGTCAAATACTAACAAAGACGTGACGACGTAAATCTAAAAGCCCTACATTCTTATGCATTGGCTGTCATAAGCTAATCAGTGATAAGGAACGTTCTAAAATTGTGATAAAAGAAAACAAGTGAGACTGACAATCACTCTGATAATCTGATTACAGACAGGGGTCCCTCAGAAAAGAAAATTTACTGTGCATGCAATATAGGGCCATGCAACCAACACAGTGGTACCACATGTTTTACCCTTGAGGGGTCTCTTTATAATCTCCAGCAGGGAAATGATAATTAACTCATTTATATGACAGTCCTTTGTGGATCATATTGCACCGGCAGAGGTCATAAACCCAATAAACAGTGGTACCACTAGCTTCTTCAGATTTCAGTTATCAATAACCAAAGTTTGAAATCACGCCAGTGACAAAATTACAATCAAATGCAAAATAATTGATGCATGAATAGACAATTTACTTCCTGAAATAGATCAGCACACGTAACCACATTTATTACATGTATAATTTATATCAACATGCAAATCTGAATTCGAGGTAATCGCATAAAATCAAAACTAATTCGAATTAAGCACAGAGGAAAAACAACCATGAAATAATGTTCGTTGACCTGTCCGTCGGAAAGAGCGCAGTGCATGCAACTTACTTCATGACCTAGCCCGGTAGCTTTCGTAAATGTTCAACAATGAAGCGAGTTATTATGAGAACCCCGATTCAATAACCTATACAATTAATTACCAACACCTCTTCACTTCTGAAGTACTGTAGACGCAACTCGTCCATCCAATCTCAAAAGAACAGAGATTTCAGTTACATTAAGTTATTCCAATAATGAGTTTTTGTTGTATGTTTGGCTGTTCACTTAGCCCTCTGCATTTTATTTGTTCTGTCCAAGCTAGCACCGTGACCACCTCACTTCAACAGCTGCTCACCTTGCTTTCCGTTATACATGTTATGCGTTGGTACCTATATTTTATATCTCTATACATGATTCCCTTATTGCTTGTGTGTGTGTGTGTGTGTGTGTGTGTGTGTGTGTGTGTGTGTGTCAGAGTCACTGTAGAAGCTGAGGGTGAGGTTATGGCCATGTAAAATCGATTTAAGCCCGCCAGTAATTTTATATTACTGATCGTTCCAAGGCGATAACTTCTGTGGTGGTTCTCAGTTTTTGTTTTATGTCTTGGTGTTTAAATTTTTTGTACTGTTGGCGCCCTATATATGTTTTCATATTTTTAGTTAAGTTTAGATAACCGAGGTGCCACCTATTGGGAAAATAGCTGCACATTCGGCTTACGATATGTTATCATGTTATAAGTACCTGATTGTTAATTTGGTTTTTTCCCACCTCGGTTTTTGGAATGGGAATTTTTTTTCTGATTGCGCCTTTTCCTGATCTTTGCCTACTTGTACCTTTTAAAGGGAGAGCTTCTGAACGAGCTAAACTGGTACCACTGTTCATTCGATTAATGGCCCCCTATCTATGGACTGTTATCAGGTTATAGTGAGGTAAGTATCACATATCCTGCATCATCAGCTGTTGAGCCTCAATAGATAGGAATACAGGGCCCTGTTGCATAAAACTCTATTGAATCTCAATTGCAGGTTAAAGTCCCAGTTAACTTAATGACAGCTTTATTCCGTTTGCATTTTTGTCTATGAAAATCGACATTAGCGTCTACCTAAAGCTGCCATTAGTTTATGTAGCTTCGTAGGTACTTTAAAATTGTTTTATGAAGCAGAAACTTAATGTCATCTCCACTAAGAGAGTTTATTGAATTTAATGGCAGCTTAAAGTTAAATGACAGCTTAAGTTTATGCAACAGGGCCCAGGTCTTTAACTTGCCAATCATAGAGTTCAAAGACCCGACGTGGGAATCATAGGGGTATTTTTAATCTACGAGAAAAATGATAAGAAAAGTCAGTTTTATAAGTTGTATGCCTTGCAGGAGAACAAGTAAAGGTAAAAGTGGGCAATGATCAGGAAATGGCGCAATCAGAAAGAAATTACCACTCCAAAAACCGAGGTCGGAAAAAACTAAAGTAACAATGAGGTACTTTTAGAACCACTACAGCTTTGGAACGATCAGTAATATAATATTACTGTGGGCTTAAACCGGTTTTACAGGCGCCTATCTTCACCCTCAGCTACTGCACTGGCTCAAATTATACACAAATATAAACAAGAAATAAGGAAAATCGTGTAAATCGTGAAATCCAGTTTTGTAAGTTGTACGTCTATCAGACGAACATCTGTATGCAGTTGTTACCTGAAGAAATGTGCTGCCATAATATGTATACCATTTCATAAAATGTACATGGACTTACATAAAAACAAAATACCATTGATGTTCAGGTTTAATGATACTAGTATAAAACAAAAGGTATATATCTTTGTGAAACTTAACTGCATAATTATACATGTAGCTAATTACATGGGCAATGCTAAATGCAAAATTTTACTCATCCATTAAACTGATGTATTACAGCAGACATGTATTATAAACATTCTTAGATATAGTTTCAAGTAAACTATAATGAAATACCCAACAACGAGAACTCAGATTTATACGTGTATCTGTGGCCCATACTGTCTTGACTGGGTCGACCCGCCTCGGAAAACCGAGATTTACTTTCTTGCACGAACATCAAAGAAAACATCCAAGTATGCCGAGATATCAAACTAATTCTTCAAAGGAACATTGTATGTGCTGCTTCATCCTGGCCAGGCACCCAAAAGTGTACACGTATTCATTTGAAGATGTCCGTGGTACAGTATGTATCGCCCAGCTCTACTGCTAGATACATTAGAACTTTTATGACAACACATACATACAAAATAAGCATGACATTACTACATATCATTCACAAGAATCTAAGACATCATTCATAAAGATGGTTCACGAGATTGGATGTAGGCTAGGCCTATAATTTTCCTCTCCTTAGAAGTTTACAAATAACTTGCATTACACCGTGGCTGTTGGTTGCGACTTCCACATTCGAAGAAGGTTCCTTACTTTGGATTTCAGCTTCTGTTTTGATCCCCTTGTTGCGATTAAATTATCATATAAGCGAGGTAAAAAGCATATGCACAGTGTGATGAAAATGTGGACAAAAAGAGACAATTCTTCGAAACGCTTGAAGTGGTCAATTAAGGTGATCGAAACAGTTAAGACAAAAATGGTGAATGCTAGTTTGATACATGTATAAAGGACTTGAACTCTACGAGGGCGTATGTGATCCACAAGATACTCGAACAGTCGGTTCGAAATGCCATAAACCAAAGCTCCATTTGCATTTATATTCTCTCTAAAATGATATTTGTACTCTTCTTTGCTCAGGTCTTGCTTAGAGAATTTGACAGCATACTTTAGTATCTGGCGGTAAATAATCCCAAACCGAAACATGCCTTCGAGGATAAAGTAAGCTGACAGCACCACCAACATTAAGTAGCCGTACGTTTCCCGTGGATAAGCCACAAATGCCGTAAAAGTGAACATGATTATTCTAGAGAAGAAGAAGAACCCGTCAACGAATAAGATCGTGAAAATATAAACGTGACAGATGAAACACAAGGCTAACAACCCACAAGCAATCAGGGAGATGAGGGGTCCAAATCGGCCATGGTTACAGAAAACCTTTCCGGACAGATAGTTATTCAGTCCTATGCATAAACCCGTGAGTGTATAACACGTGAAGCTTAGCAAAGGAATTGTGTAGATAATGATTAAGTAGACAACCTCAATCACTGAAAAGATAAAGAAAATTGGAACACAAACGAGAATGAATAAATACCTGACTATTAAGTTGCATTTTAACTGTTGAATACTTTTGTAAAGAGATAAGAATTTTGACTTTATTTCCTTGACCATAAATACCCAAAAATCTGTATTGAGGATCATGAATATATGACATACCTGAAGTCTGAAAAGTCGCGAGAAACCATCAAGACATTTCTTGATATCTACAGAGCCAAGTATTTCTTTCTTTTCTAGTGGAATATTCAACAAAATACTTGAATATTTGTACCTGTAGTCTATTCCGTTGGCAATTTGGTCAGATAATGATGTAGGCACTAATAATATCAACCAACCAATGATCAGATACATACCAAGAGTAACAAATGGACCTTCAAACAAGTTGAATTTCATTCGATTTGATTTCCAACCAACAATCATTGAAGACCATCCGGTGGACACGTCATTATTTGCCAAATCGACCGTATAATCATACAGAAACACGTAGTAAGATAACAACTCCAGGCCAGGCACCAATACTGTGAACAGAGTCCATATGAATATGCTAATCCGTGATTTAGTTGATAGACTCAGTGAAGCAACTGATGCACATGAAGATGTGACAATAGACTGTACCGTTATAGGTGAAGAGTTTTCAAGATAAATGAAACCCGAATCTGAATCCAACTTCACGTGTGAACTAGATTCATGTTCGGATGGTATTGTGGAATTTGTCTGTGTATCATTACGATCAGTATGACCCTTAAGCTGTGATGTAACAGCTTTCGTGCATAACATACCAATTACTTTTAAAAACAAAAGCGGGAAATATAACAAAAGAATGATTCCAATACCAAGGGGTGCATCCCACCACACTGCATCATAATTAAAAATGTTTGAGCATTCGACACTTTGACCATGTTCGTCGGAACTGTATTTACAACAACTGTTCTCTAAACTTGGGCTGGTGCTGAAAAAGTTATTATCCAGCACTGATATCACGCCAGCATTGTTTTCTTCAATTTTTCTCATGTAACACCAATGACTTGAGTTGTATCGATGATTCTTCTGGGCTATCACTTTAGTCATTTGTCCGAGAGCTTTGCCAATTATCATATCAGACGTTTCTTCTCCAATACTCAAACTGTAACATGACTCCGGTGTGTTGTACGGGTAGTAAAGGTATACATCCAATGGTTTGCCGTTGTGCATATAAAGCAGACCCAATGACCAAACAACCGCTGCGTATGGCATTCGTAGATAGGACAAAGTTTCTTGGTATACCCAGCGCCATTGCAAAGACAGTATTAGTCCAGGAACAGCCGACACTGTGATATCTTCTGAGAATTTAAAGTTGAGAGAAAGAGCATCGACTTTGTCATACATGACACGAGAATAGAATGTTTCGGTAGTATTCTGATGGACTTGTAACAGGCAAATTTCATCCTTTGTCAGTCCCTCGTTTGGATTAGCCGCCGAACGCTCGGAACGTTTGCCTTGAATATCCTGCTGCAAGCTAGTTCTCAACGTTTTCCTTATTACGTCGTTTCCCTGTGTTCCCGTACTAGATCTGTGACTCCGGTATAAGTTTGGAAGATTTATTTTTGACCGATTCTGATGCATTGCTGTCACTTCATGTGTATCTGTATGAGCTATATGAGCTGTCACTTCATGTGTATCTGTATGTGCTTCGATTCTGTATTCTGTTCCACTGTCAAATTCATTATGAACATGTTCAATAGTGTCACCTTTTGCAGTGCTATCTAACTTTACAACAAATAAAGTAACAACAAAAACAATCACTAAATGAGAATAGCACAACATATTGAACTGTTTCACCAAATATTCGAGTCGATATATTTTAATCCATCAAAATAACCCGTTGAAACGTTGTAAAAAGGTACAAGTAGGCAAAGAATGCTGATTTTGAAATGACTTTATATCAAAACCAAAGTTTCGGTCGAATTATCTTCCGGCCTATGCTGAAGTTTACCTATTGTATTGAAAACGTCAAGTCAGGTAAAAATTACATTTCATGAATCGTATCTAAAAACACGTGTCCCATGTACTTTGAGCCCTAATTATATAAGTGTTGGTTTCATCTGAATTATCCGGGTATGTTGAGGCATGCACCGATCAACTCAATAATTTATTATAAGCTGTTAATCTACGATGCGTCAATATTCTTTGATCATGCCTAGCAAGGAAGGAGCAAAATAAGATTCAAATTTTTGGTTCCCTCATTTCCTTTTAATTGAAGACGGTTGCTAAACTACCTCTTTACTATATTCCAAGCTTTTTCCGCCGTCCAACAACACTTCACTCCATGCTTTCCTTGGCGTGCCGGATCTCTTATGTGTAACTACTAACTACCGTATGTTTATCTTGCGTATTTGAGCAATAGATCTATTATGTACAGCACTCTACGTGTCCATACCATATGATGCTGCTGGAGCGGAGCACCGCACCGGGACTCAGGACTCCAAGCTTTGAGAGAAACTTACTTCATTCTTTAGGTTCTGCGGATCACTGCTCGGTCATTGCGCCGTAGACGGTTAAGTGTAGCCACTGATTCTGATGCATGTAGTAGTACACTTCTCACACAAGATGGATTTAATACGCCCGACCTCTAGTCAAAAGTGGCAGGTTGCGGTCGGCTCTTGTCCCGAGCTGATTTGTAACAGCAAGTTTACATCTACCGCCAGCAGAAAACATGCCTTATACATAACAAAACTCTGGAATCGCCTCCGCTTTCGTTGTCAAACTAAACCTACTTCACCAGTGTTCCATCAATAGGACGTGCTGGCACATTTGAAGCAAGGAGTCTTTGATTCCAAAGCATATTTGTTGATTCAGTATAACCAGCCACTAGATGACATTTCTATCTACACCTGTCTCACAGACGCCACAGAGATCCTTTCCACATTGTTTTTCATAAGGTCCACATTGAGACCAGAGATCTTAGTCTTCCCCATTTTTACCCTTAGGCATTTCCTCTCCATCCGTTTTTCATGTCTCCAACTTGACCAGTATTTCCCTATGCACTCGGTGCAGAACTCCCTGAATTAAGCCTTTCACACAATAATGAAAAGAATTGGGCTAAGGCCAGACTTCTGACGAACACCCACTTTGACCCCTAACTCCCCATTGTATCCACTGTCCGATTTCATTTCTCACATTCTTTGGCATGAACTGGACCAGGCGCACTATTGCCACTCTTCGTTAACGATTTTTCGCATTGCCAAACAGATGACATCACGTGGGACACGACCGACTGCTTCTTCTATGTCAAAAAAGGGCATGTAGAGTAGCATTTAAGCAGTCAAGTGCTTCTCTTGCAGATGATGAACATTGAATTTTGCATCTGTAGTTCCCGATCTGACATGAAGCCACACCTCATCAATCTAAACTTTTCGCCGGATGTGTCCTTCAACTTCGTGACTGTTCAATCTGTTTCAAGCTCCTATAGTTGCATCAGTTTAGAGCGTCTCCTTTGTCTTCGTACAGATTGACAATGGAGCTCTACTGTCAGTTTGGATGCACGTTTCTGGGTTGATGCCCTTGATAAGATCACGCACAACTGTATGAGATTCCAAAAGGGACTTCAGCTTCTCAGCGACGATACCTGATAGTTATCTGCTTTGTCAGATGCCATCTTGCTAATGTCCTCTGTAATCACTTCCAAGATGACTGGCTCGCTTGTGCTTTCAACTGGGTTTTTTACTGAGAGGTCCTCCGGATTTAAAGCGAATTCGACGTATAGTAGACGCATCTTCATCTAGCGAGTGTTGGCCTTCGTCATTCATGTTTTACAGGTTTCTCTACCACGGCGTCCTGATTTTAAAGTCGCATTTGCTTGGCTAGACGATACACATCTGCTGACCTTTGACATATTTTCTGGAAAGTAACTTTCTCGGCCTCATTCCCGGCCTAGTGCACTGCAAGATTTGATGCATGCTTGGCTGTGTTGTTTGCAGCCCGACTGTCACATGATCTCACATGCCTTCTTACCTGTGTCATCCACCTGCTTGTTCTGCCACGTCTGCTTTCTATGTGGATGTTTCGAGAAAACACAAAATTATTCTTTTGCAGCCTGCAGGAGGCAGTCCTTCAGAAAAGTCCATCGCCCATTTACTGTGTTTGTGGCAGCTTTCATCGTTTTGTGTTTTGGCTTTGAGTACTTCAGGTGATTTAGTAACAGTAATGAGAGCGTATTCCAATCTGCTGCTAGATGTGAGTACGTGCAAGTTCTGAGAAAATCAGAAATTTTTGTATCAGTTTGGATTCATTTTCTAACCAACGTTCAATATAGTTAGCCACATTTGGATAATAAAATAAAGTCTTTGTATTGACTACTTTGCTGAAAGTTGCAAAATTACAGTAGTTCTCTTTGGTTCCATGATACCAATCTGAAGGGTCACTGTGGAACCGTGATACGTGTATGTCCCATCGCCTTTCTCACTGACATCATGAAAACTTGCCCATGCAATAAATAGAGATTTCTTGAGCTTTAAAAATTGAAAAATTTCAGCTGAAAAAAAAATGATATTTTTCTAATTTTTGCTCAAAACATAGATTGTGGGTACACGTTAGAACCGCCTGTATATCTTTGATTGCCATTGCTGGGCCCAACATTGGTAAATTAAAACCTTGTATCTTGTATTCATTACCTGCAAAATTGACCACTGTTGATTAAGAATAAGAGCAATAGGCGTCAGGAATCGTTACATTCAGAACAGAATCCCTGGCATATAGTTAGAGCCCCAGCCATCAGAAAAATGGTGATAGGTGGTCGGAAAGTAGCACAAATTTCATTCATACCCTCTTGTAGAGGAACCCACTGGAAGCTTGAAAACCAATGTTTGGTCAATTTTAAGTCTTGCAAAAGTGTTGAAATTATTGGATGTATACTGCTACACATGACATTCTATAATGTGATTCTCGAAAATGAGGGTGTACATACAAAATTAGTCATATCTCTGCTGTTACTTATCCTACATCACTGATCCTGGTCTCATTTTAAAGCTTAGACATAGCCCTTTTATGCTATGATAAGTAATGCAAGTAATCTAATCTGTATATTTGTGAATTTTAATGAAAACATTAAAATGACAGAAAAACATTAAAAATCCATAAATAAACTAATTTGAAGCCCAAACTATCTCTGTGACACTTTGTTATTGAGCCAGTAATATCATATGACAAGTGTATTGATGTCAAGGGCCTAAATAAAAATTATTTCCTTTGGATATTCATGAATTTTTATGAAAATGTCAAAAATCAAGGAAAAACAAGGGAAAAACTATAGCCATTGCAAGGTTTTGGATAGGTTATAAGATCTGTCTTGCATCGCTGGGACCATACTATAATTGGTCTGATAGTGATGCATGGACCTAGCAATTTAACCTTGATACCTAATATTCAAATCATTGGATATGCTTATTCATGAAAATTAAAAAAAATTACCCCGTAAGAAATCGGAAACAAATCATGGATAATAAGGGGTGTTAGTACAAAATCACTTGTTCCAGAGCTGTTAATAAACCCAGGATACTGGAAAAGGTATCAAATAACTGCTATGGCAATGTACTATGATCCTAAAGTATGATATAGGAATAATCTGATTTTCAGTTTCATGAATTTTAATGAAAACTTTAAAAATTGGAGAGAAAAAGAGAAAAGATTAAACGGGTAAACCTACAAAATAACTTGTATCTCGGCAGTCAAAAGCCCTAAAGTGCTGAAAATGGCATTAAATTGTTGCTAGAGCAATATTATACCATCGTGTACTACAATATATAAGTCATTTGATTTTTAGTTTTAAGAATATTAGCAAAACCTTCAGAATTTAGAGAAAAATATACGGAAAATAAGGAGGTATACATAGAAAGACGCATATATCTAGGCTACTGATAGACTTAGATAGCTATAATTGGTTGCTAGGACTATGTTATGCTCATATATAAATAACAAGTATAAGCTTTAACAAAAAGCTTGGTCTACGCTTCGCATATATAAACTAGAATGTCAAAGAATCTGACCGTACTCCCATTTCATCGTGGTGCATTTGACTGAACAGAAATAAAACGCTGTGCGGTGAAAGCATTCATATCTGACAATCGACCGTCACGATATTGTTGGTTCATTTCATTCCGTTGTGGCTTGGATAGAATGTAATTGGCTACACAGCAGGTGGGGCGCGGTCAAAGCTTTCATACCTGACCATATAGCGTCACAATACCGTCGGTTCATTTCATTCCGTTGTTGCTTAGATAGAATGCAATCATGCACCAGTTCCACGAATTTAACAATTTGCCCCATTTTTGGTACCTACTGCACCATTGTTACAAATGGAGGTTTGCATGGGTGTTTGGGGGTGTTTACACGGTCCTAGGCGAAACGACCCGGAATCCTACTAACACGATGGTCAAGCCACTAGACTCAAACGTGCAGTTGCAGTTGTAGAGAGGTGTATGAGTTGTCTTATAAGTAGGTCAATCTCAAACCTTAGAGTAGTCTACGCGCTGGCGCGTAGACAATAAGCTATTTTTGTTGTATGGTTGCCAATGAGATCTTTATAAATAAGACAAAAAGCAACGAAAAGTGAAGGGGTACACAAACAAAAACGTGTATATCTTGACTGCCAAGAGCTGTAGAAAACTTAAAATGGCAGCAATTTATTGGTAGGACACAGTTTTATTGCCATGTGTTTAGATATATAAAACATGCTTGCTGGCAATCAAGATTTAATAAATTTTGTTGGAGCACAATCTTCAATTTTCTGTCATTTCCACAATTTTTAAAAATTTTGTGTAACTTATGCTTAAGCTATCAGACCACATGGCAATAGTGCATTGTCCCAGCATTCGATTGGTACCATTTTCAATTATCTACGGATATTTGCACCTGAGATACAAGCGATTTTGTTGGTGTACCCCCTCGTTTTGTATCGATTTTTCTCTTATTCATAAAGAACCTTTTAATATCCACACAACAAAAATAGCTGATTATTTATTTATCAGATTACATTGTTATAGAACATTGTCCTAGCAATCATTTGACACCAATTATAGCTCTCTAGGTCTATCAGTAGCCAAGATACATGCGATTTTCTTTGTATACCGCCCTAACTTTTCCGTAATTTTCCTCTAAATTCGAAAGGTTTTGTTAATATTCATAAAGCAAAAATCAAATGACTCGTATATTGTAGTACAGGACGGCATAGTTTTGCCCTAGCAACAATTTGATGCCATTTTCAGCATGTTAGGGATTTTGGTTGCCGATATACAAGTCATTTTGTATGTTTACCAGTTTCATTTTTCCTTTTTACATTCCTGTTTCTAGAGTTTTCATTATAATTTATGAAATTGGAAATCAGACCATTGTTATATAATACTTAAAGGACATAGTACATTGCCAAAGCATTCAGATGATACTTTTTTCAGCACCCTGAGTTTGTTACCAGCTCTGGTACAAGTGATTTTGTATGCCTATCACTATTTTATTTTACATATTTCTTATGTATTTTATTTTTTCATGAATAATCAAACGCAACCATTTGAATGATAGGCATTAAGGTAAAATTGCTTGGTCCATGCATCTCTATCAGACCAATTATAGTATTCTAGAGCATGCTTTTGTTGGAATATGTATATTTTAAGTACCCTATTCATTAGAATCACACTAGGGGTAGGAGTGGAAACTATGTAATTTTACATCATGTAAATGCATTCATTGTTGAGAACAATATTTTATGGCATTTAGGTGATACCTCTGACTACACTGGCAGCCATGAGAATTGGTCCCAGTGATGCAAGATAGATCTTATAACCCTTCCAAAACCTTGCAATGGCTACAGTTTTTTCCCTTGTTTTCCTCGATTTTTTACTTTTTCATTAATATTCATGAATATGCAAATGAGATCATTTTTATTTAGGCCCATGACATCAATTCATTTGTTGTATGATATTACTGGCTCAATAACAAAGTGTCACATTGATAGTTTGGTCCTGAAACTAGTTTATTAATGGTTTCTCAATGTTTCTTCTGTCATTTTAATGTTTTCATTAAAATTCATGAATATGCAAATTAGATAACTTGCATTACTTGCCATAGGTTGAAAGTGCTATGTCTTAAGCTTTAAAATGAGACCAGGTTCAATGGTCTAGGATGAGTAACAGCGGGAATATGACCAATCCTGTATATACACCCCTAGTGCGAGAATCATGTTAATGGTTGCCATGGAAACCATGCATTTTTCATAGAACAAAAGAGTTTATCTTTGACAACAAAGATGATTTGCATTTCTGGGGTCCCAATGAATGATTTGGCACCCTTGAAAGATTCTCCTTGGAGGGGATGTACAAGGTAGACCAAATTAGCCGCCGGGTTACCCAGAAATAAATGTCCTTAATGTCGCGGATCAAACAAGCTAGGGTACTTCATTTTCACCCGGAATAAAAGTACTTTTGCAAGACCGAAAAAAATTAAAACATTGGTTTTCATACTTCTTAAAGACAGTACTAAACAACTATACCAAGGAAATTTGTGCTAAACAGGTGGCCACCAAAAGTGATTTTTTGATGGCTTTTCTCAGTCTGGGGCTTTAGCTAATAAAACAAAATGGGAAAGATCGACATACAAGGAGAGCATACAGATATGCTAGTGATTTTTCAAACATTTCTTCATGCATATATAAGTCATTCTAAACAATACTTAGACCCATGAATCTCTGCTACCAGGATAACATATTTTTGTGGATTTCCTCAATTTGAAATGTAGCAGCTTTAACTGACAGTCACATGCTTCTGTAAAATATCGGGCGAATAGTTTTAAAAGGTAACCTTGAGTCGTTAAAATTTTACAAAACCCAGGAAGTTAATATTTGTATATAATTATCATAATAAAACGATTGTCAAAGGATGGGGAAAACAACATAAACCTATCATTTCAATTAAATTGACATTAAATGGCATTGACTTTATATGGGTATATATGATTGTATGAAATACCAGCATATGGCAATAGCCATCATATTGCGAACTTCTGTGGTGCTTCTAATGCCCCTAAATAACCCAACCAATGACTCATTATCGTCTTTAATCTGTACAGTGACACATATATAATGAAGGTCTGTATAATGTAGCCTTATTCTTCCTTGTTAAGAGTTTCAAGAATGGTAGGTCATATTTTTATTTCTTTGTTATCCCCCCAACACGCACACACACTTTTGAAAATAATAATAAGCATGTTGTGACCGAGTTTCTTGGTTCTTCTAAATGCTTTAACTCATAATTATAATCCTGGCCAGTGGTGGATTTAGAGGGGGTTCAAGGGGTTCGCTCGAACCCCCCCTCTGTAAGCAAATTATTTCATTTTCATAGGGAATTTCAAGATATTTTGTGTGAAATTAGGCAAACGAACCCTGGATCCCTGGCGTCCCTTTTGTGGGACATAGGCAAACAGTATAGCCCAAGATGTGACGCCGCAGAACGCGGCGTCCCATCTGGGGCTATTTTGTTTCCGCAGAGAAATTTCGTCGAAAAATGAGACAAAAAAATAAAATATTGATAACGATGGGAGAATCCATTCGTCAAATGTGGGTTCAACTTGTTTTGGATGGTTGTAATGGCGTTTTACATCCCAGTCAACAGCTAAGGCCATATGGAGAGTTTTTGGAGATGGGACCTCAATTTACTATAAAGTCTCATACTCTCATTTGAAGGACTGGTTTGTTTATGAAACTTACTTTAAAAATGAGCCGTGACGCGAGAAAACCGGTCATCGGGGTTTCCGACCAGGTCCAACATAAACCGGCTTGTGCAGTCACAGAAGCAGGCTTGAAGCTCGAAATTTCGGATTTAAGAAGACGAGAAACTGTACTATCCGTGTAGCGAAAACAAAGGCGCTGATCAGCTTCGCAGTCACTGCGAAGCTGATCTGCGCCTTTGTTTTCGCATAGGCAAAAATGTGGTTTTCTCACGAAGCGGCTCAAATTATAGTTAATACAGATGTAACTAACAGCTAGAAGCAAATTTGCACAAAAATATACAATTTAGCTTCTATGAATCAGAATTTTAGCTATGAAGAACTCTTCTAAAAAATCAGAATTTTAGCTTCAAATAACACCAAACATCTAAAGCTTTCAGGGTTCAAAAGTTACAAAAGGTACATAAAGAGTGACACTCAGATGGATGAAAAAAGCCATTATTATATTATTAAGGTTGGTATCAAAAACAAGCTAGTGGATAACACTACATAAACATGTTCAAATAATAAGATTTATTATAGCATAAATACCCGTCTCACACGCTGTTTACAGCCATTTATTAATGAAGAGAAAGTCATGCATTAATACTGCAGTTCAAGCGTGCATGTGCTGTTAATACATGGCTTTTACTTATGCTCGTTACCGGGCGCCACGCAAAGCTAATAATGAGAAACTGACGGGCATAAAAAAGAAAGCTTTTACATGTATGAAAATATGAGGATGTAAAATATAGTGCACCATTATTTCTTTTGTTTCTGCAGAATTTATGCAATAATCCCGATTATGGTCATTGCACCATAATCGTATTTATTCATGCGAGCATAAAGGCGTATTTGTGTCCAAATGAACAAAAGACCCTGGCGCCGGTGTAACTAGAAAAGGCCGAACCTTTTTGGTGCGAATTATCTCGGCCACAACTTAAGGACATCTCCCTTTTGAAAATAATATGCGCTCCCCAATGAGGTGACCTTCACCTTCTTTCCATTTCCGTTTTTATCGCCACTGCATAAAATTTGAAAGAAATTTTTAACAATTAAAACTTCAGAATCGTAGATATTATCAATGGCATCGGGTACGCGGAGTGGCCGAGGAAAACGCAGAGGGTCTGCTAGACGTTCGGAACCTGCTAAAAAGCCACATCTATCTTTTCATACTGCAGCACCCTCTCACGAGTATTATGTGCAGTCAAGCACATCAACCATCGGATGAGCCAGACAATGATATGGAAGCGGCTCTGTCGGCGGCGGAAAAAGCCGGTAATACCGATCGAAATTTCGTTGATTTCGAGCAATTGTTGCAGGCTTCTGGCTTAAATTTATCGTCAAAATCTCGGGAAAATCTTGTCCCCGCACCACAAGGCACAAATCAGCCTCGCAATTTATTTGACAAAGCTTTTCAGTCATTTTCGTCGGCGCCGGGTCAAAACGTGGAACCACTTCGTTGCAGTGGTGATGAAATTTTTGCGCATGTCCCCCGAGTCGTTGCGTAAGCAGATTCTCACAGGCGAATACATTAATTTGGCTTTACTCCTTAAGGGAGGTATGGAATTAAATGAATTTTGTTCTGGGGGTTCATTTAAACTTAGCTCTGATGGGGGGCTTGAAATGAAGGCCAAAGTTTGCAAAGAGAAAATTCCATCCATCGAAAAATGGACTGATGCCTTTTTGATTTATGCATCAATCTACTTAACTGCTCAGCCCAATAAGGCTTTAGAATTACTCCATTATATGTTCATAATAAGAGAGGCTGCCTCACGGCAAAGAGGCTATTGTTGGCGGGATTATGATGAACAATTCCGTGTTCGTCATACGGCCAGTTCATCTTGGGCAGTGATTAATAATGATTTGTGGTGGCGTTGTATGCAGGTCAGGGATTCTGTAGCACCAACAGGTGATATCTCTGGTCAGACTAGATCCTACACTTGCAACGATTTTAATTCTGGTGTTTGTCGTTGGCCACATCCTTGTCGTTACCCACATGTTTGTTCAAGTTGTGGTTCATCTCAACATGGTGCTATGGCATGTTCTCAACTGAACTCTCGCTCACAGCAATTTGCCAATTTCCCGCCATTTCGTGGAAACCCTTCGGGAACCAGTTCACGGTACCCAAGAAGTCGTGGCTCCAGATTCCCAAACACACGAGGCAGAGGTGTCAGACCCCGCCCCTTCTAATTTGGATCTTTCAAACTTGGCAAAGACGCCTATTAAGTTGTCGGCTTTGGAAACGGAGCTCCAATATTATGATTCTATGGAAAGCAAGTGCATTTTAGAGGGATTTCAGAATGGTTTTTCACTGCAATATGCTGGTCCTTATGTGGCAACTGATACAAAGAATCTCAAATCTGCCAATGATTTGCCTCATATTGTTCAAGAAAAGATCAACAAGGAAGTGACTGAGGGTAGAGTAGCTGGTCCCTTTTCTGAGCGGCCATTTGATAATTTACGGCTTTCCCCCATTGGTCTAGTCCCTAAGAAAACGCCAGGTGAATATAGACTTATTCATCATCTTTCATACCCTCGTGGTTTTTCGGTGAATGATTTCATTGACCCCCAGTTAGCTTCAGTCCAGTACACTAGTTTTGATGAGGCGATCTTTATGCTTCAGGATTTGGGTCAGAACTGTAAACTCTTTAAAATGGACTTAAAAAACGCATTCCGACTTTTGCCTGTGGACAAAAATGAATATCCGCTTCTCGGTTTCAAATTTCGAGATAAATTTTATATTGACAAAGCGGTACCATTCGGATGTGCAATAAGCTGTAAAAAATTTGAACAGTTTGCCACTTTTCTGGAATTTGCAGTGAAACAACGCATGAAATCTGGAAAATTATTACACTATCTTGATGATTTTTTGGGGGGTGACAAATCCATTAATGCCTGCAAAACCATCATGCAAGTTTTTCGTGATTGTATGGCTGATCTGGGTGTACCTCTAGCCGAAGAAAAGACTGAGGGTCCCACTGAGGTCCTTTGTTTTCTAGGTTTAGAACTTGATTCTATTCACATGGTTGTCCGGATTCCTCGAGACAAAATTGTTGAGCTGATTGAAAAAATTGAGATGGTTCTGCAGAGAGAAAAGGTGACCCTGAGGCAGATGCAATCATTGATTGGATCACTAAATTTTTGCTGCCGTGCCATTGTTCCTGGCCGTCCATTTTGCAGGCGCTTCATTAATGCTACTTGTGGTTTAACCCAACCCTATCACCACTTGCGTATTACAAAGCCCATTAAGTTAGACCTCCTTATGTGGTTACATTTCTTTCGCGAGCATAATGGTGTGTCCGCCTTTCATGACCGTTACTGGGTGTCGAATGAAGATGTTCAGCTTTTTTCTGACAGTGCAGCTGGACCTAATTTGGGTTTCGGTATATATTTTCAAGGAAAATGGTCCCACGGGGTTTGGCCGGATAAGTGGCGCGAAGATGGTATAACTGATGACATAAATGTTCTTGAACTCTTTCCCATTTTTGTGGCCATTCATTTGTGGGGTAATGCCTTGCGCAACAAGAAAATTAAGTTTGAATGTGACAATATGCCAGTTACTCAGATTATCAATTCTATGACATCCCGTTCTGAACACATTATGTGTTTGGTGCGCCATTTGACGGTCAAATGTCTTGAACTGAATATCGTTTTGCGGTCTACACATATTGCAGGCTCTCTGAACGGTATTTGTGATGCTTTATCTCGACAGGATCTGACCAAGTTCCGAGAATTGGCTCCAGCAGCAGACATGGACCCCACACCAGTCCCAGCTTACCTTTGGAACGTCTTCGAGAACGAACCTCACAGCTGCTTCGGGCTAGCGTAGCTGTAAATACAGCCAATACTTACCAGACTGCCCTGGCGTGTTTCAATGACTTCCGATTGCTATACGGCTTTCCCATTGTGTACCCTTGCCAGGCCCAACATTATGTGTTATTTATTTCCTATTGCTTTGAAAGGGGTTTCTCTCCTGCTACAATTAAAACATATATTTCTGGTTTGAGTTTTTACCATAAGTTAAATAACTGGTATGATCCTGCTCAGCTCTTTGTTGTTAAGAAACTGCTAGAAGGTTGCCAGCGTACTCGGAAAAGGGTTGATACCCGAGCCCCTGTTACACCTAAGATTTTGCAGGCTATTTGCCAGTTGCTTCCGTTAGTTTGCTATAATGATTATGAAGCTCATATGTTTAAGGCCGCCTATTTACTTGCTTACTTTGCTCTCTTACGTGTTAGTGAAATTGTTTATACCTATGGTCATTATTTTTGCCGTGGATTGCTTGAACAGGATATTAAGTTTGATACATCTTTCTCCTCCATGACAGTTGTAATTCGCTGGTCCAAAACTTGTCAGTCAGGTACTCCTACTTCTCTAAGAATCCCATGCGAACCGGATATTAACATGTGTCCGGTTTGTGCAATGAAACATTATTTTAGTATCAAATCCAGTTTGGGGGTTTATTTATTCAAACACCAAAATGGTCGTCCATTGACCAGGACCCAGTTTTCGGCTGTTTTATCTAAGTGCATTGCATTGTCCCCATATAAGGGATCAACCATCTTGTCACACAGTTTCCGCATTGGCCGCGCATCTGACTTGGCAGGAAAGGGGGTGCCGGAGGATACTATCATGAAGCTTGGCCGATGGCGTTCATCAGCATACAGGTCATACATCCGAGTTTAGCACAGGGATTGTCTAATTATTTGTTTAACGTGAACATGTTCCTTTTTGTTTTTCACAGACATTTGGATGGTGGGCGACTCAATTCTGTTCTGGGCTGGAGAATATGCCAGCGAAAGACAGACCCCCAATTTGAGTTTGCCCTCCGAGTGGACCTTAGGTTGGTATACCAAGAGAGGGATGTCATGGACCCAATTCATTCATAACCTCCAGCTGAGAGTGCTCTTCCAACCCCAGCCGAAGGTGATCCTTATTCATTTGGGGGGGAATGACCTTTGCTCCTTGAGCCTGTTACGGATTTTTAATTTAGTCCGACGGGGTATTGGTTATATTTCTTCTGCCTATCCAGAGGCACATTTTCTCTGGGTGGATATCCTACAACGTCTTTTTTGGACAGACTCTTACAAAGAAGATGTTATCATTGAACGCAAGAGACGCCGAGTTAATCGCTTTGGTAGATTAATTGTTCGTGCTTTGCCTCATGGCTATTCTTTGGTGCATGATATTGACATCCGTACGCCAGGCTTCTATAGGCCGGATGGCACGCACCTTAGCAATATTGGCTTGGCCATGTACTTAGATGCTACTCGAGACATCCTTCTGCATATCATTTCGAACATTTAGAATTTTGGCGGATAAATTTTCAATAATCTAGTTACAGAACTCAACCCCTTCGGCCTTGGGATTAACATTTAAGAAAATTTATTGTGGCGGAAAATTCTAACAGTCGAGAGTCTATCATGTGCATAATTTTCAATAGATAGGAATGCATACATGATTCAAGAAAGTAATGTAACGAAAATGTTGGTGCTGACACGGTAATTGTTTGAGCATTGTGTGTGATCTGGAAAAAACAGTAAAAACATGTAAAATATACAAATATGGTCTAATAGTTGTTTACTTAAATGTAACTGATGTTCAAGGTTGTCGTTGTTATGTTGAACATCAAATTAAAACTGTTGTGTGTATAGTAGTTCCATCTGTATGGATTCCAGGATGACGCTCGAAGTTTGGTGATGCTGTAGTAGTTGTGTCATCGAATTATTATAGGCGTGTTCTTGAGTCTGTCACATATTTAGCCGTGTAACATTATGAAGTGGTACTTGTCCTTGGGTTCCATATTAAAATTAAGTGAAACGTGTCAGCATTAACATTTACAACAAAGTGACTTATATAGGTGCACTCGATTGGCTCTCGTCTGGTAGAATTAACTTGTCCAACCAGGAGCCACGGCTGAACCTGGTGGACAATTGGCCATTGTGGCCGTCGTTACTCCATTGAAACTCTAGTGGCAATTATGATTCTGTAAACTGTGACTAAGATTGGTTTGTGTTCTAAGGTCCTGATCAGCATGGAGCTCGGCTTAACCTTGCGATCAGTAATAAAGAACAGTTGTGTGCAATTATTATGATTCATTAAACTGACTAAGATTTGATTGTGTTGTAAGGCCCCTGGTCAGCAAGGAGCTCTGCTTAACCTTGCGATCAGAAATAAAAGAACAGTTTATTCCATTTCAAGTTGTTTTAATAATGTTAGTTATAAACAAAATAATCACAATAATAACGAGTAGAAATTCACTAGTTTTATTATTTGTGTTTTCCAGCGAGTCATTTGAATAATAGCAATCAAAAATGATTTTGTCATTCATTAACATTCGCTAGGTCCCTCGGGAAGCGTTGAAAACCAAGGGCTGCGCCCAACACTCCCCGAGGGACCTGGCGAATATTAATGAATGGAAAATCATGTTTGATCCCTATAATGAAGGGGGCTGTAAAACAATGCAAAATTGTACCTTTTCTATGCACTCGAAGATTATTGTTTTAACAGCACAAAACCAAGGTATAAAATGAGCAATTCAACACACTAGCAGATTTTCTTATTTTTTATTTTACTTTTTCATCATTTAAATCTTCTTTTACAAAATACATTCAAGTATTTTAATATGTTTACTACCAAAGCATTTTCTCTTTGCCACAAAAATACAGTTCTCATGCATCACAATCAATTTAGTTACACATGACTCAGCTAGAAAAAAGTACTCTGTATAAATATCCAATTTTATTTAAAATCTTCATTTTTGTAAAGGTTGGGTGTTTAAATTGCCTTGATTGTTTACCATGTTGAAATGTATGAAATGACAAAGAATCTTTGCTTGTTGGTATATGCCCTATATAGTAGACAGATGTAGTCAATTTATATCACAGTCAGTAATACATTTACTGTACCGGTACTTGATAATATCACAATACCTGTATTATAACTTTATAATAATCTTTAATCAAAGCAACAAGTTTCTGTAAAGGAAATAACAATAACAACTTAAAAAGACCTACTGCTGAGTACTCTTAAGAGATATTTCAAGGTAAGCTACTATAGTTTTTCAAATTATATACCGGTAGGTACATATAAAGGCTTAATAATAAAAAAAGTTTTATGTGTTTGGAAATCTTGTTAAAGAAATCATACACATACTTACTTACTACTTAGACATGACAGAACTTGCAGAATTCAAAACAACATTGAAAAACAAATCAGCAAGGAAGATGAGCACTGTTTTGAGAAAACACAACATTTTTAACATGTGTAAAAGGCACAGATCAGCTGTAAATTCATGCTGGCTGGCTGATGAGCCCCAGCTGTTCACTACGCCATAGCTGTAGATAATTTTGAGATCAGTTCATGCTAGATATGCCAGTTAGGAGCCAATGTTATAAAACTTATTTTCAAGCTCAACTAAGCTAAGACTAAAATTTCAATGGCTAATAAATGCTGCAACAAAAACATTACAATAAAATATTGAGTTTATATCACAAAATCCAGTCATTCATCCTATTCAAAGATGTAAAATTTGGAATTTAATTTTTTATAGTTTTCAACATCATGATCAGCCAAGTTGAGCATGAAAAAAGGTTTTATAATCTCAGAGCCTGGTAAAAAACATCCATTAATCAAGTTTTCTCACAACAGGACCCAACAGAAACATCATAAAAATGTTAAACATGTATGAGGCAGATTGTTGTATGTTTTAAAATGTTTACTTTAAAACCAATTATCATATTGGTTGACATGTAGAACAAAAATATAATGCTACAATCTCATCTAATTAATACCTGAAAGTGGCTCAGCTTTCAAGTTTAATTACCATAATTCTGGCAAAGTTTTAAACTATACATGTTGTCAGTTACTGATGAAAAGATGATACCTGGTACATGCTTAGATAGTGTAGAAAAAGTAAGATGTATACCTACATGACCTCAGCTTTTTTCTGCAGACATAACTCAATTAGCAACAGTATGAACCAGAGGCCTATCGGCCACGTAGCTCACCTGAGTAATGCAGAAACGCTGCGTTTGTAGATTCCCCGTATAAGACAATTGGAAACTGCAATTTGCCAAAGCAACCAAAGTAGTTGGACAAGGACAATAAAAAACACAAACTTTGTAGAGGTTAATGTCATAAGCATGCATGTAAAGTTTCAGCTTCATCCTCCTTACAGCCTTTGAGAAGATTTTTAAATATTTTTTCATAAATTCACCCTTACGTTGCTATAGCAACTAAAATAATCAAATATTTCAAGCGAAATGGCAGAAATTGCAATTTTCCGCTTTTTGTCTTATAAGTCAATGGAAACTTTAAGTTGCCATAGCAACCAAAGTAGTGAGACAAGGACAATAAAAAACACAAACTTTGTAGAGGCTAATATCATAAGCATGTATGCAAAGTTTCAGCTTCATCCACCTTACAGCTTCTGAAAAGAAAATTTTTTAATATTTTTTTGAAAATTTACCCTTTTTGTTGCTATAGCAACCAAACGAATAAAGTGATTTTGACAAAAGTTGCCTAAAACAGGGAGGACTACTAAATAAACATTTATGTAAAAACATAATTTCAATATCCTCAATGAAACGGCAGAAATTGCAAATTTCAACTTTTTGCCTTATAAGTCAATGGAAACTTCAAGTTACCATAGCAACCAAAGTAGTTGAACAAAGACAATAAAAAACACAAACTTTGTACAAGCTAATGTCATAAGCATGTATGCTAAATTTCAGCTTCATCCCCCATACGGCTTCTGAGAAGAAGATTTTTGAATATTTTTTTCAAAAATTTACCCTGATGACAATTTCCACTTTTCTCCATACAAGTCAATGGAAACTTTAAGTTGCCATAGCAACCAGAGTTCTTATCCGATCGAAATAAAAAACACAAATATTCGTTCCCCCCACCTGTAGATGCTATATGTGAAATATGAAAAGATTCGGCGTGGCAGCTTCAGAGGAGAAGTCGTTTAAAAATGTTGATGACGACAGACGACGACGGAAGGACGCCGGATGCCTCCCTATACTATAAGCTCACCTTTGAGCCTACGGCTCAGGTGAGCTAAATATTAATGTATCACATAGAAAAATGATCCAAAGTAAACATATGGCACACTTCGTCTCTCAATTTGAAATTATTTTCACTTGCAGCTACCCAAATTACAGAACTAGTCTGATACAGAATATGAAATATTTGACTCGGCAACATTCTGCTTTTAAGGGATGGTAATTATCATTTTTGTGTGACAAGGTGTGATACTTTCAAATGAATTTTCAAACAACTATAGACATATGTTTTCCAGTTATCATTATACAATATACCTGGTAAACAGGTACATGAGCTTCTCAAATGCAGGAAATTAAGGCACATTCTGAATGCTATGTGTTTCTCAAAATATATGTTGCCTGCATTAGCATGGACACTATAGCTGCAATTTGACCACATAAAAGTAATCACCTTTCTGTCCATGGCAAGTGGATAGTAGGATCATCCTAAGCTCATTATAATAGGCTGTTTCACTGGCTGTCCTTAATCTTCTCAGGGTTAAAAGATTATTTAAATGGTGTTATGCATCACAGCTAATTCACATTTACATCACTTCCTTCCTAGTATAGCAGCAATCCTGCGTCTATTATCCGCCAATGACCCACTAGTCCGATTTCCACCGACGGACCTAGCATTATGAGTATTTTCACCCGTAAACACCATATTATTACTAGCTGTCAGTGTGTACTCCTTCTTTTGACCACTTGCGTAAGTATTCAGTCTTGTATTTGATGACTGCGGCCTGATAGTCGGCGTAACTTGAGATACAGGACTTTTATGCAATCGTGCCTCGATAGATTCTTCTACTTCTTTCGGTACGGACAGGCTACTCAACTGTCTTGGTGTACGACTTACATAACCACCTAAAAAGAAAAAAGTACATGTATTTTGTCTATGTGGTGCAAAAAATGTATAAAGCAGCAGGTTTATGATCAATTTGCACATGTATTCATGAATTTAAATACGATTCTTGGAAGACAGTGGTAATGCCTTGTAGCTCATCATTTTCCACAAATTGTTTGATAAATTAAGATCCTCTATAAATAAAATACAGATTTAATAGCATTCTATTCCCATTTTTTATTGTAAATTTGCAAGAAAAATGAAAAAAAAAAAAAAAAAAGCATATATTCAATGGTGCATTCCCAACTTCATACTATGAACATTTTATTGGCTTATCCATAAGTCAGGAATGAGCCTGTGCAGGTGAAAACCAACAATTTGGGTTTCCGACCAGGTCCGACACAAACCAGGCTGTACAGTCACAGAAGATGGTTAGAGGCTGGAAATTTCGGATTTAGAAAGTAAAGGAATTGTACTATCCGTGTAGCGAAAACAAAGGCGCTGATCAGCTTCGCAGTTACTGCGAAGCTGATCTGCGCCTTTGTTTTCGCCTATGCAGATTGTTGGTTTTCCCATGCGGCGGCTCAATTGGTAAATAAGGAATATCTATTCTACTGCCAAAGCAAAAAAGAACATCCATTCCAAAGCAAAAAAAAACATCAAAAGATTCAAAACCATAATGATTTTTCAAAACCAAATGGTCAATTTATCGCCAAGTGATCAATCACTCTCTTTCCTCTACATTAATATTGGATAATTAACATCACAGGCTTTGCTATTGTTTATGCACTATAACTGGATTTGCTTGGTACACGCAAACTTGGGTCAAAATGTATTTGGATGCAAAGTAAGAATACAAGGCATAGGAACTGATCAATTAAAATCAAAATCCCAACCCCTACACCAGGCTTGTAAACTCTTGTTTCTACAAAAGTCTTTCTACACATGTGCATAAATCCTAAGCAACTAAAACAGATCTAAAAGCTTTACAAATGAAGAAACTATGTGTACTTACTGAAAGATGTGATGTTATGTGCTTTGCCGAAATTCTTCTACATTAGACACATGACTTTCAAGCAAATTTAAATCAATCATGCATACATAACCACCACCATGCACAATTACAGAAAAAGGTATCTTCACTAGCATGCATACTCTACACAAATCTGTAAATTTTGTAAATTCTAAGAAAAAATGTAAAACCTAGTTTGACAATATTCATATGATAAACTCACATGGATGCGAATGTCGCCGAATAAACAATGCTATATATGGGAGAAAATGTTTGCCATTAGAAAACATCCCATTTTGATGATATGAATGTAAAATAAAACAGCAAGCTTGCTCTGACATCTCTGATAAGAAAACAAATTTTCAAGAAACTTTACCATTCTCAAAGGTACAGAAATGGGCTTAATCATTTGAACGGTGAAAGGTGCATGCAGGAAAGGCATTAAAGTAGAACTCGAAAAAATTTTAAAGGTAACAAATGGTGTTTCACTTACCATTACTTTCTGGTGAACCTAACAATTTAATCCAACATTCTCTGAGTGATTTGGCCAAATGCCTTCTTCCAAACATTTGAGCCTGTGCACCAGAAAAGCAACAATCTTGGTTTCCGACCAGGTCCGACACAAATCAGGCTGTACAGTCACAGAAGATGGTTAGAGGCTGGAAATTTTGGATTTAGAAAGTACAGGAATTTTACTATCCCTGTAGCAAAAACAAAGACGATGATCAGCTTCACAGTTACTGCGAAGTTGATCTACCCCTTTGTTTTCGCCTATGCAGATTGTTAGTCTTCGCATGCGGCGGCTCATTTATTTTAGTTAATGTAACTAGTATCCATCCAAGTGACTACAGCTAATGTTTAGAGTTGTTATGTACTTTCAATAGAAATGTATTAAAGAAGCTTTGTTGTAATCTCCTGCCATACTGCTAATAACATTAAGATCATGATGCCATTCTGAAAATCTTATTTTTATGTGTCTTTCAACCTGAATTCAGCACTCGGGCTCTTCTGATAGACATATTTTGACTCCTACAGGCAATAATTAGAGATTATCACATGGGCATTTTGGTTATTGCCCGCAGTATCAACCTGAGACTCCATTATCAAGCCCGAGAGCTTTAGAGGGTTGATACTAAGGGCGATGACCAAAATGCCCATGTTATAATCTGTTTATCACATCTTCTAAATCTTCTTTTCCAGAGACGTGTGTTTAGAAGTGAGAAAAACATTGATTTTCTGCATTGAAAAAAGGAAATGGCACCATAAATATGACATAACAATGATGTAAAGTCATTGAACCTGATGTCAAATATACTGTGACACGACAACGTCGCATGCAGGCATGATAACCTATCTCCGTTCAAAATATAGGTCTAAGTATGTGATAATGAGTCAAAATCACTCCATTATGCATGTACATGTATATGACAAATTCTAAAATAACTATGTTTGAGATAGCATCTATGTTAAATATAGCATGAGAACTATATATGAGTGCAAACTTGATGATAATTTATCATTCCTTCTATCAAAACGTGATCAAAGCTAATTCCAAAGTTCTTAGTTGATGCTTCACTTCTCATCATGAAAACATGTCCGTGAAATAAATACCCCGCTAAACCCCAATTTTACATAGGAAAACTGGGGTTTGTTTGGGTATACCTATTTTTCTTATTTTTGATCCATAACATAAATTGTGGGTACTCGTTAGAACCGCCTGAGGCGGTTCTAACATATACCAACAATCTATGTTTTGAGCAAAAATAAGAAAAATATTAAAATTTTTCTACTGAAAATTTTCATTTTTCACAAGTTTAAAAATCTCTGTTCATTGTATGGGCATGTTTTTGTAATGTAAAGCAAATGACTGTGGCCATGCAAGGACAGTAAATTAACCATTCATACTGAATGTCTCTTCCTGGGCATGCCTCCACACAGGCAGTGTAACAGTTCTTTTCTTTTGCCATTAGCTGAGAAGCACTCTTTGAATGAACCCAAAATGGAAGAACAAGCTATCAACAAAAATGCACCTTGTATGTTCTCCTTGTGCTAAAAGTGAAGGCTGGTGTACGATAGATAGCACGCATATACTATTTATAGGGTGGGGTGAATAAAATGATACTCACTATTGTTAATTTGAGAGCCTAGATAAACAGCAATATGATGTAATGATGTCAAGCAGATCAAACACAGATATGCACCTACATCTACCATAACCAGAGGACCAATGGTCCTGTAAACGCTCACCTGAGTCTGCTGCATATACCAATAAACATGTTTGAATATTATGGTATTTAACCCCAGTGCAGGGGCAGATGAAGCCCTTGGGCCTTTTTCTTTTTTCAGAATAATCAATATTCTGTCCATTTGCCAATTTCTTGCTGGCTTTTCCCTTCAAATGACATTTTAACAGTTTTTCCCATTCAAATGCATGGGCAACCCATGTTGACCTTACCATAAACTTGGTCAAGGTCATCACAGGGTCATGATTTATATATACATTGTAGTACTATAGCCATGCATGCTTCACTCCAAGTTTCATTGAAGTCAATCTATTGGTTTCAGAGAAGAAGATATTTGAAGGGTTTTTACCATATATGGGCATGGCGGCCATCTTGGTCATGTGACCTAGATTATTATTATATACATTGGTTCCCCCATCCTATAGATGCTTCACATAAAATTTGGCTTCAATTGGCCAAGTGGTTTTAGAGGAGAAGATGTTTGAATATTATGGTAATATACATGTATATTGCCCCGGGGTGTGGGCATATGAGCCCTTAGGTCCATTTTTTTTTTCAGAATCATTAATATTTAGTCCTATTACCCATTTCCTGCAAGATTTTCACCTCAAATGACTTTTTAAAAGTTTTCCCCATTCCAATGCATTGGCGACCTATGTTGACCTTGTCCTAAAATAGGTCAAGGTCACCACAGGGTCATGATTTATATACACATTGTAGTACTTGAGCCATCGATGCTTCATGCCAAGTTTCTTTGAAATCGATCCACCGGTTCTGGAGAAGAAGATTTTTGAAGGGTTTTTACCATATATGGGCATTTCGGCCATCTTGGTCATGTGACCTGGATAATTTATATATACATTGATTACCCCTTACTATTGATGCTTCACATAAAATTTGGCTTTGATTGGCCAACCGGTTTCAGAGGAGATGATGTTTGAATATTACGGTAATATACATGTATATTGCCCCGCGGTGGGGGCATATGAGCCCCTTGGGTCCAATTTTTTTCAGAATCATTAATATTCAGTCCTACTGCCCATTTCCTGCAAGACTTTCACTTTAAATGACATTTTAAAAGTTTTCTCCATTCAAATGCATTGGCGACCTATGTTGACCTTGCCGTAAAATAGGTCAAGGTCATCACAGGGTCGTGATTTATATATACATTGTAGTGCTTGAGCCATCAATGCTTCATGCCAAGTTTCGTTGAAATCAGTCCACCGGTTCTGGAGAAGAAGATTTTTGAAGGGTTTTTACCATATATGGGCATGGCGGCCATCTTGGTCATGTGACCTGGATTTCTTATATATACATTGGTTCCCCCTTCCTATAGATGCTTCATATAAAATTTGGCTTTGGTTGGCCAAGCGGTTTCAGAGAAGAAGATCTTTGAAATTGTGGACGGACGGACGACGGACGGATGGACGGACGACGGACGGACGCCGGATCATGGCCATCCTATAAGCTCACCTTGTGAGCCTTACGGCTCAGGTGAGCTAATAATGCGCAAAACTGAATTGACATAACATTTAATTGTGGCTGGTGTCATTCAAAACCAATGTCAAAATTATTTTGTTTGAATTGATGCTTTATGTCACAGTCAATAGCAATGGTCATGTTGGGACATTGCCTCCATTTTATGGGACTTTTACCCAACATTAGGATGTCATGAAACTCAAAATGTGATTCATAAAAATAACCACCCAACTAAGCTGATAAGGTTTATATGTATGGATGGTTTGACAAAGCCACTTTTCCTGGGCATCTCAGACATGAGCGGTTAACCAGTAATCAGATGGTCGGTCAGTAGATTAAAGCTTTGCCTGGAGGCACAAACAGTCCATCTATTTCTCCTAGGCCCCAATCGGCTGGGGCCCATATTCCCACCCGACCACCCAATGTCAAAATTAGTTTTCATCATACAAAGCAAACATTTTTATGCCAAACCACACTTGACCACACACAGACTATGTTATTGATTTCCAAATGATGAAGAAAAGAAAAAAAAAAACGTTTTAAGAGCTTAAAAAACATAAGCATCACAAAAAACATCAGCAAAATGGCTCCTAAAATAATACTGACAAATCACTGAAGACATATGAGCCTGTGCATGAGAAAACCAACAATTTGGGTTCCGACCAGGTCCGACACAAACCGGCCTGTACAAGCACAGAAAATAGCTAGAAGCCTGAAATTTCGTATTTAAGTAGAAGAGGAATTGTACTATCCGAGTAGCGAAAACAAAGGCGCTGATCAGCTTCGCGGTTACCGCGAAGCTGATCTGCGCCTTTGTTTTCGCCTATGCAGATTGTTGGTTTTCTCATGCACTGGCTCATATACAAACAGTAAACAAAGTATTCACACATTCATCGTATGAGCTGTCACGTGAGAAAACCGGATTTTCGCCTATGCAAAAACTAAGGCGCAGATCAGCTGTGTAGTTACTGGACAGCGTTTTAGCTACAAATATAGTACCATCCTTCTTCGTCTCAAATCCAAACTTTCAAGCTTCTAGCCTGCTTCTCAGATTGTACAGGGCAGTTTTGTGTCGGACCTGGTTGGAAACCCTAAGACCAATTTTCTCACATTGCAGCTCATATGCTATTTTTACTCTACCTGGAGGTTTCTTCAGGTACAGCAACTCTTCTTTCGCAGCACTCAGAGCCTCTGTCAACTCGAATCTCTCTTCACATTCTTTATGAACTGTCTCTTGTAACAGTTTTACCTAAAAAGCACAGAAAGACATATTTTTGTTTGTTTGTTTGTTTGTATTGAGGTTTTACATCCAAATCAACAATTTTCCAGTCATAGAACAGAGCTAGCATTTTCTGGGTGTAATAATTTACCAATATGTACCAGAAAATCAGAATCCTTGAACTTATCCTCATTTCACTGAATGAAGTTATAAGACAAAAGATAATTTTGGGTTCTCATTCAAAAGGCATAAAAGATGTGCTCATAACTTGCCCTTTATGGAGAACTAACAGTAAGAATTATCATCAAATACACTCAATATTTGATGTGTTCACTCTATCTATTTAAGTTTGATAGTACCTCATTTTGGAATTCATCTGCAGCTTTTGTACTCCTATCCAGCTCTTTTCTTGTATCTTCTAATTCCTGATGAGTTTCCTTTAGTTGAGTTTTAAGCTTTGCAACTAGCTCCTCATTTCCATAATCTAGGCGGCCTGTGAAGAAGGGAAAAGTGAGCTCTTATGTTTTCTATAATAAAGACAGATCCCTTACTTTTATTAAAGTCAAACTTATATATAAACTTTATATGAAAACTCTATCAGATAATTTCAACTGTTTTATACAGATGTTTTATTAAGAGATGTTCCTCAGAGATTAAGTAAACAGCAATTAGATTTGACAGCTGATCAACAGTTTGTATCCTAATCTTGCCTTCAAATCTTTACTAACTGCCTTCAGACTGACAATGTCTTTGCATAACTCCACATTTTTATACAAAATCACCATGACATTGCAAAAACTTGCCCATGTAATAAACAGACAATTTTTTCAGCATCAAAAAATGAGAATTTCATTGGAAAATTTTTGATATTTTTAATAATTTTGCTCAAAACATTGATTGTGGGTTCTAGAACCCACAATCTATGTTTTGGAACAAAAACAAGAAATATGGGCATACCCCTGCATACCCCACTTTTGTTATATAAAAGAGGGTTATGAGGTGGTATACATTACACGGACATGTTTTCCTGATGTTTAATCATTTTTTTGCTTGTATAATTCCCTACCTAATCTTGCCTCCAAATCTTTGATAATAGCTTTCAGACTGGCAATCTCTTTGCGTAATTCGTCCTCCATTTCCTTAGACTTTCTCCTGTTCTCTTTCAATAAATCATTCAGGTCTGATATCTCGGCCTTGTATCTACTTTCTATAGACATAAGCTGGGCTCTCAACTACAAAACAGCAAACAGATACATTTGTATTACATTTACCAACTTTGCAATACATAACCAGCAACTTGTTTTCGCTACATGGATAGTACAATTTCTCTTCAACTTAAATCCAAAATTTCAAGCTTCTAGCCATTTTCTGTGATTACAGATTGGGTTATGTCGGACCTGGTCAGAAACCCTGAAGATCGGTTTTCTTGCGTCGCGGCTCATGTGATTTCATTAGACGCAAACTCTGTGACATCTTTTTTTAATTTCCAATGATGATACAGCTCGATTTCCAGATAATGCATCTAATAAGTGCTCTAAAGTGCTATGACTTCCTTTTTTATGATAAGCGCAAGTATTGGCATAGTTGTTATCCAGACTTCTCTTAGTCTAAACGTTCATAAGACCAGAGGACCAACGGTCCTGTAAACGCTCACCTGAGATCTGCTGCATATACCAATAAACATGTTTGAATATTATGGTAACTCCAGTGCAGGGGCAGATGAAGCCCTTGGGCCATTTTCTTTTTTCAGAATCTTCAATATTCTGTCCATTTGCCAATTTCCTGCTGGCTTTTCCCTTCAAATGACATTTTAACAGTTTCCCAATTTAAATGCATAGGCAACCCATGTTGACCTTGCCATAAACTTGGCCAAGGTCATTACAGGGTCATGATTTATATATACATTGGAGTACTTTAGCCATCGATGCTTCATGCCAAGTTTCCTTGAAATCAGTCTATTGGTTTCAGAGAAGAAGATTTTTGATGGGTTTTTACCATATATGGGCATGGCGGCCATCTTTGTCATGTGACCTAGATTATTTATATACACATTGATTCCCCCATTCTATAGATGCTTCACATACAATTTGGCTTTGATTGGCCAAGTGGTTTCAGAGGAGAAGACGTTTGAATATTATGGAAATATAAATGTATACTGCCGCGGGGTGGGGGCACATGAGCCCATGGGGTCCAATTTTTTTTAGAATCATTAATATTCAGTCCTACTTCCCATTTCTTGCAAGACTTTCACTTTAAATTACATTTTAAAAGTTTTCCCCATTCAAATGCATTGGCGACCTATGTTGACCTTACCATAAAATAGGTCAAGGTCATCACAGGGTCATGATTTATAAACACATTGTAGTGCTTGAGTCATCGATGCTTCATGCCAAGTTTTGTTGAAATCGGTCCACCGGTTCTGGAGAAGAAAATTTTTGAAAGGTTTTTACCATATATGGGCATGGCGGCCATCTTGGTCATGTGACCTGGATTTTTTATATACACATTGGTTCCCCCTTCCCATAGATGCTTCATGTAAAATTTGGCTTTGATTGGCCAAGCGGTTTCAGAGAAGAAGATGTTTGAATATTATGATAATATACATGTATATTGCCCCGGGGTGGGGGCACATGAGCCCCTGGGGTCCAATTTTTTTTTCAGAATCATTAATATTCAGTCCTACTGCTCATTTTCTGCAAGATTTTTCCTTTAAATGACAATTTAACAATTTTTCCCATTCAAATGCAAAGGCGACCTATGTTGACCTTGCCGTAGAAACTTTATCTACCCCTGGTTGTCTGACTCTGCATTCATATGTTCCTTCTTAACATTGGTTGTATAGGACGTCACATAACTTTGTCGTTAAGCACATGTCACGATGATATCAAAACGTTCTATTTCAAAATGGCAGAAACGCTATTGTAGCGTCTTCCAAGTAAATGTTATGAAAATCAAGCCTCGTTGCATTAAGATGTGCAAGAAAACGAAATTATTATATGCAGAAGGTATGGATAGACAAATCTGTCCCTTGGGTCATAGTTTAGCATCAATCTGCGAGCCTGCTGATGCCAAAGTGACCCTAAGGACTTGGCATCAATCTGCGAGCCTGCTGATGCCAAAGTGACCCTAAGGGCAGATTTGTCTATCCATACCTGAAACTCATGTAAGATTCTTATACTCCCTACCTTTTCCTCTGTTTCTTGACTTCCAGCCTGGTATTTTTTCATCAGTTCCTGATACTTTCCCTTCTCTATCTCCAACTCCTACAATGTCATATTTAGAATTTTAAATGAGCCGCCGCATGGGAAAACCAACAATCTGCATAGGCGAAAACAAAGGCACAGACCAGCTTCGCGGTAACTACAAAGCTGATCAGCGCCTTTGTTTTCGCTACACGTATAGTAAAATCCCTCTTCTACTTAAATCCAAAATTTCAAGCTTCTAGCCCTTTTGTGTGACTGTACAGGCTGGTTTGTGTCGGACTTGGTCAGAACCCAAATTGTTGGTTTTCTCACGCACAGGCTCAAATAGATGTGAGTCATATAGATACCATTTTAGAACAATGGTCATGTGAGTACAGTATGTATATACACATATCTATATAGATGAATCAGAGCCAACCTTCAACATTAAAATGTCTAACATTGTGTTCACGAAAAACTGTTCATCTTTCAATATGGCCGAAATAAAAACTGCACAGACATCTACCCAAACCAAGTCTAGCTTGGTAAATTTCAAAAACAATACATAGTCGCTGACTTCAGTGCTCTTAATCATTCGATCATCTCACCGCTGTGGGTTCGCGCCTCGCTCGGGGCACGAGTCACATGTGGGACAAGCCAAGTTCTGCTTGCGGGTGTGTCAGGTGGTTTTTCCCCGGGTACTCCGGTTTTCGCCCCACCTACCGATTGATTTGTCTCGATATGAGTGAAAAAGCTTGAAAGGGACGTAAAACTGAATAAAAAAAAAAACAAAAAAAACAATACATAGGACTTTTTCAACTGAAAGCACACACATAGCATATAAATGGACAAGGCCAACTCTTCAGTAGAGGAAAACAGACTTTAAAATTGAAAATGATGATGATAATGATGATGTTGATGTTGTTGATGATGATAATGTTGTTGATGATGATGATGGTGGTGTTGATGATGATGATGATGATGATGATGATGATGATGATGATCATCATCATCATCATCATCATCATCATCATCATCATCATCATCATCATGATAAACAACTGCATACCATTACAAAGCTTTCCTTTAACCTTTGTTCAAGGGCTCGTAACTCTCTCTCATGCTTTTCTTTTTCAAGCTGAATTGCTGCCTCTAACTGTAAATATTAAAGAACTAAAATTAAGCTATAGCCATGCTTGGTTGATGGGTTCAAAAAATAATTTGTTTAATTCATTACCACAGTCAACGACTGACATCATGAGCTGCGTCATGAGAAAACTGGATTTTTGCCTATGCGAAAACAAAGGCGCAGATCAGCTGTGCAGTAACTGCAAAGCTGATCAGCACCTTTGTTTTTGCTACTCGGAAAATACAGTTCCTCCTCTACCTCTACCCAAAATTTCAAGATTCTAGCTTTCTTCTGAGACTGTAACGGTTGGCTTGTGTCAGACTTGGTCGGAAACTCCAAAGACCAGTTTTCTCGTGTCGCGGCTCATTTAACCAGCCCCCACTATTCCTGTGCAAGCCTCCGAGGCAGATTACTGGTACTTAATACATATAATGCACAATGCTTATGGATACAACAGAGGCTTGATCAGCAACTGCAGTAGTGAAGCTGAACATCTACTTTGTTTTCTAAGTGTCAAGATAGGGTTGCCATGCTCAGGCAGAGTCAAAATTCCCTGACATTTCCCTGACAGAATTTCAAATTTCCCTCACCACCATCTTTGTGCGCCCCTAAATAAGACAATTCTTAAACTTTGGAAAGTCATTAATTGCTAAAACACACCAATCAGAACTTAATTCAACATAAAATGCACTTCTGGATACAACCTACTTTATTGCTGCAACAAAGACATTGATGAGATGATAATGAAACCACCTAGTAACTGGTCTTGAATCTGGAATTTTCAAAATTCCCTGTCAATTCCCTGACATTTGCCAACAAGTCCAAATTTCCCTGACAGTTTGCAAAATTCCCTGACAATTCCCTGACCTTGAAAAAAATTAAATTTTCCTGACGTGTGGCAACCCTGCAAGAATATGTGTACTTCTTGTTTGAAAGAATTTTCAAGACTTTTACATGTTACAGGTATGTGTTCAATCCTGTCCATAAAAGGTGATAATTTTAATTTCTTTGCAAAGATTCAAATAAATACATGCATGCATGCTTCTCTTCACTGATAAGTTTCTGAAACATTTCAATAGATTTCAAATACCTTTTCTTCCCATCTCTCCGCATCAGCCATTTTTTCTTTGAAACTTTCCCGTAACTGTTCTATACGATTCTGGTGGGATGTTATCATAGCTTCTCTGTAAACATGCATTTAATATCATGCAGACATACAACAGCATTAAATACTTGTATGTGCTCATAAAAATCATGAGGGGTTTGGTGTTAAATTCAAACTCTGTGAGATGTCTTCGAATTAATCGTGAAACACAATCAATCTGTGAGCAAAATAAATAAACAACAAAATTAAAATTTTCAACTGCCCTAACTATGCATGCATAACATTTTTACAAATATCATTTTAGCCATTTTAAGATCCTTGTATTTTGTGACAAACCTTTCTTCTTTCAATCTTTCCATCTCTTCCTTTGCTTTGAAGAAGGATTCTTTTAATTCCTCTGTCTCATCTTAAGGGAAAATAAACATACATGTATAAGCCATGATAAGAGAAATACGGATCTCAAGATTTCCTACCAGGTCTGACACAAAGTTGTACTTTTGGATTTAAGAAGAAGAATTGCACTATCTTTCACATATCTTCTGAAATATGAATGATAGCTGGAAAACCAAGTACATGTATATGTTTCTGAGATTTGCAGCTGCTATGCTGATGAACTATGCTCTCCACATCATTACAAACTACTGTCTGTTTCGTAGTGTGTGATAAAGGTTTTTCACAGATATTTTACAACTGTTCAAATGTAGAAGAAATATTTTCTGGCACAATTAAGCATCTAGTTTGTCGCAAAATGTGCAGCAAAAATTTTGAAAATTGGTTGACAAATAAAAAAGTTCTGGTCAAAAACATTTTTGAATAGGGATGTCCAGTACAAAAATCTCATGGAAGGGAGGTTAATATTTTCCCCGCAAAAAATTTAGTTCTAATTATTTAATTATGACTGCTCTAAATTATTATAAAATGACACAAATGGCATACCCGCGACAAAATCTTCATGATCAGGTAAAAATTCTCGCAAAATATGCATTTTCACGATCATCGATTATTGCCAATGCAAAATCCCTATGGAATATTCATTTTGGCCATAAAAACTTTATTTGTTCACCAATTTTCAAAATTTTTGCAGGTCCTATCAAACAAAGATCATGATTTTGACATAATCAGAGGCAAGTTTTTAGACTTTAATTAATAGTGCCTTCTGTAAAGTTAATTTTTTAACCAATTTTGAGTGATTCAAGCAAATGTTTTATCGGATGAAAAAAAAATGTAGAAATATTCTCTGGATGGATTCTTACAGACACTTTTGTTGGCTTTCCGCGAGAGATCAGCCTCAATCTGTTGTTGCTGTTCGAACTTGTTCTGGAGATTTTTCAGTTCTCTCTGAGCACCGAGTAAATCTGTTTCTTTCTTCTTCAGGTCCGACTTTAACCTGTAAAACAGAATGTGTATTAAACATGGAGAAAACTAGAGGACTATTAGTCCTTCACCTTAGTATATGTATATGTGAATACTTGAATTATACAGATCAAAATACCAACCAGGGAGCACGTTGGCCTAGCGGTAGAGCGTCGGACTCCAAATCGAGAGGTCCTGGGTTTGATCCCCACAAGGGTCAACATGCTGTGTCCTTGAGCAAGACACATTAACTCTCTAGAGTACTGGTTAAAACCCAGGAAGCGATGGCTCCATCCCGACTGTCTTGACCTCCCTTTTTAGGGATTCTAAAAGCAACATTCAGAGGAAATTAATTCTGTTGAGTGCTTACATGCACGCAAAGCAAAATGCTTTTTGTTTTGTTTTGTTTTTTAATATGAAGAAATAAGCCTATTGATCATTTGCAATCAAATACAGTGGTCTGAACTAATGTAAACACATTGTTCATTTGTTGAGCACATGAGGTGCACAATACAGGTAAACAAATACAGGAAATTGTACACTTGTGTTTCACATCAAAAGCATAAAGGGTGTATACTTTAGTTCAGACCTTACTGTATGAGTCTATTATTGTCTATTTAATCAAGTATACATGTCCATTGTACCTTCAAAAGACAATGCCAATCATAACTTAAGCATGGGGCATCTGATTAAACTTATACAGGGAGGTCTTCTAATTTTTCCAAATGATGATTAAACAAAAATATATGGTAATAATCGAAAAGGAAAAACAAATCTGGATATTAGTTAACTAACCTTTGAGTGGTCATTTCAAGAGCTTGTTCTTTGTGTCGTTGTTTAGTAGTTAATTCTTCCATCTCGGTTTTCTTGGACCTAAAAGGAAAGGGGTGGCAAAGACAAGGGATGCAAAGTTATCACTGTATGTGGCTATTTTTGTTTTTCATTTTGGAGATTTCCTTTTACGATACGATCGATCTGTTTCCATTACTACTTATATGCATAAACTGTGGAGATGGCCTGGATTTTTTTCTTTTTACATGAAAAACAGTGATACCAAGGAAATTGCAGTTTGGGTGATGCTATGTTTAGGCTTATACATACTACTTAGTATTTGTATATTACAGCAGAGGAAGAATAAGTGTGGCCAGTTTAACAATTCATGTCTTTCTAATGTTGTTGGAAATGTACAAACCTTCTATTCAAATTTGTTGATAGACAATTAAACTTCTTTGCAAAGCTATGATAATTACCCAATCAACTTGCCATCATAAAAGTAATCTCCCTAACAATATTCATGTGGTGATTGATTTATAAAGCATGTTAGACTGATACAGAATTGAAATCAGCAGATTTGGCCACCTACTGTTGGTTCTCTGGGTTGACCAGAGCAATTTGCAATCGATTTGAATTGCGGAAAAGTATGAAGAATAAGTTTGGCTACGCTAACCAATTTAAACATTAAGAAGTACACAAAGAACCATTCAGTCACTTTGGCCATAGTTTGTCTTGTTTTGCTGTAAGAATTTTCAAAATTCGACAACAATAATTTGCTTCAATTGATGCAATATTATTTTCTGCAGAAAGTTTCCACCTAAAATCGTCTTTGAGATTAACTTTATTTCATTTATGAACTCATTATAGATTCATTGGTGCATTTTACAAACATTCAGTGTTTAAATCTGTGAAGGAGTCTTTATTTAAATTGTACATGCAATGTATTAAAATTTTAACACATGCTGAATATTATCACCAAAGTATTGAAAACACATTACATACTTAAACTGTTCTCTAAATTGCTCCACCTCCATTTTTAACTTTCTACTGTTTTCTAATGCTTCTTCAAGGTCTTTTTGTAATTCTGAAAATTAATAAATATCAATTATTTACATTTTCATTGCAATCACCTTAGAAGAAAGTGACATTCTTGATGTTTTTCATATCCTGCTGAAAATCATTTACAAGACGTGACCTTGGCCACACCAATGGACTATGGGACATCAAAACCAGCCAATGACTTTTTTTCTTTGTTTGGTGTGACTTCAGCCAAGTATTGTTATGATGCTAATGTAGTTAGCCTTTTGTATGGTGCAGCATGGATAGAAACCCAAGACTGAATGGTACCAAAGCCACAAGCTCTAATGTACTGAGCTATACACACATACAATGTTATTGTTTATATCATTCGGAACTCCTCGCCTAATCAAAAATCAATGAACTCTGATTGGACGAGGCAGATCCGATCGTGCTTACATTTGCTATGCGCATGCGCACAGATCCAGAGATAACTCCGATTACCTGGATTGTCTCCCCTTCTGGTGGGCAGAAAGTGCCGATCTTCATATAAACACATTATGATATAGGTTCAATTTGTCGCTTTATTTTGTAGAAATATCAAATAAAAACTTTGTTTAAAGACAATGGATAAATGAATAAACATCTTTAATTGTAAGTTCCAGCCAATTTCACCTTTTAAATTAAATTTTTATGTTATTTTTGGGGTCAGGAATTGGCGTTCAATACCTGAAAATAGTAACATTGTCTGATGACGTAAGCTTTGTACTTGTCTATAGAGGCAAGGGAAGAAAAATACACCGCAGCTCAACAAAATACTTACTGATTCTATTATCATCCAATTCTATACATTTCTGCTGTAAGAGTTTGTTTTCTTCGTAAATACTGTCTAGCTGTTGTAGTTGTTTTTCCTGAGCTGATAGCCTTTGTTTCATTTCTTCTGACTCTGAGCTACTGCCGTGTATCTGTGATTGGAGCTCTTTGACTGTGTTTACAAGTTTTTCTTTTTCTGAAAACAAAATAACACATTTTTACACAACATTTAAAGTCTTGGCGATGCCACCTTTTTCTTAATCATAAACTTCCAGTTAGGTGTTTTTTATTCTTTTAATCAAGATATGATTTGTAGAAGATCTGAAAAACTGTTTGAGTTTTAGGGTCTAATGCTATCTCTTAACATTTAAGTTCAATCAAGCACTTTAGAATCTGAAAAACTGTCAAATACATGTATATATAAAGACAACAAAAGCTCAATGAGCCAATCAGAGTGTTTGCTTGTCAGACAATTCCAATCCTTGTTAGAGGGAAGTGACTTTAAAATTGATAAAATGCAGATAATTTGAACAAGTACCTTCAATTTCTGAATGACAAGTTGAGGTCACATGACCCAGTATCATGGCAACCTCTTGCTGCATGTGTTTGTCCCTGTCTTCTAGATAGGTCTGTATATCTTCAAGGGCAACTCTCTGTTGCTGTAGGGCAAACTGAAGATTTGGCAAGTTTCTTTCTAAAACATTGTTTCTTTCCCTGAAAAAAGAAATATGTGTGATGTGAGGCCCATAACAAGAGAATATTGGTCATCAGAGGTTCTTACTAGGTCCGACACAAACTGGCCTGAAAAAGTCACAGAAAAAGGCTGAAAACTCGAAATTTCAGATTTGAGAAGAACAAGAGACTGTACTATCCATGTAGCAAAAACAAAGGCACTGATCAGCTGTGCAGCAAACACTTTGATAATAGTTGGTCTATCAGCAATATAAATCTTTGACACACCAATGATTGAGACCAACACTACGTGAGCTGCCACATACAAATACACATATGAGGATCACATATCAAAACCCAGTTCATATAAAGCCTGTGCAAACAATACATGTACTATCCAGGCCATAACTACTACTTGCTACTCACTTTAATTGTTTATTTGAGAGTTGAACTTCTTGTATTTGTTTTTCTGCATCATCTTTTTCATTGCGTAGTTTCTCACATAGTTCCTTCTGGTTCATTAGGTTGTTAGTTAGTGTTGATACCCTGTAAAATATAAGATACATTAAAAATAGCCTTCACGTGAGAAAACCAACAATTTGGATTTCTGACCAGGTCCGACACAAACCAGCCTGTACAGTCATAGCAGTAGGCTAGAAGCTTGAGATTTCAGATTTAAGAAGAAGAGGAATATTACTAGCTGTGTAGCGAAAACAAAGGTGCTGATCAGCTTTGTGGTTACCACGAAGCTGGTCTACCCCTATGTTTTCGCATATGAATATTGTTGGTTTTCTGACGCCGTGGCTCAAATATGTGTATTATTGTTACATGTATTTATTAAAATTGATTAAAACAACATTCTTTTTCAACAACATATAGACTCAGAATTCTCCAACTGCCTACAGCATAGTTTTAGTTAATCACTTTTTTTCTTATTCTATCTCATTTTTACACAACTGTAAACATATGAGCTTTGCCATATGAAAAGATGTGCATATGTGAAAAACAAAGACGCAGGTCAGCTGTGCAGTAACTGCACAGCTGAACAGCACCTTTGTTTTTGCTACTCAGATAGTTCAATCACTCTTCCTTCTAAATCAAAAATTTCAAGTCTCTGGCCATCTTCTGTAGCTGTACAGGCCGGTTTGTGTCAGACCTGATCGGAAACCCCAAACCCGTTTTTTTTTCTTGTCACTGCTCACATCAGGAAAACATGTCTGTGAAATGTACAATGTATATCCCTTAAACCCCACTTTTATATAATGAAAATGGGGTTTATAGGGGTAATCTATTTTTCTTATTTTTGCTCCAAAACATAGATTGTGGGTACACGTAAGAACCATCTTCTAACATGTACCCACAATCAATGTTTTGAGCAAAAATATTAAAATATCAAATTTTTTTCCAATGAAATTTTTTATTTTTACAGCTGAAAAAAGAAATCTCTGTATATTGCATGGGCAAGTTTTTATAATGTATTATTTCAACTGTTTTTTGTTTTTGCAGTAGTGACTGATTTGAATGCTTTGTTGTAACAATCAATCAGTGTCATAGATGTAAAACTGATTTTCATGTGCAACTCAGCTGAGAATAAAATAAAATAGCTAACAATATTCAAATCATCAATGGCTTAATCCTGAGAGCTGTTAGCAGGATTTTTTTTTCTCTCTCAAACTTCATGTCACATTACGAAAACTTTCCCATGCAATACGAGATTTTTTAAATTATAAAGACATGGAATTTTTTTTAATATTTTTCTTAGTTTTACACGAAACATTGATTGTGGGTACACATCAGAACCACCTCGCCGAGGCAGATATAACGAGTAACCACAATCTACATGTATGTTTTGAAGCAAAAATAAGAAAAATAGGCATACCCTTGTAAAGCCCAGTTTTGCTAGATAAAAGTGGGGTATTAGTGGGTATACTTTTCATGGACATGTTTTCCTGATGTTTTTTCACATTTCATCACAACTTACGCAGCATCTTTGACAGTTATCGTCATCTCAAATTCTCCCCGCTGCTCCTGCAAGACCAATAACTCTTCCTTGAGCTTAGCCTCTCGTTCTTGACTACCCTGGAAGTTCTCCAGTTGTTTTTCTAGTTGTTTGACTCTCTTCTCTAAAGCTTTGATTTCACTGTGGATCAGGTAGCTTACTCCACAGTACCTGAAAGAAAGAGACACATTGAGCCACGATGCGAGGAAACCGGTCTTTGGGAGTTCCGACCAGCTCCGACATAAACCAGCCTGTACAGTGACAGGAGCAGGCTAGAAGCTTGAAATTTTGGATTTATGAAGAAGAGAAATGGTACTATCGGTGTAGCAAAAAAAAAGGCGCTGATCAGCTTTGCAGTTACTGCGAAGCTGATCTGTGCTTTTGTTTTCGTATAGGCAAAAATCCAGTTTTCTCACGACACGGCTCCATTGTGAGAAGATCTGTTTTTATGATTCCTGTAAGATCTGATAGACCTTTAACACATTCCTGACAAATGAACATTCCCATTGTTATCAGTTGGATGAGTCCACTGTCATTTTTAGGTGAATCAGTAGTGATTTTCAAATTTTATTCCATTTTTCAATGAAATTCCTCTAAGCAAACAGAATAGTCACATCTAGGGCTATACTGTTTGCCTATGTCCCACACAAAGGATGCAAATAGTTAATAGGTTATTTAGCCATGTAGAAGCTTGGATCCAATAAACCAAGGTAGAAGGACTAGTTTGAATCTAGAGGCTTAAAATTTTGGATTTAGGAAGTAGGATTTGATACATCCATAAATATTCAGAATTATAAGCATAAATAGTAGGGTTTATTCATAAAAAAATATTTCAAACTAATGACTAAATAGAGGGTAGGTTCACTTTTATTTCATGGCATTATTACAACAAAATCTGGCAAAGAAAAACAGATAAAGTCATAAACTGAGATTTACAATTTAAACATTCAATCCATCTCTTGATCTCTTATTAGTGATGGAATACATGTTAATTTAAACTTCAAATTACAATAAATAAAAAGATAAAATTGTCTAACAAGTATAGTACAAGTACCTGCATATTGTTTCATCTCTTTCCATTTTCCTGATTGTCTCTGGAAGTGGATGTTGTGGAGTATAGCGCTCCATCTCCTCAGAGTTCACCTCAGACATGGTGTCACAAGTTGATGATCAAAACCTTCACTTCAGTTTTCAAAGAAATTTCTTGATTTCTTTTCCCTGTTTTGGTGTATTCTCGCCTTGGTTCTAGCTATCAAGACTGTATTTGGCCCATCAGATGTAGCTTAGTATTATAAATTGTAGACTGAAATTAAATACAATTTGCATGATCCATGCTCAATGACATGTCTCTATGCCTTTGAATTATTAGAACATTTTAGTGGCAGATTTAGAACGGCTTCAGAGAGTTTTTCTCCAAGACCAAATAGTTTTATTTCAAGGGTAAACAATAATAACAATGCTAGACATAGCAGGTTGCATAGTTGCCAAATGCAACTAAACAAGTTTGAGTCACAAAAAAAACTACCATAAAATTGCCAAGAATTTTTTCTTGGACGACCAAATTTTGAATTCTGTATGAGAGACACTAAATACAACAACGAGCCCAGGTATCCAAACATCTGGGCTAATTGGATAGGTAAATACTCTTTAAATGGCCCTGCATACAACATTTACACAACAGTTTGGGAAAGGTACGAATTCATTAATGTTAAGGAATTTGTTAACCAGTTAAGGAATTTGTTAACTCGAGTTGACGAACATTAACTTTGACCGTTAATTTTAGATTTCAAACAATCAGCATCAAAATATACCTGCTGTAATTTTATAAAATTAAGCTAAAAATGAAACTTTTTGTCCAAGCAAATCAAATTCCAATCATGCGTTAGAAATGGAAGCCAAAAGATGACCAAATTGGGACCATAAACAGGTACTAATATCTAGAGTTATTTTAGCATATAACTTATGAATGCTTGGGCGGAATTTCATTAGCTTGGACAGAAAGTTTCATTTTTAGCTTAATTTTATAAAAAGGAAATCAAATCAATGCAGGTATTGATATTTTGATGCTGATTTTTAATAAACAAAAAAAAAAAATAAAAACATAGGTCAAAATTAACGAATTCATTGACTCAAGTTAACAAATTCATTGACTGTTAACGAAAATGTACCTTTTCCAAACTGACAAACAGGTCATCAAATTCATTACAATCTTTGCCAATGACAGGATACGATAGGATGGTAATTTTCGAAGAACTCTTAAAGTTTCTAACCCTAATCTAATCCCCAGACTATCAGGGACTGGAATGACCTCCCTGACTCTCTATTAAAACTGTTAATTGAAATGCCAGATGATTGTGTGCCCAAGTTCGCTTCACTCGTGCGTGCTAGGAACTGGTGAAATAATGTCATTTGGCGTGTCACCAGTAAACTATTCAGATTCTAATGGAGAAAAATACTGATAAAAAGAAAGTTTCTCAGGAAACAGAATCAGAATCAGAATAGTTAACTGGTGAAACAACTGACAATACCACACCAGGAATGCAGGTGCCCCTTTAACATGTTCCATAATGCCTTTTTATTTTTTTCCAGATTCATCTTTCATTTTTAATCGAACTTTAACAAACTTACAGAAATACCATGCAATCAACATTAATTGAATAGTCATTGAATGATTCAGCTATTCATTGCATTTTAAGACTTCATTTAAAACGCTTTGTGCTCAGAAAGTGTCTCTTTTTTCTGAAATTTGAATAGAATTTGATACCATGCCCGCCATGATGGAAACCAAGACGCCAAAATGACAACATCCGGGAACCGGGTGCGTTCCTTTACCGGAATGGACATAATTACCGGAATGGACTACCGGAATGGACATTATGCTATGGCTTTGGGTGCTGTAAATGTGATCTATCTGTATAAAATGCGCTTCTGTAGTCAAATGTAGAGTTTGCATAAGATAAAATTCATCTCAGTATAGCAAAATTGACTTCCCAGGGTGATTAGGGGGTAGCTCAGTGGTGGGGTCCGGGGTAGGGCCACTGTTCAGAGGTTTCTTTGATTGAAATATATAGAGATCATCGGTGGTTGCTCTATAGCAAACTTGGCACAGGGATGAATAGAAATAGAAATGAGTACATGTAAAATGTGCGAAATTGGTGAGGTACATTGTGTTTGGAAAAATGCAGGTTTCAATCCTATGGCAATTAAGAAAGCTGGCATTAAGGCAAGGCTCATGACAGGCACATATGTTCTTCAATCTGTTCGTGCTAAGTTTAATCAGTACAATGTTGACCCAACGTGTTTGCTGTGTGGTGAGAATCCAGAAGACCATGAACATTTCCTGCTGAGGTGTCGTTCGCTTGCGGAGAGCCGTGATTCTTTTATCGAGACGATTAAATCTGTTTTATCACAATATCTTGGAGATGAGGTGCAACAGTGTATTTGCCGCGACTCCGAGCTGCTAGTTGCGCTGATTTTGGACTGCACAGCAGTTGAATTAAATCTGAGAGAAACCCAAAGGGAGGACTTTCTGTCTAAATTCGAATCAGTGGCCAGGGGACTATGCTATGCTCTACATGGTAAACGGACTAGACTCTTGAATGAATTGAAATAAACATTTCTGAATATCGGTGGGGTGCAAATTAAAAAGTAATAGTTTAAAATAAGGACATCTATTCACTAACGTGAAGTTCTCCAGACATTGGAGGAAGTTACAAACAACAACAACAACAACAACAGCTGGCAGTGTGACAGGGACCTATATAAGTATATATGAGCACCTGGCCTAGGAACACAATTTAACTGTACTTAAACCACATGATTCTTGAACCAATCACCGTCTGTGTATGATCTAGGCCAATCTGTCCCCAAAAACCAAATGAAAAGTACTCAAGGACACATATAAATGTCCATTCCGGTAGTCCATTCCGGTAATCAGGCCCATTCCGGTCCATTCCGGTAAAGGAACGCACCGCCGGGGAACCTGATTGCTCTATCAACACGACTGTCGTGTTTCGTTGGTCCGTTGAAACACCTCAACATTCGCCTCGCCTAATCAAATTGGATGAGGCAGCCCCTATTGACACCTCAAATGCCAGTATCGACTCACGTGCACTACACAGAATGCTGGTTAACCGAATTAGTCCAGGTCTCGGATCCGAGGACTAGATAGAAAATGGCAGCTGGAGGCTTATCACTGATTGCATACCTCAGCACTTGAGTATTCTCGTCATCTATGTGTGAAGGAAGGTTATATGCACAGGTTATGTTAACAGCACAAGTATTTCCTCCTGGCTAAGTAAACTGAACCAGTAAACAATGGTGATTTTACCGCCGAAATATGCACCTGAAGTGTTATTAAGTTTCCAGAAACCAGGTCCTGAGGTTAAAAAACTTTTTTTCATGCTCAACTCAGCTAAGATTAAAATTCATCCTGCTCATAAATGTAAAAATGCCAACAATTGTTGGCATTTTAACATTTATAAGCAAGATAACTTACAGGCTTTGGTGATCTAAACCTGAAATTTCAATTTATTTGGGCTACTTTGTTATTTATGAGCAGTTTGAATTTCATGCTCAGCTGAGCTGAGCTGAGCTTGAAAGAATTTTTATAACCTCGGGACCCGGTCGCCGATTATGGCATTTCAACAGATTTTTTTTCTATATAATTGTATGCAAATGTGTCCTTGCCATATGAAATTTGTATTGTGCGTGTTTGAAATTATATTGTGTACCCATACTGGTTTTGAGATCAATCCTTCGGGTCTGGAAGCACAACTGGCGGGCCATTAGGCTACTTGATTTACACACAAAAAAGACACGTAAAGAAGTTTCCTCATTCATTTATTCGATACTGAAATTCTCTTGTAGCTTCTGGTGCTACCAAATGATCTCGAAATACTCCTCAACATGAGGCGAAGACGAGGCACTGGCACCGATGATTTCCAAATTAGTATAACATGTCTGGGTCACCATCTGAAATAGATTAAACTGCGACATGAGAAAATATATGAAATATACACATTTTTTTTTTTGCAAAATTGACAATCAATATTTCTTCTTATTATTTTTTGCTCAAAAATAGAGTGTGAGTATACATTAGAACTGTCTCACTGAAGCGGTTCTAACGAGTACCAACAACCTAAGTTTTTGTGCCAAAATAAGAAACACGTATACCTGCCATCTATGTCTGTCTTGATGGGCTGAATGTACGTGAAAAGAAAGGCACTGGTCCATAACGAAAATACGCTCGTGCAATATACAGAAAATATTTTGGTTGTTGAATTGAAAACGAGGCGGTTCTAACGAGTACCCACAATCTATGCTTTGGAGCAAAAATAAGAAAAAATATGTATGCACCTGCAAACCCAGTTGTTTTTTTTTTCCCCTATATAAAAGTGGGATTCAAGGGGGTATACTTTTCATGGACATGTTTTCCTGATGAGATATGCTTCTCAGCTGATCAGCGCCTTTGTATAAAGAACAGTTCTTCCACTCACTGACTTCCAAATTTCAAACATCCAGCCTTTTCCTGCAGTAGAGCATTTCAGTCTTTCAGTTAATTGTACATCAGGTGTATGTGAGTTCTCAGTATTAAAATAGAATTTTGTATCTCTCTAAAATGTTCCATATAGTCCGGCAGAAAACAAATTTGACCTGGAATTGAGTTCTAAAGTTTTTTTCTTTACTGAATCACGTTCAGTAGACATTGCCTTTGAAGAATCTGAATGATGCCACCTTGGCATCATTGAGCATTTTTGTATTTTCAAGATGGCGTTTAAGATGGCGGCCAGAATATTAAATAATCTTTAATACAGGTCTGTCATTGTTTTTATCTGGCAAAACTGTGGTTATTTCAGTTCTAAATGATAAATAGGTGTCAGTTTTGTGTAAGTATGTATTTTCTATCACGGTTTTTTAAGATAGGATACATTTTGGCTGTCAGCTGTCTAATAAAACACTGTATAGATGAAATAAGTCAAGGTTTTTCATGTTTTGTTTAACTTTCAAGTTTTGATTCATACAATTAGCACCTTAACTTTCAGAACCATTGCTCAAGCTAGTTTGCCTTATCAAGATGCAGTGATTATCATATTCAAGATGGCATATAAGAAGGCAGCCATGATTTCTTGTGCGAAACGAATTTGACTTAGAATTGTGTTTTAACATTTTCCCGTATTGAATACATTTAGCACTTAAAAGTCATTACTCTAGACATTTTGCCTTATCAAGATAAAGGATAATAGAGCAAGTTTGTATTTCAATATTATATATTTCATGATGGTGGAACGGTTGGAAAGATAGTGAGGGTTGATAAAGATCACAACCTAGTTACAAAAACAATGAAATGGTTTTAAAGCAAATAGCATGCAAGCTTTAATGAGGAAACTTTTAAGATGCTCAAGCAGCAGTATAAATGATCTTACAGGTGGTAAAAACGAAGCAATAGCTAACCATTTTAATTAACACTAGAGTGATTGGACAACAGGCTAGCTTATATGACATAGGCTTAAACACATTAGCACATGAGTTTGCACTAGTGACAACCTCGATATTTGCAGATACTTATACAGGAGATATTCAAAGCAAAACGAAGAAAATATCACAAACAAAAGTATATGTGGGTCAAATAAAAAGAAAATCATTTATTCTAAATAACAGATTACTCGATCTTTCATTTTATGTTTGTCTGGTATTTGTTAGATAAAAATTTCAGCACAAAAATGTCACAAGACATGCAATTATTGTCCCGACAAAGTCTTGTACAGACAGGGATAGCAAACCAACAGTAGCTAATAAAACTTATTAAATTAGTGCAGCAGACAATCAGAATTCTAGTTGATAGTTTAAAAGGGAGGAGATGGCATGTAGAAGTTTGCAAGGGTATTGTCATTGAAAGAAGTGATATGAAAAGCATCCATGGAGAAGGGGGCACCCGTATGCAGCAAATGGTGTTGGCAGCACTTGAAAGTCAGAAAAGGATTTCAGCCACTATAGATGTCACAGATGCATTTGTACTGTTATGTTTTCAGTACTTGACTCACAGACTAAACATTGTTGTGGTAAAGTCACCAGCAGTGAAAGAGAGGGCTGCCATTATTGATTTAGAGAAACAATAGGGAATAATAAAGCTATTGCTCCTTACCTGATTAAATTTAGAGTGCATGCCCTTTCGGGATGCGACACAATCAGCTATTGTTATGTCATTGGTATTGGCTTTATGATCAAAGTATTGCAGGGTGGTTATTTACTTCCAATTCTGGGTGACACTGACGTCACATTATCGTTTATGGTTCAAGAATAAGCCATGTGCTTCTATGTGCCACAGTTGCTACTGAGCAGGACTTGGTTGTACAATCTTCGTTCTTGCCAAAACAACAATGTATGCATAAATGAACAGACAGTTGTGTTTTAAAAATGTTTACATGTCATTTTAACATTTATCTTTCATACCATTATGTTGGTCTTAACAATCATTACAATGGCTAGTTTTACCAATTTTCTTCTTCATGACTGGAAGACAAATAATGGTGCTTAACCTTGTGTGGAATTGTGTTTTGTATGATACATATTTGTTTGGTTCGCTTGTATTGTGGTTTAACAATCCATTAAATAAACAATCAGTCATGTTGAGATGGAGCTTATATTTCTTTGGTATAAGCCAGTACTATTATAACCAGTACCATGGAAAGGTTACCATGTCATGCACAACTCTGAGGTGGCAGGCTCAAACACATAACCTCTAAATTCAGAGTATGACACTCTACCATAGGCTACTATGTCGTCCTACAAACCTTTGTGATTCTTGTATAGCTTAATATTTATGGGCCAAGATCTGACAAGAGGGGTCTTACATGTATGTCATAAAAATTCAAAATTAATATATGTAAATAACAATGTGAAAGACCGGGTTTAGCTGAGTCTTTTCTGAAAGTTTGAAGAGATTATCTCCATAAATATATGAGAATCAAAAGGTGTGTAGCTGTTGCAATCTAAACATGACGCCATAAACAATGTTGATGGCGTTTTAACATTGATGATGTTAACGTATTTATACCATTGTACTGAAAAGAACCTATGACTGAAATTCTCAAACTTGCATGTGTTCCTTGAAGTTCAACACCTATACCACTGAAATAGGCACAAATTCACACACAGTTTGATAAAATATGTACAACAAAGAGCGTACCTTTTTTAAAAATGAGGTTATTCCTTATGGCGCACCGGTTGCCATGGCAATATGCGTGATACTAATATCTTTGTTTCATAAGATATTATATATGTCTTGGATTGTTTTACAATATTAAAACAGTTTGGCATAAGGCATAAGTATCAGAGCATGCCAAATATTTCAAATTTACTTGATTTTTAGATAATAGCATACAATGTACTTTACTGCCCAGACCCCTTTTGTCTGATCCGCGCTCATATATGAGCTACTACTTGGCAAAAATTACAAAAAACATCTAAGCTCTTAGCACTGAATGGGTTATGGCCAAAATTAGACTGGACTGACATGATACACAAATGGATGACAAGTATATTATTATGCAGTTTGCCAAAATGAAGTATTGCACAGGGAATACAAGCGTTAAAATACATAAAATACAGTTTTGATGTTTTGAATACCATCTTGGATGTCATCCTGCATATTGTAATTAGATGATTGACTTTGATGAAAAAAAAAATGCCTTCTTTAACATCTCAAATGTGAACAGGTAAATTGTGTTTTTGTGCTTCTTATCATGGCCGCCATCATGGATGCATCTTAGTTTCTTCAAGCTACAAATGTTATGACTTGATATGAAATATTATGTTTCATTAACTTCTTTATCTCTGTCCTACTCAAGAGCAAACCGATAAATCAAATCATAGGTTTGTCCCATATAAGTAAAAATAGTGATTTTTGCTATTTCTGGCTTCCATTTTGGACACTATCTTGAATATATGAAAATGCTCAATGATGCCAAAGTGGCATCACTTGGATTCTTCAAGGGCTAGGTCTGCTTAACAGGAAAAACACTTTAGAACTTAATTCCAGGTCCTCTTAGTCCTCTCAGATGCAAAATATTGATTTTTGCTATTTTTGGCTTCCATCTTGGATACCATCTTGAATATATCAAAATGCTCAATGATGCCAAAGTGGCATCACTTGGATTCTTCAAGGGGAAGGTCTGCTAAACAAGATTCAGTAAAGAAAAAAACTTTAGAACTCAATTCCAGGTCCTCTCTGAATTCAGCTCTTTTCTACCGGACTAATAAATGGAAAGAGACAACTAAATATAAACTACGAAAATCGAGAAATATTCAAAATGGCAACCAAGATGGCAGCTACATTTGTTGAAAATGGTTTTTAGCTTCAAGTCTCTGGGATCTTGTTTCTTCGGATTAATATGGAAGCATGCCATGGAAGCCATAAAAAATACAAAAATTGAATCTTCACCGAAAAAAATGAATCGTTATGATACTCGTATAAATAATATCGCACGTGTGCCCTTTGAATATCCAATGATCAGACTGGGCGTATCCATCCTCTCACCGAGACATGATGATCGCAAGAATGCCAGCACCGCATTAGATAAGTACGCTCGACTTACTTATTTGTTGTGTCCAAAGATGATGCCAAATTTTGCCATAGTGAGGACCAGTTATTTTTTCTCTGTCTTCACAGAGAAGTACTTACGAAAAGCGTAGCGTTGAGATAGCCGAGATAAACTCCTGCATTGCCCTTATATGCACCACTGTTGTCAAATGTTCCGATCGGGGAATACTTTTGGACTGCACTGGGGAAATCTACCACCTGAATTAAAACTACATCAGGAGTTAACTGCAGTTTCAGAAAAAAAAATGAACGCATGTTTCAAGCTTCATATAGCATGCTTGTGTTCTAAACGTACATTTTGTTTAAATGAGCCAGTAATTTCCTTTGCGGCCTTCATGTGTTTCATGAGGTAGCACTATATTGAGGAGTACAGTCTGGCACTGTGTATTATATGGAGTGGAGTCATGGATTGGAGTCTTGGATTGGAGGCATGGAGTGGAGTATTGGAGTGGATTCTTGGAGTGGAACTTTGGAGTGAAATTTAAAGTGTAACAGAAAACTCAATTCTGGTGTTAAAGTTTGTCTTTGGCCGAATGTACGCCATCATAAAATGTGAAACAAATGTCTAAACTGTACGGGTAACAGATAAGAAACAGTAATTAACCATTAATTTCCATTACTTATATGGGTAATGCATTTGTTACATGTTTCGCTATGGCATCCGTAATTTTGCCACCACCAAAATAGATCTAAATGTTTCTCTTTCTCTCCAACATTTCATTCCAAAGTTCCACTCCAAGAATCCACTCCAATACTCCACTCCATGGCTCCAATCCAAGACTCCAATCCATGACTCCACTCTATAAAATACACAGTGTCCCTTACGTTAGCTTCTTGAAATGATGCGCCAGTTATAACAGCTACTCTTTCTTGTAACTTGTGCATGGTCAGGAGACTGTACAGTAATTTTTCCAGTTCCGGGTCACTGTTTTGCGAAGTGGTTTCCAAATAATTGCTCAAAGTTGGTTTACGTTAAACTGCAAACAACATCAGGAAATCTAATACGCAATATGATGGACACCAAGAAACTTTTGTTTAAACCTATGTTTGGCTTACATCTCTCAACCATAAACTTGTCTTCAACATCAGAACATTCATAGTAGCCCCTGAATATTAAATTTGAGCCGCCTCATGAGAAAACCAACAATCTGCATATGCGAAACCAAAGGCGCAGATCAGCTTCGCAGTAACTGCGAAGCTGATCAGCGCCTTTGTTTTCGCTACACGGACAGTACAATTTCTCTTCTTTCTAAATGCGAAATTTCGAGCTTCCAGCCATCTGCTGTAGCTGCACAGGCCGGTTTGTGTCGGGCCTGGTCGGAAACCAAATTGTTGATTTTTCCATGAGGCGCCTCAATTTTATTTTCACCATATACCATGTGTTAAAGATGAACAAGCTATTTCACTGCACACTCACTTTTCTTCCTTTCAACCATCTCGATTTGTCAGGAGCACCACAGAATGCTCTGATAACACCACCAGAATGGAAATGGACATGATCATTACAGTGAAATGACCCCGTCGTCCCTACATTCTTATCCAAGGCAATATCCATAAACAGGGCCACCTTGTTGCAACCACCCTGTGGTGCTGTCGATGTTGCTTGAACTGTTGTTACTTGCTTAATATAGGTCATTGGATGTGTCTTATGCGTGCTGATAATGTTCTGGAAGAAAATGATTTGGTCTTTCTTATTTCGAATGTGCTTTAATTTAGTATTTTCTATTAGCTGGGCAGCCTCTTCCGATTCAATGAAAAACAAAAATCACGAATTTGATGATACAAGCTTGAAACTTGACAGAGATACTGATATTGGACATCTCATTCAAAAAAAGCCCGATAGCAATTTAAAATTTCAAGATAGTGGCAATTTTTCAAGATGGCCACCAGGTTGTATATATTTGTTTGAAACTTTGTAAATTTTCTTTCACACCTAAATGCATACTAGATTAGTCCCAATGTCGGTCGAAGAAAAGATTGGCGCCTCAACTTGCATAATTCTTTTTATTAAATGGTACTGCAAATATCGTTTGTTACCGTGTATATGTTTGCTGAAGTCGCAGTTACGAACTGGGTGGGTATGGTCGTCATCCGGGTTATATGTAGTGGCAGTAGTGTTGTCACTGTATAAATTAAACGTATAAATGTATACATTAAAAGTAGATGAAATTAATATGAAGAAGAAAAAAAAATATTTGTTTCATACATGCATACATGAAATAATTCTTTTTCTTATCAAATATACGTTAAAGTAATTCAAAATGACACCACATGAACGTTTTATGTAAACGACCTTTTCTGCGCTTCAGAAACGCTGAATTTTCTGAACTTTAAAACTCTTCATGGGCAAATCTGTTGTTGGTATGTAAAAACAAAGATGTAACTAGATGTATGGTTATAGAGATCAAACTCTTAAGTCTGAATATATAACTGGATACATACGCAAATCGTCAGAATTCGGATGCCCAACACAGTTGGTTATATGAATGTCTTTGTCATGAACCACGTAACCAATCTGCAATTTATATGTAATCTATTTGACATGGCTTGTATGTGCCTTATTCTGTGAGAAACGTCCGTATAGATTTACGATTTAAATATTCAAACGAGTTAATTTTGAACAACATCTCTGGGTACGTAATCATTGAACCTAGTGATAATCAAATACTATTAATGTATTTGACTGGGCTCGATGTATTCTACATATCACATCAACACACCGGGTAGAAGGATATAGACTTTATTTAAAAAGTGAGAACAGGACCACTTTGTGATTTGTGATTGGCCTTTTTAAACTTTAATTTGTCATAAAAAAAAGAAGTGTTTGATCTGTGAAAAGTTGTTCTGTGATTTGTGAACTCATAATCTGAAATCTCTGACACCTTCCTCTCCTTGGAATATGTTCACTCATCAAGCCTTCGTTTAAACTTACAACGGCATTTTAAATACATGTATTCGTAATAACATGGGTTTTTCATGTGAGAGCCTTTATGATGCTTTGCTGGCCTATCTTAAGGGCGTTCTTCTAGGTACCTGGTGAAAATGGACTAGCGCCACAAAATGCGGATGCGAGGTGTCATTATAGGCAGGTTTGCATTCCCCAATATCGGGATATAACGTTCCGATTGGCATTGTATGTGTGTCGGGAGACGGGTAGATTTTCGCTCCAATATGGTTGCTACATACACACACATAGTCGGCGAAAACTATGGTAAAATGCGACCAAAAGAGAAACACGACTTTGAGAATCTTCCAGCCCATTATTCGTTGTCCTGGAAAAAGATTTATTATAATATACATGTATACAGTTACAAATTCATGACGCTGGTGTGATGTACCAAAGTGTCTCTTTGGGAAAAAAGGTGAAAACTGTATACGATCCAACCATGTTTATTGTTGTCACCTAGCGATCTGCAATTACACATTTTTTTACTCATTTGTTTAGACCATTAGTAGATCGATCAGCAGCCATTTTGACTGCCAATTTTGATTTGCATTAATATTATTGTGAACGTTTTTGTGTGTCTTAGTTTTGATGAAAAAAAAAAAAAAAAAAAAAAAAAAAAAAAAAAAAAAAAAAACATCATGTAGCATTACTAGACATAATTGAGCCTCCTCGTGGGAAAACCAACAATGTGGTTTCCGAACAGGTCCGACACAAACCGGCCTGTACAGCTACAGAAGCAGGCTAGAAGCTTGAAATTTCGGATTTAAGTAGAAGAGGAACTGTACTATCCATGTAGCGAAAACAAAGGCGCTGATCAGCTTCGCGGTTACCGCGAAGCTGATCTGCGTCTTTGTTATTGCCTATGCGGATTGTTGGTTTTCCCATGAGGCGGCTCATATGACATTACTTCATACAAGTCCCTGTGATCCTGGTGATGTTAAAGACACGCGCACGTGCACATGGCGTACATAATCGAGTTAGATCGACTGTTACCCAAAACTTTATGAAACGATGACTAAATCTAAGAATCACTAACTTGATGTTTAGTCCTGTTATTACCATATACTGTCGCCATAGTCTTATTTGGTCAAGCTATAAATAGGTCATGCTTTACGATTTAAATGATAAGAGAATTTGTCATATCGCTTGGCAGAATTCTAAAAACCGACTTTTGCATTTTCTGTGTGATATTAGTTGTGATATTTACTAATATCACACAGCCCTATATACAGTCCTACTAGGTATCTTATAAGTATTATATAAATACCATGTCTACTAAATGATATTTTACAACATATCCCTCGATTAAAAATAAGCTTTAAACTTTTACTTAAATGGTGGATACATGCTGGAATTTACACTTTAAGGAGACAACATTGAGACAAATTTAACGAATATTTTTTTTTTAATTCATAAAGTCAAGTATTTAATTTTCAGTTTGGCTCTTACATCATCAGTGTATGTGCGACAGAAATACGTAAAATCGTATGTTTGACCCCGTCATGCCCCACCTGTCAAATATTGCAATGTTAACATGGTAATAAGTGATGTATATCCCACTCAATAGGTTGTCGGAAATGCTGAATGGCTAATTTCATAATTATTGTTTTGTTTTACTATTAATCAAGATGACTCTATCGAAACCACAAAGCTATTTTCACCGATAGATGATTGAATATATGTGTATTAAAGACTTACGGCTCCAGACTTACTATAGACGTTAAAGTATGAGATTTAGTGTTTTATTTTCGTTTCTTTTCTTCGCATTTGTGTGCAACTTATTTTCAAATGCTCAGTTTGGTGGCCGACGTTTTCGGGGTCGCCCACGATTCGGGGGCCGCCGCATCGACTCGCGTGAACTACGAGAACTTACAACATTTTACAGATATGGGATATCGTTAAATGAGGCTCTTCGGCGAAGTGACGTCGTGCGAAACGTTGTGGATACATTACAGAATCTGAACTTGCGACCACCTCCAGGCAGAGGTAAGGAACACTAGCAGTGTATTTCATTTTTCAGTTTTCATGTGGTTTTGGCTGTTTTTCACAATACAAAGAGTGTTTCAAGCAATTACCTAAATGTATGGCATCCATATATTATCGTTTGATTTATTACACTATCATCATAGAAAATATCATTTTGAAGCTGTGCACCGATTTCGATTGACCTAACTTAGCAATGATGTGCACATGACCAAAACACGTTTCTGAGGATAACGCTCTTTCTATACTGGGTAACGATGCAGACGTTACAGTTTCAAACTTCTATTTCGCCAAAAGGATTGCATTTTTGACCTGTCATCACACTTTCTCTGTCAATTTACATAAAAAATGTGGAAATTTGCACATTTCAGCATGCAAATAATGTCAATATTTTTACCGCGTCCATTTAAAAAATATCTAATAACACCTTACTGGGTGCGTTAATTAGGAATTTGATTAAGTATACATTTTTCTCTGTTTCAGATGACACCGCCGTTGCTAGGCGACAGGGGCTCGCTGACATCATATGTTCGTGGTGTAGATATACCATGAACTGGCCGTGCATTATGAGATGGTGTTTAAATCAAGGATAGATTAGCCAGTGCTTAAGATGTAGACAAATCAAAATAAGTTATGCATCTGTGTATATAGACTCCAATGAACTTGCGCCAAAACGGCAAGAAAATGAAATCTTACTACCGCCTGAAAAAGAGTACTTTATGACCGGTGTACTTTACTTATTTTGACCAGTTTGATTAAACCCTTTAGGTGTGGCATCAGTGTGTGATATTTGACAAACATTACAGATCGGGCCTATCCAAATTGCGGAGATGGTCGTTGCAATGATTATATAGAAAATGAATACTAAAAATAATAATAATAATAATAATAATAATAATAATAATAATAAAGAAAAAAGAAAAACAAAAAACGTGTCACGCATTTTCCAAAAACACCGTTCATATTTAATATCGACTGGAAAATTCTCTTTTTGCTTTTTAGTCGGGGCTATGGCAGTATCGAATAGTATGTGCTTCATTCACCGAGGGACGTCATTGCATATTCAACCGTGGCTCAACGCACGTGATGCCGGACGTTAGCCTAAATTTGCGCTCGATTCACATGAACATATCGGCCAATAGGGTCACTTTGCGCTCGATTTGCATTAAAATGTCAGACACGAACTTCCGACTTTGCGTTCCGAAATTCATGGGCATTCCGAAACAGAACCACGCAGACGCGCTCATTAAACATGAATATGTTGAACCAAGGACCCTATTCGATATAGGGTCCTTGGTTGAACGCACTTGGTTCTACTTGCGCCGCTGAGTTCGATTGCAATCCGACTGTTGCTCTATATTGTTTATAGGACATTTACGCATTTTGTATTTATACAATGTTTCCTATTTTTGTCGTTCTAACTGATTGAACAATGTGTACTTGTTAAACAGTCTGTAAAATTACTTATGTAACTTTTGAGATTTTAAGAAAACGAACATTACACTGTATGCATTTATGTGTGATGTTTATCATGAAAATACTAGTAAATATATTACGAGACATATATAAAGTTCAAAAAGTAAAATGAAAAGACCTGAGGCATTTCCAAAACTTAATTTATTTTCATTTGCATTTCCTCTTGTTTAAACTTCAAAATGCTTTTTATTGCTGCAGGCTTATTTCGCATACCTTTAAACATTGAATCCCAGAATTTAGTTATTAACTAAACAAATCTACAGTCAAGAGTGTTCCATTAGCCATGCAGTTCGCAAAATTGCTTCTCCTTCTAAGCATGATGTATATACTTGAAAATGCAAACGGGCGTCTTAGAACTCTAAGGGAGGGCGATGGACTACCATTTCCTCGCAGACCACTGACGAAGGCAGCTGCCGAAAGATATGTAAGTTTTAGTTCCTTTTGTAAGTAACTATTTTCACTCATTTAACTAAATTCGACAACAACTAAGGAATTTCAACCAAACAGGACAAATAATAATACTAAGATATGAGGTTGGCGGGTCACTGAATGATGTTGACCAAACACTGTACCGATTACAGAGCACTCAACTGAGAACAATGAAAAATAGGTCTTGACTTTGCGCTTTGCATGTTCGTAAATGAACATAGGCGATTATCTACGTAGGTTGTTCGGAAAGTTCGTGTAATTGTGTTATATGTCTCCTAATTTTCATTCGTTGTACTGGAAAGTTCGTGTGCGTAAACTTCCACTTATTCTTAATTGTTGATAGGAAAGAGAAAGAAAAGTGACGATAGAAACCTAAAATACTGGTTGTCGTGGCAACGTCATCATCGGTACTCGGAGCAGTCCGAAAAATATCACTTTTTAAACGAAGTCTTAAAAGAATAAACATAATTTTTGACTGTTTGCTCATCGCCAGAAAAGCATGGAATCGTCTTGTAATATTTCAACAACATGACATTGCTTCCTGAAAATTTAAAATCAGTTGGATGTTCCACAAAGAAGTTATAGTCCTTTATTACGAGGGATGTATGGGGAAACCATGACGTCAAACTGTGTCTTTGCGTTGCAAAAGATTATAAACTTCGGTATTTTCTTCACAAAACACACAGAGAAAAACTTAAGATGGTAAAATAAACTGAAAAACTATGGATAATATAGTTCACCATTTATGTACAAATGATTCGCATGTTTTAAGAATGGAATAAAAGCAACTGATGGCGATTTTAGAAGGAACAAACCGGCAGTACAATTGTGTTCCATTAAGAATTGCGAAAAATTGGATGATTCAGCGGAGAATATTAGCAAAATAGATTCAGTGAGATGTATCACCACATACTGATACTGGTTACGAGAACTTATAACAAAAGAATAGACAGGAACATTAAATGCGTAGATATTGTTGGTGTTTATGCTAAGAGAGTGTGAACATCGCCAAGGGGATTAAAATAAAGTTTGACGTTTTCGCAACGTCATTTTGACATTGGCGTGCTCCGGGTACCCATACCTCACCTTTTTGTAATGAACATATTTTTATTATGTCTTTGTGCATCATCTTGGTTTTCACAGCATTTATAGAGGAAAGTTAAATTAGGTATGTTTTTTTTTGTTTTACTATGAATAAATAGTTGAATGATCAAACAATTATTCGAACTTTCCGAACGCCCCTCGTAAAATTCACTTTACCGGTGGAGAATAATTATATTCCTTTAACATTTTAAAACAAGGCGGCCCCCGTGGCCGAGTGGTTAATGTCGCTGACTTCAGTGCTCTTAATCATTTCGATCATCTCACCGCTGTGGGTTCGCGCCTCGCTCGGGGCACGAGTCACATGTGGGACAAGCCAAGTTCTGCTTGCGGGTGTGTCAGGTGTGTAACACAACTTTGCATTATACATGTACATGTAAAGGGGTGCTCACACCACAGCGTATAGCGCCAACGTATACCGACGTATGAGATATTTTGTCCATACGTTGTTGTACGTTGCATACGTTCGGCATAAGTTTTGCATACGTTACGGGTACGCTACAGTACGCTGGCATACGTTGTCGTACGTCTTGTACGCCAAGAAATTTTGTGCATGCACAAAATTTCCAACGTATGCCAACGTACTGATAATACGTTACTCATAAGTTAGGCGTACGCAACGAACACGTTATGCATAAGTTCATGAGCGTTACTTGTAAGTTACTCATACGTTCGCATACGTTGTCATACGCTAAAGCCCACCTGGGTTTTTTGTTTAGCGTATGAGAAGCGTATGCATAACGTATTACCAACCTACGAGCAGCGTACTTGGAGCGTATGCAGCGTATGTTAAACGTGCGAAGAACGTACTCAGCGTATGCGCAACTTACGCCTAGCGCATTGGTCAGCATTCGGGATTTTATACATAAAAATAGAAGGAACAAGGACTGTGTTCAGGATTAAATAGCCACACAGAAGCATCAAAATAATATACTCGACCGAAAACAAATTGCAAAATTGGGCGTATGTCTAAATTGTATTCACTTTTAAATTATCGCTTGTCCAGAGAACATTTTTGTAAGACCTGGCTGCCTTCAAAGCTCATATTTAATAGCCCTCTATATAATATTGCGACATATAAAGTGTCAAAGAATTGTTGAATATTAAAGTCACCTTTTCAAAATATGATTATTACCAAATCGAATATCAAAGGTAACTGAAAATTCAAGCTGGTAGATTCAACAATATGCTGGCTATTGTCAGTATATCGAATGATTACATTTTTGAGAAATGAAAAGTTGTTGAGAACTTGTTATGGGAGACTTACTGTTAAAAGATTGAAATGAATCTCAAAAAAGTAACCCATCATAATATATATTTCTACTACTCACGACAAACAAAATTCCTGACAGTGACAATTTCATTGTTTCGATTCTGGTATGCATGGTAGCTTAATCACTAAAATAGACAGCGAATACGATGATCTGTTGCACAATTATGTATAGTTTATGTGTAATATCATGCAAGTTTTCAGCTTCAGTCAATTATTTGTCATTATTGATGATTTTGTAACTTTTGTTAACTGGCACATAAACTCAGTTCTACCTAATTATAGGAAATGATTCTTCTGAGAAACGGTATAAGAAATCCACAAAATGCACCCGAAGAATCAGGTGTGTAGATTTCTTAGGTCATTTTTATTTTCTTTTATTTATTTATTTATTTTCATTTTTACTGAATATATGTTTGTCTCACCTTTTTTGACGAACGTCGAGTTCGTTAGAAGCACGCTGTGCGTACGTTTGGAATACGTCAGACGCGCGTTGTACATACGCTCCTTATAAGTCACTAACGCTATGCTAACGCTGGGCATACGCTGTTATACGCTGTTATAAGTCATGATACGCCAGGGATACGTTATGAATACGCTACTCATACGCTACTCATACGTTAGACGCACGTTCCGTGCGCTAAGCGCACGCTTTGTATAAGTTCAGAGAGAGCCTTTTCCGTATTTTTTACAAAAAATGAACAGCGTATAACAACGTACAACAACGTACTGGCTATTTTTTCATACGCTGCTCATACGTTGGCTTATACGTTGTGGTCTGAGCGGGCCTTAAATAGCTGCGAGGCGCTCCCTAACGCAAGCAGTTCATTAATATGCATCTCACCCCAGATTCCTGGGAAACAAGTGTTGCTAATTTTAAGCCCCATGATGAAGGTATATGGAAGCTTCAAAGTTCTGTATGTTAGTAGACGCTACAGTACATAAGCCTTGCTTCCAATACGGGCATCGGATTTTCGCCTATGCGAAAACACAGATGCAGATCAGCTTCGCAGTAACTGCGAAGCTGATCTGCGCCTTTGTTTTCGCTACACTGACAGTACAAACCCTATTCTATTTTAATTCGAAATTTTAAGCTTCTAGCCTTCTTCTGTGACTGTGCAGGCCGGTTTGTATTCGGGACCTCGTCGGACACCCCGAATACCGGTTTTCTCGCGTCGTGGCTCATATGTCGCAAGTACTAAGAACAAGAAACCTTTGCGAGTTCCAGCGATCATAGTATTATCTTCACACTCTGCTAAATTCTTGATTATACAATAGCAAGTGCATCACTATCCGCAGCCTACATTCATCGTGAAGGATATCGTTTTAAGTATTGAAATGCACCTTGATAACCAAATATGGCCTCAGAATCCTCATTGTCAACGTTTTTTCTCGTAGGTGTGTAGGTGCCACCTACCGATTGATTCGTCTCGATATAACAAAAAAAAGAAAGGAAAAAAAAAGAAACATAGCATGTAAGGACAATAAATGAGCCGCCTCATAGGAAAACCAACAATCTGCATAGGCGAAAACAAAGACGCAGATCAGCTTAGCTGATCAGTGCCTTTGTTTTCGCTACTCGGATAGTCAATTCCTCTTCTACCTAAATCCGAAATTTCAAGCTTCTAGCTCTTTTCTGTGCTTGTACAGGCCGGTTTGTGTCCGACCTGTTCGGAAACCACATTGTTGGTTTTCCCACGAGGCGGCTCAAATCTCTCTTTCCAGGTTTTCAATCGCGAGCTGCACTTTCTCTATCGACTAGCCAATCCCCTGTTTCCACCCGGTGCCGCGGAAGACGTAGACCTAACGTTCCATACCCTCCCCAACGGTGATCTTAACGCTACTTTCTGGACGACGTTTGACGGCCAATGTCAGTTTCTAGACTTTCTCTACAAGGCTGTACCAGATGAAGGAATCAGAGCCATTTACACAAACGACGCGCCATTTTTCACCACTGGGCAACCCTTCACGAATGCATTCTTTTCGCGCCACCCGGATGATTACGTGTTTATCTTCTTCTGCCTTGACCGATCGAAGGAAATCTTCCGCAATGGTCGACGGTTATACTGTAACGGGCCATATGAAATCGTCTTTGCCGTCTACGAGTACCCACCAAACCGTGTCAAATGGTGCAACGCAGAGAAGGACCTCTGGATGAACTACCGGCTATCGTTTGATAATGAATTCATGAAGTTTGGGCGCACGCGTGCCCCATGCGGCGATTAGATAACTAAAAATCTCTCTGTGTTTTATAATGGTATTTCGAAGATATTTTGAAATTGTCCAAGTAAAAATGAGATATTTTCTTGACAAAATTGAGCACTAAGTTTGTCGCAAAATGTGCAGCAAAACATTTTAAAATAATTGAGCCGCCTCGTGGGAAAACCAACAATGTGGTTTTCGAACAGGTCTGACACAAACCGACCTGTATACAAGCACAGAAAAGAGCTAGAAGCTTGAAATTTCGGTATAAGTAGAAGAGGAATTGTACTATCCGAGTAGCGAAAACAAAGGCGCTGATCATCTTCGCGTTACCGCGAAGCTGATCTGCGCCTTTGTTTTCGCCTATGCAAATTGTTGGTTTTCCCATGAGGCGGCTCATATATTGAAATATAAAACAGTTCTGGTGAAAAGCATTTTTGAAAGGGCTATTCCACGGGGACCCAACTGTTAAGGTCATTGTTCTAAACACTGGCATATTTTGGCTGCTTCGAACATGTTCGGCCAGTTTTGACCATCTGATTGGAGAGAAAACAAGAATGTATTTTGCCAAAAGTTTGTCCGACTCTATTATGAATAGTTATTCTTTATTGCCAAACATCACAATTTTAATCATGCAAAGCACCAGTAAGGCGTTACAAAGGATATGAAAAGTGACCAAAACAAGCATTTTCGATAAACTTACCACCATGAATAGCTTAGGTAATCCTTTTGCACGCGAATGGCAGATTTTTTCTGCACATCACATTCCGACTGCATTAAACAAGATATTTAACTATCCAAAAACACATTTGTTTTGAGAAAATAAGTTATGGTTCATGTAGAGCAATGTACGCGGAAAATGTAGTATATAATTTTCCTTGTGTACATGTTTTAATATTACACAACAGTTTTGAGAAAGTCCTGAACACGGGGTGCAATATACTCTGTCACCATATTAGTTTTCATTTATTGAATAAATGAAAATGCATTGTGTTCCATTTTTAGCTCACCTGAGCCGAAGGCTCACAGGTGAGCTTATAGTATACCCATGCTCCGGCGTCCGTCGTCCGTCGTCCGTCGGCGTCCGTCGTCGTCCGTCGTCGTCCGTCGTTCACAATTTCAAAGATCTTCTCCTCTGAAACTGCTTGGCCAATCACAGCCAAACTTCATGTGGAGCATCCTTAGGAAGGGGGAAAGAAAGTTTATATAAATGGTCCAGGTCACATGACCAAGGTGGCCGCCATGGCTATAAATAGCAAAAACCTTAAAAAATCTTCTTCTCCAGAACCAGTGGGCCGATTTCCACGAAACTTGGTATGTAGCATTGGGGACGCAGGCCCATCATAGTTTATATAAATCATGACCCTGGGATGACCTTGACCTATTTTACGGCAAGGTCAACTTAGGTCGCCAATGCATTTGAATGGGAAAAAATGGCAAAATGCTATTTAATGGGTAAGACTTACTGGGAATAGGCAAATGGACAGAAATTTAATGGTAATGGAAAATTTTAGCCCCTGGGGGGTTGTCTGCCCCTGCCCCGGGGCTATATACATGTATATGACCATAATATTCAAACATCTTCTTCTCTGAAACTGTTAGGCCAATCAAAGCCAAACTTCATGTGGAGCATCCTTGGGAAGGGGGAATGAAAGTTTATATAAATGGTCAAGGTCACATGACCAAGATGGCCGCCATGGCTATAAATAGCAAAAACGTTTAAAAATCTTCTTCTTCAGAACCAGAAGGCCTTTGATTTTAAAACTTGGTGTGAAGCATCTGGGAATGGAGCTCTACAATGTTTATATAAATCAGGACCCTGGGATGACCTTGACCTATTTTACGGCAAGGTCAACTTAGGTCTCCCATGCATTGGAATGGGAAAAAATAGGAAAATGTAATTAAATGGCAGAAAACTTGCTAGAAATCAGCAAGTGGACAGAGGATTTATGTTTATGAAAATATTTTTGGCCCAGGGGGTTGTCTGCCCCTGTCCGGGGGCTATATACATGTATATGACCATAATATTGAAACATCTTCTTCTCTGAAACCGCTAGGCCAATCAAAGCCAAACTTTTTGTGGAGCTTCCTTAGGGTAGGAAGAGGGAATGAAAGATTATATAAATGGTCAAGGTCACATGACCAAGATGGCCGCCATGGCTATAAATAGCAAAAACGTTTAAAAATCTTCTTCTTCAGAACCAGAAAGGCCTATGATTTTGAAACTTGGTATGAAGCATCTGGGAATGGAGCTCTACAAAGTTTATATGAATCAGGACCCTGGGATGACCTTGACCTATTTTACAGCAAGGTCAACTTAGGTCGCCCATGCATTTGAATGGGAGAAATAGGAAAGTGTCATGTAATGGCAGAAAACTTGCTAGGAATGAGCAACGGACAGAAGATTTATGCTTATGAAAATATTTTAGGCCAAGGGGTTGTCTGCCCCTGCCCCGGAGCTATATACATGTAGATGACCATAATATTCAAACAGCTTTTTCTCAGAAACTGCTTAGCCAATCAAAGCGAAACTTTATGTGGAGTATCCTTAGGAGGAGGACATGAAAGTTTATATAACTGGTCAAGGTCACATGACCAAGATGGCCGCCATGGCTATAAATAGCAAAACTTTTTAAAAATCTTCTTCAGAACCAGAATGCCTATGATTTTGAAACTTGGCATGAAGCATTAAGGAATGGAGGTCTACAAAATTTGTATAAATCATGATACTGGGATGACCTTGACCTATTTCACGGCAAGGTCAACTTAGATCGCCCATGCATTTGAATGGAGAAAATTGTTAAAATGTCATTTGAAGGACAAAACTTGCAGTTAATTGGCAAATGGACTGAATTTTATGATTTGAAAAAGACATTTACTCCAGGAGTTATTCTGACCCTGCTACATGCATTGTACCATTGTAGTCTATCAAGTTTGCTGGTACTTGTATATATCTCAGGTCTCAGGTGAGCGTTTACAGGACCATTGGTCCTCTGGTTGTCTATTGAAATATACATGACAAAGTCCAGTATGCCAAATGTCCCTTTCATGCAGTTCACGTTTGTTGCGTATGTGCAGTTTAAACACATTTTTTATAGTTACAAGGGTGCGAATGGGTGGGGATCAGGGGTGGAGGTCAGTCCATGTTAGTTGCATCCTTCGGATACAACTGAAGTCTAGAGCATCCGTGGTGTGGTAAAGCTATCTGCTATGTAATAAGTGGTTGGGAAATCGCTCTAGGGCTTCTCCGGCATTTTCATTCCAGATGAAATTTCAAATATGCCCTGTCTCAGTTTGAATTCGTTCGAATTGATGCTTTACATCCCAGTCAACAGCTAAGGTCATGTCGGGACGTTGCCTCCACTTTATGGGGCTCTTGCCCAAAATGAAGACGTCCCAGTCAACAGCTAAGGTCATGTTGGGACATTGCCTCCATTTTATGGGACTCTTGCCCAAAATGAAGATGTCATGAGTCTTTGACATCCAACATGTGCTTCAAATATAACCAGACAAAGCCAAAAGGGGTTATAATTATTATAATGTGCGGATGGTTAGACTTGGAACCTCTTTTCCTGGGCAGGCTCAGACCCGAGCGGTTAACCAGTAATCAGATAGCCAGTCAGCATCGTACAGGCTTTCACTGGAGGCATAATCAGCCCATCTATTTCCTTCTGGGGCCCCAATGGGTAGGGGCCCCTGTTTCAGTATGACTTGCGATGTAAGTAGGGCATAAAACGCTAACACTACAACAAGAATATGATTCAGTGGTCTAAGTTTCAGATTTTTCTTAAATAGTTGCTTTTCGTCTTACTGCTGATATATATTACAAAGTACGTGATTCGGGACTTCACTTCAATGCTACGCTGCTAAACTGCTGACAGTCCCACACGCGTTGGCTCCGCCCCGACATGACTAAAAAATTGTTGACTGGAATGTTAAGCCTCCATACAAACAACCAAATTAACTGCTGACAGCCTACGGATATTTTTCCCAAATCGTGCTTGCTCATTGTGTAATGGTTAGAGTGTCGTAGGTTAGATCCAGAGCCGCATCATAAATAAGACCGTTTAAATGGTATCAGTGGCTACTTTGCTTGGCGCTCAGCATTATAAGGCAAGCACTGGATTCTCTTCTTTCAAAATATAGCATTACTTACATCTCGAAAATATATGAAAATGACTGAAAAAAAAAGGTCTGATACTGATCACTGTCTGTATTCACTGGAGGACCATATGGAAGATTGTCAATTGTGCTAAATTTGTTGTCCTCCTAAAATATAAAATTTATTTATTTATTATTATTATTATTTTTATTACAACACTTAAGGTTACCCATACCAACAGCAAAGCAATATATATATATATATTCTATATGAAAAAAAAAAAATGACCACTGAAACTTGTCTATCTTGTACCCCCTTATAGGATAGTCCTTGGACAAAGTCGGTCAAGCAAAACATTGGTCAACCTGGTACAATATCGACATACATGTACATGTATACATAGCTCTGGGCCTATTGAACTGTTTCCAGAGTGGTATTGATCCAAGGGTTCTTCAGCCTTTCCGGTTAAAATTTAAAATGAGCTAGTTTATCCGCATGACCTTAGCTACAGTATTAAGTGGGACGTAAAAACATTACCAAACAAGCCATTGAAGCAAAATTTAACTGTTTTGCCTAGACATGTTATTTGCAACATATACACAATGTAAATACTGACTCATAGGATGGTTGTGTCAAGTCATTATTTTTTTCTCTCACTTTCTTTTGCGTTTTGGCCGTAATGTATTTCACAACTATTATTTAGTCATTGCGAGACAAAGCCATCCCTTTCTGGGTACGTAACCGGTACTTTGTGGAGCTTGAATTTTTTTTTTTTTTTTTTTTCAATTTTGCATCCCTTTCAAGCTTCTTTACTCATATCGAGACAAATCAATCGGTAGGTGTGGCGAAAACCGGAGTACCCGGGGAAAAACCACCTGACACACCCGCAAGCAGAACTATGCTTGTCCCACATGTGACTCATGCCCCGTGCGAGGTACGAACCCACAGAGGTGAGATGATCGAATGATCAAGAGCACTGAAGTCAGCGACCTTAACCATTCGGCCACGGGGGCCGCCCGGAGCTTGAAGTGTCTTGCTCAGGGACACTACATGGCGGAGGCGGGTATCGGACCGAATCATGACCTCTCAGTTGTTAGTCCGGTTCTCTGTTAGCAAACCAGGCTCCCCACGTTTTGCTAGGAGAGCCGCTTTTTTCTTTTGTGTTTCTTGGGTGAATAAATTTAGTAATTGTCATAAAATCAAATTTCCATTACAGTCAAGTACTTTCGCAAAATGTTCTTGTCAATGATAAATCATTGCCATCAGAAGAATAGAATTTCAATTACTGCTAAACTATACCCGACAAGATGTAGACAAAGTCATATCCTTTACTTTGCAGGAAAGATTTTTATGACCAAATTTTTCGTTTCTTGAAGCCATTACCTCATAGAAGCGACTATTTCAAAAGAAATTGTACATTCTTGCTGATTTTTTAGCCCCGGCAATGTGTCATCCTACGTAAGTTTGAAGTATTGGGTTCTGGTCCAGCCTGTGTTTGCCATTAAATATAATGTAACAGTGTTTACAATTTTCTATATAATTTTATGAGATCCTTCATGTACGTAATGTACATGGTTGTTTCCATGCATAATCGATGTTTCTTTGCTCTCGGTATGTAACAGTGTGACATCAGATGTCATAAAATTTGACATGCAAAAAGCTACTAAAGATAAAAGATTGGTGTGAGTGAACTCATTCACAGATATTTATTGGATAATGCAATGTTTAGAAAATTGCCAAGAGAACAAAAACTGATTATTTGTTTTGAAGGTACTGGTAATACATGTTTAACCATGTTTTTGATAAGGATTTCCGGAGTCGGGAACTTTGCGTAACCGGAAACTCGACTGTACATTGTATTTTAACAATATTTGAAGATCATCTCACCCAAAATCAACTCGGTAATATTGTATACTCTTCAATATTAAACATTAAACACACTCAATGAACATGCATTTTTGTACTTCAGGTTTTTATCATTCACCAAATATCACATTTGTAGCGCGTTGCATTGGCGCAAAGCCATCATATGCTGCTACAGTCTCCTCACATGGCTGATGTATTATTCAATCAAAATGACAACCAAATAGTGCATGGGGCCTAAAGAAATAGATGGGCTGTTTGTGCTTCCAGGCAAAGCTTACACGCTTCTGACTGACCAGCTGATTACTGGTATACCGCTCTGGTTTGAGCCAGCCCAGGAAAAGTGGTTCAAATCAAACCATCCATACATATAAGCCTTTGTGGCTTAGTTGGATGGTTATATTTGAAGCACTTGTTGGATGTCATGACATCCTCACTTTGGGTAAAAGTCCCATAAAATGGAGGCAATGTCCCGACATGACCTTTGCTTTTGATTGGGACGTTAAGCATGAAGTCAAACAAAAACTTTCTTTGCCATGTTTGCCTTCTGTGTTTGTTGATGCATATATATGGTAATGTCTGTGTCATGGTATCCTAGGGTGTGTTTCAAACATTTTGTGACTACAAATAAATTCAAACATGTGCTTGGACATGCTTTAAGGTCAAAATGCGTTGCAATGTGACATCTGGATATTGTGTGTCGAGTCTCAAGGAATAGATAAACATAATACGGTATGTTGAGTGCAAATTTCAATTTAAAAACGCTACACACTTTGGCTCTAATTAGATGAAATCCGGGTGTATTTCCCAAAGCGAAGACAAAGATGTCCCATACAACATCCTTAATCGTGATTATTAATCATTAATGTTATCAATGTTAATCGTGATTATTGCATAAATAACCGTGTCACACGATATTAACAGCCATTTATTAATGAAGAGAAAGCCATGCATTAATATTGCAATTCACGCGCGCACGTGCTGTTAATACATGGCTTTTACTTATGCTCGTTACCGGGCGCCACGCAAAGCACGTGCTAGTAATGAGAAACTGAAGTCCGCCCGGAACGAGCATAAAAACGAAAGCTTTTACGCGTATGAAAATGTGACGAGGCTGTAAAATATAGTGCACCATATTTCTTTCGTTTCTGCACCTTATTTCTGTCGTTTCTGCAGAATTTATGCAATAATAGCGATCAAAAATGATTTTGTCATTCATTAACATTCGCTTGGTCCCTCGGGGAGTGTTGAAAACCTCGGGCTACGCCCTCGGTTTTCAACACTCCCCTCGGGACCTAGCGATTGTTAATGAATGGAAAATCATATTTGATCCCTATATTATTATCGTGTCCTATACAAAAATTTATTGGAGGTTATATTCCCGCGTTTATCATTATCACACAAAATTATTAGAAAATAATACAAATGACTTTTTAATACAAAGATTATTATTATTATTATTATTATTATTATTATTATTATTATTATTATTAGTTTCACCGCCTGCCTTGGCAATGGGAAAATGCCCGTGCATTGTATAAAATATACAGAGAATATTTTCTTTTTATCGGTGAATACGGAATATATCAAGTGAGTTGAAATTTAGATGTTTTCAACTCACTCGATGATAATCCGACTGTACGTAGCCCTAACGATAAAAAAAATATGAAGAAAATGGGCATTTTCCCTCTTGTCCAGGTAGGCGGTGAAAATGCAAAAGAAAAAAAAAGTAACTGCACAGCTGATCAGTGCCTTTGCCGGTTTGTTTTCGCTACACAGATAGTACAATCCCGCTTCTTCTTTTAAAATCCGAAATTTCAAGCTTCTAGCCTGCTTCTGTAACTGTACAGGTCGGTTTGTGTCGGACCTGTTCGGAAACCACATTGTTGGTTTTCTATGAGACGGCTCATATTTTTGTTAACAATAATTTGGTACCAAATTGTTCCTTTCGTTCTTACTAAAAAATGAATACCCACACTTTATGTTTCGTTCATAACTTTACAGAAGAGTTAACGGTATTTGAATTTCTGAAGTGAGGCACATTAAATGACGTCAAAGGATTTGGAAACGTCAGAAGTCAGAATCCAAAATCTACAGTGAAATTATCGGCTGATATCAATCACTAGTGAAAATATCATTATCAATTCTGCGGTGAAAATATCACTCTTATTCATTTTTAATATACATTCATTTCACTGCCAAGTATAAAATAGTAATCATTAATATGAGCCGCAATGCGAGAAAACCTGTCTTCGGGGTTTCCGGCCAGGTCTGACACAAACCGACTTGTACAGTCAAAGGAGCAGGCTAGAAGCTTGAAATGTCGGGTTTAAGAAGAAGAGAAATTGTATTATCCGTGTAGCGAAAACAAAGGCGCTGATCAGCGAAGCTGATCTGCGCTTTTGTTTTCGCATAGGCAAAAATCCCGTTTTCTCACGATGCGGATCAATATAAAGATAGTACTTCCGTGTTTATGAATTATCTGTTGCGTGTTGTTTTTACGTAAACGCCTGAATTGTTACGTTAACGTTGCTTACGTATCCGGGATTGACGACCTTTCCAGACTCTAACCAGCGCGCACAGACTAGCTATATAGACTGATTAGAAACATCAAGTTTAGGGTAAAGAGACGCTATACTTTACTACATAAGTAACATACACATGGACAAGCCAATAGAATAAATGCAAATTCATGCAATTACAAATGCAAAACAAAAATTTGCAAAAATGTATGGGAGTAAGAGATTTTTGTCATGACGGTCCTTACATGATGGATGACGTTTCGGATCCGTGACTGTAATACGTAAAACACGGTTGCATGAGAAAACCGACATTTAAAGTGCGACGAGCAAAGACTCCCAGCAGCCTCCCGGCACCTTCCCAAACCTAGTAAATCCTGACTGTGCTAACAAAGATTTTTCTCACGCGAACATAGGCAAGAACGTCGTATCTATAGAGTTGTGAATCGCAATGTCCGTCTCGCTGGTTTTGGTAAGTAGCGACTCTACATGGACACAATTATAATTATGTTTTATTTAAATAACTGGTCCTCATAAACGTTGAAAATTTTAAGCGACAACGTATTCACAAAAATTCGTTATTTTTGTTTTTCATTTTCATTTTTAAAATGGATAAAGCAATGTTAATATCTAACTTCTTGTTATTGACTTGCACGTTAATGATTGTGTATCTGGACGCACGGACGCTCGAGTCACCAAAATTGTCGAGTCCCGAGACTAAAAAACTGGCGAGGATAGAAGTTTCACCTAAAAACGTTAAGGACGTTAAAAGTGTTTCAATTGACAAAACACAATTAGAGCGGGATTATAGACTCCTTGAAAAATGGTTAAAGGCCGGTGTTACTTTGGACGATGCACGGAAACGGAGCCCTGCAGTTGACAGAGTAATCAACAATATTGTCGACAGGATAAAACAGGATCCCGTCAACCCAGGTACGTCGGAAAAATAATAGAGCCTTCGCATGAGAAAACCAACAAGCTGGGTTTCCGAACAGGTCCGACATAAATCGGCCTGGACAGGCTAGAGGCTTGAAATTTTGGATTGAAGTAGCAGCCTGGAATTGTACTATTCGAGTAGCGAAAGCAAACACACTGATCAGCTATTCAGTTATTGTACAGCTGATCTGCGACTTTGGTTTCGTATAAGCAGATTGTTGGTTTTCTGATGCATCGGCTCAATACTAGTATACTGTTCAACATAAATTATGCATGGGCTTTAGGTAATGATATAAGACACAATGCACCCAAAACATACATTTAGGGCACATGCACTTACCAAAATATGCTCATGATAGATAAAAAAAAAAAAAAAAAAAAAAAAAAAAAAAAAAAAAAAAAAAAAAAAAAACATGCATTTGAAAATTACCATACAACAAGAACATGCACACAAATACATGAATAATTACTCGGATCCAAAATAATCAATAATTATTACTGGATCCGTCGGAGATAGTTGTAGACCTACTGAACAGTCCTTGCCTCAATCATTCATAAGGTAGCAGCACGGTTATCATTACAGTAATTTATCCGGTTTCGAATCTTATCCAGTTCCGAATCAAGTGGTCGTATCGTCACGAACTACACAGCAGCTGTTCAATTAAAAAACAAATATTTTGTATGGTCATGAAGTCTATCTTTTTCTCTTCCTCTGCACGAAGTCAGATTTTGAAAACTTATCTGCATGCTAAAAATAAATCTGTTCTTCGAGATGACCTGTCGAATAAGAATGTATATTGCACTTGTGTAATTATCCGCAAGGTGCAGGTTTCCGCAAAATGCATGAACCTTGAACATTATTTTTTTACACTTTTGGTTCCAACATGCGTTCCAACATTAATTATAACACACCAGGAAAACTGAACTTCATTTATTGATTTTCTGTTGCGTAGGAGCTTGTTAATTTTATCTACCAATTTAGCTAGTTTCGGGTCAGTAAAAATTAATTGTGTCGACATAGTACATGTACTCGTAAATCTATTGATATCGCAGTACACGTCTTAAGCGCTAAACCTAAAGGAACTGAGGAGGGAGTGTTTAAATCTCAGTAAGTATTTTATTTGATGTGTGTGTGTGTGTGCGTGCGTGCGTGCGTGCGTGCGTGCGTGCATGCGTGTCGCAACAATACCACAGTCTTTCATTTGCAATGCAGTTTGTTTTAATTGATGCTTAACGTTATAGTCCACAGCTATGGTCATGTCAGGACTTTGCCCCCATTTTATGGGACTTGTGCCCAAAGTTCTCACCGCTGTGTCTAGTGTGGGTTCGAACCCCGCTCTGGCCATGTGAGACAAACCAAGTTCTGCTTGCGAGCGTGTCCGGTGGTTTTGTTTTTCTCGGGGTTCTCCCGTTTTCGTCCCACCTACTGATTGGCGCGTCTCATATGAGCTGAAATAATCATGAAAGGGACGTTAAACTGAATCAAAAAAAGGGGGGGGGGGCAAGTTAGGATGCCCTGACATCCTAAACTAAACGTGCTTCAAATATAACCACACAACAAAGCCAAGAAGGACAGACACTGGGTTCGATCCTGACGTTGAGCGCCGAGTTATGCTTTTTGGTCCTCATATAAGGAATCTAGCAACATCTCTCTTTTTCACTCTCTCTCTCTCTCTCTCTCTCTCTCTCTCTCTCTCTCTCTCTCTCTCTCTCTTTCAAAATTGTTCTATCTATTATTTTGATTTCTTCTTTTGACATAGTAGTCTAGTGAGTAGCTGTTTCCCAAAAAGTGGCTATGCATTTACCAAAACTTAACGAAATAAATGAATGCCAAACCCCCACCCCGTTGCCAAGTGGTGAAGAGCTGATTTCATTAACGCGTTTCATTCGATCGTCTCACCGCTGTGTTTGTTGTGGGCTCATGTGAGACAAGTTCTGCTTGAAGATATGCCAGGGTTTTTCCCCTTTTTTTCTCGGGGTTCGCCCGTTTTCTCCACACCAACTGACTGGCTCATCTCATATGAGCTAAATGATCTTAAAAGGGACGTACACTGACCCAAGATAGATAGATAAATAAATGAATGAATTTTAAGAGGGGGGGGGGGCTGGAAGATGTTTCGATGGGTCTGGATATTTTGATTCGGAACTGGATAAATGATTCGGAACTGGATAAATTGGTGGTCTGCTTCAAAGCCATCGTGTGTCCCACAGAATATTCACAATCAATCAGACTAAAGTTCATTATTTAGAAGAAGGATTATACTATCTAATGGTAAGGTCGAAACCTAGTTTGCTGTGAGCAATTATCTGGAAACCACTTCGAAAAAAAAAGTGACCCGGAACTGGATAATTTACTGTACTAACCACTAAGTGAACCACTAACCAGAGTAATCCGAGGAACAAGCCTAACCTGGGGTCTAAACGCGTTTTGTGGTACCAACCCTTTCTTATGCATACTTATGCATACTATCTATACTGAACCACAAAATAATGTACGACTTTGTATGTATAACAGCAAATCATTGTTTGTGGCATTTCTTATGCATACTATCTATACTGAACCACAAAAATAATGTATGACTTTGTATGTATAACAGCAAATCAATGTTTGTGGCACCTTGAAATAAGATATGATCATGTGTTATTTTTGTTCTTTGTTTCATTTGCAGATGGCACAATGAAAACTATGGTGGTGTCTACTTATGCAATGGGAATGTGCGAATTAGCCAAAGCGTTGGGCAACCCAACTTACATAGAAATGTGGTGCTTATCACCATGAAAACATGTCCGTGCAATATATACCCCCCTTAAACCCCACTTTTATATAGAAAAACTGGGGTATGCAGGGGTATACCTATTTTTCTTAATTTTTGCCCCAAAACATAGATTGTGGGTGCTCGTTAGAACCGCCTCGCCGAGGCGGTTCTAACGTGTACCCACAACCTATGTTTTGAGCAAAAATAAGGAAAATATCATTTTTTTCTGCTGAAAAATTTCAATTTTTAACGCTAAAAAGTCTTTGTTTATTGCATGGGCAAGTTTTCGTAATGAAATCAGCATTATGGACTGCTATATTTTAGTATTTTTGTATGAAATGCTTCCTTGTGTGAATAAAATTTTGCAGAAAAAAAGGATTATTTTTAGTTGCATTAACCGTTCCCCGAGGTTATAAAACTTTTTTTCATACTCAGCTCAGCTGAGACTAAAATTTATACTGCTCATAAATGTTAAAATGCCAACAACTGTTGGCATTTTAACATTTATTAGCAGGATAAATTGCAGGGTTTTGAGATCTAAACCGGAAGTTTCAATTTATTTTGGCTATATCAGCATTTATGAGCAGTTTAAACTTTAGTCTCAGCTGAAATGAGCATAAAAAAGTTTTATAACCTCGGGACCAGGATTATACAGGCCCTCTATTATTACATCCATTTGGTCCTCCATAGACCTCATGGAGGTTCTGCCGATATACAGAGGGCGTGATAGGACGCGTTGCAGTTGCATAAGAGCCAGGCTAGACGATACAACTTTTGCTGTATCTAGCATGAAATATATATCAAGATATGCCGTGTAGTCCATGTTGTATGCAACTTTTTCAAGCTTCATCAAACGATTCTTAAAATAGAACATGTCCTATTCCATCCACCTTGCTTGATGCAACGTTTTCGTTATCTCAATGACTCACTGATTTGTAGCCAATAAAATTCCAGGGAATATGGTCTGGGAGCATACATTCAGATAGAAGCAGGACTGGAGCAAACACAAAGGCCTTGATCAGGCATGTATGTAATGTGCAGCTGATCTGTGTATTTGCTTTCACAAACAATTATGATGCAGCTCATAATCATAATGGTCATGTTAATTTAATGGTAGGAAATGATTTGTTTTCTGTTGGGAACAGCAAAAGCAAATGCATTCTTTTGCACCTGTGCAGTCTGATTATTAACTTTCTTTCATTACATTGACTTAGTTGGGAAATGTTATGGGTTTATGATAAGGAAAGTACAAGTTTGATCTAGCATGCTATACCGTGTAGTTCTACAAGTTTGTTGGCATTTAAATATTTTTTCAACAGGATAAATAACAGGCTTTGATTATCTAAACCTGAAATTTCAATTTATTTTGGCTATTTTGGCAATTATGAGCAGTTTAAAGTTTATGCTCAGCTGAGTTGAGCATGAAAAAAGTGTTATTACCTCGGGACCAGGTCTCTCTATAAACAATGTCAATAGAGAGACCTTGGTGAAAATGAATGCAATACTGATAAGAATTTCTTTGATGTCTGTGGGAAAAATTATAGGCAGATTAACACGAAAACAATGTATGGTACTAGTAGTGTGCCCAAACTCACTGTAGCATAATTCTTGGAGAAGGACCACAGTGCATTTAATGCTGTGATACTTGGGCTGTGCCATGAGAAAACCGGAATTTGCCTGTGCGAAAACAAAGGCGCAGATCAGATGCCTTTGTTTTTGCTACACGGATAGTAAAACCCCTCCTTTTTTCTGTGAGTGTACAGATCAATTGGTCGGAAACCCCGAAGACCGGTTTTCTCGCGTCGTGGATCAACTACTAGTATAATGCTATCTTCAACAGTTTTAAGAGTTCACTTTTTAGCTCGACTGCACGAAGTGCATAGAGCTATTGCAGTCACCCCGGTCGTCCACGTTCCCGTTCCCGTGCGCGTCACACTTGCGTTAAAGTTTTCTAGAAGTCCATATCTTGACAACCACTCATCAGAAAGCATTCATACTTGGACCATAGATACCCTGTAGGGTTAGCTTTCATTCCAAGCCAGGGGGTGGGGCTGGAGGTTAAAATCTAGAACACCTTCAAAAATGGCAATTCTTGTGTTAAAGTTTTCTAGAAGTCCATATCTTGACAACCACTCATCAGAAAGCATTGATACTTGGGCCATTGACACCCTGTAGGGTCGGCTTTCGTTCCATGGCATCAGATCCCTGGGTCCATGCCAGGGTGTGGGGCTAGAGGTTAAAAACTAGAACACCATTAATAATAATGGCTTTTCTGTGATATAGTATTCTAGAAGCCTATATCTTGAAAACTTTTAATCAGAGGGCTTTCATACTCAGACCATAGGTACCCTGTAGGGTTGAGTTTCATTTCATGGCATCGGATCTCTGGGTCCATGCCTGTGGGATGGGGCTAGAGGTTAAAAACTAGAACACTGTAAAAAATAGATGTACTGCTGTGTAACTTTTACAAGGAGTCCATATCTTTACAACAACTTATCATAAAGCATTCATACTTCATACACTTTAGGTTCCATGACATTAGACCTCTGGGTCGGAGTCAGAGGGGCGGGGCTAGAGGTCAAAATCTAGAACTCCCTGATTTTTTTTCTTTTTATTTCTTAATAGAAACAACTTAGGAAGATGGTTGGTGATTCATCTTTTGACTTTGTGACACTGACTTGTGTGTCATGATGGTAAGGGTTGGTTGACCTACTTTCCATGGTTCAGTGATTTTGCCTTATATCTTGACACTCAATTAGTATATTTTCATACTTCTTTCAGATCATGAGTGAGTACAACCAGGCCTTTGACCCCAATATACTTATAGGTCACTGTGACCTAATTTCATGGTTCAGTGATTTTGCATTATATCTTGACACTCAATTAGTATATTTTCATATTTTTTTCAGATTATGAGTATGACCAGACCTTTGACCCCGATATACTTGTAGGTCACTGTGACCTAATTTCACAGTTCAGTGACTTTGCCTTATATCTCGGTACTCAAATGGTTTATGAACAAACTTCTTTCAAAGTATGTTTGCGTATGACAAGACCTTTGACCCTGAAGTAGTCCTAGGTCACTGTGACCTAATTTCACGGTTCAGTGATTTTGCCTCATATCTTGACACTCAATTAGTATATTTTCATACATTTTTCAGATTATGAGTATGACCAGACCTTTGACCCCAATATACTTATAGGTCACTGTGACCTAATTTCACAGTTCAGTGACTTTGCCTTATATCTCGGCACTCAAGTGGTTTATGAACAAACTTCTTTCACACTTTATTTGCGTATGACAAGACCTTTGACCAAAGTATTCCTGGGTCACTGTGACCTAATTTCATGGTTCAGTGATTTTGCCTTATATCTCGACACTTAGTTGGTATTTTTTCATACTTCTTTCTGATTATGAATGAGTATGACCAGACCTTTAACCCAAACATACGTATAGGTCACTGTCGCCTAATTTCATGGTTCATTGATTTTGCTTTATATCTCAACACTGAATGGGTGTATGATCATATTTCTTTCACATTATGAGTTACTATCACTAGACCTTTGACCCTGAAATACTTATAGGTCAGTGTGACCTTATTTCATGGTTCACTGATTTTGCCTTGTGTCTTGGCACTCAGTTGGTATATGAACACACTTCTTTCACAATATGAGTGAGACTTTTAAATCTTAGGTAGTTATAGTTAACATTCATGGTTCAGTGATTTTGGCTTATTGCATCAAGGCAAAAAGATGTATGATCATAATGCTTTGGGTTACTGGTCGGGTTTGGCCTTATGTTTGACAAAGGTCAGAAGCAGTCGAGCACGTTGTCCTGCAACAGCTCTTATTATGTAAACAGTCACTGAATACATATAAATGTAAGCCCACTAACTACAGGGGCCGATCCAGGATTCTACATTTTACCTGATTTTTCATTAACTTTTCTATGAAACTGAAATAATTTAGTCCCAAAGGGGGTTCGAGCAGAGGGGGTTTGCTCGAACTCCCAGAACCCCCTCTAAATCTGCCACTGAAGAGAACAAATGAGCCATCTCATGGGAAAACCAACAATCTGCATAGGCAAAAACAAAGACACAGATCAGCTTCGCGGCTACCGCGAAGCTGATCAGCGCCTTTGTTTTCGCTACATGGATAGTACAATTACTCTACTTTCTAAATCCAAAATTTTAAGCTTCAAGCCAGCTTCTGTTAATGTGCAGTCTGGTTTGTTTCGGACCTGTTCGGAAACCACATGGTTGTTTTTTCCACGTGGCGGCTCAAATATGGTATATGCTAACCTTGTGGATCTGCAGTTCAGATGACCTAAAACCTCAGGTTTATATACACAAGAAACATAAAGACCTGAGATCTGTTATTTTATATTAGAAAAATAAAAGAGGGAATATAGATAACATGCATAAATAAACATTTTGAAAATATGGCATGCCAGCATAAAATACATGTAAAATGGTCTTAATATTGTGACATCAAATAATTTATACACTTCTTTTTTTCGTTATAAGCTTCCGTTGCCATGTCATTACAGGGTAATAACTGTAAATTCTGAAATTTTCGTGTGACTTTTACTAAAATGCAATTTTTTCTATCTTTGAATTCTCAAGTCGTTGCTTTTGTAAGGCAACAAATTCTTGAATATTAGCAAAATTTAAATTCTTGCAAACATTTCTGAATTTACAGAATACAGACCATATTACCATAACTACCCATATTCCACCAACAAGCCTCATTGAGCCAAACAATAACCCTCCACATACATGGAGGAATTTTGGCTTACCGGTACAAAGCCTCATTTGGAATCAGTGACCATGTAATGATGTGGCGATACAAGCCCCCAAAAGCAACAAACTTGGGAGATTCTAACAAATAAGCCGCCACGTGGGAAAACCAACAATCTGCATAGGCGAAAACAAAGACGCAGATCAGCTTCGTGGTAACCGCGAAGCTGATCAGCGCCTTTGTTTTCGCTACTCGGATAGTACAATTCCTCTTCTACTTAAATCTAAAATTTCAAGCTTCTAGCTCTTTTCTGTGCTTGTACAGGCTGGTTTGTGTCGGACCTGTTCGAAAACCACATTGTTGGTTTTCCCACGAGGCGGCTCAAATATAAAATTATCAGGCCAAAAATGTTTTGTACTAGTCAAAAAAAGTTCAAGTTCATGTAACAAAAATCTGTATAGGACATTCATAATAAATTTGATTTGTGGCTTAGCGTCAACAGCAATGGTCATGTCAGAATGTTGCCTAAATTTTATGGGACTTCTACCCAACATAAGGATGTCATGACACCAAAATTGTGCTTGACATTATAACCACCCAAGTAAACCAATATTAGGCTCATATGACCTTCTGTATGGATGGTTTGACTTGAACCACATTTCCTGGGCAGGCTAAGACCTTTTGAGTGGTTTACCAGTATACAGACATCAGTCAGACATTTATGCTTTGCCTGGAGACACAAGCAGACCACCTATTTCTCACAGCCCCAATGGGCAAGGGCCCCATTCTTAATGGTCCCTCTCATTTACATGTATAGACATTAGCATTTATAGCACTTTGGTATTTTAAAACAAAGTCCTGTTTTTATTGCACATAATTACTGTCATAATATAAAAGTGAACAGTAAAGATATAAAAAATAATTCTTGTTAGAAAAAGTTAGTGTGTCTGCATTACATAAATAAAGATAGGAAACACTTCTAAACATCCCAGCAGGCACATGACGTCAGGATGACGTCAGATCGACGTCGCATCAACGTTGATATGACATCATTCTGACGTCATGTGTCTGCTGGGATACATTATGCAATGTGAAACAACATATAAGCTACCATGTCATGAGAAAACCTGTGCATTTTGCAAAATGTGAAAATGATTCACGACACAGAGATCAGCTGTTCATTAACAGGGCACCTTTCTTTCATTCCATCCTGTCTATTTTCTCAATCCCAAATTTCATGCAGTGGCCAAATTAGTTTGAGATCTGGTAGTATACCCTGAAGACAGGTTTTCTTATGATAGGGTTCATCAGCATAATATGAGCCACAGCGCCAGAAAACAGGTCTTTTGGGTTTCCTACCAGATCCAACACAAACCGGCCTGTACAGTCATAGAAGATGGCTAGAAGCTTGAAACTTCAGATAGGTAGAAGAGGAATTGTACTATCTAAGAAGCAAAAAGCAAAGGCACTAATCAGCTGTGCAGTTATTGTACAGCTGATTTGCACCTTTGTTTTCGCACAGGCTAAAATCCAGTTTTCTCATGATGCGGCTCATATAAGCTTGCTGTAAAAGTGTAGTTGTGACCATGTGTATCTTTTCAAGTTTGGCAAGCTGATCTTCGTTTCTTTAATGTTCCCATGGTAAAAAAAAAAGTTATCATTCATATGAGAAAAACTGCTACTAATATCAGAGACACACTGTTTCAGCAACATAGAAAACAATGTTTGATACCAACACTTGAACAACTACTACTTGAGAAGCCTCCATAGTTATGTCATTCGCCTTGTAAAGCAGGTGTGCCAGGCTCGATCCTGGGCTTGAGACTATAAACCAAGGTCCCATCTGCATATGACCTTAGCTGTTGGTGGGATGTTAAACCCCAAATCAACCAACCAAGCTATTACTTGATGATCTGCAACTATGTTATTACCAATCATAACACATGTTGTAACATCACAAAACATGTCCGTGTAATGTATACCCTCTTAAACCCCACTTTTATATCGAAAAATTGGGGTTTGCAGGGGTATATCTATTTTTCTTATTTTTGCTTCAAAACATAGATTGTATGTACACGTTAGAACCGCCTGTGTAACTCAGCCACCATACTGAAAATACCCTTTTAAACCATACTCTGACTGTGTAAGAAGCATGAACAATAAATTAATGAACGACTCTCAACACACACACACACACACACACACACACACACACACACGCACATTTAGAACACTTAGTAGGCACTTTGTATATTTACAAAAAAAAATACTCTCAAAAGATTCCTTGAACAGAGATAGTAACAATATAAGAAAGAACAACAATTTGTATATGCTTTAAAAAACATGAGAAAAAAGATCATAATATGCATGCAATACTGAAAGGAAAATTATCTAACAAATTACAATTAAATGACACATTATACATGCCAATGTCATCTAAAATATTCTTATAAATATATAAACATCAATGAATATGCGTAAACAGTCAAAACAAGGAAACTTTGAGCCTTTGCTTTAGCAACTTTTGATAAGCAATCAAGGGCTACAACCCTGTTGCAAATTGATAAAAAAATCATACATAACAATAATAAGAGCTGTCGCAGGACAGCGTGCTCGACTGCTTCTGACCTTTGTCAAACATAAGGCCAAACCAGACCAGTAACCCAAAGCATTATACTCATACATCTTTTTGCCTTGATGCAATAAGGCAAAATCACTGAACCATGAAAGTTAACTATAACTACCTAAGATTTAAAGGTCTCACTCATATTGTGAAAGAAGTGTGTTCATATACCAACTCACTTTTACTGAGTGCCAAGACACAAGGCAAAATCACTGAACCGTGAAAAAAGGTCACACTGACCTATAAGTATTGCAGGGTCAAAGGTCTAGTGATACTTACTCATAATGTGAAAGAAAAATGATCATATACCCATTCAGTGTTGAGATATAAAGCAAAATCACTGAACCATGAAATTAGGTCATAGTGACCTATAAGTATGTTTGGGTTAAAGGTGTGGTCATACTCATTCATAATCAGAAAGAAGTATGAAAAAATACCAACTGAGTGTCGAGATATAAGGCAAAATCACTGAACCATGAAATTAGGTCACAGTGACCCAGGAATACTTTACGGTCAAAGGTCTTGTCATACTCATACATATCATGAAAGAAGTATGTTCATATACCAATTGTGTGCCGAGATATAAAGAAAAATCACTGAACCGTGAAATAAGGTCATATTGACCTAGGACTACTTTAGGGTCAAAGGTCTTGTCATATGCAAACATAGTGTGAAAGAAGTTTGTTCATAAACCACTTGAGTGCCGAGATATAAGGTAAAGTCACTGAACCGTGAAATTAGGTCACAGTGACCTATAAGTATATTGGGGTCAACGGTCTGGTCATACTCACTCATAAACTGAAAAAAGTATGAAAATATACTAATTGAGTGTCAAGATATAAGGCAAAATCACTGAACCGTGAAATTAGGTCACAGTGACCTAGGACTACTTCAGGGTCAAAGGTCTTGTCATACGCAAACATACTTTGAAAGAAGTTTGTTCATAAACCATTTGAGTACCAAGATATAAGGCAAAATCACTGAACCGTGAAATTAGGTCACAGTGACCTATAAGTATATTGGGGTCAAAGGGCTGGTCATACTCACTCATAATCTGAAAAAAGTATGAAAATATACTAATCGAGTGTCAAGATATAAGTCAAAATCACTGAACCGTGAAATTAGGTCACAGTGACCTAGGACTACTTCAGGGTCAAAGGTCTTGTCATACGCAAACATACTTTGAAAGAAGTTTGTTCATAAACCATTTGAGTACCAAGATATAAGGCAAAATCAATGAACCGTGAAATTAGGTCACAGTGACCTATAAGTATATTGCGGTCAAAGTTCTGGTCATACTCACTCATAATCTGAAAAAAGTATGAAAATATACTAATTGAGTGTCAAGATATAAGGCTAAATCACTGAACCGTGAAATTAGGTCACAGTGACCTATAAGTATATTGGGGACAAAGGCCTGGTCGTACTAACTCATAATCTGAAAGAAGTAAGAAAATATACTAATTGAGTGTCAAGATATAAGGCAAAATCACTGAACCATGGAAAGTAGGTCAACCGACCCTTACCGTCATGACACACAAGTCAGTGTCACAAAGTCAAAAGATGAATGACCAACCATCCTCCTAAGTTGTTTCTATTAAGAAATAAAAAGAAAAAAAAATTCGGGGAGTTCTAGATTTTGACCTCTAGCCCCGCCCCCCTGACTCCGACCCAGAGGTCCGATGTCATGGAACCTAAAGTGTATGAAGTATGAATGCTTTATGATAAGTTGTTGTCAAGATATGCCTCCTTGTAAAAGTTACACAGCAGTACATCTATTTTTTAGTGTTCTAGTTTTTAACCTCCAGCCCCACCCCCCAGGCATGGACCCAGGGGCCCGATGCCATGGAATGAAACTCAACCCTACAGGTTACCTATGGTCCGAGTATGAAAGCCCTCCGATAAAAAGTTTTCAAGATATAGACTTCTAGAATACTATATCACAGAAAAGCCATTATTATTAATGGTGTTCTAGATTTTAACCTCTAGCCCCACCCCCTGGCATGGACCCAGGGATCTGATGCCATGGAATGAAAGCCGACCCTACAGGGTGTCAATGGCCCAAGTATCAATGCTTTCTGATGAGTGGTTGTCAAGATATGGACTTCTAGAAAACTTTAACACAAGAATAGCCATTTTTGAAGGTGTTCTAGATTTTAACCTCCAGCCCTACCCCCTGGCCTGGACCCAGGGGCCCGATGCCATGGAATGAAAGCTAACCCTACAGGGTATCTATGGTCCAAGTATGAATGCTTTCTGATGAGTGGTTGTCAAGATATGGACTTCTAGAAAACTTTAACGCAAGTGTGACGCGCACGCGCACACGCACGCGCACGTGAACGGGAACGGGAACGTGGACGACCGAGGTGACTGCAATAGCTCTATGCACTTCGTGCAGTCGAGCTAAAAAGTTAGATATTGTCAGTAGTGATGGTCATATCATTTGGATAAACCCAGCAGGCACATGACGTCAGAATGACGTCAGATCGATGTCGATGCAACGTCATGACGTCGCATCGACGTTGATATGACGTCATTCTGACGTCATGTGCCTGCTGGGAAGTTTATTCTTAGGGATATCACACCTAAACAAAATTCAGTCAAGGCCCATAACTCTTGTACAAATCTGAAAAAAAATGTGAAACTTCAGTCATCTAACCAACCTTGTCGATTGTAGAGCCCGGTCTGTGTCTGATTTCTGTTAGTCAGAAAACGGCATGACTGACAAGTTTTGTCAAAACAACATCAGGATAACGTATCTGTGTAATATATACCCAATTATACCCCACTTTTATCTAGCAAAACTGGGGTATGCAAGGGGATACCTATTTTTCTTATTTTTCCTCCAAAACATAGATTATGGGTACTCGTTAGAACAGCCTCCGCGAGGCGGTTCTAACGTGTACCCAGAATCAATGTTTAGAGCAAAAATAAGAACAATATCAAAATTTTTCTGATCAAATTTTTTTTTTTTTTTTTTTTTTCAGCTGAAAAAATCTCTGTATATAACATGGGTGTGTTTTTCGTAATGAAAATAAAAAGCCTATCTGGAAGACAACTATAACAATATGGCATTAACGGTATCACAAAAGCTGTTCAAATGTTGGTTCCCTTTCTAACACATCCAGAGTATGGTCTACAATCATGGTAATCTTTCACCAAGCTTCGGAAACTCTTCCATACTTGCTTGTTCTGAAGGCATACTGTTCCACCTGGGCGGGTCATCTGGGATTTCTGGAAGGAAAATTGAAGTCATACATTTGATATCTCTCAATTTTTTAGCAAATCTAATTGAAATCTAAGAATTTCCAAATATATCTTATATATCTCCCTAATTGATATTTTAAGATCTCACTACCTGGTATCAAGGAATCAATAATCCTGTGCGGACATTAACACCGTAATATTATGTAATGGGCTTACAAAGTGGCTGGGTAGCTCATTAGGTGTTACTCAAATGGTAAGTAAGATGCCCTGCATTCAAATCCCTGTCAGGCCATATTCTTTTCTACCCATGACATTAGGTGGCCAGCGAGGGTTTGTGTACTGGGCTGTCGGCTGCAAAATGGGTCTGTTTTTTAAGTTCCAACCAGATTTGGAACTAATTTAGTAAGGGGGAAATGTAGCAGGCTAACAAAGTTGCAGACTGCTCACATGGTAAGCCCAAGTCCCTTGTGTTGAGTCCCAGTCAAGACACATTCTTTCTTGCCCTTGTGATACAAACCTGTCTGTTAATGTCACCTATACAAGTCCAAGGGACAGCACTGCTGTTTGTAACGGCCCACTTAGAGTGATCCATAGTCTCCTTATATGTCATATCCCTCTCAGTGAAATGGACGTCCTCTACGTTATACACCTAGAAAAAATAGACAAACATGCATAAGGATCTCAATAGGGTTTACATATTTTACGGAATCTTTTTAATACAAAATATGCTAAATTTAGAGGATAATTTTAACTTGACCTGTTAATGATTTTGTTATCAGCTAAAATATTTGGCATCAAAATTTTACCAATTACTGATTTTTAGTCAAAATTTTACTGATTACAGTAATAAGACACTGACACTACCTTGTATGGTCCAGTGCAATTTGAACACAGCTTGTTCCGCCCATTCTGCCATGATTCCACAAATAGAGTCTGTTTAAATCTTAGTGCCAGCCAATCAGAATACAGATCTGCAAAACAGAAACATCATTATGAAATATACATTTCCAAGCAGTAAAAATGGGAAATTTCGGCTGAAAAATTATGATATTTTTCTTGTTTTTGCTCAAAACATAGATTGTGGGTACTCGTTGAAACCAAACATAAATTGTGGATATTTGTTAACGTGTACCCACAATCTATGCTTTGAGAAAAAATAAGACCAAAAATTGATGTATATTTCGTGGGCGTGTTTTCGTAATGTATGGCCCAAACACAGACAGCCGAAAAAAATGTTTTTTCAAGCTCATTTTAAGGACGTCAAAGATTTGGATTTACACCCTAGGTGAAAATGGTACCATTAGATTAGAAAACTGCATTTTTTACATTAAGCACAGGGCAGGCAAACAATGTAACATTGGCAATAACAAAGCCAATAATTTGCTTCTTTTTGTCTGTGTCTTAGAAATTTATTGGTCAAGTTTCAATATACAGCAGAGTTTAAACAAATGTAGTTTTGTAGTGGGATATTCTCATGATTATCATGCTCTCATCAGCATTAAATTTAGAAAGCTTTGCAGAAATTTCAGTACTGTTTCTTGTTTCCATGGGAACTTCTTGGCATGTGGATTTGATGTTTATGGTGGCAGCCATCGTGGTGGTATATTTGGAAGAAAAGGATTATGTTATGTACTTACCAGCATTAAATTTGGCAAACTTTGCAAAACTATAAAATGGAGTCCCTTTCAGAGATTTCAGCACTGTTTCTCGTTGCCATGGAGATTTCTTGACATGAACTGAGTTTATGGCAGCAGACATGTTGGGGTATTTGGAAGCAAAAGCTGCTGGGAGATAGGAGTCATAGATGAAAGGCCAGTTGAACTGGAGCTGGTACCCTGCAACCAAACAAGCATTGTTTTAGTCATGTGACAATCATGTGACAATGTCATGTGACAAATGAGGTATTAAAAGCCATTTTCTTGATGCATGTCATGCATAGTGGGACAGATGTTTGTTGGGTTGATTTGGTGCTTCATGTCCATGGCAATCAAAAAAGTAACACTAGGATGGTTAGTTTACCACATCATTCCTGGCCAAACATCCAAGAGGAAATTTACCAGTATTCAGGACACATTCTTTCACAAATGAGCCGCGACGCGAGAAAACCGGTCTTCGGGGTTTCCGACCAGGTCTGACACAAACCGACCTGTACAGTCACAGAAGCAGGCTAGAGGCTTGAAATTTGGGCTATAAGTAGAAGAGGAATTGTACTATCCGAGTAGCGAAAACAAAGGCGCTGATCAGCTTCGCAGTAACTGCGAAGCTGATCTGCGCCTTTGTTTTCGCATAGGCAAAACTCCGGTTTTCTCGTGTTGCGGCTCATTAATAACTGTGGACTGTCTCACATTTTATCCTGTCTCACATGCCTTCCTGGAACTTCAAATATCTAACATGAAGTGTTCCTTAGATAAGTAAAATGAACAGACTGATAAAAAAGTTTTATTTATTTTTGATATAATAGCAATGTTAATTCATTTATATAAAATACTACCATATATCAATTTTATTTCATAAATGTCTGTTTTATTTTATTCCTTTAAAATACCAGCTATCTCAATCAGGGTAACAAAGCTGGCTGGTGATAACTTAAGTATAACTGATAAGTTTACATGAAAAGTACATCTGAACTTGTTTGTAACATTATTTTATTTGACATGTTCTGGATATCAAATAGCTTCATATTGAATTAAAAACAATTTGTATAGCTAACACAGAAACACCGTTACAACAGCCATCAGGAAAACATGTCCGTGAAATATATACCCCCTTATACCCCACTTTTATATAGCAACACTGGGTATACCTATTTTTCTTATTTTTGCTCCAAAACATAGATTGTGGGTACAAGCCCGGGGGGGGGGGGGGGGGGGGGGGGGGGGGGGGTACTCACATATAAAATGAGTATGTATGTGCCACCCGAGGTTTAAAAAAAGGGGCTTACGGAGCTGATCAAACTGAAAAAGTGGGTGCTTTCAGAGCTGAAAGAACGGTAAAAGTTTCAGAGCTGAAAGAACGGTAAAAGTTAGAGCTGATCGAGCTGGGAAAAATGGGTGCATTCAGAAAAAGTGGGTGCTAATCGAACTGAAAATGTAGGTGCTTTCAGAGCTGATAAAACTCAAAAAAGGGGGGCTTTACCGCGGCACATACCTGTACTGCTTTAATATGGGAGTACACCCCCACCCTCCGGGGATACAAGTTAGAACCGCCTCATCGAGGCGGTTCTAACGAGTACCCACAATCAATGTGTTGGAGCAAAAATAAGAAAAAATAGGCATACCCCTGCAAACCCCAGTTTTTCTACATAAAAGTGGGGTTCAGGGGGGTATACATTACACAAACAAGTTTTCCTGATGAATAGGTAGTGGGTAACCTTACCAATATCATCCAAATACTGACTGGTGCTCATGGAGATACAGAGAAATGATTGGGCGTATGTATTTACATTGTCACACCACCTGTACCCATCAGCTCTCCTCTGGGGGTACTTGGGCATACTGTGGATCAACCAGAACCCAGAAATTGTGTCAAATGAAATCACCCCTGGAATATAAAATTAACTCATATAAGCCTGGCATCCTTTTTGCGGGACATAGGCAAACAGCATAGCCCCAGATGGGACGCTGCATAACGCAGCGTCCCATCTGGGGCTATTCTGTTTGCACAGAGAAATTTCATCGAAAAATAAGTGAAAAATAAAAATCACTCCTAACACCCCTAAAAATGATAGTGGACTCACCCAATTGATAATGATGGGTGAATCCATTCGTCAAATATGGGTTAAACATTGGCTCAATTCAGCTGAGCATCAATTTTAAATTTATAGTATCAATTCCTGGACCTTTTCATGACTTCATCTTAAAATTGATAATAATTGTGATTTAAGAGCTGGATGCAGAACCTGTTCAGAGTCTGCACTGTTTGTAATTCCTTTGCCATCATTCAAGCACATTTAATCAAATATAAACAACTAAGCAGCTCAATTTCAAAATGCCTCATAGTATGATAAGCTGCTTTTCAGATGATATAATTGCTTTAAAAACTGTTTTGTTTCTTTGTTTGTTTGAATTATTTGTTGCTTAGGGTCCCAGTCAAAATCTTAGGACCGTTGCCTCCATTTTATGGGACTTCTACCCAATTAAGGATTATATATAAGGATGGTTTGACATTTTCTGGACAGGCTCAGATCCTATAAGTTGTCACCGAGTAATCAGAATGGCTAGTCAGTAGGTGATAAGATTTGCCTGGAGGCATAAGCTCACATCTATGACATCTATATCTCACAGCCCCAATAGACAGGGTCTATTTCAAAACCTGTATGTTACCTTTTGTATGGCCATGAGTAGTGGAAGGAGGCTTTTCTTTACTACAGTCAGGATTTGGTTCTTCATCATTGTACATCAAATACATCATATCCTCAGATCCATAGCCCCCTTGAGACTGGAAAACACAAATTCAGAAATAACATAAGAGCCATTCTCTGTTTCCAATAAATTTTCACACTGGCAAACATGTTAAACAGACCTCAGAAAGCAGCTTATGACCTGAAAGTTTGAATGTAAATGTGGAAACTAGAGTTGGCTGGGGTGCAGAGGCATCAATACCAAGTCAAAAGTTGCTCATAATCAGAAATTGTAGAAAGTGCAGGGGTTTTGCTAACTATCAACATGCCACTGGCCTGGAGGGCCAACTGGTCTCAAAAATCTACTGGCCCTCTGAATTTTTAATTGACCCAATTATTCTTTCCAGGTCGAAGTTGTTTTGGATACAGAGGTCAGCACATTGCAAGACAAATATAGCACAAACAAATTACGATGAATTTTGTCTAAACAGTTTGCCATAGCATCACATAAATTATTTGTACAAAATACTTACACTTATGTAGACAGTCATTGCAGCAATTACAAGTCAACAGCTTTCCAACACTACATTCAGTTAGTTAAACTATTTACATCACACTTGCACTTTCAGTTTGAGAATAAACAGCACCATTTGGAACAAACACTTTTTTTTCTGTAAAATTCAGTTGGCCCGGAGGACCAGCTGCACCACATTTTAACTGGCCCAAGACCAAAATTTACTGGCCAGGGCCAGTGGGCCCCCTCTTAAAACTAGAGGACCATTGGTCCTGTAGCTCACCTGAGAGATTATCACATTGTAAGCTCATGAGATTTAAATTAATTGAGAATCGACCAATGAAAGTCTATGCATGGACACTATTGACCCCCGGGGCATGGCCAAATTTGACCCAGGGGCATGACTGGCACAATTTATAATGGGGACTACCAAACATTGCTACATACAAAATATAGAAGCTCTGGGCCTTTTGGTTTCAGAGAAGAAGATTTTTGTTAGTTTTTCCCATTGTAAGTCTATGGAGACTATCCACCCCCGGGGCATGGCCAAATTTGACCCCAGGGGCATGGCTGGCACAATTTATGTAGAGGACCATTAGCCATTGCCACATACAAAATATCAAAGCTGTGTGCCCTGTGGTTTCAGAGAAGAAGATTTTTGAATTTTTTTCCCATAGCAAGTCTATTGAGACTATCAACCTCTGGGGCCTGGCCAAATTTGACCCCAGGGGCATGAATGGCACAATTTATGTAGAAGACCATTAGCCATTGCTACATACCAAATATCAAAGCTGTGGGCCTTGTGGTTTCAGAGAAGAAGATTTTTTAATTTTTTCCCATAGTAAGTCTATGGAGACTATCAACCCCCGGGGTGTGGCCAAATTTGACCCCAGGGGCATGAATGGCACAATTTATGTACAGGACCATTAGCCATTGCTACATACCAAATATCAAAGCTGTGGGCCTAGTGGTTTCAGAGAAGAAGATTTTTTTTAGTTTTTCCTATTGTAGGTCTATGGAGACTATCGACCCCCGGGGCGTGGCCAAATTTGACCCCGGGGACATGATTGGCACAATTTATGTAGAGGACCATTAGCCATTGCCACATACAAAATATCAAAGCTGTGGGCCCTGTAGTTTCAGAGATGAAGATTTTTGAATTTTTTTCCCATAGTAAGTCTATGGAGACTATCAACGCCCGGGGCGTGGCCAAATTTGACCCCAGGGGCATGAATGGCACAATTTATGTAGAGGACCATTAGCCATTGCTACATACCAAATATCAAAGCTGTTGGCCTAGTGGTTTCAGAGAAGAAGATTTTTTTAGTTTTTTTCCTATTGTAGGTCTATGGAGACTATCGACACCCAGGGCGTGGCCAAATTTGACCCCAGGGGCATGATTGGCACAATTTATGTAGAGGACCATTAGCCATTGCCACCTACAAAATATCAAAGCTGTGGGCCCTGTGGTTTCAGAGAAGAAGATTTTTGATTTTTTTTCCCATAGTAAGTCTATGGAGACTATCAACCCCCGGGGCGTGGCCAAATTTGACCCAGGGGCATGACTGGCACAATTTATAATGGGGACTACCAAACATTGCTACATACAAAATATAGAAGCTCTGGGCCTTTTGGTTTCAGAGAAGAAGATTTTTGTTAGTTTTTCCCATTGTAAGTCTATGGAGACTATCTACCCCCGGGGCATGGCCAAATTTGACCCCAGGGGCATGGCTGGCACAATTTATGTAGAGGACCATTAGCCATTGCCACATACAAAATATCAAAGCTGTGTGCCCTGTGGTTTCAGAGAAGAAGATTTTTGAATTTTTTTCCCATAGCAAGTCTATTGAGATTATCAACCTCCGGGGCCTAGCCAAATTTGACCCCAGGGGCATGAATGGCACAATTTATGTAGAGGACCATTAGCCATTGCTACATACCAAATATCAAAGCTGTGGGCCTTGTGGTTTCAGAGAAGAAGATTTTTTTAGTTTTTCCTATTGTAGGTCTATGGAGACTATCGACCCCCGGGGCGTGGCCAAATTTGACCCCGGGGACATGATTGGCACAATTCATGTAGAGGACCATTAGCCATTGCCACATACAAAATATCAAAGCTGTGGGCCCTGTAGTTTCAGAGAAGAAGATTTTTGAATTTTTTTCCCATAGTAAGTCTATGGAGACTATCAACCCCCGGGGCGTGGCCAAATTTGACCCCAGGGGCATGAATGGCACAATTTATGTAGAGGACCATTAGCCATTGCTACATACCAAATATCAAAGCTGTTGGCCTAGTGGTTTCAGAGAAGAAGATTTTTTTAGTTTTTTTTCCTATTGTAGGTCTATGGAGACTATCGACGCCCGGGGCGTGGCCAAATTTAACCCCAGGGACATGATTGGCACCATTAGCCATTGCCACATACAAAATATCAAAGCTGTGGGCCCTGTAGTTTCAGAGATGAAGATTTTTGAATTTTTTTCCCATAGTAAGTCTATGGAGACTATCAACGCCCGGGGCATGGCAAAATTTGACCCCAGGGGCATGAATGGCACAATTTATGTAGAGGACCATTAGCCATTGCTACATACCAAATATCAAAGCTGTGGGCCTAGTGGTTTCAGAGAAGAAGATTTTTTTAGTTTTTCCAATTGTAAGTCTATGACAACTGTGTGCCCTGTGGTTTCAGAGAAGAAGATTTTTGAATTTTTTTCCCATAGCAAGTCTATTGAGACTATCAACCTCCGGGGCCTAGCCAAATTTGACCCCAGGGGCATGAATGGCACAATTCATGTAGAGGACCATTAGCCATTGCCACATACAAAATATCAAAGCTGTGGGCCCTGTGGTTTCAGAGAAGAAGATTTTTTAACTTTTTTCCCATAGTAAGTCTATGGAGACTATCAACCCCCGGGGCGTGGCCAAATTTGACCCCCAGGGGCATGAATGGCACAATTTATGTAGAGGACCATTAGCCATTGCTACATACCAAATATCAAAGCTGTGGGCCTAGTGGTTTCAGAGAAGAAGATTTTTTTAGTTTTTCCAATTGTAAGTCTATGGAAACTATCCACCCCCGGGGCGTGGCCAAATTTGACCCCAGGGGCATGGCTGGCACAATTTATGTAGAGGACCATTAGCCATTGCCACATACCAAATATCAAAGCTGTGGGCCCTGTGGTTTCAGAGAAGATTTTTTATTTTTTTTTCCCATAGTAAGTCTATGGAGACTATCGACCCCCCGGGGCGTGGCCAAATTTGACCCCAAGGGCATGAATGGCACAATTTATGTAGAGGACCATTAGCCATTGCTACATACCAAATATCAAAGCTGTGGGCCTAGTGGTTTCAGAGAAGAAGATTTTTTTAGTTTTTCCCATTGTAAGTCTATGGGACCTATCTGTTGCCATGGAAACCACAATTTTGATACAATCTGCTCCAAAACCTAATGCCATCAATCCCCCAACCCAATTATGGTTCACATTAAATTTGATCAAGATCGGCCTACTAGCTTCAGAAATATTCTTCTTTGAAATTGTGGACGGACGACGACGGACGACGGATGCCTGCCTATCCTATAAGCTCACCTGTGAGCCTTCGGCTCAGGTGAGCTAAAAAGCCCTGAAGTGTGAACTAAATGGCTTTGAAAGTGAGATATGCCCCTAATTTTATAAAGTGATCTTTCATGTCACTTTTATTACGAAGGGAATCTGGTAATAATCTTATTTTTTTTTTATCATTTTTATGTTATTTTAATAGCAATACAGTTCAACCTCGTTATAACGCACCTCACTATAGTGCGGTTTTCAGTATAACACGGTCATGTCATGGCTCCCAAAATGATTATTTTGCTATATGTCTATTGTAAATAACCTCATTATAACACGGTTCACTTATAACACGGTCTGTTTTCATGGACCCCAAAGATAGCGTTATAATGAGGTTGACCTGTAATCTATTTTTTTTTTTATCATTTTTACATTATTTTAATAGTATGTACAGCAACATTAGTTACATCAAAATTAATGTTAAAAAGGAAAAACATAATATTACTTACTGGTCTGTTTTTGTACACCTGCTGTAGTGTGTAATATATACCATTGCTTGGCTGATCAAGAGTGCTGGTCCCAAACTTCCAAGATGGATTACTGTCATCCATGTAGTAATAATAATTACCTTCCCCTGCCTTTTCAGGAAGTTTTATAGCAATAAACCTAAAAGTAAAACGAACAAATGCCAGCAATCTACAGAATTGATGTATACTGAAACACCCCCTCAAGAAATCACTAAAAGAAATCTGTTATCTGATATTACTAGCAGTAACATTCTTTTTTCTTTTAGTGCCTATTTTATTTTTCTCATTTTGAGGACAATACAACACTGTGAAAATCTATCTAAATTCTTAATACATGTACTTGCCTGACTTCTTGACGTCTCATTCCTGAGCACCAATAGGCCCAGTAAGGATATTATTAAGCAATGAGATCACTAAATAAATACCATCTGGTACCAAGGAGTATACTTACTTACAAGAGATAGATGTCAGGCTATCTGCCTAGCTAAGCAATTCTGCTTCTTGAATGCTGACTGCCTATTGGTGGGGGGAAAGCCACAGCAGTGTTAGATGTTCTGATGGTAAATACATACCCTGTGAAAACACACGCCCAGGTGGTGACAATCAAACCATTGATACTTACCAATGCAGGAACAATTGGATAGGGTTTTCAATAATCAATACTTACTGGTGGGATGTAAACTTGCACGGCAGAGGCAGGGCACCCTAACAGGGAGTGCTGAGACTGCTCCGAAGAGGACTTCAGATGGTATTGTTTGCATTCAGGCTTCAGATGGTATTGTTTGTATTCCAATATACCAAAAGCTGGAGGGGGTTAGTCCAAATAAAAGCAAAAAAATGTGGGTGACAAGAATTTGTACAGTGGGAGCAAGGTTGTTAGTATAGTTAAAAGATAAGGACAGAATGATATAATAGCTATATGCTTCAGAGAATTGGAAGAGGAAGAAGTTCAGTGGGTTGTGTGGACCATCTGCTAAACAGCTGAACTAATCTGTGTCGTATACTGCATGATGCCATACATAAGATTAAAAAATGCATTTGATTTCTGTGTTTCAGTTATGTTTTGTTTTACATAACGAATGCTTTTGAGTGTGAATCTGAACACAGATACTTGGGGTTACTGTTTAGATTTTTCAAAAAGCTAATACTTGTACTTTTTTTAAAAAACTTAAACTTATATTTTTTTTTTCTTCATTTAGCTTTTCTGCATTAGTCCTGACCTTATACAATCAGAAAAACATGTCTAGAATACATAAAAAGCATTAGAAATACTGATAAGCAATCACTAATGTAAAGAAAAAACACAAGATAAACAACTTTCGTTTTCCAAATTTTCACCCGTCACTTTGAAATGACAAACTGATTCACTAATCCGTAACTTACAAGGATCTTACATATATCAGCATGTCCGGGAATCATTACGCTTCAAACGGATACAGAAAGCATTTAAATAATCCCTTGCATACCCACAAAAACGGCTATTAAACAACGATTCTCATCGCTACCGCATTGAGATGGCCGGAAGTAAATAATGGATGTGACTGGATTCTGGGCGTACGTTTTAAAACGGCGAAAACGGGTAACCAGCGATCAAACCGAAAGTAACCTCTGATTGCTTCAGACTTGATTGACCAATGAAAACAAGCGGTCCAGTCACATGGCAATTTGAATTTCGTTGCGTCATACCTGATTGACCAATGAAAACAAGCGGTCCAGTCACATGACAAACGGGATTTCCTTTACTGTAAACAACTGTGGCCACCTCAGTGCGGTAGCGATAAGAACTGCTGTTTAACAGACGATTTTGTGGGTATGCAAGGGAATAATTAAATACTTTCTGTGTCCGTTTGAAGCGTAATGATTCCCGGACATGCTGATATATATTAGTCTTGAAAGTTACGGATTACTGAATCAGTTTGTCTTTTCAAAGTGACGGTCGAAAATTTGGAAAAGCGAAGTTGGTTATCTTGTGTTTTTTCTCTACATTCAGGATGGCATATCAGTATTTCGATTGCTTTCTATAGATTCTAGACATTTTTTTTTCTAATTTTGCTAGGTCACGATTATTGCAGAAAAGCTCAAAAAGATAACAAAAAAATTAATTGTAATTTTTGAAAAAAAAAAGTTCAAGTATGAGCTTTTGAAAAAGTCTAAACAGTAACCCCAAGTATCTGTGAATCTGAATGCTGAATGGTGCAAAGTTCGCTCAACGTTGAACACTGTCAAGGATAAATATGACAACCAGAATTGAAATCAAAGCAAAACATGCAGTCAAACTAAATACCAATCAACAGGTTTTCCATTTGTTGATATGCACTGGAGCTTTGCAAGCGCTGACAATGTGCAAGACTCGAGAAAAACTGCAAGAAATAAGTTGTAGAAAAACTTCCTTGTTCCCGCCATCTTGTCAAATACGGAAGCAAATCACATGATCTTCAAATACGTCACGTGATTTCGTTAAAAATGCTAGTTGTTCAATGGTCGTGTATATGAACGGTCCGCCAAAGTGCCCCAAACCATCCCCGCGCGATCTATCTCTCGATTATTATAAGAATTGGTGTGAATTCGTACACAGTGTCGACAATCATCATTACAGGTGAGATGACTTACTACGATGTCGAGTATGGTGAGTTAAAGCAATACCTCTCTATACAAGAGGTCAAGAAACTCTGCACTGAATTCATCAATAATCAAAAACTCAGTTATGTCAAGTACCACGTATACGGACAGTGTTGGAACAGTTATATAACTTATTCAAAAGTTAATTTATCGCAATAAAAATGTGAGAAACCGTTTAAAGATACGCCATTGCGCAATGCACCATATCAGCTTCAAAATCATACCATTTTAAACAAAATGTTCATTGTTTTATGTTTGTCAAATTAATTGTATAATGTAACACATGTCACTATAATAAACGATTTACTTTACTTTACTTTACTTTTATGAATCGTAAATTTCTCCAGAAAACTTTCAAAAAGTTTTATGAGAAGGAAAGCTGTGAAAATGGACATATTAAGACAAAATATAGATACCCTATGTGACTGACCTATATTTTACAGTCCACCGACTTTATCCAATTTTTATACACGTTTAATTACTATAAACGTATTTCTATACAGCAGTGATAGCGCTATTAAAGCACGAAAACTTAGATATAAATTGTCCCTGACATACCCTTCAAGCATGCACCTTGGCCTTGTGCTCTTGACCTACATTCTCACTTTAGTTATTTTGCTCGATGCAGCTAGGTTCATAACGAGAATCATACATGACAGGATCTGAAAGTGACTTTAGTACACACCAATACGGTTTATATCCAATATGCAAATGCAAAGGAAACGTTAAAATCCAGGTGTTTCCACTTTCAGGGCCCGGTGGGCCTTTCATGTGCACGTTTCTTTCAGTGGAATGCGTCAAAAATATTCTTTTTGAGGTCCGGACCAGGTTAGACTAAAACGTGTGTTAATCAAATGACAAAGCTTTGATCAGACTGTCGATTCATTTGCTGATAAAATGTGTCTTGGACGCCTGTTACATGAAAACCATTATTGCACACTTTTGGTACTTGAAATGCCTCTAAATGAAGTGTGTGCGCCCAGGGCTTGTGCAAAAGTCAAATCGGTAATAAAGTACATTTTTTGTAAATGCTGCACCCAGGAGATTACATTTTAACAAATAAATCATATTCTTTGGTTGCCTCATGTTAACCATTTTCGATTACTTTCGTGCTTCTGGGACGACATTTCTAGTACGTTGTACTAACGTTGTTCGTCGAACATGGTCCACTGATTTGTTTAGGTCTTAGGCAGAACGGAAGTGTATTAGATGCACCTTATCATGATAGTTTTCTACAATCATTTTATGCACAAAATGAGTTTGTGCTTCATTTCTGTGTATGTGAAATTCACTGATCTGATTGCGTTTGTTGAACTGGGGACTGGTTTGAATAACTGAGGACGCATGGGCCCTTGCATTTGGGCTTCCATCATGTAGGCGGAATGTGTGAGTATAAAAAAAAACTTACTTGCATATGAAAGGATATTAGATTGATGACATGTTCATGCTAAGCCCTTTTTGAAATATGAAAGTATTGCGAGGAACAGCCATAAAATGATTGACGAGAACCGCTTGCGAAACTGGGAGCTCGATTGCGATTGTACTTTCTGGAACGTGGGATTGCGTCCAGGCAGCGCCATACCCGGTAAAGATCATAAAAATAAGAATGGCAGATTATTTGCTGACACTTGCAATGTTCTGTAACGTGTAGCCGAACCAACAACAGCTGGAGTGGAAAAGCATGCTCTTCCACCAAGAGTGATTTACTGCGCTATATGCAACTATTACTCTTTTTACAAACTACCAAGTTTGACATCTGCATATCATTATGCTCAAACTTACATGTACTCGTAATTGGTAATGTATATGTGACAAAGGCCTTTGGAAGAAATATTTGCGTTCTCTTTTAATCAGTATCTATTTGATTGCTTCCTATCTTAAGTCTTTGTGTAGGACTTTTGTTTTGATTGCATCCGCCACCAGTTGCTTATGATTGCTCACTTTTACGTCGGTTCACTTACAAAAACTCTGGGACACTCAGGTGCAATTTAAGCATCATTACATGTAGCAAAATTTTCAGCGTCAAACGATGTAACTAAAAATGTCAATTCTTCTTCTTCTTCTTCAATTATTGTGGGCCCATAGAAGTTAGACGTCAGACTGATGCCGACTGTCTTGTGGTGGGGTAAAGCCAGGGCAGATCTCAGCGTTCAGTCGGGTCGGGACTTACCCTGTGAAACCATCACGCCCGGGAGATGACAGTCAAACCATTTATACATGTGCATGTCGCTACAGGAACGAGCGAATAGGGTTCTCAATTATCGAACTCCACTTGAAGATCTTTTTATCTGATGATTGTGTTTTGCAGCTGTTTAAGTGGACGAAATATTTTCTTGGCACAATAATGTACATGTACGCAATTTGACTGAGTGCTCTGCTGTTTGTTGCTAAATATGCAACGAAAAAAGTTTTAAAAAATCGGTTGACAAATAAAGATAATACAAATACACATTGTTTTTAAACAAAATAGATGGACAAGGCTAGAAAATGTTAAAAAAAAAGAGTCTCCGTAAGCTGTAACATTACAAGTGGGTGTAAGCTGTACCAATAAGTCGTAAGCAATTTATTGATTTTGGTTACCAATACACGGAAAATGCCGATTATCATCACGGAGATAAACGGAATATTGAAAGATGGCGGGTGTTACAGCAGCATCCCTTTCACTCAATAAAATTCCAATTCTTGGCCTCAGTAAACAACACAGATATATGCATTAATTGCGAATCATTATATCAAATGGTAAGCCATCGTAAGGAGTTGAATTTCTAATTTCTGGCCACATTTCTGGTCCAAAATCGCATGTAATTGGCATTTAATTGATTTCTTTTTAAACAAGCTCTAGCTTTTGACAAAGACTTGCTAGACAAAAACGTCCGTACAAAACATTCAGGTATACATGGATTTTATATATGTTTGTTGTGATGTCATGCTCTGAAAGTCCTGGTAAAAATGAAAAGGAATGATTTTCACAGAAATTTAACGGTCTGTCAGGGCACTGTTATATGGCGGAACCTTCGAACTCGAGGCAAATCAAAATTTGTGGTACTTAATGTTTCTCATAGTTTCTCTGTCTTGTGTCAGTGAAGTGATCTGGGAAGCTTGAGTTGAAATGTTAATGTTTGCAATTTAAAATGCTATGAAAATTATATCTGAACAACAATGTTGTGCTAGTCCATAAGCATTTAAATTTGCGCACCATTTTTTTTTTCAAGAAGGAACAAAAGAAAATTCTTAATAAAATGTAGTCCATGAGATAAAATTCATTCCAAATTCATTCCAAATACAAACCAGACAGGATAGATAATTTTAATTACCATAAGTCCCGGGCCATAAGTACTTTGGTGATATCCAGCTCTACAAATTGCTGAAAATCAGACTGTTCTCGCACCACTTGATAATTTTATTTTGAGCGTTGTTTACTACTACATTGAATTAAGAAGGGACTTTTCATCTGGCTCCTACTCTAGTGATTGATTCTATTCAACAGTACCTTAATTAGGCTGCGTATTTGCGTAATTACCCAATTAAAATATGAAAAAACTCAATTAATAACGATCTGGTAGCGTAAGAAAACGCAAAAGAAATCGCCGATACGCAATACCAGAAAAATCGATTGCGTACCGGTTTTATCGGTGTGCGCCGCACAACGGCTTACGCCGTCTACATTAAACAAAAATGTCATTGGACATGCGCAAATTGATCGATTGGAAGGCATTTCTTTTCTATTTTTTCGTTGGTTGACTGCGATTTTAGTTAATTCTCTCAACCAGTCAATGTTTCCCTTTTATTTTATGCTAGATGCAAAAGCGAAAGTAGAAGAAAATAAGGAAAGTACACCTCGAACATCATTTTTACCAAATTGTTTTCCATTTTACACAATTGATTGAAAATAGAGTGCGTAACAGAATTGAACTTACCCAATTAAAATTCCAGATACGCAATTGAATGAAAAAGGGGTGCGTAAATACCCTATAGGCTAAAAAATTAATTAAGGTACTGATTCAAGGATACTTATGTTGACACATGAAAGTGAACAATTTCTCAATTCTGTTTTGATACTGCATTTGTGCACTGCATGTGTGCAAGAACTGTATTAAAATGAACCTGAGATTTTAGTGAGAGCTGTACATTACAACTAAACATTAACTACACCAAATTTCGAAGGCACCATCATGCAAATTTTTAAAACTGTTGTAAATAGTAATGTGACCAATACACTGCTGTTGAAAAAAAAAATATGAAAAGGAAACTTATTAAAAGGTCACTGTTTGAAAAATAAGTGAATGAAAGAAATGAATAATTTTGCTAAACTGGAGGTTCAGGGAGTGCCACAATTAAAGGAAACAGATGCATTGACTCTTATTGCCTTTCTCCTATTAATATGACATCACAAGAATTGTCAGTCATTTTTGGTTTTCATAGCATTATTGGGATGTTAAGAAGCAATAATTATATTCAAATTTGTCAGTCTTTCCTGGGAATACAACTGAATGAGGTAAGAAGCGTTGTGCTGTGAACTTTCTTTTTAGGGTGGTTGGGTTGGACCATTGGGGCCTAAAGAAATAGATGGGCTGCTTGTGCCTCCAGGCGAAGCTTATACGCTACTGACTCACCATCTGATTACTGGTTAACTGCTCGGGTCTGAACCTGCACTGCAGGAAAAGTGGTGCGTCAAACCTTCCATACATAAGCCTTAGTGGCTTACTTGGATGGTTATATTTGAAGCACTTATTGGATGTTATGACATCTGCATTTTGGATAAAAGTCACATAAAATGACAACGTCCCGACATGACCATAGTTGTTGACTGGGACGGTTAGCATCAATTAAAAAAACTATTGAAAATTTTCACCAGAAAATTTTGACTTTTTCTTATTTTTGCTCAAAACATAGATTACACAAACTATGTTTTGGAGCAAAAATAAGAAAAATAGGTATACCCCTGTGAACCCCAGTTTTGCTAAATAAAAGTGGGGTAGGAGGGGGTATACTTTTCATGGACATGTTTTCCTGATGTATGGTATAAAACATTCAAAAATCTTCTTTTCTGGAACCGGTGGACTGATTTCAACCAAACTTGGCATGAAGCATCAATGACTCCAGTACCACAATGTATTTACAAATCATGACCCTGTGATGACCTTGACCTATTTTATGGCAAGTTCAACATAGGTCGCCTATGCATTTCAATGGCGAAAACTGTTAAGATGTCATTTAAAGGAAGTCTTTGCAGCAATCATGAATGTCTGGCTTTCGCTGCCAGTTTTGTAAAGGGTCACTGATGAAGGTTCATTACCCGAAATTGTACAATATGGCCCACCTCTCTTTGAATGTTTTTACTGCTTCCAAAGGATCTAACAATTATATTTTATTTGCAGGGAATGGTCAGTAGGACTGAATATCAATATTCTGAAGAAAAAAAAATAGACCCCATGGGTTCATCTGCCCCACCCTGGTGAAATAAACATAAATATTATCACAATATTCAAACCTCTTCTCTTAAACAGCTTGGCCAATCAAAGCCAAATTTTATATAAAGCATCTATAGGGAGGGGGAACCAGTGTGTATATAACATATCTAGGTCACATGACCAAGCGGGCCACCATAAATTATGATCATGCCCATATATTGTAAAAACCACAACTATTCTTTTGTCCATTGACTGTATTTTTGACTCTCAGGTGAGCGATTATTGTCCTTGGGCTGCTTGTTTCAGTTACCTGAGGGCAACCTATTTATTCTCCCCGTCATTTGATACCCAGAGGGTTCGGAACAACCAGAAAACCTGCAAATCGTTATTCTGGATTCAGCAGAAGTTTTCCTATGAAGTTCTCTGAAAGATGTCAGAATTTAGCCTGATGTTAACTTTATAAGTAGACAATAGTTTATGTTTACAGGAAACTAAAGTACCATCACGACCAAAGAAAAGTACATGTATTAAAATTGAAAGCCAGATGAGCCTTGTCTTTAGAAAAATCTGTAATTGAGTTCCCTTTTGACCAGGTCAGACACAAGCCCGACTGTACAACTACAGAAGGTGGCTGTATTTTCAGATTGAAGAAGTGTGGATTTTATACTATCTTTGTGCTCAGAGAAAGCAAAGATCAGCTGACAGCACTATTAATACCATCCAGCTGATCTGAGTCATTGTTTTTCTTGTACTTTAACTCGTATTTCAATATGAGGACGATTGTCTGTGACTTCCTCCTGTCTTTGATCACTGTCTGAAAGCTTTTTAAGGTAAACAAGACCATAAAGGGAAGTCACTCAGAAAATGGCAATAGACTTTAATAGACTTTGGCCGACCGATTGTAACTATGGTAAGGACTATGGTAGCTACCATTGTTGTTCGTTTCGTACTATAGTAAAGCTCTTCTGCATTGGAGATAAAATGACCATTACCAAAGGAACCCAGCCCAAAGAAATGGTAGCTACCATGGTTAGTTTGGTAAAACTCTTCTGTGATGGAGGCTTCTTACGATGGCTGTGATTGGTCAATCTCATTTGTTATGGAGGAGTCGGGTACCAGACCACATTTACCATAGCAACACCATAGTTAGAATAGTTCCAATCGAAGTCGGCCTTTACCAATGTAACATTGTGGAACGGTGTGCTATAAATAGATTTGCAAATTTGTGAAGTGAGTAAGTGTAGAGTACATGACTTGTATATAGTGCAGTAAACCACCCTTGGCGGATGAGCATGCTTTTCCACAGACAGGGTTTGCTCCCAGCAGGCACATGACGTCAGATCGACGTCAATGCGACGTCATCGATATGACGCCATTCTGACGTCATGTGCCTGCTGGGCTGTGGCTTGGTTTGGCTGTTCGTTGGTAGTTGTGGGATAACGACAACTGCTGGACTGGAGTTTCCTTTAACCCATATAGTTCTCAGGCCAAGACTCGAGGCAAGTCTTCTGAGAGGGGGAAGTAGTGTAACGGTGTGCTTTAAATAGATGTGAAATTTCAAACTAGAGACTTTGTGAACCGAGCAAATATAGAGTATATAGCATAGTGTTTCCCCCAGTCCCAAAAAAGGGCATGGTAAGGTTGCTAAAAAAGGGCACTTTTTAACGCGCAGCAACATGTCAAAAGGGCACTTTTAGCGCGCGACGACAAGCAAAGGGGCACTTTTTTAAGTGGCCCATATCATGCTATGAGGGCACATTTCAGTACAGGTCATTAAATTTAACACTAAATATATAATTTCTCTGTTTTAATAAATTTGCTTTTCATCTTAAATTGTTCTTTCCTCAATTTCAGGATTCACATCTAGACAACTTAGAAAATTTCTTTTCTCTCTGTCTCACATTACTTTAATACTGAATGCTTGTCAAAATAAGAGATAACCTCACTCAAGATTTGTAAACTATTGATAGTTAAAACTAATAAACTGGCACACTTGTATCACCAGGTAGGACATTCATTTTTTCACACCTTTCCTGATTAACAGCTCATTTGGTGTCAAATTGGGTAATTGTCATTGAGTTATTATCAACATTTGCCACTGCAATAAAGTGACAATAAACAAGGGATTAAAGCAATCAACAACTGTGGAAGTCATGATCATAAATTTTGCCAAATTTGGTTCTGCAGACTTCAAGCAAAAAGTCTTGTAACTTCCTTATTTTTTGTCCGATTTTGACAAACTTTTTACCAAAATGTAGGGCACATAATGTAGATTCAGAAAAAGGGCATGGCGCTGGGAAAAAGGGCATGGCGCTGGAGAAAAAGGGCATGGCGCGGCGCCATAGTAAAAGTGGCTAGGGGAAACACTAATAGCATAGAGAGTAAACCACCCTTTATGGGTGAGCATGCTTTTCCACTGGCAGTGTTTTAGCTGTGGCTTGGCTCGGCTGTTTGTTGATGACTGTAATTTTTTAATCAAAACCCATTTTAGTTAATATTGCTTCTTTGTGAAGGCCAATGGTCATGAGATGAGAAAATTTGACACATGAAGATCAGACAACACCCAGGATTACCTGTTACAGGGAACTCGGAGGTAAACAATGGAAGGCAAATCCGACTAGGGGCAGTATTTATCCTGTTTTATTTTCAACTTACGTCCACTTTAGAAAATTTAACATATCGCACATACAAAGTTTAGAAGAGGAAGCCCCTGCATGCACCATCAGTTTAAGCTGGCATGTCAATTTTCAATCAAAAATAAATAATATAAACTGGAAATTGCATGATTGTAAAGTACTTTCAATTTGGACCACTTAATCTTGAGTATTTACGATATTTTCGCATTAAACAGCGGCTAGTTTCTAAAAATACAGTGTCTTAATGAGCATCATGCAAAATTTTAGCCTCATATATGCAAAATATCCAGTGTTTTTACCCAGGTAAATGTAGGAGGTATCACAATTTTGGGTACGGTAATTATCGGAGGTATGATCTGGATAACTCGGAGTAATGTCAAATTTAGGATATAGGGAAATCGGAGGGTCAGTTCATTGAAAATGACTCATGATTTTGCTTCTGGAGCAAACTAGACTTTAATTTTATGACATACAGTCCAGTTAATATGTAAAGTACCAAGTATACATTAATATGTCACTCTAACCTACATGTATGTTACTCTAACCTAAATGTATGGCATGAATTTATTCTTAACATATTTAAGAGTATAATTATTTGGCATGATTATTATGTTGTCGATTTCATTTAAGCACTCTTAATCATTCAATCACTAACCGCATGTGTTCAATCCACTCTCAGGGTAACAAGTGGAGCAAGCCAAGTTCTGCTTGCGCGTGTGTCAGGAATTTATTCTGGGGTTCCCCCGTGTTCGCCCAACCTATTGATGGAGTCGTCTCGATAGGTCTGAAACAAGGTGAAAGGGACATCAGACAATAATAATAAAAATTTAGCGACCACATCAGAAAACCGTCCCACAATTAGCTTAACTTGTCTGAAACAGTTTGCCAAACTCTGTTATAATCTCATAATTCAAAGTGTCAAAAAGGGAGATCTTGCTATAAAAAGATACAAGTTGGCAATGATCAGGAAAATGAGCAATCAGAAAGAAATTCCGACCCCAACGAAACCAAGGCAGGAAAAAACCAAATTGACAATTAGGTACTTATACTGAGAGAACATATCGTAAGCCGAGTGAGCAGCTATTGTCCAATAGGCGGCCACTCAGTTACCACATAAAGTATCATCAGCTCTTGAAAGAAAACCTGTATTATGTATGTTCAAGTAAAAACGTGTGCACAAGATTTTTCAGGTCGATCGAGTTCAAACGCAGACGAGGGCACTGACAAAAATATCCTCTCCTCTCTGTATTTCTCCCAATCGAAAGTTGGCCAAGAAAATTTAGCATCATGGCAGCCGTTTTATAAGCTGTAAAATGACATTTTTTTCATATGCATCATTGAAAGATTCTACCGAGTACCCACAGTCGATAATGTGAATAAAAATAAATAATGCACACAAGATTGGATGTAAGGGGGTTAGATTGCATAGACGGTAGCTTGCTTGTTGGTCATCTCCTTTCCTGGTATACATCAAACACCCCCTCCCCAATACGCATGTGCGCATACTTACCGTGTCACAACAATCAGAATAAAATTTTGTGCTTACCTTTCCTTAATTTGTAGGCAAATGGAAGTGATTGAAACAAATATACTCTCAGATAAGCATTAGCAAGAAAAAAAGAGAGGAAAAACAGCTCTTTAAATGTTGAAATACCTCTGAATCACCAAAACCGTCCCTCCGAGTTCCCAATATTACAAAAATTACTCTGAGAATTCCCGTATCAAAAGATGTGACACCATCTTAATGTTTTTAAGCCTGTGGAGTTTATACTTTTGTAATCATGTGTAAGGATGCTTAAAATCTCGAGGAGAAAGCCTAAATTTTGAAATGTAGCTGCCAGTTTGTTGACAAATGTTATTGGTCGTCCACTTTTTACCTGATAATACAAATTTTCTTGCTGCGTGAGCATAATTCTGAGTTCGAAATACTTTAGCATGTTAATGTGAGGACAAAGGCGGCTACACTGTTCATAAATTGTTTGCTTATTATAATAACTCATAGCCCAAAACACCAATAAGTTCTGATTTTACCATTATGTGATATTAAAAATGATATTATACTGACCCTAGTCTGAGGCGCCTTCAATCGTTTACCTCCGAGTTCCCCGAACCTCCAAGTTCGCTGTAACAGGTAATCCTGGGTGAGACAAGGGTACCGTCTTGAACCAAGCAGTGTATTTAACATACACAGAGCTTTAAGCTTTAGACTTAAAATTTTAGATGTAGAACATCTTGACTTAAAAAAAAATGGTGGTTTAGATGAGAGGATGATATATAGATACCACCGATTTGTCTCCTTGTTTTTCATATTATGTGGAAACGTTGTTGTTCCGTTCTTTACACAGCTGACATTTAGTCACAATTCTGCAGATTGGCACAATAAATATGCACTCAATACAGATACAGTATAAAATATTCATGTCTGGCAGTGCACTTGGCTTAATTTTACGTTTCTGCTTTCATTGATCGAATTTGAACTTTATCAAAACGCTGTTTTGTTATTTTACAAAGTCTCATATTATAAAAGTTCTAGGAGCATTGCATGATTCTGTAGCATTATGTTGCTATGCTTTCAGTTTTAACTGCAAAAGAACATAATTAGTTTTCAAATCTTATTTCACTAATTGCTATTTATTACACGCATAGCCTTTAAGAAGAGTCACATTTGACAGAAATTCAATAGCAACATTTCAGCAGCGCTTTGACAGAAAGGATTGAGACTGTATAAGACACAAAAGCAAAAGCCCTAATGCCTCCAGCACATCAGAAAAACATGTCCATGCGATGAATACCCACTTCGATACTACTTTTATATATAAATATTGGGGTATGCAGGGGTATACCTATTTTCCTTATTTTTGATCCATAACATTGACGTGTACCCTCAAGCAATGTTTTGAGCAACAATATTAAACATTTTCAATTTTTTCTTCTAAAAAATCTCTGAATATTGCATGGGCTAGTTTTGGTAATGAAATATTAGCCATCAAAGGCTGGCTGATCTGAGTCTTCTGTAGGTCATTTTCAGTATTATTGCAGCTCATTTTATGGTTGATTTGCGTGAGAACATTAAGATTATTTTAAGTTTTAGGTTTGAAAAGAATTTAATGAAGTTTTTACATGTTATAGAGATATGAGGAAGAACTGAAGTTGTGGGAACAACTCAACTTTTTGTGAAATAAAATCTTACATGCTGTGAATCCTATTGTCTTGGCAAAAGTGTGCTGAGGATTTTAGACCAAAGCTGTTGACTGGGCAACAAATCAAGTAAAATGTTCATAGTAAATAAAAGTGTATGAAAGCAGAATCCGAAGTTTAGGATCCTATGGTGCACCATATGCAATTTAAGTCATGTGCAAACACAGCTTCACTTCATACTTATACCCCCATACATACCACTTATACCCCCATACATAAAACTGTGGTGTGTACATGGGTATGCATTTTCTCCTTATTATAAACCCATTTATGCTGACAGGTATATAGTTTTCGCTTTTCCATTCGTCCGTTCATATGTTCGTTAGTTAGTTAGTTAGTTAGTTCGTTCGTAATTCTGGAACATTCGTAGAATTTATGTCAAAGTTTTTGTTAAAGTTTCTCTAGTGATGTATATCTCTTGAATAAATGATCAGAAACCTTTCATATTTGGACCATAGGTACCCTATAGGGTTTGCTTTGTTTCCATGTGTTCGAACCATTGGGGCCATGCCCAGGGAGGGGGCTGGAGGTCAAAAACTAGGTCATCTTTAAAATGTGCTGAATAGCCTCAGGAATGTATTTCTATTTAGATCATAGATACCCTGTAGGGTTTGGTTTTATTTCATGGCACCAGATCCTGGGTACCACCACCAGGGGTAGGGCCAGAGGTCAGAATCTAAGACACCGTTATAATATGATAGATACCATGATAAATTTTCTGTTAGTCTGTTTATCTTGACATACACAAAGTCTTGTCAGGTCAGAAATTATTCATACTTAGACCATAGGTACCCTGTAAGGTTCAGACTGTTGGGTTCATGTGTGGGGGTGGGGCTAGAGGTCAAAAACTAGAACTTCTTTAATAATTATATTTTCTTGACTTTTCTTTACAACCATGTTTAGAAATCATTCATGCTTGGACCATAGGTACTATGTAAGATTTGCTTTGTTCCTATGACATCTGCCTCTAGGGTCCATGCCCAGGGTGGGGCTAGAGGTCAGGATCTAGGATATCTTATTTTTTTATGCCCCCAACTTTGAAAAAGTTGGAAGGGCATATTGCTTTCGGCTTGTGTGTGTGTGTGTGTGTGTGTGTGTGTGTGTGTGTGTGTGTGTGTGTGTGTGTGTTAACTTTTGAATGGTTAATGCTAGGGTTTTGAAATTTCATATGCACATTCCTCATGAAAAAATAGTTGACACATATTTTTTTTCATGTCCGAGTTACGCCCCTTTTCTGAGTTATGTCCCTTTGAAAACAAAATTTGAAAATCTTGTGTGCAAGATATCTCAAAAAGTATTTAAGCTAGAGCCTTCATATTTGGTACACTTGTTGGGGCTGAGGAGTAGATGACCTGATTAACTTTTGAGAACTTTCCGTCAATTTTTTACAAAAATACGGAATTTTGAAATTTTGATTGATTTTTCCACTTTTCGGTGAAATTTGAAACTTTTGAATGGTGAATGCTAGGGTTTTGAAATTTCATATACACATTCCTCATGATAAAATAGTTGACCCGTATTTTTTTGTATGGCCAAGTTATGCCCCTTTTTTGAGTTATGTCCATTTGAAAACAAAATTTGAAAATCTTGTGCGCAAGATATCTCAAAAAGTATTAAAGCTAGAACCTTCATATTTGGTACACTTGTTGGGGCTGAGAAGTAGATGACCTGATTAACTTTTGAGAACTTTCTGTCGTATTTTTTACAAAAATACGGAATTTTGAAATTTTGATTGATTGTTCCACTTTTCGGTGAAATATGACACTTTTGAACGGTGAATGCTAGGGTTTTGAAATTTCATATACACATTCCTCATGATAAAATAGTTGACACGTATTTTTTTGTATGGCCAAGTTATGCCCCTTTTTTGAGTTATGTCCCTTTGTAACAGATTGGAATCTGTATTTTGCTCAAAGCAAGTAAATGTTTGCTGAATAAATAATTGAAAGGCTTTCTTCAAAATTTTACAACTAACTTTAATGATATAAACTTTAGATGAAAGTGATAGTAGGAAAGAAAAGATGAGTTAGAAACATGAAAGATAGAAATAATACATTATGTACACTATATATGTAATCAAACTTCGAATGTTCAACTTGAATTAAACATCTCAAATTAATTCAAACTGTATCTTCAATAATTGCATTTCTATTATTGTCTTCTGCATGTAAGTATATCACTCAATTAATTCTATCAAGTCTGTTCAATTGTATTATAAACCTGTGAGTTCTATATAATATCTGCACCATTTCATTCATCACACAATTTGAAAAGTTTATCAATATATCTAATATGGCTTCAAAGTCTTTAATATCAAATGGCACACGAGTATAACAGTCTACACTTTATCAACATAAGTGCCGGTATACTTCTGACTGACAATCACAACTTGCAGAACTGTCATAACAGCCCATAGTATTTATCTGGCAACTCGCACATCAACATCTACATGTAGGTACTCAGTAGACAAGCCCCATGGGAAAAAGGAGGAGAATGTATCCACCTACAACAAGGGCTATATTAAGGTGCTTGAAACAGAACGTAATATGCGGAATTTACAAAGATTTCAAATGTCACAAATTTGTCAAAAGAAATTTCACTTTTCCAGAATTACAAAAATATAGAATCAGGGAATAGATCTGTATCACTTACCAATGCCAATCATCTAACACTTTCACATGAAATCAGCATTTTATTTCCAACACAACATATTTTCTGTAATTCTAAAATGTCTCATTATGTATCAAATATTATGCTTATCCATCGCATTTCTATTCACAACTGACCAGTTTAACAGTTAATTCATTTCCAATAATAGTACTCACTATACTGGATTAACAAGGCAGATTAAATCAATACTTGCTATGTACAGGTAAACTTATTTATTAAAGTGTCACTTGCCACAGGTAAATAATAAGTAAATTTGTCACATATCTCCCCCCTAAGATAGATAATTGTCTGTAAATTATCTCAACCAACTACACAAATTTAATTATGCAACCTTGACAGCAAATCTGCCACAGCGTTCTTCACACCAGGAATATGGTGAATTTTGAACCTATATTCCTGTAGTAACAAACTCCATCTTAACAGTCTCATATTATTGTCTTTTGCTTTGTTTAGCCACTGAAGCGGAAAATGGTCACATTCGATTACAAATTCCCTTCCTAACAAATACTCTCTTAATTTCTGAACTGATTTGATAATGGCTAAGCACTCTTTTTCAATAGTACTATATGATTCCTCTGCAGCACTTAACTTTTTACTGATATACATCACTGGGTGTTTAACACCACTGTCCTCCTGCATCAACACTGCCCCAATTCCTCGATTACTTGCATCTGTCTGCAAATAAAACATCTTATCAAAGTCAGGACTCCTCAACACAGGATACTCAGTGATACACTGTTTAAGCTTGTCGAATGCTACCTGGTGCTCATTCAACCATTTGACCTTGTTGCTTTTGTCTCTTGTAGTAAGATCAGTAAGTGGAAGAGCAATGTCAGAAAAATGGGGTATAAATCTTCTATAGAAGTTCATTGTACCTATGAACGACCTGACCTGTTTCTTGGTTGTTGGCGGTGGAAGTTTTGATATGGCTTTGATTTTCTCTTCTGTAGGTTTAACCGCCCCGTTTCCAACAGTATGAGCCAGAAATTCAAGTTCTTTAAACCCTAACAGTGTTTTGCTTGGTTTGGCAGTAATGTGTGCTTTCCTGAATGAACTTAACACTTGAATTAAATGATCTACATGTTCTGGAAAGGAAGCACTAAAGATGATCACATCATCAATGAATGCATCAGAGAATTCTTCCATGCCTTCTAATATGATTTTCATGAGTCTAACGAACGTGGCACCAGAATTTACCATACCAAATGGCATTACATTAAACTGGAAATGCCCAAATGGTGTCACAAATCCACTCTTTTCTTTGGCACTTTCTTCTAAAGGAATTTGCCAAAATCCCTTTGTACAGTCAATTTTGGAAATATACTTTGCTTTTCCAAGTTTGTTGAAAATGTCGTCTAATTTAGGCATAGGCTGTGGATCAAATATGGTCTTTTCATTTAAACCCCTATAGTCTATACAAAGTCTTATACTGTTGTCTTTCTTTTGTACTACAACAATGGGAGCACCATATGCACTTTTAGATTTTTCAACTATTCCAGCGTTGAGCATATTTCTCACTTCCTCTTCCACCTTTTGACGTACAGCATATGGCATTGTATATGGCCTTTTATAAACTGGTGTTTCTGAGTTAAGTACTACACTGTGTTCAATAAGAGAAGTTCTACCAGGAATATCAGTTAACACATCATCAAATTCTTCACATACTCTCAACAATTCTTGTCTTTGCTCCTCTGACAGTAAACTATCCATTTTGATATCATTTACAGACTCTTGAGGAATTAACAATGGGTTCTCAATTTCTGTATATGTACTATCTTCTTCCTTGCTGGCTATGATGCACAAACTATGAAAAGAAGTTTCATTGACACTATCTGTCTCATCATTGTATTCTTGTTCAGTCTTCTCTTCCTTCTCTCTTTCATACCATTTTTTCATCATGTTTATGTGAAATGTTTTTACTGTTTTCTTATTTATCTTGACAACATAATCAACAGGACTAACTTGATCAATTAATTCGTATGGTCCTTTCCATTCTGCTAAAAGTTTGTTCGTGTTTGTTGGAAGCAGTAACAGAACTTTGTCATTGACTTTCAAATCTCTTTCTTTAGTTTTCCTATCAAAATATTTCTTTTGCCTTACTTTTGCTTTTACCTCACTTGAGTTAGCCAATTCTGTCATCTTCTTCAATCTTTCTCTTGCATCCAGTATATAACCTATAGCAGATTGTTTGACATCTTCAGGATTGAGCTCTTCCCACTCTTCTTTCACTATCGACAATGGTCCCCTAACATGCCTTGCATACAACATCTCAAATGGGGAAAATCCTGTTGTTTCATGTTTTGCTTCTCTGTATGCAAACAGTACGTATGGAATATTTTTATCCCAATCCTTTGCCTCTTCATCTGAGTAACATTTCAGCATTTTTTTCAATGTCCCATTGAAGTTTTCAACAAGCCCATTGGCTTGTGGATGGTATGGTGAAGTTTTAAGCTTCTTTATGTGTAACAGAGAGCACAAATGTTTGACTGTTGCCGACATAAAATTGGACCCTTGGTCAGATAGAATTTCACGTGGAATTCCAGTTCTTGAAAATATATCTATTAATGTATTGGCTACTGTTTCAGCATCTATTGTTTTTAATGGAATAGCTTCTGGATACTTGGTCCCATAATCACATACAACTAATATGAATTTGTTTCCCTTTTCACTTCGCACTAAGGGGCCAACAATATCCATTGCAACTCTTGCAAATGGCTCATCCACAGGTGGAATAGGTATAAGCGGTGCTCTAAACACTCTTCCCTTCTTAATAGTCTTTTGACATGCAACACAAGTTCTACAAAATTGGGCAACATCAATAAATATCCCTGGCCAGAAAAAGTGCTGCAGTAATCTAGCTCTTGTCTTTCTATTTCCTAAGTGTCCACCTAACGGAATGTCATGTGCTATCTGAAGAAGTTTATTTCTGAATTTGATAGGAACTACTATTTGCCTTTGCTCATCACCAGATTTAGAAATAAAAATCCTGTACAAGATCTTGTTTTCATAAATGAAGTAAGAGTTTTTCTTTTTCTTGTGCACAGCATTCTCTACTTCTGTCAGATCAATAGCATATTTCTTCACATTTTTCAGAGATTCATCTTTCTCCTGTTCTATTAATAATTGTTCCTTTGAAATTGACAATTCAGTAAAAGCTTTGTCTTCCTGTGGTTCTGTCTTTCCACTGTTTTGGTAACCAATATCACATTTGGCAGGATTTCCATCTGAATTTGTGTCATTACTTCTATGAGAATTGTCTACAATACTATCTGTCTTTTCATTAGAAGTACACACTCTTTCATTCAAAATCTCATCTTCATTATGTTTTTGTACCAACTCTACTTTTTCACGCTTTTCTTTCATTGCATGTGTCTCTACTGCCTGAAAAGTATCTTTAGACTCAACACTTTGGATGTGACCTACATTTCCAATAACCAGATCCGCAAATGGATTATTCATAATCAATGCTTTCACTGAACCAGATATGTATTTAGTTTCTATCTGTATTATAACTTCTGGACATTTACAAGAACTACCATCAGCAAGAGTAACATTCTGAAAATTGCCAGTTTTCTTTCCTTTTTGGCTCAAACTTTCAGAAATGAAAACAGTTGTGCATCCAGTATCTCTTAAAACTTTCACCTCTTTGTCAAAAACTTTACCATCTGATATCATTAATCCATTTGTCAGAGATAATGTATCTTTTCCATTTTTTTCATTCACCTTTGAATCCACTGGGATTTCTATCACACTGTAGTTACGCTCACATTTTGTTGGAGAGTGCATAAGCCCATTAGCCTGTTTATCGCTTTTGCCTGATGTATCATTTTTGTTATTGGGAGCTTGCTTTAACGGACACTTTGCAATGAGATGTTCTTCACTCTGGCAATGGAAACATTTACGTTTCTCCCATGACTTTGTTGACTGAGCCGGTCCGCCTACAGACCCTGATGTATTGTCATTATTTTCATGTAACTCTCTATTTTGATACCTTAAGTGAGGTGGTCTATACAACCGTTTTGTGTCTTTGTTCTTATGAGCAAGCTGATAAGCATTGGCAAGCGCTACTAGATCTTCTACTGACTTAGGTTCCTTTTCCTGTAAGTAAGTCTGTAATTCTAAACTACAATTACTAAGAAGTTGGTCCCTTATGATTAAATCTGTAAGCTTGAAATAATCACTCTCAACATCTTCACTATCTTTCCAGTGCTCAAAATATCTAATGACACGAATAGCATACTCTTTGAAAGTTTCATCACCTAACTGTCTGGCACTACGGAACTTATCCCTATACTCTAGAGGATTTAACCCAAAACGTTCAAAAATTGCACGTTTGATTTTATCATATGACTTACTATCTGTCATTGACATCCTAGAATATGCCTCTAATGCCTTGCCAGACAATTGAGGTACAAGACGAATCGGCCAGTCTTCTTTTGGCCATTTATGCAACTCTGCTAACCTTTCAAAGGAAGTTAAAAATACTTCAATATCCTGATGTTGGTCATACTTTGGTAATGAAACCTTTGGTTTTATATCAGAAACAGTAGACTTTTTGTCTATTTCCATGGCTTTCAGTTCAAGTTCTTTAAGTTTAATTGCTTTATCAGTTTCTAATTGAAGTATTTTAAACTGCCTATCTTTATCTTTTTCTTCAGCCTCCCTAAGAGCAGCCTTTTCGGCCCTTACAGCAGCCCTCTCGGCCCGTTCAGCCTCATCTGTTTTCAACTGCTTTTCGTGTTCAATTTCTTTTAACCTAATACTCTCTTCCTTTTCAGCTTTATCTTTGAGATATGATAAACACACATTAACATCTCCTCCTTTTTCAATAACTTTCTCTAACCAAGAAGGTAATTCAGGTTGTTTTGCCATGATAACCCTTACAAGAAAGCCTCAAATATTCATAAAGCAAAACTATTACTTTAAAGCCGCTGCCACCATTGTAACAGATTGGAATCTGTATTTTGCTCAAAGCAAGTAAATGTTTGCTGAATAAATAATTGAAAGGCTTTCTTCAAAATTTTACAACTAACTTTAATGATATAAACTTTAGATGAAAGTGATAGTAGGAAAGAAAAGATGAGTTAGAAACATGAAAGATAGAAATAATACATTATGTACACTATATATGTAATCAAACTTCGAATGTTCAACTTGAATTAAACATCTCAAATTAATTCAAACTGTATCTTCAATAATTGCATTTCTATTATTGTCTTCTGCATGTAAGTATATCACTCAATTAATTCTATCAAGTCTGTTCAATTGTATTATAAACCTGTGAGTTCTATATAATATCTGCACCATTTCATTCATCACACAATTTGAAAAGTTTATCAATATATCTAATATGGCTTCAAAGTCTTTAATATCAAATGGCACACGAGTATAACAGTCTACACTTTATCAACATAAGTGCCGGTATACTTCTGACTGACAATCACAACTTGCAGAACTGTCATAACAGCCCATAGTATTTATCTGGCAACTCGCACATCAACATCTACATGTAGGTACTCAGTAGACAAGCCCCATGGGAAAAAGGAGGAGAATGTATCCACCTACAACAAGGGCTATATTAAGGTGCTTGAAACAGAACGTAATATGCGGAATTTACAAAGATTTCAAATGTCACAAATTTGTCAAAAGAAATTTCACTTTTCCAGAATTACAAAAATATAGAATCAGGGAATAGATCTGTATCACTTACCAATGCCAATCATCTAACACTTTCACATGAAATCAGCATTTTATTTCCAACACAACATATTTTCTGTAATTCTAAAATGTCTCATTATGTATCAAATATTATGCTTATCCATCGCATTTCTATTCACAACTGACCAGTTTAACAGTTAATTCATTTCCAATAATAGTACTCACTATACTGGATTAACAAGGCAGATTAAATCAATACTTGCTATGTACAGGTAAACTTATTTATTAAAGTGTCACTTGCCACAGGTAAATAATAAGTAAATTTGTCACACCCTTTGAAAACAAAATTTGAAAATCTTGTGTGCAAGATATCTCAAAAAAGGATTAAAGCTAGAGCCTTCATATTTGGTACACTTGTTGGGGCTGAGAAGTAGATGACCTGATTAACTTTTGAGAACTTTCCGTCAAATTTTTACAAAAATACAGAATTTTGAAATTTTGATTGATTTTTCCACTTTTCGGTGAAATTTGAAACCTTTGAACGGTGAATGATAGGGTTTTGACATTTCATATACAGATTCCTCTTGAAAAAATAGTTGGCCTGTATTTTTTTCATGTGCATGTTATGCCCCTTATTGGAATAAGGTCCCTTTGAAAACAAATTTTGAAAATCTTGTGTGCAAGATATCTCAAAACGTATTTGAGCTAGCTAGCTAGAGCCTTCATATTTGGTATGCTGGTTGGGGCTGAGAAGAAGATCACCTGATTAACTTTTGAGGACTCTCTGTCAAATTTTGACAAAATTACTCCATTTTTAAATTTTTACTTCATTTCTAACTCGCCTGCAAAAAAGCTTACATTCTGTTTCTGCATCGAGGTCAAAACGGACGCAACCGACAGCTTCTTCAGGAAATTAAATTTGACTGCATTCGAATAAAATAAATGAATCATACAAACTGCCAGTTTCGGGACAAGCATACAGTTGGGGGCATAGTGTTTTACAAACACGCATTTCTAGTTTATTTTTATTATTTTATTTTTTTTTGACGAATGACATTCTATTTTCAATTTCCATATAGGACCAAGGACCTGATCCTCAATGTCCGCGATCAAGTCCTAGATTGAGTATACAAGTCAGCTCTGTATACTGCCATAAACTAGATATGTCATTCTACTACTCCCCCTCCCCTCAGATAGTTGTAGGCGAAGTGCTTTTTGCAAATGCACATTTTAAATGAGGTTCAGTGTGTCAGGGGTGGGCATGTTCAGGGGTAGGTTGAAGGTGCTTGGCTTAGTTGAGGGGGGAGGGGGGGGGGGGGCTACCAGCCGGGGGTATACATGCCTCTCAAGGCACTTTTCCTAGTTTTTGCTCCTAAACGTAGATTTTGGGTATTCATAAGAACCGCATTGCACAAGCTATGTTTTTAGTGTAAAAATACTAAGAAAATTTTTTTTTTACTTCTCAGTCTGTGTATTGCATGGGTGTGTAGGTGTGTTTTCCCAGTGGTAGAAATCTTCACAGGGCTCATACAATGAAAAATTTACTAGTAGGTGTAAGATATAAGATCTAGATGAAGACTGAGACTGAGTGAACAGTTCCACAAGCTTTCAGACATTTTCAGACAAATGGTGCTTTTTAATCAACTTATCAGCTGACAGGATCACTGTGCATAATCATGTAAAAATGTGAGTATAGCCCTGTAATGGGCTGTAAGAAGATTGATTGTTCACTAAATCATGCTTTATCTGATCTTTTAGGCACATGCATCAAATGGAATTAAATTGTTCCAATCTTGAATTGAAAATATGGGGTAGCATTAAATTGGAATAATGTTTAGAAAAAACACTTAATGCTTCCAGGTTTCAAATTCTTGTTTTTAAATGTAAAATGTTAAAGAACTGAAACTTTGAAAGTGCTTTTGATGTATTTTTGAGAAAAACAAAAAGAAAAACAAAACTAGGTGCAAACCTTATACTGAATCTGAAATCACCTTATGTGGCTGCATGCACACTTAGGTTTGTGTTGGACCTGGTTCAAAAGATGGTGGAATGATTTTTTTTCCCTGTACAGCGGCTTATACATGTACAAAACATTGTAATAAACAATCTTACTCCAGGTAAATTTTTTCCGATAATTCCAGGAAATTCAGACTTTTTTCTCTTGTCCATTAAGCCTTAAGTAGCCATCAGCAAGAAACTTGAAGCATTTTCTAGAAGTCTTAATCATCTCCATTTTATAATGACATGTACTTTAAAGTACAAATTAAGATTTCCAAGAAATCACCTGATATTTCTTAGCACTACTTCCACAGGATGTTGGCAGGTAAAAGCTCGGTCAGTACCATGTCTAATTTGAGAATGTAGGTAAGAAGCCAATTGATCTAAATAAAGTAACAGACCATAATTTGAAACGGCCATTTCCGACTTACATGAAATTAACCAAGTGCTGCATTTCTTTTGTCTTTAAGTGTAGTACTGTTCAAAGACATCATGAAATCTGCCTACAGATTCTGGCCCATATAGCTGCAGAAGCATAATTTGCTATTAGAAGACAGGACAGCAGCTGTTTTCTCTGTATGAAACTCAAACAAATAGGCAAATTGCTAGAGCCAGTCTGCTGCTTATTCTATAGACTCACGATGAAAACAGGCAGTATTGATATGTCACAATGAAAAGAGGGCAGTATTGATGCAATTCTTTCAAGAGCCTTGATAGAACAGCTGATCATAAAGCCATCTATTATCAAGTTTTTTCTGATATTGGAATTGAAGTATTGAACGGCTGATTGATACTACTACGGTTTATAGCAACAAAACTGGCCAATGCGGCAATGCCTTTGGCTTATACGATTTAATCTGGTTTTTCAGCTTGAAGCGGTTGCTTGGTATTATTTGAGCCATTGCTTATGAAAATATCTTTGCATATGAGAAAAGGAAGAGCAGATGACATTTTGCTAGTATGTGTTAATTCCCCTACTTACTTGATTGATATTTCAAGTATAGCCATCATCTAAGTTTGAGTCTTTAATTATGGCCTGGGTTGTGGCAGACCACAGAAGACAGTTTTTCTCGTACGTTACACAACTGTTTCTCGGTAGATTATTGACATTCTAGCCAGTAGTGACAATGCTGAGATAATGTGACAACTTCTAATTGTGCCGTGTTTTCTTTCTGGAATTATGGTGCGATAACGATGTTTTTCATGATAATTCTCGTCAGTAATTTAACATGTTGTTGAGAATTAATGCCTGTGTTCAGAGCTTCGACCAGGTATGACTCACACCATCTTGCTCACTACATAAGTCACAGACATAAGGTGGCACTAGCAAGAATTGTGAAATGCCTGATATAAGAACCATACAGGAGTCTTAATGTTCACGGATGGACAACAAAGTCAGCTGTTTCTGAGTAACAAAATGCTTTTAGTTGATTGGATATAAAATAGTGTCTTTCACATGCTTCATGATGGATTCTGTTTCAAAGATTGAATAAAAAAATCTTTCTTCAAAACATGGAGTTTATAAAGGTAAGAATACATAGATGCTGATGTCGTTAGCAGTTTGTCGTTATTTGAGCCGCCTCGTGGGAAAACCAACAATGTGGTTTCCGAACAGGTCCGACACAAATCAGGCTGTACAAGCACAGAAGCAGGCTGGAAGATTGAAATTTCGGATTTAAAAAAAAAGGAAGTGTACTATCCATGTAGCGAAAACAAAGGCGCTGATCAGCTTCGGGGTTACCGCGAAGCTGATCTGCGTCTTTGTTTTCGCATATGCAGATTGTTGGTTTTCCCATGAGGCGGCTCATTTTATGACACATTTTCATTGCAGAAGCGTAGTTGTTAAGCAAGCCGCCTTGTAAAACAGAGATCATATACTGAGTTCCACAGCCAACGCAGTTCGTGAATAAGATTTGAATAACTTTTTGTGGTTTCAGTTTATTCATCTGAAATTCCGCATATATGCAGCCCAACCGTTTTCAAAGACGATCTTTGAATCTCAACCGTCAAATGTTCGTTTGCCTATAATGGCATAAAAACTGACAAAGGCGTCAGTTTTAAAAAAAAATGATGGAAATGAGCAATTTCGACAAATTTCTCGCTAAACTGTGCAAACCACCCTATTCCTAAGCAGCGAAACACAGTGAATAACAAATTTCCCATAACTGCAATACACTGTATTTGCTAAGGCCATGTTGCCAACATAAAATGAAGCAGTGATGTCGACCACGTGACCAACTGATGTTGAACGCCTTAAACAAGTAATTTTGGGGTACTCATAATCAATGGCAATTTTTGGCGTTGAGCCGTAGGTTACAACATTGAAGTTGCCATACACTCATCCATCAAACGATCTTCAATGATTTAAATTGTGTGCATTGTTTTGAAAAATTTTGAGCCCATGTGTGTGAGGCACAGAAAATGCATTTCTATACCCTTAGGCATGTTCACGCGCATGCACACTTAAACTTCGGATTAGATTTTTGAGTCATTTTGATGCTAATTGGGCACAAATGTTTTCAGATAATTGGCCAATTTAAAAGATGAGATGAAAAAATAAAATTATTTTGGCTGCGGAACTCCGTATAGGTTAGGTCCTGGGCTTCTCCAGTCCTTTGGATGAGACTTAAAATGAGCCGCAACCCGGTCTTCGGGGTTTCCGACCAGGTCCGACACAAACCGGCCTGTACAGGCTCAGAAAAGAGCTAGAAGCTTGAAATTTCGGATTTAAGTAGAAGAGAAATTGTACTATCCGTGTAGCGAAAACAAAGGCGCTGATCAGCTTCGCGGTTACCGCGAAGCTGATCTGCGCCTTTGTTTTCGCCTAGGCAAAAATCCGGTTTTCTCACGATGCGGCTCAAATAATCAAGGTCCGTTCCCCACATTACCTTTTAGCTGTTGAGTGGGGCTCAAAAAACACCAAATCATTTGAAATCATTCAACTAAATCATTTGAAATCATTTCACCAACTATTTTATTGCAACCTATGTGACACATTGGTGTTACTAGCAGTTGGCCACTACCAGGACACATTGGCATTGCAGCCTGGCCATTATATGGATGGTTGCCCAGAGCCTGGTAACTCACTGGTTTCATTGTTGCATACCAGCTACGGTATTTCAGATCGAGGCTGATTGCAACTGTCTGAGAAATCCATGAACACAAAAAATGGTACCTGTGTGGTTCTTAAGTCATTGTGATCAAAGTTTTAGGAAGCTCAAACAATTAACTGACACCTGCTTTTCCAGTTTATCATGTGAGCCGTGACATAAGAAAACTGGTCTTTGGGGTTTCCGACCAGGTCTGACACAAATTGGCCTGTACAGTCACAGAAAAGGGATAGAAGAATAGGAAATATACTATCTGAGAAATGAAAACAAAGGCACTGATCAGCTGTGCAGTAACTGTTACTGAACAGCTGATCTGCGCCTTTGTTTTCACATAGGCAATAATTCCGTATTTTTTCACAACGCGGCTCATGTCATAGTTCTCACATTCATTTAATTGGCACCAAATTGGTTCATTTTAGATATGAAAACTATCAGCTGATTGGCACCAAATTGGATCATTTTAGATGTGAGTACCAAAGGACCTCTGACGGTGGTAATGGGGGCCATAATGCATAGCTGCCTCAGATTTTGATAAAAATAAATGTTGGTCAAATGCTTCTGTTTTTGTATACATGTTTGCTGGTAGTCCATAGTTTATGATATTGGATGGAGGTTCTTGCTTCAAAAGAAGTACTGCTTTATTTTTGGGTTAAAATGGGCATATTTTGTATTAAACATATAGAAAAATAGAAAAGTATTTATTTAACATTGTTCCCCCCCCCGAGTCCCAAGAAATCCCTTTGCATATGAATGAATTGTCATATGATACATAATATATGTAAATGGCGTTCTGGGACTCGGGGGGGAACAGTACCCTACAGCCCAAAATGTTATCTCAGTACTAGAGCCCAAGTATGTGAAATTGTTTTTAACTTAAAATTAAAAAGAAAACAAAACAGCAGTTAAGATGTATGCCATATATAAAGTACAAAAAATGGATGTATACATTTGTTTCCAAAATTAACCCAAATCTGCTTGATTTATAACCACTTTTTATGTTCCATTCCCCAGAAAATGAGGGTGCTGTACATTCTGTGGAACAAACTTTTGTAATCATTCTATACTAATATTGTCCACTTGTTTACACGGCCAATAACCTCTTGCACCACAAACAGTAACATTGGTGGACTGTTTTCCTATTTTTTTAAATGTATTAACTTCCAAATCAACAACTTTTCAGTCAGGTCGGTACGATGCCACCACTGTCTTGGTATTAGCCAGTACCATTGGAACTTAAAATGTCTTTGTCATTGGTACAATACAGTGACGTAAAGTTTCAAATCACCAACTTTAAGGTTGTTTACACAATTTTCCATTCATTCTCATAAAACTATTTGCTTATTATATCACGTTAGGCATCAAAATAAGAAGTTAGGCATTCAGTTCTTTAATGAAAGTGATTCTAAATAGAGGCCCTGGGTTTGATTCAATCGTGGGGAGCCATGCTGTGCCCGAGACACACTAACCCCCCCCCCCCCCCCTCCCCCCCAGAGTACTGGGTACAGGAAGTAATACGTGGCTCAATCCCAAAATGACTGAAAAACTGTTCCTATTAAAGGATGCTCGGCCATAATCTATTCGAATCAAAAATAACTTTTATGATTATAATCACCTCGACATAACCATTATACTGAAACGAGACACATGTAAGACAAGCCAAGTTCTGTTTGCGGGTGTGCCTGGAGTTTTTAGCTCACCTGAGCCAAAGGCTCACATGTGAACTTATAGTATACCCATGCTCTGTTGTCCGTCGTCCGTCCGTCCATAATTTCAAAGATCTTCTCCTCTGAAACTGCTAGGCCAATCAAAGCCAAACTTCATATGGAGCATCCTTAGGAAGGGGGAACGAAAGTTTGTATAAACGGTCCAGGTCACATGACCAAGATGGCTGCCATGGCTATAAATAGCAAAAACCTTTAAAATCTTCTTCTCCAGAACCAGAAGGCCTATGATTTTGCAACTTGGCATGAAGCATCAGGCAATGGAGCTCTACAAATTGTGTATAAATCATGACCCTGGGATGACCTTGACCTTTTTACAGCAAGGTCAACTTAGGTTGCCCACGCATTTGAATGGGGAAATTGTTAGGGCAAAACTTGCAGTAAATTGGCAAATGGACTGAATCTTTATGATTTAAAAAAGAAATTGCCTCCAGAGGTTGCTCTGGGGTTATATACATGTATATTACCATTCTAGTGGTATAAATCTCAGGTCTCAGGTGAGCGTTTACATGACCATTGGTCCTCTGGGTTCTCATGTTTTCGTCCACCTACTGATTGGTCAATCTCACATGAGCTAAAATAATCTTGAAAGGGACATTAAAGTGAATCAGAAAAATAAATACATTGAAGGCCGTGTTGTAACAGGTTTATACAGGTAAATAAATATTCATGCAAGGTTGCTCACTGTGACAAGTTTTGTCACAATGGGCCGTGTCTGGAGAAAATGTTTTTGGTTAAGATCGAACTCTAATCAAGCTGTGCAAGACATAGAAGATGGATTGAAGTTTTGTTAATTAATGAGTAGACGCAATTCTGAGTAGCTGGCTGGTCATCGCTGATCTGGGTATAAGGTTTTGCATATAACAGATAGCAGGTTTTCTTATCAGTTAACAGTGCCTTGTATAATGTTTTGTAGTACTTAGACAATAATATTATACAGGTAACTGCTAAAGGTTTGTACCCAAAATGTTGACGTTGTAATATTTCAATTTTATTTCAGTGGCATTATGCATGTTTATTGCACTTAACACAGTGTTGCATGCACAAAATATGATACAATAGTAGAATTAAAGGACTACAAGCAAGGAAAAGCGAAAAAATAAAATTTTCTCACATTTTCTCATGAAATTTTGACCCCCACCCCCGCTAAAATCGCCTTTTTTACACTATATGGAGGAAATACTGTCAAAACTTTTAATAGTTATAGGTTCAGAATACATTGGGCTTTTGCCCTAATAATGAAATACCACCACCAGAACCTTTGATACATTGTTATGGTATTTTGAATATGAGGCATAAAACCCCTAAGAATGTCACTGATTCTTGGTTCATTTTAGATAGTGAAAACTATCAGCTGATTGGCACCAAATTGGTTCATTTTAGATATGAAAACTATCAGCTGCTTGGCACCAAAGTTGTTCATTTTTGATATGAAAACTATCAGCTGATTGGCACCAAACTGGTCATTTTAGATATGAAAACTATCAGCTGATTGGCACCAAATTGGTCATTTTAGATATGAAAACTATCAGCTGCTTGGCACCAAAGTTGTTCATTTTAGATATGAAAACTATCAGCTGATTGGCACCAAATTGGTCATTTTAGATATGAAAACTATCAGCTGCTTGGCTCCAAAGTGGTTCATTTTAGATAGTGAAAACTATCAGCTGATTGGCACCAAATTGGTTCATTTTAGATAGTGAAAACTATCAGCTGATTGGCACCAAATTGGTTCATTTTAGATAGTGAAAACTATCAGCTGATTGGCACCAAATTGGTTCATTTTAGATATGAAAACTATCAGCTGATTGGCACCAAATTGGTCATTTTAGATATGAAAACTATCAGCTGATTGGCACCAAATTGGTTCATTTTAGATATGAAAACTATCAGCTGATTGGCACCAAAGTGGTTCATTAGCTCTCCTGCACGAAGTGCATAGAGCTATTGTAGTCACCTCGGTCGTCCCCATTTACGTTTACGTGTACGTTTAAGTGTAAGTCCGCGTCACACTTTCGGTTAAAGTTTTTTATAAGTCTATATCTCTTGACAATGTTGATGGATCAAGTTGATATAGCTCGGCAAATAGGTCACTGTATGGGCATTACCTTATGAATACGTTATTAGGTATGGTCTACTATTGACCTAGGTAAAAGCTAAAGGTATACAGTTGAAAGACTCAACTCACATGTTGTCCGTTAGAATGACAAACCGAGTTTGTCTAGTTTACTGGATTTGACAAAATCGGTAGCTGATCTTTAACGGTGAAATATGTGACAGCGCTCTAGGCTGACTGAATTCTACTTTTCATTATCTCCCTACTTGAACAGATGGACTAGCCGACCACGCCCAGATATGAATATTAAAGTTGCCGCCCATACAGTGACCCATTTGCCAAACTATTTTTTTTTATACTTTGCATGTTGCTAGATATTGGTCTGAAGTTTTACGCAGTACCATCATGACCCACCCTGGGTGACCTTGAGGTCAAGGTCACGGACATGGAAATTTTGTGTTTAAGTTTTTGGTTAAAGTTTTTGTAAGTCTATATCTCTTGACCATAAGGACGGATTGAGTTGATACTTTGCATGTTGCAAGATATTGGTCTGAAGTTTTACGCAGTATTATCATGACCCACAATGGGTGACCTTGAGGTCAAGGTCACAGACTTAGAAATTTTGTGTTTAAGTTTTTGGTTAAAGTCTAAATCTCTTGACCATATTGACGGATTGAGTTGATACTTTGCATGTTGGTAGATATTGGTCTGAAGTTTTATGCAGTACCATCATGACCCACTCTTGGTGACCTTGAGGTCAAGATCACAGACTTAAAAATTTTGTGTTTAAGTTTTTGATTTAAGTTTTTGTAAGTCTATATCTCTTGACCATGTTGATTGATCAAGTTGATACTTTGCATGTTGGTAGATATTGGTCTGAAGTTTTATGCAGTACCATCATGACCTACCCTGGGTGACCTAGAGGTCAAGGTCACAGACTTAGAAATTTGATGTTAAATGTTTTGGTTAAAGTCTAAATCTCTTGAACATGTTGATGGATAAAGTTGATACTTGCATGTTGATAGATATTGGTCTCGGGTTTTATGCTGTACATCACAACTCACCTGGATGACCTTGAGGTCAGGGTCACGGACTTGGAAGTTTTGTGTTTAAGTTTTGGTTAATGTTTTTATAAGTCTATATCTCTTGAACATGTAGATTGATCAAGTTGATACTTTGCATTGGTCTGAAGTTTTATGTTGTACCATCATGACCCACCTGAGTGACCTTGAGGTCAAAGTCATGGGTCATAGATTTTAACAGATGTAGTGGCAAAGCACAAGTCCTGCAACAGCTCTTATTTTAGATATGAAAACTATCAGCTGATTGGCACCAAATTCAATTGGCTAGAAACAAAGTTGATTTTCATGAAACCATGAGATAAGTTTATTGTGTTTGTCTATAGAGGTAATGGATTGAGACCAAGTTTATTTTAGATTTTAACCAGACTATTTCACTTCACATTGTATATATTGGATGAGCATGAATTTTTTCCTTCTCATAAAGATTGAAATGGCAACCAAAATTTTTGTGGTCATCCAGTTCTAAGAACACAGTCAATTGAAATAGGAAGATAATGGTCACAAAAATATATTTATGACAAAAACTTCACGAAAAAAATGTGCAAGAAATGGTACATGCTCATATGAGTTGAGCTTGAGAAATACTTGGGGCCTCATTTTAAGACAGCAAGCTCTTCCTTAACTCATATAAGCCTAGCATCCCTTTTATGGGACATTGGCAAACAGCATAGCCCCAGATGTGACGCCGCACAACGCGGCGTCCCATCTGGGGCTATTCTGTTTGCACAGAGAAAATTCATCGAAAAAGTGAATAAAAATTTTAAATCACTCCTGATGCCCCTAAAATTGAAAGTGGACTGACCCAAATAATAATGATCGGAAAATTCATTCGTCAAATATGGGTTAATAGTGCCATGCAGTATTTACATATAAATTAATTTTGGCAAGATAATGACGGCAGTTTCATTCCATTTAGAAGATAATATGAATATTCTGCTTGGTCGATCAATCTTGATCACAGCCAAAAAAATTGAAGTAGCGTTTGGTTTCAAGCATAACGAAAAAAGGGTTCTTGGTTAAGGTCTTAACTAATGTCTATTTCAATATTGCACGTTCTGCTGTTATTTCCTTGGCTGTAGGTCCTTTGTTAATTTCTTTTTTGCTACAACATATTACGATGACTGGTTGATTGGGACAACATGTCATTGCACGACTTCAAGTTTCTTTCCGTCCCTTGTGCCAGAATTAAATCTCATCATTTTTATATTGATTGGCATGGCTTCATGATTAATTGATCGAGATTGTTTATATTTGGTTTTTAGATCGGGGAAATGACCATCAGGAAAACATGTCCGTGTAATGTATACCCCCTTGAACCCCACTTTTATATAGCAAAACTGGGGTATGCAGGGGTATACCTATTTGTCTTATTTTTGCTCCAAAACATAGATTGTGGGTACTCGTTAGAACCACCTCGCCGAGGCGGTTCTAACGTGTACCCACAATCTATGTTAGGAGCAAAAATAAGAAAAATATCAAAAATTTTCCGCTAATCAAAAATTTTCAAAAAAAAATCTCTGTTTATTGCATGGGCAAGTTTTCGTAATGTTTGTAATTTTGACAAATTGATCACTCGAAAACATTGTTGAGCAGTCATTTTGCTGTGGAAGAGTAAAAATGTATACATTTTGAAGCGATTTCCAGAATCTATTCAGATTAACAGATATAATTTTTGTATGACAGATTAATAGCTTAGTCCAGTAACATCTCATCAAAAAGTGAATGGCCTTCTGCAGATGATGCCAATTAGGACTGGCAATTAAAGTCTCAGTATGCTGACTTTAAACCATTTTTGGAGTATTAAGGGTTGATGTCCTACATTACGAAAACTTGCTATGCGATAAACAGAGATTTTTTGAGCTTTAAAAATAGAAAATTTTCAGCTGAAAATTGTTGATACTTTTCTTATTTTTGCTCAAAACATAGATTGTGGGTACTAGTTAGAACCGCCTCACCAAGGCGGTTCTAACAAGTACCCACAATCTATGTTTTGGAGCAAAAATAAGAAAAAAAGGTCTACCCCTGCATACCCTAGTTTTGCTTTATAAAAGTGAGGTATAATGGGGTATATATTATTACACGGACATGTTTTCCTGATGGCTGTCCATGAAGCCCCATGACCTAAAGATGTGCATGACCTAGAATTAATCTGATTATAGCCCCGCTTTGAAAAAGTGGGGCTATACTGGATTCACCCTGTCCTTCCGTGATTCCGTGGTTCCGTCATTCCGTGATTCCGTGATTCCGTTAGCATTTCGTTTCCGCTCAATATCTTGAGAACGAATTGGCAGAATCTGACCAAATTTTGTATGCACATCAACATTGACAAGATCTAGCTTGGGATTGTTACCGGTCATTTTTCGCAAAATTTTGACGGAGTTACGGCCCTTGATTGACATCAGAATTTCATTTCCGCTCAATATCTTGAGAACGAATTGACAGAATCCAACCAAATTTTGTATGCACATCATCATTGACAAGATCTAGCTTGGGATTGTTACCCGTCATTTTTCGCAAAATTTTGACGGAGTTACGGCCCTTGATTGACATATAATTTCCTTTCCGCTCAATATCTTGAGAACGAATTGACAGAATCCAACCAAATTTTGTATGCACATCAACATTGACAAGATCTAGCTTGGTATCGTCACCTGTCATTTTTCGCAAAATTTTAACGGAGTTACGGCCCTTGATTGATGTCAAAATTTCCTTTCCGCTCAATATCTTGAGAAAGAATTCACAGAATCCGACCAAAATTTGTATGCACATCAACATTGACAAGATCTAGCTTGGGATTGTTACCGGTTATTTTTCGCAAAATTTTGACGGAGTTACGTCCCTTGATTGACATCAGAATTTCATTTCCGCTCAATATCTTGAGAACGAATTGACAGAATCCGACCAAATTTTGTGTGCACATCAACATTGTCAAGATCTAGCTTGGGATTGTTACCCGTCATTTTTCGCAAAATTTTGACGGAGTTACGGCCCTTGATTGACGTCAGAATTTCGTTTCAGCTCAATATCTTGAGAACAAATTGGCAGAATCCGACCAAATTTTGTATGCACATCATCATCGACAAGATCTAGCTTGGGATTGGTGACCGTCATTTTTTGCAAAATTTTGACGGAGTAACGGCCCTTGATTGACGTCAGAATTTCGTTTCCGCTCAATATCTTGAGAACGAATTGACAGAATCCGACCAAATTTTGTGCGCACATCAACATTGACAAGATCAAGCTTGGGATTGTTACCTGTCATTTTTCGCAAAATTTTGAGGGAGTTACGGCCCTTGATTGACGTCAGAATTTCGTTTCCGCTCAATATCTTGAGAACAAATGGACAGAATCTGACCAAATTTTGTATGCACGTCATCATTGACAAAATCTAGCTTGGGATTGTTACCCGTCATTTTTCGCAAAATTTTGACGGAGTTACGGCCCTTGATTGACGTCAGAATTTTGTTTCCGCTCAATATCTTGAGAACGAATTGACAGAATCCGACCAAATTTTGTGCCCACATCAACATTGACAAGATCGAGCTTGGGATTGTTACCCATCATTTTTCGCAAAATTTTGACGGAGTTATGGCCCTTGATTGACGTCAGAATTTCGTTTCCGCTCAATATCTTGAGAACAAATTGACAGAATCCAACCAAATTTTGTATGCACGTCATCATTGACAAGATCTAGCTTGGGATTGTTACCTGTCATTTTTCGCAAAATTTTGACGGAGTTACGGCCCCTGATTGACGTCAGAATTTCATTTCCGCTCAATATCTTGAGAACAAATTGACAGAATCCAACCAAATTTTGTATGTACATCAACATTGACAAGATCTAGCTTGGGATTGTTACCCGTCATTTTTCGCAAAATTTTGACGGAGTTACGGCCCTTGATTGACTTCAGAATTTCGTTTACGCTCAATATCTTGAGATTGAATTGACAGAATCCTTCCAAATTTTGTATGCATATCATCATTGACAAGATCTAGCTTGGGATTGTTACCCATCATTTATCGCAAAATTATGACAGAGTTGTGGCCCTTTATTGAGGTCAGACTTTCGTTTCCGCTCAATATCTTGAGAACGAATTGACATAATCAGACCAAATTTTGTATGCGCATAAATATTGACGAGATCTAGCTCGTGATAGTTACCTGTCATTGTTTTTTCACCCTGCAAAAAAGCTGAGAAGCGGGGCTATAGTCAGATTCTCTGACAATTCTAGTTCTTTTTCAAGTTACAAAGTGGGCGATAGCTAGCTTAAAGCAAATTAAGATTTTTTTGTTAAGACCACTAGCTCATTCAAAATTAGGTAACTATGGCAGCCTACATTTTATGTCATTTGGGCCGCCTCGTGAGAAAACCAACAATGTAGTTTCCGAACAAGTCTGACACAAACTGGGCTGTACAGCCACAGAAGACAGCTAGAAGCTTGAAATTTTGGATTTAAGAAGAAGAGGGATTGTACTTTCCGAGAATCAAAAACAAAGGCGCTGATCAGCTTTGTGGTTACCACGAAGCTAATCTGAGTCTTTGTTTTCGTCTATGCAGATTGCTGGTTTTCCCATGCGGCGGCTCATTTTATGTCATTTATAAGGTTTTTCTCTTGAATTGTCAGGATTCACCATATAATAGGATTTTCAGAAGCCCAGTTAAGGCACTATTTGGTGATGATCTGGTATATTTTCATCATTTTTCAATAGAAATATTGTGGGTATTCATTAGAACTGTTGCAATGAGACGATTCTAATGAATACCCACAAGGTATGTTTTGTTGTAAAATATTTGATATTATTTCTGAATAAGCACCAGATACCTCCGTTACCAGGTTTGTAGGGTTTTCTTGGATATTTTCATGGCTCACGGCTAACAAACCTTTAAATGCGTAACCGCGGTTAAGAAAAGAAATCCGATTCATGTCCTTCCCGTTTCGCATCAGATGACCAACAAAAGGTAAACAAACTTTTGCAGCTCTTGTTTCCGAGTAAAATATTTCGATTCGAAGACAACTATTATAATTCTCTCAATGCTATTTTATTAGTTAGACATTGCTATATTTGGACCCCAAAGGATTTCCAGAAATTTTTCTTTATAATCATAATTTTTATTCCCTACCCCAAAACACATGTTGGGATTGCATTGTACACGACGAAAATGTGGGTTAGTCGCAGGGATATTTTTAGATTTCCGCTCATTACGTCCATATTAACGGAAAGCAATACAGTGCGCAGATGAGTTTAACATTGTGTGAGGTCTGGTGACAGTTTCGTTGCCTCTGGCCAATGCATTCTATGCATATTTGGTTAAAAGCTGTGTCAACATTTCGGTTACGAATTTAATCATTAGAATGATAGCAATATATAGTCATTATAGAACACATGTATTAAAGTTTTTGTTTTTGTTAATTGTTTTACGCTGAAGATTATTATCACATTCTCTCGTCCTTTCTTAATAGTTGCTTACTCAAATTTGGTGTGTTTGTGATATTTGCAGTGAAAATGTTTGATATAAAATAATACAAACTGTCTATGAAATACATGTAATACAATGCATGATATTCCTGTTCATGAAGACGATTTTACAGCATTCTGTATACTTTAATTTGTTTTTTCTTGGTTTTATGTCTTTCAAAACGCTTTACAGGGAAATAAATACCATAACTTGAACAGGTTGAGGTTTTCAAACGTATCTTGAAATATATCCTTCATATTTTAATGATTAAATGCGTACCCATCTTTTCCTTCCTTTCAAATCGATAATGACGGGCACTAACACAACGAAATACTGGCACAGACATCAGATGCAATTTAGTTAATACATATCTGTAAATTTGTCGTGGAACAATCACTAAAATTTGATATTTACCAGCAAATTGTCCAATTTTTAGTTGTATTTCGCCGACTTTGGCCTTGTTGGAACACCAGGTTCGAAGAAGGGAATTATTGACTCAAAGACCATCAAATTATTTTGCGAGCTACTTTGGTGCTGAGTTACAATAGTAAATAAGTGACAAAATAGCATTCATAGATAATCGATATATTTCTGTACTAAAATATAATCATCAATCGATCCTAGTAGTGTATGTTTTGTTTACCTTTTCTTGGTCTTCATATGCGGAACCGGAAGGGCGTGAATCGGATTTTCTTTCTTAACCGGCGGTTACGCATTTAAAGGTTTGTTAGCCGTGTGGCTGCTCAGCTGCTGTTTTGTTGTTTTGTGTCATTGATCTGTACAAGGATTGACATGATATACTACAGTTTTTCCAAAATCATGCGGTTGGGGCATTCTTTCACTTGATTGAGTCAGGCAGGCTAAAACAGTAAATGAACGCCACTTGAGAAAACCAGCAATGTGGTTTTCGAACAGATTTAACAAAAACTGGTCTGTACCATCACAGAAGATGGCTAGAAACTTGAAATTTTGGATTTAGAAAGTAGAGGAATTGTACCATCCGTGTAGCGAAAACAAAGTTACAGTTACTGCAAAGCTGATCTTCGCCTTTGTTTTTGCATATGCAAAATATTGGTTTTCTCATGACGCGGCTCAAATGTGCCGTTGAGTTTGTAAGGCTTAACATCCCAGTCAACAATTTTTCAGTCATATTGAGACCGGACACCATTTTTATTAACCATTTCCAGTACTATGGAGAGTCAATATGTCTTGATCAAGGATACCGCCGGGTGTCAACCTCTCTATCCATAGTGTGATGATCTAACTACTAGGCTAAAACGCGTACCACACCAAAATCTAGATTTCAAGGAAACTTGGGTATAATGTAGCATCGGGCAGGTGGTTGACCTCAAGCTCAGTCATTGCTTCCTACTCTTGTGAGATTGTGCCACTGTATTGAAGTTATTTTTGTGCAGAAAAAAGTTCGAGAGAACACACCTCTCAATAACCTACCTGTTGATTTCATGACCATTTAATTATTCCTCTTATCTAAATATACCTTTCTAAATGCTAATACATGTAAAAACAATAGCCACATAACAAGAAAATTTCCTTATTCTTTGCAAAATATTAACTGTGAAAGGCCCAGATCAGTCTGCAAATCTGACTAGTGCCCTGGAAGAATTTGCCAAATTTCAATGATCCATAGTAGCGTTACTGCATGGGTATTGGATTCTCTAGTTCTCTATCTGATGTGCTGGTTCGAATCCCGGCAGATCAAGCCCGAAGCCATTTTGATCCAGATGTGGCCACCTGTTAATGTTTATATCAAGTAGCAGTGTAATCATAAACGTTCCGATAATATTATCGAATTGATGCATGATTGTGCTTTAATAGGGATAATCTTGAGGTATGAGGTTGTAAAGGATTAACAGGTCCTGAGGTTATAAAACTTTTTTCATGCTCAGCTCAGCTGAGACTAAAATTTATCCTGCTCATAAATGTTAAAATGCCAACAATTGTTGGCATTTTAACATTTATCAGCAGGATAAATTGATGGCTTTGATGGTCTCAACCAAAAAGATTCATTTAATTTGGGCTATTTCAGTACTTATGAGCAATTTAAATTTTATGCTCAGCTGAGCTGAGCACAAAGAAGTTTTATAACCTTGGGGCCAGGTGATAAAGTGAGTCACAAAAACCTGCTTTTTACATGAATGTTGGTTGTTAGTTGAGTTAGTTCTCTATGCGAAGGTCATGTTGGGACGGTCAACTGTCATTGTAATCCTCCAAGAGGCAGAGGTACCAACTAGTACTTAGTACATTTTTTTTCACTAACTGCATGCTTGACAAAATGCTTTTCTTGAATCAGTGGAAGATTAAGAATGTCAATAGAAATGCGGATGTATTTTCATGATAATTTTGTTCTCTCATCAGAAAAACATGTCCGTATAATTTTTGATCCAAAACATACATTGTGGGTACTTGTTAGAACCGCCTCAGTGAGGCGGTACCAAGGTGGTACCGAGGCGGTTCTAAATTGTACCCACAATGTATATTTTGAACAAAAATATTGAAAATATTTAAAATTTTCCACTGGGTGGCTTACTTGATCCTGATATAAAAAGGTTTCGTTTGATGACTTTTTTGACAAGTTTTCCGTTACACTTTGGTTGTATGCACAATAAGATTTTGTACCACTACAATCTGAATATGCCTTTCACCTGCTTCTAAGTAGACCCGTGTCTGAGGTTAAAATCAAGCTATACATGGTTTGAGAAAAAATTTCAGCATGGAATGAAATGAAAGCAAATTCAGTTTTGACTACAGCTCCAGTCAATATTTACATCATTGATGTGATTATTGTCTGATTAGCTATAAACAATGGATTCTGTCCCAGTTAATTGTCATCAATGGATCATGCATAGTCTTATAAACAATTGAGCCACATCATTAGAAAACCGGATTTTTGCCTATGCGAAACAATAGGCGCTGATCAGAACACAATTGACCTCATCAAAACCTAACGATCTTAAGTCGGAATGAAACATGCTAATAACCACTATAGGTAGTGGGGAAACTGTAGAGCGCATGCCCTAACACTTCTGAGACACAGGTTTTAAAACTTTTTTCATGCTCAGTTCAGCTGAGACTAAAATTTTTCCTGCTCTTAAATGTTAAAATGCCAACAATTGTTGGCATTTTAACATTTATAAGCAGGATAAATTACAGTATTTGATGATCTAAGCCTGAAGTTTCACTTTATTTGGGCTATTTTGTCATTTATGAGCAGTTGAAATTTCATGCTCAGCTGAGTTGAGCATGAAAAAAGCAATAACCTTAGGGCCAGATTATCTCTCCCATGGCTTGTCATTGATACTGTAAAACAGTGTGAGAAAACTGTGTAATAAGCCTTTGGGCTTTCATGGGCTATCCTGGGTTACTTCAACACTCATACATAACCATTTTTTCATGTCTCACACACTTGGGCAACGTTCTGCTGGCGGCACCAGGCTTGTTCACTTCCAGAGACGGTGGGTGTAGGCGAAAAAGCGTGACGTGACGCTTTGCTACACTCCCTTGGTCCGGGAGTGTGAGACATGATCATGCTGTGATAATTTTTTTTTATAACTAGGGTATCTAAATTTGCCTCTTTAACTTAATATTTTTAGCAAACTATTATTTTTTTATACAGTGACGTTTTTCAAAAAATGTCTATTTATATTTTTTATATTAATTTGTAAATAGTGTTTTTCAAAAATGTTTATTTATACATTTTAGATTGATTTATAAAATGTCTTTATGTATAATTAAGATTGATTTATTCATAACAATTAACTGTGATAGATAATGTGCTTTATACTTTTTATGTTTCTATATATGTATGTATGTGTTGATTTTACCGAATAAATATCGTAATGTAATAGAACTTGAATACAGAAATGTAATAGAACTTGCATACAGAGAAAAAAAAATGACCAAAACTTCCACGGCACACAATGTTTCAGACAACTGGCTGCCATGACTGTTGTGAACACAGTCTAAATGCAACGTTACTGCTAAACATTCACTGTTTTTGCCCTCCGATAATACTGATTCTGGTAATTTTCCTTAAACAGCTGCTAGTTAATGACATTGTTTGTTTCTATAGACTCTCATAAATTATGCTCGTACTCTGGATTTAGACCTTAAGCCTCTTTCTGATAATTACCCATTAGGTAGGTAGACTGGATCTGGTTCAATTTTGATACTCTTAATCTTGCTAGGACTTCTGGGAACCCATCTACCCATTAGTTTCATTACGAAAACACGCCCGAGTAATATACAAATTTTTCTTAAGTTGTAAATTTATTGAAAATTTTCAGTAGAATTTTTTCGATATTTTTCTTATTTTTGCTCAAAACATAGATTGTGGGTCCACGTTAGAACCGCCTCGGCCCGCCTCGCCGAGGCGGTTCTAATGAGTACCCATTATCTATGTTTTGGAGCAAAAATAAGAAAAATAGATAAACCCCTGCATACCCCAGTTTTGCTATATGTGGTGTTCAAGGGGGTATACATTACACGTACATGTTTTCCTGATGAAAGAAGCCTGTGCATCAGGATAACATGTCTGTGAAATATATACCCGCTTACACCCAAGTTTATTAAGCTCATATCATAGGATAGTGGCTACTGGTTAGAACCAACTCGGCGAGATTTGGTTTCTCGTCGAGGCAGTCCTAAGGTGTTCCCACAATCTATGTTTTGAACAAAAAGCAAAAAAAAAAAAAAAAGGAAAAAAAAAAAAGAAAAAAACTGTTTACAGCCATAAGAAAAATAAATGAGCCTTTCCATGAGAAAACCAACAATAATGCATATGCGAAAACAAAGGCGCAGATGAGCTGTGCAGTTCGATTTGTGTGAGACCTGGTCGGAAACCACATTGTTTCTGACAAAATCTCCTGGGAGGTGCAGTGTGATGAAATTAATTCAAAAGCTGTTCACAGGCTTTCCTCTGTTCTCAGAAAATAAGGAAAATTCATGTTCTGCACTTGGTCTAGGTGTCGTCAACTTTCGAGAATGCTTTTCGAAATGTTTGGTTTTCTCATGATGCGGCTCATATGTACCAGGTATATTGCATGCACATGTTTCCGTGATGTTCGCTGAATTGAAGGTTGATTTGCCAGGAATAGAGAAGGGGTTTGTTTATAATGTTTCCAGAAAAAAAGTCTGTACTAAATGAGCTGCTGCATCGGAAAACCAACAATCTGCATATGCAAAAACAAAGACGCAGATCAGCTGTGCAGTAACTGCACAGCTGATCAGCGCCTTTGTTTTCGCTACAGGGATAGTAAAATCTTCTTAGAACTGTTTTAGATGTCTGTCCAGACTTAAGTTACATGCTAACTCGCATTTGATTGGGCGCAGTAGCTCAATCGGAAGTGTGTCTGATTCATTTTGAAGTTACCAAGATTGATCCCCGGCAACATCCAGTATGTTTCGTTTCATGAAGATTTGGTCATGAAAATATTTCTGCAACCATTCCGTCTCCTCTTCCACTGATTCTTGAAGAATTGAGCCTTTTCAGTTAGTGGTGAAAGAAACTTGTACCTTCTTGCGGAAGGCTTGCTGAGGAACAGTCTGGTTCAGGTAGCTGACCATCACAACATAACAATGTTATACTCTCATAAAGCATGCTCATACACTGGATTTAGGCCTCTTTCTAATAATTACCCATTAGGTTAAAGAATAACAGAATAAACATGTCTGTGGAATTTATACTCCGATTACATCCAACTTTTACTAAGTAAACTCAAAACATAGATTGTGGCTACTGGTTAGAAAATCCCTCAGTGAGATTTTGTTTTCTTGGCGATGTTTCCGTGATGTTTGATGAATTGAAGGCTGATTAGCAAGGAATAGAAAATGGGTTTGTTTCTTATGTCTCCAGAAAAAAGTCGCTACTAAATGAGCTGCTTCATCGGAAAACCAACAATCTGCATATGCGAAAGCAAAGACGCAGATCAGCTGTGCAGTAACTGCCCAGCTGATCAGGGCCTTTGTTTTCGCTACACGGATAGTATAATCCCTCTTCTTCTTAAATTCAAAATTTCAAGCTTCTTGCCTTCTTCTGTGATTGTACATGCATGTTTGTGTCAGACCTGGTTGGGAGTGGCAAATTGTTGGTTTTCTCATGCAGCGGCTCAACTGTTTAAGATCTCTGTCCAGACTCAAGTCGCATGCTAACGTGCATTGATAGGGTGCAGTAGCTTAATCGGAAGTGTGTCTGATTCATTTTGAAGTTACTAAGATCTATCCCCGGCAGCATCCAGTTTATTTCTTTCATGAAGATTTGGTCATGAAAATATTTCTGCCTCTTCCACTGATTCTTGAAGAATCAAGCCTTTTCAGTTTATGGTGAAAGAAACTTGTACCTTCTTGTGGAAGGCTTGCTGAAGAACAGTCTAGTTCAGGTAGCTGACCATCCCAATATAACATGAGCTGTGAAATGAGAAAACCAAAATGTGGTTTCCGAACAGGTCCAACACAAACTGGCCTGTGCAGTCACAGAAGATGGAAAGAAACTTGAAATTTTGGATTTAGAAAGTAGAGGAATTGTACTAGGCGTGTAGCGAAAACAAAGGCACTGATCAGCTTTGCAGTTAATCTGTGCCTTTGTTTTCCCCTTTGCAGATTGTTGGTTTTCTCATGACGCAGCTCATATAAAGCTTGACCACAGAATGATGAAGCATTTAATATGCAAAGCATTAAGCAATACCCCAGCATTTGTCTGGTTATAGTCTTTAATTCATCTTCTTTTAGTGGCATTGTCAAATACAAAGACATTAGTGCTATAAGGTTGGCAATTTAGGTAAAAAAAACATTAAATGTTATATTTGTCTGAAAACTATTTGTCTGATATAGGTTCCGAAATAAAATACAGTCACAAATGGATTTTAGAAAAAAGCCGCCACATGAGGAAACAAAAAATCTGCATATGCGAAACCAAAGATGCAGATGCTCAGCTGATCAGCGCCTTTGTAATTCCACTACATGGATAGTACAATGCCTCTTCTTCTTAAATCCGAAATTTCAAGCTTTTAATTATTTTCTGTGAGTGTACAGCCCAGTTTGTGTTGGATCTGGACGGAAAACCAGATTGCTGGTTTTCTCACGGGAAGGCTCATACGTTTCTGACAAAATCTCCTGGGAGGTGCAGTGTGATGAAATTAATTCAAAAGCTATTCACAGGCTTTCCTCCGTCTTCAGAAAATAAGGAAAATTCATACTATGCACTTGGTCTAGGTGTCGTCAACTTTCAAGAATGCTTTTCAAAATGTTAGGACTGACGTCAGCTGGAGTTTTGGGATTTTCAGTAATTGTTTTTTGAACTTTGTAGAATTACTTCTGAATTGTTAATACTAGCTGGACATAAGAAGATTTATACGTTTTAATATCCTAGCAACGCTTTAAACTTAAATTATTTTCTGACACTGTTTTAGGGTAAATACAGGAAAATTTACATAAAAAAGCTTTTACACTGCAGCAATAAAGCTTAAATTCAGAATCTCTAAGATTTTACAGCCTTAATTTATTGAATAAAGACGAAGACAGGATTTTATTCCAGGGACGCCATTATTTATTTTACGATTAACCTACTTTAACCCATATATGGCAAATGGACTTACCCATCATCATACTTTGGGCGAGTCCACTGTCATTTTAAGGGATTTCAGGTGTGATTTTAATTTTTGATTTCATTTTTCGATGAAATTCCTCTAACCCCAGATGGGACGCCACGTTCTGCGGCGTCACATCTGGGGCTATTTTGTTAGCCTATGTCCCATAAAAAGGACGCGAGGCTAATACGAGTTAAGTATTGATTCCGGGAATTTGATGGGTTTAAGAATTTGAATAATGCCAGAGAGGACATTTCTTTCAAGAAGATTTGGTAATGAAATTTATTTTGACAACCATTCTTTCTCTTCAGAGCAGTAATGTTGTCAGTTAAATGGTAAAATGAAGGTACGGTGGCTGTTCTTTAATTCTTGTCATTTGCTTGTTTACTTTTTCTGTCGACAATCAATGAGAATGTTGATTATATGTGATGAACGCCCAATCTTTTCTGGTCAGATTGGTATCAAAATTATTTCTCTCCGACGCACGGTCATAAATTAACCACATTTTAAAACAGGATACAGTAATGACACTGTGTTGTTTTCCATTTAATTTAAAATATGTTATTTCGATCACTTGCATAGCAAATGCTGTAACATTCGCAACAGTATATACAGGCCCACTATCATTTTACATCAAATTTTGCCATTCATATGGGCATCCACAAACAGTTTTGTAAAATGTTTTCACATTGACTTGATAGAATTATTGCCCCTGCTTTTTGGCCTAATCATATTTTCAATATACGCGATTTAAAATCACTGCGCAGGTTACACTTTTCATGATTTTCATATTTTGCAAATTGGATTATATGGTGAATATGTCAAATTTATTGTTATCTCAATTTTGTCTAAAATGGTCTAATTGCATATTCGCTGTAAATTCCTAAACTGCCATTGTTACAATTACGTCAGGAAGCAGTCGCATGGTTTCTAACAGAGCTGGCCACCTCTAGTGTAACAGAATCCCAGTCAAATTTTATGAGTCGAAACGTCTATCAAAACGCTTCTTAAATTTACCAAGTAAATGAATTTTGTGAAGTTGTAGTGGTGTTAGCACATGGTAACATTGTGTTATGGACACCTCTTCGAAAGACATTTTGTGTTTTCTTTCAATATGTTACAACTCATAAGACAAGGTTTTAGAGGATAAAGAATCCAAAATGGACAACAAATGGAATTGGCAAAGATCTGATACACAGCAGCAATAATAGTTCGGGTAAGTCATAACTTGACATGGGATTATGAGGATGTTAAACTTCTATGCTGACGTTTTTCAATTTAACAATTCACAACAAACAGGCGCTGTGCTGTGTTTACAGCTCTCGTAAAAATCGCAATTTCTTATTTAGGAAAATAACTTTTCGCCTATGCGTTAGCAAGGTAAGGAAGACTCCGCAAGTATAAAATCGTTCTTCTAACCGTTTTAATTCAAACATTATACTGTCTTTTGGTACTGGCTGAAGTACGTGTTTGCAGTGTCATAAAGGTGCCCCTCTTTAAAGACTCATATTACAACAATTAATTGCTTCATTCTAAAATTGTTGGGTGGTTTCAATATCGCAAAGAACATGTTAATAACAACCAAGTATCTTTCTAGTGTTGCAGATGCTGGTTTAGGAGAAAACAGGTCGATGACAAGAATTAAAGAACATCCCTCGTACATTAATTTTGTACATTGTACACTAAAGCTCCAATTTGCAACCACACACCCCAGACCCAGTGGAGAGTGGGGATAGCCGTGGAAATGATCACCTTGGTTCATTATCTTCCCAGTCCGGGAGAGCTACACATGGTTTGCTATGAAAAACCTGCTTTTGGCAGAATCGGATTCAAAGGTGCTCAGCAGCATTTGCAACAAGGTCATGAGACACAAACTGCAGACCTATGCAGCTGTAGAAAATGACCAGATAATATGAGGGTCTCAAATTCTCAATGGGGTACCTCTGAAATGGCTTATCAATAAAATTTTGGCCCCAAAATGGCTAATCAGTAAATAGAATGGCCAAAAATTGCTAATCAGTAAACCCCATTGAGACCCTCATGATATGTCTTTGATTGTGAATATGCGAATTGCAGATTTTCTAATGCATGTATGAGTGGGGCAACATTACATTTTATTTTATTTTTTTCCTATTATAAAATACAAGTTTCTTTCCTTTCTACTTCAGATGTCAGGCCAAAAATACACCCGCACAAACTTCGAGGAGGATGAAGCTTCAGTTGCAGGTACCCCGACTGCCGAGTTTCCAGCATCCGTCATGTATAAAAGGGGAGCCGGATTATTCAGGGGAAAACGGACGCTACTCGAATGTATTCTGGTTGTGATTCTTGGTATAGCGAGTTTAGCGATTGTTGTTTTAGCAGCGCTGTTAGCGGTCAGAGATAAACAGATAGAAAAACTTGGAAATAAAGTTAGTGGCGTTAGTGACATTGGTTCTATACAGACTACTTCTAAATCTCAGCAACAAGCAGTTACTACTACAAAGAAGCCTGATATACAAAATATAGGTAAGGAATTTTTATGTGGTCATTTCTAAAGACAGGCAGCGGCTGTGGCTGAGTGGTTAAGAGTGCAGATTAATCATTCGATCATTTCACTGCTGTATCTGGTGTGGGTTCGAGCCCCACATGGGGCACATTTGAGACAAGCCAAGTTTAGGGTTCTCCCATGTTTGCCCCACGTACTGATTGGCCTGTCCGATATGAGCTAAAATAATCTTAAGGGACGTAAAACTGAATAAAAAAATCACAATGCTGACAATGCTCCTAATAGTTACTGTAATGTGTAATGGTCAACCTAGGTAGAGGCATACTTAGCCTATGGATTTATTCTTTTCTCTTGTATAAAAATAAGTAAGGGCCAGGGCTGTAGGAAGGGTTGAGAAACACTAAAACTCGGTGATTTTCTTTTCTTGTTTCTTTTTCCGGCCTTATGATAAATTGTTCATAATTGTTTACATTTCCTTTCCCCCTAGGTCAGTGTTTAACCCCAGAATGTATACAAGTAGCAGCTTCATTGTTAAGTGCCATGGACAGAACGGTGGACCCCTGCGAGGATTTTTACATGTACGCCTGCGGGGGTTGGATCAAGAAACATGTCATTCCGTCGGGACATTCCAGGTGGAGCACATTCGGAGAACTATGGAAGGAAAACCAGGAAGTGATGAAGAGAGTCATAGGTGGGTCTTATGATACATATGAGCCGTCTTGTGGGATAACCAACAATGTGGTTTTTGACAAGGTCTGACACAAACCGGCATGTGCAGTCACAGAAGATGGCTAGAAGCTTGAAATTTTGGATTTAGAAAGAAGAGGACTAGAAGCTGATCTGCGTCTTTGTTTTGGCCTATACACATTGTGGTTTTCCCATGAGTCGGCTCATATGCCAAGCTATCCACCTATTTTATAGGTCCTGATGCTTCTGCTATATACAAGGCATCATGATAGCTCAATTTAGCATGGCTTATTCATAATGAAATGGACAAGCCATTGTTTCTCAAGTTCAGCACATTTCTTTCCGAAATATTTGGTCTTGAAAATGACTTTTTTTCTTTTCTGCAATTCAATAAGCAGTCAAGCAAGCACTTGTTGTCTGCCTCTGGGGGTGCTTGTCCAGCAGTATGCGTCACGAAAACATGACCGTGTAATGTATACCCCCTTGAACCCCACTTATTATAGCAAAACTGGGGTATGCAGGAGTATACAGTCCTTTTTTTTATTTTTGCTTCAAAACATAGACTGTGGGTACTCGTTAGAACCGCCTCGGCGAGGCAGTTCTAACGTGTACCCACAATCTAGGTTTTGAGCAATAATAATTAAAATATCGAAATTTTTCAGCTGAAAATTTTCGATTTTTAAAGCTTAAAAAATCTCTGTGTATTGCATGGGTAAGTTTTCGTAATGATTAGGATCGTCGCTGTTGACTGTAGATGTAAAGCAATAACACAGTCAAATCTCCTTGCATTATTCTTGGCAAACTGCTTTTTTGCATGTCACTTTATTGTAAAATGTCTGGGCAAAATATGATGATATCATATTCTTGCATTGCCAAACATTTAGACATTTAATCGGCTCACAAATGAAAGAATTACATCCAAAACATTGTACAACAAAATGTAGGCTTTTACCCTGTACATGAAGTCCTACATTTTGCTAGGAGTCATAGACTTTTCTTCTTAATTCTCAAAAGAGTGGATCAGTCAGAATCCTTTTCATGATGAAAAACTATCAGACAAGAGACTGCTGTCAGATTACCACAAAAATCACTGTAAACTTCCTTGATTTTAGACTAAATGAAACTTAACCCTTATCCTGCTGAATTTACAATAAATAAGGCTGTGCGTGAGAAAACCAACAATTTGCATGGGCGAAAACAAAGGCGCAGATCAGCTTCGCGGTAACCGCGAAGCTGATCAGCGCCTTTGTTTTCGCTACTCGGATAGTACAATTCCTCTTCTACTTAAATCCGAAATTTCAAGCTTCTGGCTCTTTTCTGTGCTTGTACAGGCCGGTTTGTGTCGGACCTGGTCAGAAACCCAAATTGTTGGTTTTGTCACGCACAGGCTCAAATAAGGCTGAAATTGGGGCTGACCTTGCTTGGGACCCCATAATTCCACAATAAAAAGTCTGATTAGGCTGTAATTTGGACAGTAGACAAGCCAATGGAGGCTGCCATTTTACCCATAATTTCCTAGCTGTCATGCGATTTCCAAATATGGCAGTCATGTGACAAACCGGCAACCATTTCACATACTTATAAAAAGAAGAAAAAAAAAACTCTCAGGAGATTAGCGCTTACTGTGTATGTTCCAGAAAGAAAATGCTTACATGACTAAAATCCTCATTCATTTCTGCATCTTTACCACTAGTAATGATTTCCGAGTGACTTGCCAGGTTTCCCTAATATCTGGTCAAAGTTGTGAGTGGAGTTCCTCAAAACTGAACCTATTGGATTTGGGTCGTCTTGGTCCCGATTTCTTGGACGTCGCACCTGGTAGGAACACCCGCATAGAGAGTGGTATTTCTGTGGTCAAACTAGGGTTTCTTTTAAATTCAAAAACACACATTTTGTGCTTTTGAACATATTCTTGTGAGCTTAGCAAGCTGTAAAGGTTGACTACCCCTCCAAAACAACAATTGGCGCGATCACCAAGATAAGGGTTAAATTTAATCTGGTAGAGTGCCAGACTCTCGAGGGAGAGGTACAGGGTTCAATATTTCTTACAAGCGGCCCCCGTGGCCAAGCGGTTAAGTGCGCTGTTTCTTAATCACTCGATCATCTCATCGCTGTGTCTGGTGTGGGTTCGAGCCCCACACTGACCACATGTGAGACAAGCTAAGTTTTGCTTGCGGGTGTGGCAGGTGGTTTTTCACCGTTTTCGCCCACCTACTGATTGGCTTGTCTCATATGAGCTGAAATAATCTTGAAAGCGACGTAAAACTGAATTTAACCTTTATCATGCTGAGATTTATTTTTTTCCAATATCGTGTGCCACTGAGGTTTTTTTGAAAAAAAAAAAAATCGCTTTTTACCACTTTTCAGGCTTCAAAAAACACTATGTTGCATTTTCCAAAAAGCTAATACTTGCTTTGGGAGAGCCATACAAGTCGATATATCGCTACGTTTTGTGTCTAAATATCATTAAATCCATCAATGAGCCGCCATTTTAGCATTCAACAAGTCTGTAATTGTGATTTCTTACCAAAATCCCGGTTCAAATGCGTTTTCTAGGCTTAAAATGCCAAAAAAACAACCTCATTGCTGACAATTTCCTGATTCAGTTTTTTGCACATGTCACCTTGAAGTATAGCGCGTACCCGAAAGAAAGCACTCTCACTGTTTACAAAGGTCACATGTGCAAAAAATGGAGGTAAAAAATGGAAGTCCGATCGGGCGAACGATTGCACCTTCAGTGGCACACTTTCTCACAGGCGCATGATAGCGCCGACAGCAAGTTAAAGGTTAAAAAAAGAATATATATATATATTTCATACCTCAGCTTTCGTAGAGCAAGATAAATGAGCCGCCACATGAGAAAACCAACAATCTCATATGCGAAACTAAAGGCGCAGATCAGCTTCGCGGTTACTGTGAACCTCATCGGTGCGTTTATTTTCGCTACACAGATAGTACAATTCCTCTTCATTCTAAATCCAAAATGTGCTTCCTCTAGCCATCTTCTGTGCTTGTGCAGCCCAGTTTGTGTCGGACCTATTAGTAAACCACATTGTTGGTTTCTTCATGATGCGGCTCAAATAAAGCTCCCCATGGTACTGATTAACACCCAAGAAGCTGTTTCTTTGTCACAGCCTAATTAAAAAAAAATTAATTGTTAAACATTTTTAAAAACCATAACTCGGGATTAACGAGATTTTAGGGAAATAAAAGATTTAAAATCAGTAAAGTTAAGAATGCTTTTTGTTACATATTTCTGAAAGTTTTATGAATTGTCCGGAGGGAAAATGTTTAATTTTAAAAAATAATACTGTTTTAAAAATTTGCCAATTCCCCATAGGCCGTTGGCGAATGGGGCAATTTTGCACACGGCACTTTCTAAGAGGAAAGGGGACGCATGATTTTGCGCGCGAACTCTACCAGAATCAGAAAACGCCCCCTGTCGGACGGCGTTTTGACCAATCAGAGTTAAGGATTTCTTAGAAGTGGCGCTTCTTTGAGCGTGACTTCACTTTCCAGTTAAAATTTGTTGAAGGCAGACGCACGTTAAAATTGTTTCCCTCCTGCCCAACCCTTTAAATTGTTATTATGATGTTTATTGTTTGTGTTGTGTTAGTTTAGTTTTAGAGTAGTACTTGAAGCCATATACTGTACAAATGTGGTAATTAATGGTTGCAATGGGGTTTTCCCCTAAGAATGTCATGCCACATTTGTTTAAGTTATGACTATTATTGCTAGTCAATATTAAAAAGTTATTGCTTCTTTACACTTCATCATCCTAGATGAATATGCGGTAACCCTCCTATGTCAAATATTATTTGTCGTTTAGCTGGGGCACTATTCCTCAATACTAAGAATTATGTGATCAATAGTATTCATGGTTATGATTTACATGTATGAATGGACCCAGTTATGAAATTAATATACAGTGTATACAGTGGTACTATGAACTAGGTTATGGACTTACATGACAAAGAAAGCTATACAAATAACAAAAAGTCAGCTTGGCTCCCAGAGGAATATTAGTGATTAGAATGTGATCTGAGGTTAAATGGTGATAGAACTCACAGTGTATGAACTGTTATATTCAGATACATTGAATTAGTGTACCAAAGAGTGACATGAGTTGTGTGAACTTTTCAAAGAAACAGCATTATATCATTGTGATAATATGAACTCTGTATATAAGAGAAGAATGAAAATATTAACATTACATGAGCCAGTTAATAAGGGAGATCACTAGAGTTATCAATGACATAGGAGGGATATATTTTGAAAATTTCCAGCTAGGAAATAGAAAGTGGCTATTGGGCCGCCAATCAAGCACTTTCTAGTCATGCTTTGTGAATTGTTTATGCTAACATTACAATATGTGTTGGAATTTTCAAAAATATATATGGCTTCACATTCCCAAAAGCAAAGTCTTATTTGTCTATTAATACCTATTTCATAAGTTTTAACTGATGTGTAAACAGACTGCAGCTGATGGGCCAAGATCCCGTGGCCAAAGATGCTGCAGTCTTTATATGGGCGGAGAGGGAAATTTAAAAAAAACATAACCAAACCATGCTATTCAGTCCATCTTTTTGTCCCCATCTGTACCAGAGGTATATTGTTCTAAGAGCTTTATGGTATTGAAAAGACAGGAAATTGATGTACTCAGCTTTTGCGCAGCTGCTTTCATCCATCGATGATGCGTCTTTTTTTATATGAGCTGCGTCATGAGTAGACCAGCATGTTGCATATATGAATACAAAGGCGCAGATCAGCTTCGCAATTACAGCACCTTTGTTTTTCGCTACACAGATAGTACAATTCTTCTACTTTCTTTATCCAGAATTTCCATTCTCTATCCATCTTCTATTCTTGTACAGCTTGGTTTGAGTCAAACCTGTTTGGAAACCACATTGTTGGTTTTCCCGTGTCGCAGCTCATATATTCTTTTAGTCTGAAATATGAGACCTTTGTGTTTTTTCCCCAAGCTTTGTATATGCTTTGGATTAGTGCGGACAATGTTATGAAAGATAAGATGAGCTTTCTGGGAAATTGATCCAAAGTTTCCAGCCATAAAATGAAATGAGCCACGACATGGGAAAACCAACAATCTGCATAGGCGAAAACAAAAGCGCAGATCAGCTTTGCAGTAACTGCGATCACTGCGAAGCTGATCAGCGCCTTTGTTTTCCCACGGATAATACAATTCCTCTACTTTCTAAATCCAAAATTTCCAGCCTCTAACCATCTTCTGTGACTGTACAGCCAGGTTTGTGTAAGACCTGGTCAGAATCCAAATTGTTGGTTTTCTCATGCACAGGCTCAAATGAAATTGTTTATTTCTCTTTCCTTGTACATAACTCTTGAAGAAAGGCATTAAGAGGTTGTTATCCAACAGAAAGGAGCTATGTGTATTATATGAGTTGCGAAGCAAGAAAAACAGTCTTAGGGCTTTCCAACCAGGTCTAACACAAACCATGCAGCCTGTATAGTGAGGTTAGTAGTGTGATACAGGATTTTGTATTTGTCTGAAAATGGTTGTATCAAGATGGTATTTTTGATAGTTTGTAATAAATGGCCTTAGCATGTGGACTTCATATTAGTGATTTGCAAAAAGTGGGTAATGAAATTATTCATGAATGCTATGATAATGTCTAAATGACCCAGCATCGACGTTGATATGACGTCATTATGACGTCATGTGCCCGCTGGGGAGGTTTGTAAAGCTTATCAACCTAAAATGCCAGAAAACTGAGACAATTTGAGCCTCAACACGAGAAAACTGGTCTTCGGGGTTTCCGACCAGGTCTGACACAAACCAGCCTGTACTGTCAGAGAAGAAGGTGAGAAGTGTTAAATTCCGGATTTAAGGCGATTGTACTTTCCATGATGCTGATCAGCTGTGCAATTACTGCTCAGCTGATCTGCGCTTTTATTTTCTCGTCGCAAATTCAGGGCTTCTCATGACGCGGCTCATTTTGACTGTAGCTTAGTTTTTGTATAGTAGAAATAATGAATCAATATAAAATACTTGGTCAGCGATAAATCACTTGAGGGCTAAATATTGTATTTTTCTCTGGCATTCTGGATCTGCCAACTAATCAAACCTTATAACCTAATTGGGGAATCTGACCATAGAAAACCAATTTAGATATACGTTTATTATATGAGCCGCGACACAGAAAAAACATTTCAGGGGGCTTTCTGACCAGGTCAGACACAAACCTACATGTGCAGCTACAGAAGATGGCTAGAAGCTTCAAATTTCGGATTTAGGAAGAAGAGGTATTGCACTACCTGAGTAGTGAAAACAAAGGCGCTGATCAGCTGTGCAGTTACTGCACAGCTGATCTGCGCCTTTGTTTTCGCCTAGGCAAAAATCCGGTTTTCTTATACCTCGGCTCATATGAGATTGTCTTCACACCAGTTATTCGGAGACAAACAACATGAAGGATAACAACCAATGCAGCTGAAATCAATTACTGTAAATTCGGAAATGTTTGCAAGAACTTAATTTTCGCTAATATTTGCGAATTCGCTGCCTGGTGAAAATAAAGTTCTCTCTAATAAAGAATTACTATAAGGTATATAGACTGTACAAGTACTCGCTCCGAATTCAAGAACTCACTAATAATTCGGAAATCGAAAGTTCATGAATTATAAAAGTCACGAGAAAATTTCCGAACTTACAGTAGCAACAATATGGAGTAAATACCTGTTTGGGAACAACTTGGCATGGATAAGAATGATGGTCCTTTAGTGGAGGCAAGTTGTTCCCAGACAGGTATTTACATCTAACAGCTTAATATGAGCCGCCTCATGAGAAAACCAACAATATGGTTTCCGAACAGGTCCGACACAAACCGAGCTATACAAGCAAAGAAGATGGTTAGAGGCTGGAAACTTTGGATCAAGAAAGAGGCGGAATTGTACTATCCATATAGTGAAAAGAAAGTCGCTGATCAGCTTCGCAGTTACTGCACTGCGAATCTGATCTGCGTCTTTGTTTTCGCATATGCAAAATGTTGGTTTTCTCATAAGGCAGCTCATATAGATTTCATCTATGTTGGTTGTTCTTTATAATGCTGGTTGTCTCAGGATAACCGTTGTGGTCTTGTTACCGGTATTTGAGCTGCATCATGGGAAAACTGGATTTTTGCCTATGGGAAAATAAAGCCGCAGATCAGCTGTGCAGTAATTGACACAGACATATGAGCCGTCTCATGGGAAAACCAACAATTTGCATAGGCGAAAACAAAGACGCAGATCAGCTTCGCGGTAACCGCGAAGCTGATCAGCGTCTTTGTTTTCGCCACTCGGATAGTACAATTCCTCTTCTACTTAAATCCGAAATTTCAAGCTTCTAGCTCTTTTCTGTGCTTCTACAGACCGGTTTGTGTCGGACCTGGTCGGAAACCCCGAAGACCGGTTTTCTCGCGTCGCGGCTCATATTATCCTGATGATAAAAATAAATAATTTGTAATCTCTTCTTTTTTTCAGAAACACCACTAAATTCCAGCCAAAGTGATGCAGAAAGGAAAGCCAAACTTTATTATCTATCATGCATGGACAAAAATAAGACTATAGAGGACAGAAAAGGCAAGCCCCTGCTGGAGATGATGAGGAACATGGGTGGGTGGGGTATTTCAAACAAGACAGGAGTCTGGGACGAGAAAAACTGGAGTTTACAAGCGGCGCTGGAGAAGATGAAAATATTTGGTGTTTTATTCTCACTTTATGTTGGAGAAGATGATAAAAATTCTTCCAGAAACATTTTACAGGTGAGATAAGGATCAGATAAGGACATATTCAAATTAGATTTTTTTTTCAGTTTTACGTTCAAGATTATTTCAGCTCATATGAGACAGGCCAATCAGTAGGTGGGGTGAAAAAAGGAGAACCCCCGAGAAAAACCACCTGACACACCCGCAAGCAGAACTTGGCTTGTCTCACATGTGGCCAGAGCGGGACTCGAACCCAAAATTAGAATTTAAAGCAATGACTATATGAAAGAGAAAAATAAAGACAACTGACATGGAATACAGTGGCCTAGTGCATAGAGTTTTGGACTCCAGTTTGACATTAGGGGTTAGATCCCCACAGGAGCCTGTAGCTCACCTCAGTAATGGTTGATACCCAGGATGGTTTTGCTGCGACATGAAAGAAAAATTGGGATATTAAACCATGAAGCAAAAAAAAAAAAAAAAAAAAAAAAAAAAAAAAAAGAAATTGGATGAAATGTTTATGAAAATTCTTATTTAATAATTTTGATAGAATTATTATATACACCTGGACCTCTTTACAACATGGTTTTGGATATAACACTGATCATAGTTGGACATCAATTACACTATTTTTGCTTTATGTCTATACATTTCACTCTCGTTATAACATGGAATGGATAATTGGCTTGAACTTCAGCAATAATGTTATAAAGAGGTTGAGGTGTATATATAAAAAATCATAATGAAAATGCTCAAAGCAATACTAAAAGGGTTAAAAATGTCATTTTCTGTGTTCCAGATAGACCAAGGGGGGTTGGGGCTACCAGAGAGAGACTACTACCTCAATAAAACAGTAGACGAGGATAAGGTATGACTTATGCCATCCAAATTCTTATGGTGCTCTCACATATACCACATCATAAATTATGCAAATTCCGATGGTGGTCTCACATAAACCATAAGCCAATTATGCCAATTTTTATGGTGCTGTAACATATATCACACCATGAATTATGCCAATTATAATGGTGGTCTCACATATACCACACCATGAATTATGCCAATTATAATGGGGTCTCACATATACCACACCATGAATTATTAGCTCACCTGAGCCGAAGGCTCACAGGTGAGCTTATAGTATACCCATGCTCCGGCATCCGTCCGTTGTCGTCCGTCGTCGTCCATCCGTCCGTCGTCCGTCCGTCGTCCACCATTTTCAAACATCTTCTCTGAAACCGCTTGGCCAATCAAAGCCAAATTTTATATGAAGCATCTATAGGAAGGGGGAACCAATGTATATATAAGAAATCCAGGTCACATGACCAAGATGGCCGCCATGCCCATATATGGTAAAAACCCTTCAAAAATCTTCTTCTCCAGAACCGGTGGACCGATTTCAACGAAACTTGGCATGATGCATTGATGGCTCAAGCACTTCAATGTATATATAAATCATGACCCTGTTATGACCTTGACCTATTTTACGGCAAGGTCAACTTAGGTCGCCAATGCATTTGAATGGGGAAAACTTTTGAGATGTCATTTAAAGTGAAAGTCTTGCAAGAAATGGGCATTAGGACTGAATATTAATGATTCTGAAAAAATTGGACCCCTGGGGCTCATTTGCCCCCACCCTGGGGCATAATACATGTATATTACCATAATATTCAAACATCTCCTCTGAAACCGCTTGGCCAATGAAAGCCAAATTTTATATGAAGCATCAATAAGAAGGGGGAACCAATGTGTATATAAGAAATCCAGGTCACATGACCAAGATGGCCGCTATGCCCATATATGGTAAAAACCCTTCAAAAATCTTATTCTCCAGAACCGGTGGACCGATTTCAAGGAAACTTGGCATGAAGCATTGATGGCTCAAGCACTTCAATGTATATATAAATCATGACCCTGTGATGACCTTGACCTATATTATGGCAAGGTCAACATAGGTCTCCAATGCATTTGAATTGGGAAAACTTTTAAAATGTCATTTAAAGTGACAGTCTTGCAAGAAATGGGCATTAGGACTGACTATTAATGATTCTGAAAAAATTGGACCCCAGGGGCTCATCTGCCCCCACCCTGGGGCATAATGCATGTATATTACTATAATATTCAAACATCTTCTCCTCTGAAACCGCTTAGCCAATCAAAGCCAAATTTTATATGAAGCATCTATAGGATGGGGGAATCAATGTATATATAAATAATCTAGGTCACATGACCAAGATGGCTGCCATGCCCATATATGGTAAAAACCATTAAAAAATCTTCTTCTCTGGAACGGGTTGACAGATTTCAAAGAAACTTGGCATGAAGCATTGATGGCTAAAGTCCTACAATGTATATATAAATCATGACCCTGTGATGACCTTGACCTATTTTACGACAAGGTCAACATAGGTCACCAATGCATTTGGATGGGGAAAACTTTTAAAAAGTCATTTGAGGTGAAAATCTTGCAGGAAATGGGTAGTAGGACTGAATGTTAATGATTCTGAAAAAAATTTGACCCAAGGGCTCATATACCCCCACCCTGGGGCAATATACATGTATATTACCATAATATTCAAACATCTTCTCCTCTGACACAAAGTGGCCAATTAAAACCAAATTTCATGTGAAGCATCTATAGGATGGGGAACCAATGTATATATTAATAATCTAGGTCACATGACCAAGATGGCCGCCATGCCCATGTTTGGTAAAAACCCTTCAAAAATCTTCATCTCTGAAACCAATGGACTGATTTCAATGAAACTTGGGGTGAAGCATTGATGGCTAAAGTACTACAATGTATATACAAATCATGACCCTGTGATGACCTTGACCCAGTTTATGGCAAGGTCAACATGGGTTGCCTATGCAGTTGAATGGGGAAAACTGTTAAAATGCCATTTGAAGGGGAATTAAAACCAGCGGGAAATTCGCAAATGGACAGATTATTGATTATTCTGAAAAAAGAAAATGGCCCAAGGGCTTCATCTGCCCCTGCACTGGGGTTAAATACCATAATACTCAAAACATGTTTATTGTCCCCCGCCTTTTCGAAGAAAAGCGGAGGGACATAGTTTTTGGCTTTCCGTCCTTCCATCCGTCCTTCAGTACGTCCGTCCGTCCGTCCGTCCTTCCGTCCGTCCTTCCGTCCCCCTATAGGAGTATGTACCTTGTGTGCGCAACTCCTCCTACAGTTTTATTCGGATTCTTTTGAAACTTTACAGATGTCTTCATCATGCTTTGAAGATGTGCATGTGGTTTGGATATAATCCTCAGATTAATTTTTGACACTTTTTTCGCAATTTGAACTTAGTCATTTTTAGGGCATTTTGATAATGAAAGTGAATAGACAGTGGGTACCTTGTGTGCGCAACTCCTCCTACAGTTTTATTCCAATTCTTTTGAAACTTTACATATGTCTTCATCATGCTTTGAAGATGTGCATGTGGTTTGGATATAATCCTCAGATTAATTTTTGACACTTTTTTTGCAATTTGAACTTAGTCATTTTTCGGGCATTTTGATAATGAAAGTGAATAGACAAAGGGTACCTTGTGTGCGCAACTCCTCCTACAGCTTTATTCCGATTATTTTGAAACTTTACAGATGTCTTCATCATACTTTGAAGATGTGCATGTGGTTTGGATATAATCCTCAGCTTAATTTTTGACACTTTTTTTTGCAAATTGAACTTAGTCGTTTTTTCGGTATTTTGACAATGAAAGTGAATGGACAGTGGGTGCCTTGTGTGCGCAACTCCTCCTTCAGTTTTTAATTCAGATTCTCTTTACAGATGTCTTGATGATGCTTTGAAGATATGCATGTGCTTTGGATATAATCCTCAGGTTAACTTTTGACACTTTTTCGCAATTTGAACTTAGTCGTTTTTCAGGCATTTATACAATGAAAGTGAATGGACATTGTGTACCTTGTGTGCAAACTCCTCCCTCAGTTTTATTCTGATTCTTTTCAAACTGTACAGATGTCCTGACCATGATTTGAAGATTTGCATGTGGTTTGAATATAATCCTCAGATTAATGTTGACACTGTGACATGAAGTAAATGCATGTGATTTGGATATACATTATTGTCAGATATATTTGTGTAACTAAACAATTAAGGCGGGGGACATAAATTCTCTGAATTTGCTTGTTGGTATATGCAGCAGATCTCAGGTGAGCGTTTACAGGACCATTGGTCCTCTGGTGCCAATTATAATGGTGGTCTCACATATACCACACCATGAATTATGCCAATTATAATGGTCGTCTCACATATACCACACCATGAATTATGCCAATTATAATGGTGGTCTCACATATACCACACAGTAAATTATGCCAATTATAATGGTGCTGTGGCATATACCACATTAAAAATGCCAGTTCTTATGGTGCTCTCACATATACCACATTGTAAATTATGCCAATTATAATGGTGCTCTCGCATATACTACACTATAAAAGATGACAATGTTAATAGTGATCTCACATATACCACACCATCAATTATGATAAATATGATGGTGCTCTCACATATACCACCATAAATGATGACAATTTTAGTGGTGCGGTCACAGATACAACACCATAAATGTTGTCAATTTTTATGGTGCTCTCACATATACTTGTACTGAAAATGTCCTCCAGAAAGACAATTTACTCTCTGGTGGTTGTGGTCAAGTGTAGATATCATGGTTCATTGTAACAACTATTTAGTTATAATCTTAGACTTTTGGACCTGTTACATAAGACTTATCTCCCTCTTGCATTGGTTCAGAAAGAGCAAGTTATCTGTTATCAGTGAAATAATTGTTTTTTACCAGTGACAAATCGTCTCAGGGAGGCTTGGTGTGTATAGCATATTTAGGCAACAGAGTCAATATGACCTTGTGGCAGACTTGCCGAGGACCAACAGAGGGCGTTTGTCTGTGCCGGACATGTTGGCACAAACGAGAGCGGTTATTCTTTCTTTACTCTGTTTACCACCGTGACAATCTTTGTTTTTGAACTCGAGTGTCTTATCTGGCAAACAAAGGAAGAAGATGCCGGTTTCGTCGGCATTATAGACATTATCAGGTGAATATTCTTTCAAAATGACGGACAGAGTTCGGTGCCACTCTTCCATCTGGTCACTACCAGTGTCAACAGCATTTTCTTCCCCACATATGCGCTTAAAAGAAATGCCATGTCTTTCTTTAAAGCGATCTAGCCAGCCAGTTGAGCATTTGAATTCCCCCTTGGGAATCCCCAACATCTCGGCTAATTCCCCGGCCCGCTGCATCATGAAAGGGCCAGAGATAGGCACGTTATGATCTCGTGCAGTTTTGAACCACTTGAGAAGAGCTTCTTCTACTTCGGGATAGCCGGCTGTACGGAGTTTCTTTCATTTGGCGCTGAAATCGCTGTTCAGGAAAGCATTCTTGATACCATCTGCTTTCTTAAGCCATGTGGAAAGCGTGCTCTGGGCCAGTCCGTAGTGGTCAGCGATCTGTTTCTTTGTCTTGACACCCTTCTCGACTTCCATCAGGACTTCATACTTCATCTCTAGGGACTTATTGTCTAATTTTCGCTTCACCCCTTTCCTTGCTGATCCAGTTATCCCCCCTGAAAAGGGTCCTTGGCTGGATTGCTCAGCAACAGAGGTAAAGTTCACCGATCTAACTATCCCCCCAGAATCAGATCTGGGTCCTTCATTAGATTTCTCGGCATTAGACAGCGTAGACATCATAAAGGTTTGAATATCGAAACCATAACATGGCGGCCTTTAAATAACAAAGTCTGACCTACTCAATTATGACACTAATTTTGAGACGATATTGTGACAGTTAAAGAATGCCCCTGATAGCTAACATCAAACACCGCCGCTTAACAGTGTTCAAACAATTAAATTTCAAAGGCGCTGATAACTGCTTTATTGTCTAATCAAGCGCGCCGCTAGTGTGACGTATTACGAATCAAGGTCAATTGGTTTACAGAAAGCGGCTGACCAAATCAATTAACCCCATTGTTGTGTGTAATTATTGGATACCGCATGGAAAAGTGAAAATGAAACTAAAATTTTGATGGATTAAATGACAAATTTCTGTGGATTAAAAACTCCATTAGAGGTAAATTTGTTTTTTTTTTTATTTTTTCGGACTTTGTATCAATTTGCTAATGTGAAAAATGCAGTTCCGAAAATTGACAAAAATGACCATCGTCTTTTGATTTTCTACATCTTCCTTTTTCTTCTTCGCTGATCATGAAGTCGGACCGATAATTTTCGATTTCAAAGTTCGACACAGACAGGGTGAAACTAATAGATTTTTTTCTTTGGGGTTCAACACAAGCATGGTTGAAATACAATAACATATAGGGAGAGACGCTCGGGAGTGGGAGATCACTTCGACATAAGTGGGGTATTCGAGACAACCGAGTTTGAGATATCGAAGTCGGCCTGTATAATTATGTCAAATATCCTTTCTAGGTGCTAGGGGCCTACTTAGACTACATGACTACAACAGGTGTGTTACTGGGCGGGGAAGAAAATGATACTAGAGCTCAAATGTTAGATGTCATAGAGTTTGAAACACAGCTAGCTAATGTAAGTTACATAGGTGTACCTCCCTATACTTACAGTACGCATGTGTGTAATGTAAGAAGTTAGAAAGTAGCTAATAATATGGCTTTTTGTCATTGTAGATACAAAATTGGCTATTTTTGCTTATGTGCCTATAGAAATTTTCTGGTTACGCTCTCGAGTTACATTATAATTCTTACTTAGAATAGCTTAGCTGCAAGCACTAAATTTTAAAACTAAGACATTCTGAATTAAGAAATTTTTGCATAGCTGCAGCTGGGAGTGTGGTGTTTTGGGGTAGTCTAGTAGCGCACTGGCACTCATAATACTTCCCATAGCATTGTTGTATTGTACCTATAAAGAAGTGTTTGCACCATCCTGCACATTACACCTCAGATCAACCAGCTTGCAGCTGAAACAGCACACACTTCAGTCCTGGTAAGAGGTATCTTGTGATATCAATGCAGGGCTTTTTAGCTCACCTGAGCCGTCAGGCTCACAAGGTGAGCTTATAGTATACCCATGCTCCGTCTGTCCGTCCGTCCGTCGTCCGTCCGTCGTCCGTCTGTCCGTCGTCCACCATTTTCAAAGATCTTCTCCTCTGAAACAGCTTGGCCAATCAAAGCCAAATTTTACATGAAGCATCTATGGGAAGGGGGAACCAATGTGTATATAAATAATCCAGGTCACATGACCAAGATGGCCGCCATGCCCATATATGGTAAAAACCCTTCAAAAATCTTCTTCTCCGGAACCACTGGACCGATTTCAACGAAACTTGGCATGAAGCATTAATGGCTCAAGCACTACAATGTGTATATAAATCATGACCCTGTGATGACCTTGACCTATTTTACGGCAAGGTCAACATAGGTCGCCAATGCATTTGAATGGGGAAAACTTTTAAAATGTCATTTGAAGTGAAAGTCTTGCAGGAAATGGGCAGTAGGACTGAATATCAATGATTCTGAAAAAAAATTGGACCCCAGGGGCTCATGTGCCCCCACCCGGGGCAATCTACATGTATATCTCCATAATATTCAAACATCTTCTCCTCTGAAACTACTTGGCCAATCAAAGCAAAATTTTATGTGAAGCATCAATAGGAAGGGGTAACAAATATGTATATAAAAAATCCAGGTCGCATGACCAAGATGGCCGCCATGCCCATATATGGTAAAAACCCATCAAAAATCTTCCTTCTCCAGAACCGGTGGACCGATTTCAACAAAACTTGGCATGAAGCATCGATGGCTCAAGCACTACAATGTGTATATAAATCATGACCCTGTGATGACCTTGACCTATTTTACGGCAAGGTCAACATAGGTCGCCAATGCATTTGAATGGGGAAAACTTTTAAAATGTAATTTAAAGTGAAAGTCTTGCAGGAAATTGGAAGTAGGACTGAATATTAATGATTCTGAAAAAAATTGGACCCCAGGGGCTCATGTGCCCCCACCCCGCGGCAATATACATGTATATTTCCATAATATTCAAACGTCTTCTCCTCTGAAATCGCTTGGCCAATCAAAGCCAAATTTTATGTGAAGCATCTATAGAATGGGGGAATCAGTGTGTATATAAATAATCTAGGTCACATGACAAAGATGGCCGCCATGCCCATATATGGTAAAAACCCATCAAAAATCTTCTCTGAAACCAATAGACTGATTTCAAGGAAACTTGGCTTGAAGCATCGATGGCTAAAGTACTCCCATGTATATATAAATCATGACCCTGTGATGACCTTGACCAAGTTTATGGCAAGGTCAACATGGGTTGCCTATGCATTTGAATTGGGAAAACTGTTAAAATGTCATTTGAAGGGAAAAGCCAGCAGGAAATTGGCAAATATTGAAGATTCTGAAAAAAGAAAATGGCCCAAGGGCTTCATCTGCCCCTGCACTGGAGTTAAATACCATAATATTCAAACATGTTTATTGTCCCCCGCCTTTTCGAAGAAAAGCGGAGAGACATGGATTTTGGCTTTCCGTCATTCCGTCCGTCCGTCTGTCCGTCCATCCGTCTGTCCTTCCGTCCCCCTATAGGAGTATGTACCTTGTGTGCGCAACTCCTCCTACAGTTTTATTCCAATTCTTTTGAAACTTTACAGATGTCATTACTATGCTTTGAAGATATGCATGTGGTTTGGATATAATCCTCAGATTAATTTTTCACACTTTTTTCGCAATTTGAACTTAGTCATTTTTCGGGTATTTTGACAATTAAAGTGAATGGACAGGGGTACCTCGTGGGCGCAACTCCTCCTACAGTTCTACTCAGATTCTTTTGAAACTTTACAGATGTCTTGACCATGCTTTGAAGATATGCATGTGATTTGAATATTAGACTCAGATTAATTTTTGACACTTTTTTCACAATTTTAACTTAGTCAATTTTTCGGACATTTTGACAATGCAAGTGAATGGATGGTGGCTACCTTGTGGGCACAACTCCTCCTACAGTTTTATTCAGATTCTTTTGAAACTTTACAGATGTCTTGACCATGCTTTGAAGATGTGCATGTGATTTGGATATAATCCTCAGATTAATTTTGACACTTTTTTTGCAATTTTAACTTAGTCAATTTTTCGGACATTTTGACAATGCAAGTGAATGGATGGTGGCTACCTTGTGTGTGCAACTCCTCCTTCAGTTTATTGGCACTATTATATAAACAAAAACACAGGCGGGGGACATAAATTCTTTGAATTTGCTTGTTGGTATATGCAGCAGATCTCAGGTGAGCGTTTACAGGACCATTGGTCCTCTGGTTCTGACCTTATTGGGAAATTTTTGGTACCAGTGAAATTTGGAAAAAATTAGTGCAATTTTGGGAAAAAAATAAGTGCAATTTTTAGCCATATTGGGAAAGTTAACCTTTTAAATTTGGATTTTTCTGCTAATTGGGATTATTACCCAACCCACTATATACAGAGTAATTGCACATTTTTCGCTATATCATGAGTTGGTTTCTGACCGGTCCATAGTTTTGGATATAACATGGAATTATACCATGGCCTGGTACCCAGCTCAAAAAAGACAATGTACAATGGCCTGGTACCCAGTTCAAAAGATGTCAGAGCTATAGCAATGTTTCACTATGTCACAGGTTGGCCTTAACTGCGCATGCCTGGACTGGTCCATAGTTTTGGATATAACATGGGACTATACCATGGCCTGGTACCCAGCTGGTAGATTTAATAGACAAAATAAAATCAAATAATAGAAAGGTGGTAATTGAAAACACAAATGCAGTCGACGAATGTGGATCTAAAATACACTGAACAGTGTTTTTGATAGCAAATTGTCAACCTCCTCATTAATGACAGTGTGTCTTTCAAAGATGCTAAAGACCAATTTCATTTTGAACTGATATGGAGAGTCGGACGAATTGAATCTTCATGGTATCTTGTATATACATGTATGTTATTGTTGGGTAATAAAACAGTTATTTCATGGCTGTTTGGTGAATAGTCAAAACCATTGGCCCTCGGATGACCCGGTGGACTATTGCCCGAGGCCGAAGGCCTCGGGCAATAGTCCACCATGGTCATCCTTGTCACCTCGGGGCAATAGTTTTGACTATTCACCAAACCACCATGAAATAACTGTTTTAAATAACTGTTAAATAACTGTTTAATGTTAAACAGTTATTTCATAGGTGTTTGGTAAATAGTCAAAACTATTGCCCCGAGGTGACGAGGATGACCATGATGGACTGTTGCCCGAGGCCGAAGGCCGAGGGCAATAGTCCATCATGGTCATCCGAGGCACCGAGGGGCATTTGTTTTGACTATTTATCAAACACAGCCTTTTCACTAACTTTTGAAGTAACAGGCTGAAAACTTCAAGTAGAAGGCAAAAGGCAAAAATAGGGTCATTTAAAAGAAATACACTGTGAATATATGAAAAGTAGGAGGCTGATCATTCATAATAGAAGGCAATTTAGCCTCCTGCCGCCTGCTAATGAGAAGGCTGCAAACACCCATGAAATAACTGTTTTATTACCCAACCATAACTGATATACTAGAGACCATGGCAATTGAATTCGTCTGACCTTTCATACCAGTTCAAAATCAAATTGGACTTGAAGAGGTCGACAATTTGCTATCAAAAAGGTGTTCAGCCTGTCCATATTCGCCAACTGCATTTGTGTTTTCAATTATCTGATTTAGTTATTTTATAACATCTAGCAGCTTATCCTATAAAATCTTGTGAGCTGGGTACCAGGCCATGGTATAGTTCCATGTTATATCCAAAACTATGGACCAGTCCGGGCATGTGTAGTTGAGGCCAACTGGTGAACATGTGAAACATTGCTATAGCTCTGATATCTATTGAGATCGGTACCAGGCCATTGTATATTATCTTTTGAGCTGGGTACCAGGCCATGGTATAGTCCCATGTTATATCCAAAACTATGGACCGGTCAGAGGCCAACTCATGATATAGCGAAAAATATGCTATTTCTCTGTATATAGTAGGTTTGGTAATAATTCCGGTTAATTGGGAATTTTTTCAGCCAGTTGGGAAAAAGATTTGATACTGGAAACTGGACCCAGTTTGTTTTTGTTTTTTTTTATAGAGAAAGAGCCCTGCAATGAGAGATGGGTCTGTAGTGTATGCAGTGTATATAAAGAAGAAAACATTTGCCGGGAAACAGTTAAAGTGCATTTTATAAAAATCGAGCATTGTCTTATTAGGTTATAATTTAATCTACCATCTTCGAGAATTTGAGACATGGTAGACTAGTTAATGGCTATTTAATGATGGTCTATTATGATTTACTTAACTATCAAGAGCAAAAGATTTCCCTAATGTTTTATTCCATATAAGCCTGGCATCCTCTTTTTGGGACATAGGCAAACAGTATAGCCCCAGATGCGAAGCCGCAGAATGCTCCATTCCATCTGGGGCTATTTTGTTTGCTTAGAGAAAATTCATTGAAAAATTTAGAACCACTCCTGACTCTGCTAAAAATGAAAGTGGACTCAACCAATTGACAATGATGGGAAAGTCCATTAGTCATAAAAGGGTTAAGATCACATTAGCATGCAGTTGATGTAATTCTCTCAACCTGAGCAGGCATATTGATTAGATCTCATGTTCAGAAAGATGCAATGTTTTAGACTTGCTTAGAAGGTACTTGTGTACTTAACCTAACACTCCCCATGGAGTGTAGGGCCAGTGCTATAGCTGACTTATTGTTCTGCAATGTGTTCTGACTAAGTTCTGCCCCAGTCAATGGGGAGGCAAGACTGTGCACTGAATGCAGTTTCATCGGGAAAACATGTCCGTGAACTGTATACCCCCGTAAACCCCACTTTTATATAGAAAAACTGGGGTTTGCAGGGGTATACCTATTTTTCTTATTTTTGCTCCAAAACATAGATTGTGGGTACTCATTAGAACTGCCTCATCGAGGCGGTTATAACGTGTACCCACAACCTATGTTTTGAGCAAAAATAAGAAAAATATCAAACATTTGCCATTGAAAATTTTCAATTTTTTAAGGTGTAAAAATCTCAGTATATTGCATGGACCTGTATTTCGTAATAACCTGTCTGTATCCAGGATAAGTGGTTTTATTACCCAACATACTATATAAAGAAAAATAAAACATTTCAGGCTGTTTTTTAAACAATTTTAGCTAAACCCAGTTTAAACCAGTTTCAATGAACTGTTTCGTGTCATGTGACGAACTGTTTCATGTGCAACAGTTTTTACTGTTTCCCAGTCAAGTGACATGCTTTGCATGCTTTTATACTGCATGCTTTTATACTGCCTGTATACCTGCAAATATTGTCAAACAAAAAGTAATCAAAAGCAAACAACAAACAAATAAATCAATCAAACAAACAAAACATATGACCAAACAGACAAAAACAAGCAAACAAACATAAAACAAACAATTCAAACCAAGCATTAATCACAAATAAGCACATGAAATAATCTAAGAAAACAGAAACAAAAAACTAACAAAGCAAACAAAAAACAAACAAGCAAAACAAACAAAAATGGAATAAAACACATTAAACAAACAATCATACAAACAAAAAATGAACCAAAGAAACAAACAGAATAAACAAAACAAAAACAGTAAAATAAGCAAACAAGTAAACCAACTTAAGTGCCAAACCTTCAAGCAAGTAAACAAACAAGCAAATCAGAATCAAACAAGCAAACATGATCTGTACAACAAAACCAGGATATGAGCATGTTTCAACCTTATTTTCACTTTTAACATTTAATGTTAAAACCAGTCTTGTCATAATATAGTATGTGTATGGTATTAAGTTTGAGTTGGGTAATAAAACAACTATTTCAAACCTTCCTGTGTGACAGTCATAACTATCACCCCTCGGAGCTGTGGATGACCCGATGAACTGTTGCCCTCGGCCTTCGGCCTCGGGCAACAGTTCATCGGGTCATCCACAGCACCTCGGGGTGATAGTTTTGACTGTTACACAGGAAGGTATGAAATAGTTGTATAATGTACCTGTGTCCTTCAGCAAGACAGTTTACTTGACCTGAATTCGTTGAAGGGCAGAAAACCCAAATTGTGAATTCAAATCAATTTTCTATTTTTAGATCACAGTGCCATCAGAAGATAGAAGGGATGAAGAAGAATTATATCACAAGATGTCAGTGAGAGATATACAACAGTTAGCTCCCTTTGTAAGTTATACAAGTTAGCTCCCTTTGTTGCCATTGAGCTCTAAGGTCTGTTTGTTGTCCGTCGATCATTTGAAACCACTAGGCATATTGAAGCCAAATCACAGTGGCAAAGCTTAACAACAGTTTATTTACAGCCCCTTTCACTCGAGTTTGCTGTTTGAGCATTTAGGTCAATCAAATTTGTTCACTCGAGTTTGCCGTTTGTTTGTAAATCAGGTAATTTTTTATTCTTTTTTAGAACTGAAAAAGTGTCCCAGGTGCCAGGTGTTCTTAAAATCTATTCAGCATTTATCTTTGGGTAATGATGTCACCTCTTCTGATAAAAACATTGTAATTGCTTGGTTAAAGCACATTTTTATTTCAAAATTCTTTGCACAACTACACAATGCATATTAAGAACACGCATTTGTAACATGATAGAGACAAAAACAAATGGCAAAAATTTCACATAGGAAGTTGAAAATTTCACTCGTTTGCCGTTTTTAAAGGTCATTTAGTTTGAAGCTGTCACTCAAATCAGCAGATCAATCAATCCAGATGTCTTTGAGGACAACATGAAAAGAAACTCAGATCTTTGGAACACATGGTCTTCTTGTGTGATGCAAATGCTCAAACGGCAAACTCGAGTGAAAGGGGCTGTAAATGGTCCAGGACACCTGACCAAGATGGCCCCCATATGGTAAAAAACATAAAAAAAAGTCCTTTGATTTTTAAACTTGTCTTGTAGCATCAGAGACTTGAGCTTTTTACAATTAATATAAATCATGAATTTTGGATAACCTTGGCCTATTTTACCCCAGGATCACCCATCTTCAGGTCAGGTGAGCATTTCAGGATCCACGGTGCTCTGGTAATTAGTTATAACATGAACTGGGTCATGAAAACCACTTTTTGCATTGAGCCACGATGCGAGAAAACAGGTCTTCGGGGTTTCCGACCTGGTCCCACACAAATCGGTCAGTACAGTCACAGAAGCAGACTAGAACATTGAAATTCCGGATTTAAGAAGTAAAGGAATTGTACTATCCATATGGCAAAAACAAAGGCGCTGATCAGCTGTGCAGTTACTGCACAGCTGATCTGCGCCTTTGTTTTTGCATAATCCTGTTTTCTTATTACGCGGCTCTTATGATCACGGCCCTGATCTTTTGTATGAGAAGTATTTATATGAGTAATAATTATAAATGATCAGAACTATATATTCCGAAAATTGTCCCTGCAGACCAAATAATGAGATTTAATGGTCATACTGTGAGATCTCCATTAATACAAAGAGATCTCGTCTGTCATCTTAACTCATTTAAGCCTGGCTTCCCTTTTATGGGACATAGGCAAACAGAATAGCCTCAGATATGACGCCGCAGAATGCGGCGTCCCATCTGGGGCTATTCTGTTTGCTTAGAGAATTTTCATTGAAAAATTGAATGAAATTTAAAATTCACTCCTGATGCCCCTAAAAATGAAAGTGGGCTCACCCAAATGATAGCGATGGGAAAATCCATTCGTCAAATATGGGTTAATATGTGGAAACTGGACTAGGGTAGTCATTTTTAGTTTACATTTGCTAGTCTGGCTAGTCTGTTTACTAATGGAGCATGTACATGAGAAAACCAACAATTTGGGTTCTGACCAGGTCCAACACAAACCAGCCTGTACAGGCACAGAAGATGGCTAGAGGCTGGAAATTTTGGATTTAGAAAGTAGAGGAATTGTACTATCTGTGTAGCAACAACAAAAGCGCTGATCAGCTTCGCAGTTACTGCGAAGCTGATCTGCGCCTTTGTTTTCGTCTATGCAGATTGTTGGTTTTCCCATGCGGCGACTCGCACAACTGGTACCTGGGACACTGTTTCTCAGTTATAAAATAGAATAAAAAGTTACCTGATATAGACATAAACTTGACTGACCTAAATGCTCAAACGGCAAGCTGGAAAAGAGGCTGTATATGAGTAATAATTATAAATGATCAGAACTATATATTCAGAAAATTGTCCCTGCAGACCAGATAATGAGATTTAATGGTCATACTGTGAGATCTCCATTAAAACAAATAGATTTGGTCTGTCAAACTGGACAATGGTAGTCATTCTTAGGTTACATTTGCTAGTCTAGCTTGTCTGTTTACAAATGATCAGTGTTGCAAGAAAAACTTAAGTCTAAAACTTGCCTCTGACAATGTTTTTTTTTTTGGCGGAAAATTTTTGTATGGGGGATGATAGAAAAATTCTTTTCATGTCAAAATCTTGATCTTAGTTTGTCCTAATAGGACCTGCAAAAAAATGAAAATCGATGAACAGATAAAGTTTTTATGACCAAAATGAGTTTTTAATAGGGGTTTTGCATTGGCAAGAGAGATTATTGATGCTCATGAAAATGCACATTTTTCAAAAATGTTTACTCTATCGTGTAGATTTCGTCTCAAGTATGTCATTTGTGTGATTTTATAATGATTTTGAGCAATTATGATGAAATACTAAAAATTTAAAAATTTTGCGGGAAAATATTTACCTCCCTTCCATGAGATTTTTGTACAGGAAATCCATATACAAAAATGTTTTTAACCAGAACTTTAACATTTGTCAACCGATTTTCAAAAAATTTGTTGCACATTTTGTGACAAACTAGATGTTCAATTGTGCCAAGAAAATATCTCGTCTACATTTGAAAAGTCGTAAAATATTTGCGAAAAACCATTATCAGACACTAGGAAACGCACTTTTGTCATCAGATTTTTCACCTGCTTGAATCTTGAAATTCCGGATTTAGGAAGGAAATTGTACTATCCGTGAAGCTAAAACAAAGGTGCTGATTATCCATGCAGTTACTGCACAGCTGGTCAGCCGTTATTTTTTTTTTACTTCACAGATCTTAATCTGAAAATTCAAGAATCTAGCTCTCCTCTGTGTGCAATTCTGTTAATGTCGAATAAGATCAGAAACCAAAAGTTATATGGCTGTTGACATTTTATGGGTTTGTTTTTGCTTATGCAAAAAACAGATTTTCTGATGACCCAAGTCATCCAGTCTCGGATCAAATATAACCCAGATATGGTACTAAAGCAAATGTCGATGTCTCTGCTTGATTTTAACCTATATTTGACGAATGGATTCGCCCATCATTATCAATTGAATGAGTCCACTTTCATTTTAGGGGTGTTAGGAGTGATTTTTGTTTTTTATCTCATTTTTCGATGAAATTTCTCTATGCAAACAGAACAGCCCCAGATGGGACGCCGCATTCTGCGGCATCACATCTGGAGCTATGCTGTTTGCCTATGTCCCATAAAAAGGACGCCAGTCTTAAATGAGTTAAGTATCACAAAATGCAAGAGTTTTAGTGACAACTAACGCTCAAATAAGTTGTTTTTGTCATGTTTGGTCAAAGTTTTTAATTTACTATGAATGAAAATTGAGATTTCCCCTTCATTTTTACCAAAATCTGTTGATTTTCTGGCAAAAAGGCTGAAAACAGTGAATTATGATGCCTAACTTTCTAGAGGATTTGTGCAAAATATGTTGGTTTCTCCTGAAATAAAATGATACTGCCATAAAGTTGAAATATTCAGCTATTGCTTTATGAAAAAAATATCTTGGATATTTGCTCAAATAATGCAATTATCAAATTATAAACTTTATCAATTACAGCTTTGACAACCTTGCCGAGACCACATATTTCCAATAAATAACATACATATATACCGTAGTTACCTATCCGCGTTTTATTGGATCCGAGATCCATTGAAGCTGGCTTACACTTGTATATAGGTCAGTTTAGAAATGCTATCCATTGAAGCTGGCTTACACTTGTATATGGGTCAGTTTAGAAATGCTTCACCCAATAACCCCAGATAATGAAATTGACATCCTAATTGATTAATTAAATCACACGACATGACCGTGGCCACTTGCGTGAAACAGAATGTCCAGAACATTTTAAACAAGTCTCTCTGGTCCAGAGAAAGACAATTGATTTAATAATTTGACAAATTGAATCTGACATAAGATGGTAGCTTCTTTACTCAATGACACTAAGGGGCTCAGTAAACAGTCGTCCAAAGTCAATTAATGGAACATTCAGACATGGTTGCTTTTGCTTGGATGAAAAAGTGAAGATTTTCATGGACAAATTGAATCTAGAAAAGAACATTAGACTCTTGAATGACACTGATAAACTGAAGACGCAGATAGTCAGTTCTATATGAGCCTCGACGCAAGCAAACCGGGCTTCGGGGTTTCCAACCAGGTCTGGCAAAAACCGGTCTGTACAGTCTCAGAAAAAGGCTAGAAGCTTGAAATTTCGAATTTAAGAAGAAGAGTAAACATACTATCTGTGTAGCGAAAACAAAGGCACTGATCAGCTGTGCAGTTAATGCACAGCTGATCTGTGCCTTTGGTTTCGCATAGGCAAAAATCTGGTTTTCTCATGACTTGGCTCGTATTATTTTTGCCACGCTTTAAAACAATTTTTTGCTGAATATTTAAGAAAGCACAGAAAGATTTATGGCACACACCTTGGTGACAGGGTCAGCATCATATGAATCAAATTGACACTATGCCTGTTATTACATATTGGTCTGAAGTTTATGCTGTTCCATCATAACCCACCTGAATGACCTTGAGACGCAATTCTTTTGTGGACCATCTTTTATTTGAAGGACAAAACAAGGGGAAAGTATATACGATCCCACCAATACACTTTACATAATGGACGTAATCAACCGTTGACTTTTTAACTGTTCAAACACAGCAAACCTTGTTCAGTTTGTCTTCATTTACATACATTTATTTGCACTAATTAAATTTCACCAATTTATGTTTTTTCAAGAGAATACAGACAGAAAATATATTGGTTTATAGTGATTATCTTAAGCAAGTAAATGAGGTATAATATAAATTGGTTGGTAGATATTTCTAAGGCAACAAACAGAGACATAATTCCATCAACCCTGATGAAAGAGAGTAGACCTAATGAAGCTGATGTTGAAGAAGATTTAATTCAGATTTCATTTTCCGATAGACTGCGTGAGCCTACTGAACAGCATGTTACAGCATGCTGATATTCAAGTTGAAGATATGGTTGAAGCAGTTGTCATTATGAAAACTTGCCCATGCAATAAACAGAGATTTTTGAGCTTTCAACTGGGTTAACCTATTGAACAGTGTGTTAAAGTATGCCGATATTCAAGTAGAGGATTCGGAAGAAGCAGTTGTGTATATGCCAGACTTCATGTAGAATCAAATTATTTTATTTATAGATCAACTGGGTTAGCCTATTGAACAGCGTGTTAAAGTACGCTGATATTCAAGTTGACGATACAGAAGAAGCAGTCGTGTATATGCCAGATTACATGAAGGATCTAACCAAGCTTGTTCAAACATGGCAGAAAAAGGAAAACGGGAACAGGTATTTTCTTCGTTACAACACATGTCCGTGTAATGTATACCCCCGGTATACCCCACTTTAAAGTAGCAACATTGGGGTATGCAGGGGTATACCTACTGTAAATCCGGAAATTTTCGCGAGAACTTAATTTTCGCAAATATTCGCGAATTTGTTGCCTCCCGAAAATAAATTTCTCACTGTTAATGAATTACACAATAAGCTTTATAGACTGCATGAGTAATCGTTCGCGAATCCAAAGTTTCGCTAATAATTCGGAAATCGAAAATTCGCGAAATAAAAGTCACGCGAAAATTTCAGAACTTACAGTATTTCTCTTATTTTTGCTCCAGAATTATGTCTCCCCCCGACAGGGTCGGGAGACATATTGTTTTTCTCTGTGCGTCTGTCCGTCCGTCTGTCTGTCTGTCTGTCTGTCTGTCTGTCTGTCCGTCACAAATCGTGTCCGCTCTATAACTTGAAAACCGTTAAAGATTTTTCAATGAAACTTGGTACACTTTTAAACCACGACGAGACGATGTGTCATGCACAAGAACCATAACTCTAGCTTGAGTATTTTTGGAGTTATTTCCCTTTGATTATTTTCGATACAATTTCGTGTCCGCTGTATAACTTGAAAACCGTTAAAGATTTTTCAATGAAACTTGGTACACTTGTAAACCACGACGAGACAATGTGTCATGCACAAGAACCATAACTCTAGCTTGAGTATTTTTGGAGTTATTTCCCTTTGATTATTTTCGATACAATTTTGTGTCCGCTGTATAACTTGAAAACCGTTGAAGATTTTTCAATGAAACTCGGTGCACTTGTAAACCACGACGAGACGATGTGTCATGCATAAGAACCATAACTCTAGCTTGAGTATTTTTGGAGTTATTTCCCTTTGATTATTTTCAATACAATTTCGTGTCCGCTGTATAACTTGAAAACCATTAAAGATTTTTCAGTGAAACTTGATACACTTGTAAACCACGACGAGACGATGTGTCATGCACAAGAACCATAACTCTAGCTTGAGTATTTTTGGAGTTATTTCCCTTTGATTATTTTCAATACAATTTTGTGTCCGCTGTATAACTTGAAAACCGTTTAAGATTTTTCAATAAAACTTGGTACACTTATTAAGCATGATCAGACGATGTGTCATGCACAAGAACCATAACTCTGGCTTGAGTATTTTATGAGTTATTTCCCTTTGATTATTTTCCATACAATTTTGTGTCCACCTTATAACTTGAAAACCGTAAGAGTTATTTCAATGAAACTTGGTACACTTATAAAGCACGATGAGATAATGTGTCGTGCTAAAGAACCATAACTCTTGCTTGCATATCTTTGGAGTAATTTCCCTTTGATTATTTTCCATACAATTTCGTGTCCACCCTATAACTTGAAAACCGTAAGAGAAATTTCAGTGAAACTTGGTACACTTATAAAGCACGATGAGACGATGTGCCATGCACAAGAATTATAACTCTTGCTTTCATATCTTTGGAGTTATTTCCCTTTGATTATTTTTCCATACAATTTCATGTCCACTCTATAACTTGAAAACCGTAAGAAATATTTCAATGAAACTTGGTACACTTATAAAGCATGATGAGTTGATGTGTCATGCTAAAGAACTATAACTCTTGCTTGCATATCTTTGGAGTTATTTATAGCCCCGCTTTGGAAAAGTGGGGCTATACTGGATTCACCCTGTCCTTCCGTAATTCCGTCTTTCCGTCATTCCGTGAACAATTCGTTTCCGTTCATTATCTTGAGAACGAATGGACAGAATCTGACCAAATTTTGTATGCACATCAACATCGACAAGACCTAGCTTGAGATTGTTGCCCGTCATTTTCCGCAAAATTTTGACAGAGTTACAGCCCTTGATTGACATCAGAATTTTGTTTCAACTCGATATCTTGAGAACAAATCGACAGAATCAGACCAAATTTTGTATGCACATCAACATTGACAAGATCTAGCTTGGGATTGTTACCCTTCATTTTTCGCAAAATTTTGACAGAGTTATGGCCCTTGATTGACGTCAGAATTTCGTTTCCGCTCAATATCTTGAGAACGAATTGACAGAATCTGACCAAATTTTGTATGCACATCATCATTGACATGATCTAGCTTGGGATTGTTACCCGTCATTTTTCGCAAAATTTTGACGGAGTTACGGCCCTTGATTGATGTCAGAATTTAGTTTCCGCTCAATATCTTGAGAACGAATTGACAGAATCCGACCAAATTTTGTATGCACATCATCATTGACAAGATCTAGCTTGGAATTGTTACCCGTCATTTTTCTCAAAATTTTGACGGAGTTACGGCCCTTGATTGACGTCAGAATTTCGTTTCCGCCCAATATCTTGAGAACGAATTGAAAGAATCTGACCAAATTTTGTATGCATGTCATCATTGACAAGATCTAGCTTGAGATTGTTACCCATCATTTTTCGCAAAATTTTGACAGAGTTACAGCCCTTGATTGATGTCAGAACTTCATTTCCGCTCAATATCTTGAGAACGAATTGACGGAATCCAATCAAATTTTGTATGCACATCAACATTGACGAGATCTAGCTTGGGATTGTTACCCGTCATTTTTCGCAAAATTTTGACGGAGTTACGGCCCTTGATTGACTTCAGAATTTCGTTTCCGCTCAATATCTTGAGAACGAATTGACAGAATCGGTCCAAATTTTGTATGCACATCATCATTGACAAGATCTAGCTTGGGATTGTTACCCGTCATTTTTTGCAAAATTTTGACGGAGTTATGGCCCTTTATATTGAGGTCAGAATTTTGTTTCTGCTCAATATCTTGAGAACGAATTGACATAATCAGACCAAATTTTGTATGCGCATCAATATTGATGCGATCTAGTTGTGATAGTTACCTGTCATTGTTTTTTTATAGCCCCGCTTTGGAAAAGTGGGGCTATACTGGATTCACCCTGTCCTTCCGTGGTTCCGTGGTTCCGCGATTCCGTGGTTCCGTGATTCCGTCATTCCGTGAGCATTTTTATAGCCCCGCTTTGGAAAAGTGGGGCTATACTGGATTCACCCTGTCCTTCCGTGGTTCCGTGGTTCCGTGATTCCGTGGTTCCGTGGTTCCGTGATTCCGTCATTCCGTGAGCATTTTTGCATTTTGTTTCTGCTCAATATCTCAAGAACAAATTGACAGAATCTGACCAAATTTTGTACATGCATCAACATTGACAACATCTAGCTTGGGATTGTTGCCCGTCATTTTTCGCAAAATTTTGACAGAGTTACAGCCCTTGATTGACGTCAGAATTTCGTTTCCGCTCTATATCTTGAGAACCAATTGACAGAATCTGACCAAATTTTGTATGTACATTAACATTGACAAGATCTAGCTTGGGATTGTTGGCCGTCATTTTTCGCAAAATTTTGACGGAGTTATGGCCCTTGATTGACGTCAGAATTTCGTTTCAGCTCAATATCTTGAGAACGAATTGACAGAATCCGACCAAATTTTGTGTGCACATCAACATTGTCAAGATCTAGCTTGGGATTGTTACCCATCATTTTTCGCAAAATTTTGACGGAGTTACGGCCCTTGATTGACGTCAGAATTTCGTTTCCGCTCAATATCTTGAGAACGAATGGGCAGAATCCGACCAAATTTTGTATGCACATCATCATCGACAAGATCTAGCTTGGGATTGTTGACCGTCATTTTTTGCAAAATTTTGACGGAGTAACGGCCCTTGATTGACGTCAGAATTTCGTTTCCGCTCAATATCTTGAGAACGAATTGACAGAATCCGACCAAATTTTGTGCGCACATCAACATTGACAAGATCAAGCTTGGGATTGTTACCTGTCATTTTTCGCAAAATTTTGACCGAGTTAACGGCCCTTGATTGACGTCAGAATTTCGTTTCCGCTCAATATCTTGAGAACTAATTGACAGAATCCAACCAAATTTTGTATGCATGTCATCATTGACAAGATCTAGCTTGGGAATGTTACCCGTCATTTTTCGCAAAATTTTGACGGAGTTACGGCCCTTGATTGACGTCAGAATTTCGTTTCCGCTCAATATCTTGAGAACGAATTGACAGAATCCGACCAAATTTTGTATGCACATCAACATTGACAAGATCTAGCTTGGGATCGTTGCCCATCATTTTTCGCAAAATTTTGACGGAGTTACGGCCCTTGATTGACGTCAGAATTTCGTTTCCGCTCAATATCTTGAGAACAAATTGACAGAATCCGACCAAATTTTGTATGCACGTCATCATTGACAAGATCTAGCTTGGGATTGTTACCCATCATTTTTCGCAAAATTTTGACGGAGTTACGGCCCTTGATTTACATCAGAATTTCGTTTCAGCTCAATATCTTGAGAACGAATTGACAGAATCCGACCTAATTTTGTGCCCACATCAACATTGACAAGATCGAGCTTGGGATTGTTACCCATCATTTTTCGCAAAATTTTGACGGAGTTATGGCCCTTGATTGACGTCAGAATTTCGTTTCCGCTCAATATCTTGAGAACCAATTGACAGAATCCAACCAAATTTTGTATGCACGTCATCATTGACAAGATCTAGCTTGGGATTGTTACCCGTCATTTTTCGTAAAATTTTGACGGAGCTATGGCCCCTGATTGACGTCAGAATTTCATTTCCGCTCCATATCGTGAGAACAAATTGACAGAATCCGACCAAATTTTGTATGTACATCAACATTGACAAGATCTAGCTTGGGATTGTTACCCGTCATTTTTCGCAAAATTTTGACGGAGTTACGGCCCTTGATTGACTTCAGAATTTTGTTTCCGCTCAATATCCTGAGATTGAATTGACAGAATCCGTCCAGATTTTGTATGCACATCATCATTGACAAGATCTAGCTTGGGATTGTTACCCATCATTTATCGCAAAATTATGACAGAGTTATGGCCCTTTATTGAGGTCAGACTTTCGTTTCCGTTCAATATCTTGAAAACGAATTGACATAATCAGACCAAATTTTGTATGCCCATCAATATTGACGAGATCTAGCTTGTGATAGTTACCTGTCATTGTTTTTCTCACCCTGCAAAAAAGCTGAGAAGCGGGGCTATAGTCAGATTCTCTGACAATTCTAGTTGCATTTTGTTTCTGCTCAATATCTCAAGAACAAATCGACAGAATCTGACCAAATTTTGTACATGCATCAACATTGACAACATCTAGCTTGGGATTGTTGCCCGTCATTTTTCGCAAAATTTTGACAGAGTTACAGCCCTTGATTGACGTCAGAATTTCGTTTCCGCTCTATATCTTGAGAACCAATTGACAGAATCTGACCAAATTTTGTATGTACATTAACATTGACAAGATCTAGCTTGGGATTGTTGGCCGTCATTTTTCGCAAAATTTTGACGGAGTTACGGCCCTTGATTGACGTCAGAATTTCGTTTCCGCTCAATATCTTGAGAACGAATTGACAGAATCCAACCAAATTTTGTGTGCACATCAACATTGTCAAGATCTAGCTTGGGATTGTTACCCGTCATTTTTCGCAAAATTTTGACGGAGTTACGGCCCTTGATTGACGTCAGAATTTCGTTTCCGCTCAATATCTTGAGAACGAATTGGCAGAATCTGACCAAATTTTGTATGCACATCATCATCGACAAGATCTAGCTTGGTATTGTTGACCGTCATTTTTGGCAAAATTTTGACGGAGTAACGTCCCTTGATTGATGTCAGAATTTCGTTTCCGCTCAATATCTTGAGAACGAATTGACAGAATCCGACCAAATTTTGTGCGCACATCAACATTGACAAGATCAAGCTTGGGATTGTTACCCGTCATTTTTCGCAAAATTTTGACCGAGTTAACGGCCCTTGATTGACGTCAGAATTTCGTTTCCGCTCAATATCTTGAGAACGAATTGACAGAATCCGACCAAATTTTGTATGCACATCAACATTGACAAGATCTAGCTTGGGATTGTTACCCATCATTTTTCGCAAAATTTTGACAGAGTTATGGCCCTTGATTGACGTCAGAATTTCGTTTCCGCTCAATATCTTGAGAACAAATTGACAGAATCCGACCAAATTTTGTATGCACGTCATCATTGACAAGATCTAGCTTGGGATTGTTACCCATCATTTTTCGCAAAATTTTGACGGAGTTACGGCCCTTGATTTACATCAGAATTTCGTTTCAGCTCAATATCTTGAGAACGAATTGACAGAATCCGACCTAATTTTGTGCCCACATCAACATTGACAAGATCGAGCTTGGGATTGTTACCCATCATTTTTCGCAAAATTTTGACGGAGTTATGGCCCTTGATTGACGTCAGAATTTCGTTTCCGCTCAATATCTTGAGAACAAATTGACAGAATCCAACCAAATTTTGTATGCACATCATCATTGACAAGGTCTAGTTTGGGATTGTTACCCGTCATTTTTCGCAAAATTTTGACGGAGCTATGGCCCCTGATTGACGTCAGAATTTCATTTCCGCTCCATATCTTGAGAACAAATTGACAGAATCCGACCAAATTTTGTATGTACATCAACATTGACAAGATCTAGCTTGGGATTGTTACCCGTCATTTTTCGCAAAATTTTGACGGAGTTACGGCCCTTGATTGACTTCAGAATTTCGTTTCCGCTCAATATCTTGAGATTGAATTGACAGAATCCGTCCAGATTTTGTATGCACATCATCATTGACAAGATCTAGCTTGGGATTGTTACCCATCATTTATCGCAAAATTATGACAGAGTTATGGCCCTTTATTGAGGTCAGACTTTCGTTTCCGTTCAATATCTTGAGAAAGAATTGACATAATCAGGCCAAATTTTGTATGCGCATCAATATTGACAAGATCTAGCTTGTGATAGTTACCTGTCATTGTTTTTTTTCACCCTGCAAAAAAGCTGAGAAGCGGGGCTATAGTCAGATTCTCTGACAATTCTAGTTCACCCTGCAAAAAAGCTGAGAAGCGGGGCTATAGTCAGATTCTCTGACAATTCTAGTTCCCTTTGATTATTTTTCATACAATTTTGTGTCTGCTCTATAACTCAAAAACCATTAGAGATTTTTCAATGAAACATGGTACACTTATAAAGCATGATGAAACGATGGTTCATGCTCAAGAATCATTACTCTTGCTTTCATATCTTTGGAGTTATTTCCCTTTGATTATTATTATAGCCCCGCTTTGAAAAAGTGGGGCTATACTGGATTCACCATGTCGTTCCGTCCTTCCGTTATTCCGTCAAAATTTCATTTCCACTCAATATCTTGAGAACCAGTTTACAGAATCTGACCAAATTTTGTATGTACATTAACATTGACAAGATCTAGCTTGGGATTGTTGACCGTCATTTTTCGCAAAATTTTGACAGAGTTACTGCCCTTGATTGACGACAGAATTTCGTTTCCGCTCAATATCTTGAGAACGAATTGACAGAATCTGACCAAATTTTGTATGCACATCATCATTGACAAGATCTAGCTTGGAATTGTTACCCGTCATTTTTCGCAAAATTTTGACGGAGTTACGGCCCTTGATTGACGTCAGAATTTCGTTTCCGCTCAATATCTTGAGAACGAATTGACAGAATCCGACCAAATTTTGTGTGCACATCAACATTGACAAGATCTAGCTTGGGATTGTTACCCGTCATTTTTCGCAAAATTTTGACGCAGTTACGGCCCTTGATTGACGTCAGAATTTCGTTTCCGCTCAATATATTGAGAACGAATTGACAGAATCCGACCAAATTTTGTGTGCACATCAACATTGACAAGATCTAGCTTGGGATTGTTACCCGTCATTTTTCGCAAAATTTTGACGGAGTTACGGCCCTTAATTGACGTCAGAATTTCGTTTCCGCTCAATAACTTGAGAACGAATTGACAGAATCCGACCAAATTTTGTATGCACGTCATCATTGACAAGATCTAGCTTTGGATTGTTACCTGTCATTTTTCGCAAAATTTTGACAGAGTTACGGCCCTTGATTGACGTCAGAATTTCATTTCCGCTCAATATCTTGAGAACGAATAGACAGAATCTGACCAAATTTTGTATGCACATCAACATTGACAAGATCTAGCTTGGGATTGTTACCTGTCATTTTTCGCAAAATTTTGACGGAGTTACGCCCCTTGATTGACGTCAGAATTTCGTTTCCGCTCAATATATTGAGAACGAATTGACAGAATCCGACCAAATTTTGTGTGCACATCAACATTGACAAGATCTAGCTTGGGATTGTTACCTGTCATTTTTCGCAAAATTTTGACGGAGTTACGGCCCTTAATTGATGTCAGAATTTCGTTTCCGCTCAATAACTTGAGAACGAATTGACAGAATCCGACCAAATTTTGTATGCACGTCATCATTGACAAGATCTAGCTTGGGATTGTTACCTGTCATTTTTCGCAAAATTTTGACAGAGTTACGGCCCTTGGTTGACGTCAGAATTTTGTTTCCGCTCAATATCTTGAGAACGAATAGACAGAATCTGACCAAATTTTGTATGCACATCAACATTGACGAGATCTAGCTTGGGATTGTTACCCTTCATTTTTCGCAAAATTTAGACGGAGTTACGGCCCTTGATTGACGTCAGAATTTTGTTTCCGCTCAATATCTTGAGAACGAATTGACAGAATCCGACCAAATTTTGTATGCAAGTCATCATTGACAAGATCTAGCTTGGGATTGTTACCCATCATTTTTTGCAAAATTTTGACAGATTTATGGCCCTTGATTGACGTCAGAATTTTGTTTCTGCTCAATATCTTGAGAACAAATTGACAGAATCCGACCAAATTTTGTATGCACGTTATCATTGACAAGATCTAGCTTGGGATTGTTACCCATCATTTTTTCGCAAAATTTTGACTGAGTTATGGCCCTTGATTGACTTCAGATTATTGTTTCCGCTCAATATCTTGAGAACGAATTGACAGAATCCGTCCAAATTTTGTATGCACATCAACATTGACAAGATCTAGCTTGGGATTGTTACCCATCATTTTTCGCAAAATTTTGACGGAGTTATGGCCCTTTATTGAGGTCAGAATTTTGTTTCTGCTCAATATCTTGAGAACGAATTGACATAATCAGACCAAATTTTGTATGCACATCATCATTGACAAGATCTAGCTTGGGATTGTTACCCGTCATTTTTCGCAAAATTTTGACAGTCTATGGCCCTTGATTGACGTCAGAATTTCGTTTCCGCTCAATATCTTGAGAACGAATTGACAGAATCCGACCAAATTTTGTATGCACATCAACATTGACAAGATCTAGCTTGGGATTGTTACCCGTCATTTTTCGCAAAATTTTGACAGAGTTACGGCCCTTGATTGACGTCAGAATTTCGTTTCCGCTCAATATATTGAGAACGAATTGACAGAATCCGACCAAATTTTGTGTGCACATCAACATTGACAAGATCTAGCTTGGGATTGTTACCCGTCATTTTTCGCAAAATTTTGACGGAGTTACGGCCCTTAATTGACGTCAGAATTTCGTTTCCGCTCAATAACTTGAGAACGAATTGACAGAATCCGACCAAATTTTGTATGCACGTCATCATTGACAAGATCTAGCTTTGGATTGTTACCTGTCATTTTTCGCAAAATTTTGACAGAGTTACGGCCCTTGATTGACGTCAGAATTTCGTTTCCGTTCAATATCTTGAGAACAAATAGACAGAATCTGACCAAATTTTGTATGCACATCAACATTGACAAGATCTAGCTTGGGATTGTTACCCGTCATTTTTCGCAAAATTTTGACGGAGTTACGCCCCTTGATTGACGTCAGAATTTCGTTTCCGCTCAATATATTGAGAACGAATTGACAGAATCCGACCAAATTTTGTGTGCACATCAACATTGACAAGATCTAGCTTGGGATTGTTACCCGTCATTTTTCGCAAAATTTTGACGGAGTTACGGCCCTTAATTGATGTCAGAATTTCGTTTCCGCTCAATAACTTGAGAACGAATTGACAGAATCCGACCAAATTTTGTATGCACGTCATCATTGACAAGATCTAGCTTGGGATTGTTACCTGTCATTTTTCGCAAAATTTTGACAGAGTTACGGCCCTTGGTTGACGTCAGAATTTTGTTTCCGCTCAATATATTGAGAACGAATTGACAGAATCTGACCAAATTTTGTATGCACATCAACATTGACAAGATCTAGCTTGGGATTGTTACCCTTCATTTTTCGCAAAATTTAGACGGAGTTACGGCCCTTGATTGACGTCAGAATTTCGTTTCCGCTCAATATCTTGAGAACGAATTGACAGAATCCGACCAAATTTTGTATGCAAGTCATCATTGACAAGATCTAGCTTGGGATTGTTACCCATCATTTTTTGCAAAATTTTGACAGTCTATGGCCCTTGATTGACGTCAGAATTTTGTTTCTGCTCAATATCTTGAGAACAAATTGACAGAATCCGACCAAATTTTGTATGCACGTTATCATTGACAAGATCTAGCTTGGGATTGTTACCCATCATTTTTTCGCAAAATTTTGACGGAGTTATGGCCCTTGATTGACTTCAGATTTTTGTTTCCGCTCAATATCTTGAGAACGAATTGACAGAATCCGTCCAAATTTTGTATGCACATCATCATTGACAAGATCTAGCTTGGGATTGTTACCCGTCATTTTTCGCAAAATTTTGACGGAGTTATGGCCCTTTATTGAGGTCAGAATTTTGTTTCCGCTCAATATCTTGAGAACGAATTGACATAATCAGACCAAATTTTGTATGCTCATCAATATTGACGAGATCTAGCTTGTGATTGTTTTTTTCACCTTGCAAAAAAGCTGAGAAGCGGGGCTATAGTCAGATTCTCTGACAATTCTAGTTTTCCATACAGTTTCGTGCCGGCTCTATAACTTGAAAACCGTAAGAGATATTTCAATGAAACTTGGTACACTTATAAAACAGAATGACAGGACATGTGATGCACAAGAACTATAACTCTTGCTTGCATATTTTGGACATGCGCGTAGAAAGGGGGGAGACATCTGGTGTCCCGCAAGGATCGGTCTTGGGACCGGTCCTATTTCTTATTTTCATCAATGATCTTCCGGATAATATCAGGTCATCTGTTCGGCTATTTGCTGATGATTGTGTTTTGTACAGGAATATCAAGTCTCCTTTGGATTGTCACATTTTGCAAGATGACCTGAATAGCTTGGCCAAATGGGAAACGGATTGGCAAATGAAATTTAATGTTAGCAAATGTCATTCAATGAGGGTGACTCGGCTACACCCAAGCAATCACATACAGTTCAGCTACACACTGCACCAGCAAATATTAGAACAGGTTCAGTCCGCTAAATACCTAGGTTTAACTATCACAGACAACCTTGATTGGGGTCAACATATTTCGGAAATTACATGCAAGGCAACTAAGACTTTGGGCTTTCTTCGGCGCAATTTGGCATTGGCACCTAGGCATACAAAGGAAGTTGCATACAAAACATTGGTTCGTCCTCAGCTTGAGTATGCAGCCCCTATTTGGCATCCCTATCATGAAACTCAGACTGAGAAGGTGGAGAAGGTGCAGAAGACTGCAGCCAGGTGGACCTGCAGGAGATGGAGGAACTCCAGTAGCGTCGGTGATATGCTTGACGAGCTTGAGTGGCCATCCCTGCAGTCCCGCAGAGAGCGGTCCTCCTTAACCTTCTTCTACAAGCTACACTCCGGTACAGTGTCTCTTGATAAAGACAAATACCTGACCCCGGCACCCAACCTAAGGCGAACTCGGGCATCGCATGAATTACAGTATACAAGACAATTTGCCTATAGTGATGCCCTGAAAAACTCATTTTTCCCCAGAACTATTTCGGTTTGGAATAGTCTCCCTTCTTCTGTGGTCTCATCTAAGACCATTGAGGAATTTAAGGCTTCTATTTAATCATAGGCCCAGAGGCATGTGTTTTAGCATGCCTCTATCTATATCTTGTAAATAGTTTTAATGGTCCACCCCAAATGTTTTTTTCTCCCTTGACTAAATTCTAAATTTAGCCACCCACCCCACACCTGAGGTGATGATCAGAAATTGATCGACTCAGTATCAGAAGATAGATAGACATCAGTTTTCACATAGAAAACAAATTCTAGTATAGATTGTGAGTACTCGTTAGAACAGCCTCGGTGCAATTCTGGATTTTGAGAATTCTGAATGCTCCTTTAGTAAATTTAAAAGATGAAATTCCCCTTGGCTTATTTAGGTTGATTAAGGAAAGTAATCAAAATTTTACATATTGTATCAGTCTAAAGTGATTACACAACATATACTCGGGAGTGTGTTGGCATTGGACTCCGATTCGAGAGTTCCGAGGTTGGATAGCACTGTGTTGTGTCCTTGAGCAAGACACATTAACTCCCCAGAGTACTGGTTAATACCCAGGAAGTGTTGGCTCCATCCCGACATGATTTAAAAATTGTTGGTTTGGATGTTAAACCTCAATACAAATAGTATATTCTCGAATTATCACTATTAAGAGTATTTTCTGCAAATTTTTAGGACATTACACAACTATCTGATGTGGCATGTGGTTAAGACTATGACCCCATACCTGTCTGATCAATTCAGAGACGCCAGGACCATATTGACAGAGGCCATATCAGGTAAGATACATGTTCAACCTGGTTATGAGGTTTTCATGCTCATTTCAGCAGAAACTTAAATTTATCCTGCTCATAAATGTTAAAATGCCAACAAATGTTCGCATTTCAGCATTTATCAGCAGGATAAATTACTGGCTTTCGTTATCTAGAACTCAATTTTTCACTGATTTTTGCTTTTTCAATATTAAAGAGGAATTGAGATTTCATGCTCAGCTGAATTGAACATGAAAATGTTTTTATAGCACCAGGGCCTGTTAAGAACATGACCCCTTACCTGTCTGATCAGTTCAGAGATGCCAGGACCATACTCACAGAGGCTATATCTGGTAAGATATTTAAACTACTGCCCATTGGGGCTATGGGAAAGGGATGGACTGCTTGTTGCCTCCCAGAAGAGCTGCTGACTTTTGTCCTGAGACTGGCTAGCCCTTAGAATGCCTGTGTGATAATTCTCCTGAGACAGCTTAAAGCCTTTGAGCTGAGGCTTAACATCCCAGTCACCTAGAGACATCCCAGGATTGGCTGTGTAACAATCAGAACAAGCCCAAATCTCACATCAAAATTAAAAAAAGAAAGAAAAAAGGAGGAAAAGGACAGCAAAAAAAAAACAAACCCAGCAACATGTTTTCCAATATCCAATATAAAAGAGCTCAAACCTATGAAGCATTTTTACAGCCCAGAACCTAAGAGAATTGCTTTGTGAGAAATCAGTTTAACAGAAGCCAAGATATTACCCCTATATCCTTATAGGTACCTCTGGAGGAGAGGAACTATGGCGGCACTGTATCTCTGACACCGACGAGGTGCTGGGATTTGCCCTCGGCTCCATGTTTGTACGGGAAACATTCAACGGGGAGAGTAAACACAAGGCGGAAGTGATGATTGACGAAGTAAAAACAGCATTTAAGAATGATTTACCATCGTTACTCTGGATGGATGATGAGACCAGAGCTGCTGCTATTGATAAGGTACAATACTGGTACTGATAAGGTACAATACTGGTACAGAGGTTGTAAAACCTTTTTTCATTCTCGCCAAAATTTGACATTTTAACATTTTACAAGATAAATCACCGGTTTGGGGGATCTGGACTTGAAAATTCATTTAATTTGGATAATTTTAGTATGTATGAGCATTTGAAAATTTATGCTCACTTTAGTTGAGCACAGAAAATGTTTTATAACTTTGAGGCCTGGTTTTTAACATGTAAGAATGATTTACCATCGTTTTTGTGGACGGATGATGAGACAAGGGCTGCAGCTTTTGATAAGGTAAAATGAGCCGCGACGCGGGAAAACCGGTGTTTGGGGTTGCCGACAAGGTGCAACTCAAACTGGCCTGTGCAGCCAAAGAAGCAGGCTAGAAGCTTGAAATTTTGGATTTAAGAAGAAGAGGCATATTACTATCCGTGTAGCGAAAACAAAGGTGCGAAGCTGATCTGCGACTTTATTTTCGCATAGGCAAAAATCCCGTTTTCTCATGATGCGGCTCAAATATATGTATGATCTATGGTTATGTCAGGACATTGACCTTCTGGTTTTCTGACCAGGTGTGACACAGATCAACCTGTACAATCACAGAAGCAGGCTAGATGCTTGAAATTTTGGCTATAAGTAGAAGAGGAATTGTCCTATCTGAGTAGCGATAACAAGGGCACCGATCAGCTTCGCAGTTACTGCACAGCTGATCTGCGCCTTTGTTTTCACATATGCAAAAAAATCTGGTTTTCTCATGACGCGGCTCAAATGGTTTGATATTTAACTCTTGACTCAATTTTTACAATCCAGATGTGATTTCATTAAGATGTAACTTTAATTACTATTTCAGGCGAATGCAGTGATTGATATGATTGGGTTCCCAGAATACATTCTCAACAGAACACGGCTAGACTCAGAATACAAAGGGGTAAGAATTTGGTAGTTTTCCATTATACAAACATGCAAAAAACGGCTAGTATAGTTGAAAAAAATGCATGATCAAAGGGACTGTTTGCATTCAAAAAAGAATTTGATAGTTTTCAAAAGTTTTGAAATATTAAGGGACATATCTTTACTGTAGAACTAGTCATATGGCTAATTTAATTGATAACAATAACTTTCAGTTTCATAAAAACATAATTATTTTGGTATTTTGAAGGGGTAAAACACTGTAGGCCTCCTAACTATCTGGTACATGCTTCTAACCATCAGGAAAACATGTCCGTGAAATGTTTACCCCCTTAAAGCCCACTTTTATATAGAAAAACTGGGGTATGCGGGGGTATACCTATTTTTCTTAGTTTTGCTCCAAAACATAGATTGTGGGTACTCGTTAGAACCGCCTCACCGAGGCGGTTCTAACGTGTACCTAAAATCTATGTTTTGAGCAAAAATAAGAAAAATATCAAAATTTTTCCAGTGAAATTTTTCATTTTTACAACCAAAAGATTTTCTGTATATTGCATGGGCGTGCTTTCGTAATGCTGAGAAGGAACCAGAGCCCACAGTGCTGACCAGAGAGGCCAGATTTGTCATAAATGCCAGCTAACACATATCGCTTCGACTTTCAGTTGATAATCAATGAATCGGAGTACTTTGAGAACAATGTGAGAAATCTCTACTTCGAGTTGAAAGAAAATATGAAACAGCTACGAAAGCCACCTGAGCCTAATGTGTATGTATGATACAAATGCCTTCTTTTTAATAAGAATTGATGCATTATGTCACTGTTTTGAATTTTAAAAGTTTTTAATTTACAAGATCTTACATTTGAAAATATTCTGTCTAAGGAAAGTTGCTCAAGCAAAAATATTGCTACATACATATGAACTATATAGATTTGATGTACATTCAGATATACTAAGAAATATTTCGCATGAGAAAACCAATAATTTAGGTTTCCAACCAGGTCTGACATAGGTCAGCCTGTACAGTCACAGAAGCAGGCTAGAAGCTCGAAATTTTGGATTGAAGAAGAAGAGGGATTGTACTAGACGTGTAGCGAAAACAAAGGCGCTGATCAGCTCTGCAGTTACTGCACATTGTTAGGCAAATTGTTGATTTTCTGATGTGTGGCTGAAATATATTTCTTGGGAACAAATTTGATATGTTTTGATTTCAACAGTATATTTTGATTTCATGGTCAAAATCACACTATGCAAATATTGTTCTATGTTTTAGCTGGGATATGACGCCACCCACCGTTAACGCCTACTACACGCCTACCAAGAATGAGATAGTATTCCCTGCAGGAATTCTGCAGGCACCATTCTATAGTCCGGATTACCCGAAGTAAGTTACTGACACAAGGAAAGATATATTTGAGTTGCCGCATGGGAAAACCAATAATCTGCATATGCAAAAACAAAGGCACAGAATCAGCTTAGCAGTTAAAAGCTGATCAGCACCTTTGTTTTCACTACACAGATAGTACAATTCCTCTACTTTCTAAATCCAAAATTTCCAGCCTCTAGCCATCTTCTATGCTTGTACAGCTTGGTTTGTGACAGACTTGTTCGGAAACCACATTGTTCGTTTTCTCTTGAGGCGGCTCATTTTAAGTCAGTGGAGCATATAATATGTCTTGCCAAACTGGTGTACCTTTTCATATTTGAGATGTGACGCGAGAAAACCAGTCTTCGGGGATTCGACCAGGCCTGACTCAAACCGAGCTGTACAGCTTCAGGAAAAAGGCTAGAAACTTGAAATTTCAGTTTAAAGAAGAAGAGAAATTGTACTATCCGTGTTGGGAAAACAAAGGCGCTGATCTGCGCCTTTATTTTCGCGTAGGCAAAAATCCGGTTTTCTCACGATGCGGCTCATTTTAAGCCTTTAAAAGGGGAAAATTTGCTGTTACTGTACATATAATATGGTGCTGGGATATCATGCATGCTATTCTTTGCACTAAAATATCTCACAGTGTTTACTTAGCTACTTTCAAATAATGCAAACTTTCTGTCAAAGTCTAACCATTCTTTAGCAATGTTATAATATCACATGCTTGTGAGTTGCGTCATGAAAACTAGATATTTGCCTTTGTGAAAATGAAGGTGCAGATTAGCTTTGCAGTAACTGATCAGCGCCTTTGTTTTGGCTACTCAGATAATACAATTTCTCCTTTTCCTAAATTCAAAATTCTGTATCTGCACAGTCCGGTTTGGGTCAGACCTGGTCGGAAACCCCAAAGACCAGTTTTCTCACATCACAGCTCTTATTATTATGTAATGCAAACCTTAAGTATACATCTTCTCTAGCCATTAAATTGAAAGTCTATCTCTGTAGCCATTAAATTGAAAGTCTATCTCTGTAGCCATTAAATTGAAAGTCTATCTCTGTAGCCATTAAATTGAAAGTCTATCTCTGTAGCCATTAAATTGAAAGTCTATCTCTGTAGCCATTAAATTGAAAGTCTATCTCTTTAGCCATTAAATTGAAAGTCTATCTCTCTAGCCATTAAATTGAAAGTCTATCTCCATACCACTATAGCATTTGGTGGAATGTTTACCCCGAAATCAGCAACTACAATAATAGCTGGTTTGGTCGGAGACCCCGAAGACCGGTCTGCGCTCATTTATACTCAGAGCACATCTCACATGCTTTATATCTGCTATATATGTGTCGCCCCATGGGAAAACCAACAGTCTGCATAGGCGAAAACAAAGACGCAAATCAGCTTCGTGGTAACCGCAAAGTTGATCAGCGCCTTTGTTTTCGCTACTCGGATAGTACAATTTCCTCTACCTAACTCCAAAATTTCAAGCTTCTAGCCTGCTTCTGTAGCTGTACAGGCGGGTTTGTGTCAGACCTGTTCGGAAACCACATTGTCGGAAACCACATTGTTGGTTTCTCCACAAGGTGGCTGGTATATACAATATAGTAGCCCTGATGCTTATCTTTGCTAACAGATCTTTAAATTTTGGAGCTATGGGCGTGGTGATGGGACATGAACTAACACACGGGTTTGACGATCAAGGTATAACTAAATGTTGTGAAAGATAAATAGATACATGTTCAACTGCACGGAAAAGGCTGAAGACATGGGTTTGGTCAGATATGCATAAAATTTCATCTAGTTGTCCATGAAATATTTTTGCAAAAGTATAATTATTATATATTCATTTTGATTGCATTCCTTGTTCTGTTGAAAATATAAAATTAATGGTGTCCATGAACTTTTCTAACGAACCTTTTATGCATGTAAAGCTGTGAAGATACTGAACTCTGCTTGTCATCAGGAGTCAAACTATATAGCTAGTAGCAAGGTATATCATAAGAAAGTAGCTGAAATGCTGAAGGCCTAATTTATTTTTTATTTCAGTAATGTTTGTAGGAAGTAAATCCATTTTCAAATATGGAGTTCTCACTTGTGCTTTAGGGGGAATTATTCCCATCCATGAGTGATTTCCTATTGAAAAACAGAACGAAATAATATAAACCAGATTTTAAAAAATAGATTCAATTATGGTTACTGCAGCTGCTTAAAGGTGCTCAGTATGATTTTGTCTTTATAACAGAGTTATTGTCCTCTTCCAAAGTTGCATTTTAGCCATAACACAAAATTGTGCTGTCTGTTTTAAGTTAGACTTGATCTATTTTGCAGACCATTGTAACGTTCATTTTTGTACCTTTGAAAAACTACATAGTTTACAAAACAAGTATAGCCTGATTGTTTTAAGTTAGTTGCCTAAACAACACTCAGAGAACAAAAAGACAAAATTTCAATGTACATGTATTTTTTTTTACAATGTATATGTAGAAAAAAAAAGCTTTAAGACAACTACCATTGAGTGTGTTACAAATCAGGGCCCAGTTGTTCAAAAGTATGTTAGCTTAACGGTATCGTTAAGCCATCAATTTGTTAACTATATATCGACTTCAAAAGCAAATACACTGTTATTTTTTGTTGATAAAATGTGAGAATCCTTTGCAATGCAAAGGATTCTCACATTTTATCAACAAAAAATATAAGTGTATCATACATTCTTAGGCCCAAATAGGGAGATTGGACATTTTTGGTAGGGAGATATAGGTCTGAAATAGGGAGGTTTTTTCTTGACAAAATTATAGCCGATTTTACCCCGGAAAATATTTTCAGCAGTCCAGCATTTTGTCAAATGTTTGCACTTCAATATGCATATACAACTGATTCTCACAAATCTATAGATGATTACTTAAAATTAGAATTTTATTATAATTATTGAAAGTAATTTAATTCTGGTTGTAAGACATACTTGCTATGTACCAAATGGATAATGATAGCTTCCTTCAACAGTAGTTCATTGATAAAATAAGTAATTGTGAAATTAGTAAATTATTAAGTTTGTATAGGTTTGAAAAGGAAATTACATGTACATGTAGATCTATTTGAAAAAAAAAAATCTAAATTGTGCAGATAAGAAAAAGAGAAATAAACTAATGCAAAAAGAGGTTTGAAGGTGAAAAGAGGAAAAAAAATATCTTTTTTTCAAAAAAAAAAAAAAAAAAAAAAATTTTGCTCCAGCGGAGATTCGAACTCACGACCTCACGCGTGACAAGCCAACACCTTAACCACTGCACCACTTGGCCATGATGACGTCATAGTACTCCAGCATTTGACCAGACGTAAAAAGCACATGGTTTATGTTTACACAATAAATAATTGCATATAAATGGAAAGCTGTGTATTGTCATTTGTTTACTTCGAGTCTTAGAACAAGTTATTGGAACATGTTGGAATAGTGTTTTGGAGTAATATTATTGGGATTATTGCTTTTTTGAAGGTTGGTGTATTTTTTTTTTTATCAAGCTCAAGACAAACCCCAATGATCACCGATCAATCAACCATGTCAACTGATGATCCTTACGTAAGCTTACCTGACATCCTCAAATCAAGTACGACAATTACCTAGCACCTTATAGCGTTAATCCAATTACCTGAGGCCAATTATCACACCTGTCACTTCACTGTACGAAAATTCGTCAAGTAGGCGCTGTAAACATTCTGCCAAACGATCTTTTTGATCTTTTTGGGGAAAACTAAAAAAATGGTGGCTTGCGGAAAAACACCATAGGAATTTTTCTTCATCGGGTTTTAGGTTTTTATATCGTGAGAGCGTTTTTGGGACCAAAATATCGGGAGATTCACGATCAATCGTTAGATATCATATGTATGAAGTGTATTTGTAATATACATGTTTGAAATTTTAACGAACCGTTAACTAATGATGTTAATTTTGAACAACTGGGCCGAGATATAGTGATCAATAAAAACAAAGATATATTAAATCAAAACGACAAGTACATGTATACTGAGCCAAACTTATAACGCAACACGGTTATGACATGTTTTTCGCATTTAAATGTAATGCAAGACGGTCTACCAGACATATGATGGCCATCTATCGCCAGTGAATAAATTGGGTACAAAAAAAATGGTTTTCAGAGCATGGGTTACTGAGCTTGAATCTGATTGGTCAAAACGGTTATTTGGGTGGCATGCGTCTCCTGAGAGATTCTGGAAGTCAGTTTTAACAAAAATTGCTTCTTTATGGATCGTCCAGTGAAGCTCGATACGGTAATTGCAAAATGCCATCCATTTGTACCCAAAATTTTAAATCAAAGTTTGCATTATTGAAAATTTAACGTTTAGTACTGTGTATTCCTTTGAACACAATAGAAAATGGAATTGGTGAAAAATTCTAACGGCGAATGTTTTTAATTAAACCTTTGTGGAAACATGTTCATTCCGTCATTCAGCATTGTTAGAAAGCACAATGACATCCAATTGTTGGGTCAGAAACGACTGTAACAAATGTTAAAATGTGAGTAAACTTGAATGGTTGGGGGCGAAAATGAGTCTTTAACTCTGCTCAAAATTGAGCAAAATTGATCTTTTGACAGTAAAGTTATTCATTGTCTGAAGTGGAGCAGGGATAATCCTGAAAACCGACATTTATTTCTAGGGTACGAATACATGTCACATGACGCGTTCTGGAAAATCACAATGCATTTCATTTTTTGCCAAGACCCTACCTCTGAAAAATGATTAATTTTTTGAGATGCGTAACACAGAATGTTACGACCAAGATGTTGTGAGATGTGTCGATCATCCGGCAATCTAATTCAGTAGAGACAAAGTTTATTTGATAATGTTCCGAAGTATAACTTTAAAAATAAATCAATGTTGCGTTATGAGTTTGGCTCAGTATATTACACTTCAATTAATAAAGACCATTTTATTTTATATAGGTCGAGAATATGATAAGATGGGTAATTTACGACCATGGTGGAATAATGCTTCCATAGGTAGATTTGAGGAAAAAACAAATTGTATGGTGGACCAGTATTCCCAGTACACTGTAAATGGAGATCATGTAAGTGGAATAAGGGGCAAACTGTTTTCAAAATTTTGATTATACACTACATTATAATGAAACTAATGCTGGGTACTAATCTGATTTCCTGGCCACATGTGAGACAAGCCAAGTTCTGCTTGCGGGTGTGCCAGGTGGTTTTTCTCTGGGTTCTTCCGTTTTCGCCCCACCTTCTGATTGGCCCATCTCATATGAGCTGAAATAATCTTGAAAGGGACGTAAAACTGAATTAAAAAAAAAAAAAATCTGATTTCCATGTTACCCACAATGTACGTTTTGAACGACAATGTAAAAAAATTCAAATTTTTCCAATGAAACTTTCAATTTTTGCTTCTGAAAAAAATCTCTGTATATCCCATGGGAAAGTTTTCGTAATGCCGACAGGCAAAGTTTATGAAAATAAAAGGAAGGCTGGTCGACTAGAAACAACATGCAGTGGCCCCTCAAAAGTGTTCGATTTTAAGAGTGGACATATTTTATTTCTTCATAGGTACGAGGCAAACAAACCCTGGGTGAGAATATAGCGGACAATGGGGGACTGAAGGCAGCATTCCATGCGTATGAGGACTGGGTGGAAAACCACGGGGAAGAGATACCCCTCCCAGGCCTTAACCTAACACATAGACAAATCTTCTTTCTGGGATTTTCTCAGGTAACAAAGATGCAAGCTGTTGATTGTGTTAGAATGGGTTACCACTCTTATCTTGTAGCAGTGATGCAACAAAATTTCTTACAGTACAGATTTATGCAAAACAGACAATGTGACTCAATCAAGCGTGGTGCTTGGAAGGCAGATTTGATTGGACAACAACTTTCAGTGAGACAATGAGCTCTTCACTGTAGGTTGTTGCCCAATTGCTTCACTCCAATTAGTCATGTGGCATGTGATTTGCATCAGTCTGCACTACAAGAAATCTGGTTGCTTCACAGTTTATACTGGGTGACCGCTGGGTTTATTGATTCAAGCAATGTAATTATTCCGTCATCAACTGCTGTCAAGCATTCTGTTAGTTGTAAAATATAGAATCATTTACTTGAAGAATTCTGATAAATGATGTCTGTATTTACTAGAGGACTGCATCAAAGATTGGCAGTCATCATAAATATGTAATGTTTCAAAATAGTAAAAAACTTATATAATCTTTCCTTAGGTATGGTGCTCTATTAGCACCCCAGAAGCAGACAAGCTCCAGATCGTGTCGGACCCCCACAGTCCTGCGAAGTACCGAGTTATCGGCACGCTGTCCAACTCCTACCAGTTCTCAAAGCAGTACGGGTGCTCCAGTACAGCTGCCATGAACCCGGCGAAGAAATGTGTGATATGGTGATGAGGTTGTGGAAATTTGGGGAAAGATGTTGAACTTTCAAAGGGGGAGCGCAATTGAGGTCCATTTTGAAATTTTTGTCAAAATAATTTTGTATGCATTTAAATTTTGCAGTATAGTATTCTGGCCATAGTAAGTTGGCTTAACTTGGTTAATGTTGATAACCTAAATCTTGAAAAAGTTTTCTATACCTGCAGTCTGTAGTTTTATGGACATATTTAATAATTTCACTTAAGATATTTAGATAGTGTTATTACTGTTCCAAGTTCACAGCATTATTCATTGGGTCATACAGTAACACAATGCAAACAATTATACATGTATTTGACAAAATTTTAGAAAATTGACCACAGAAATAATGTTCTCCCCTTGGTGTTACGAATCTCACTGGAGTAGCAAGAGTTACGGTATAAGGTATCTGACATACTGATGTTATTGCCAAATTAAAGAAATGAGCCACCTCATGGGAAAACCAACAATGTGGTTTTCGAACAGGTCCGACACAAACCGACCTGTACCGTCACAGAAGAGAGCTAGAAGCTTGAAATTTCGGATTTAAGTAGAAGAGGAAATGTACTATCCGAGTAGCGAAAACAAAGGCGCTGATCAACTTCGCAGTTACTGCGAAGCTGATCTGCGGCTTTGTTTTCGCCTATGCAGATTGTTGGTTTTCCCATGAGGCGGCTCAAATGTCAATCTCAACAGGCCCTGCAATAGGTATCACTCATAGAAGGTACTGAAGACATAACTCATGTCAGACCTTTAGGGGGCATTACTCTCAGTAGTCCCCCATTACGAAAACATGCCCATGTAATATACAGATTTTTCTGAAGTTGTAAAAATTGAAAATTTTCAGCAGAATTTTTTTCTTAATTTTTCTTATTTTTTTTTCTGGAAACATTGATTGTGGGCACATATTCCCACAAGTACCCACAATCTATGTTTTGGAGCAAAAATAAGAAAAACTGATATGCCCCTGCATACCCCAGTTTTGCTATACATGTATAAAAGTGGGGTTCAAGGGGGTATACATTACATAGACATGTTTTCCTGATGCAAAGTGGGTATTATTCATCCAAGGGCACAACATGAGCACTCTGGTTCAAGTGAGTCACATATGAGCCGCTACGCGAGAAACCGGTCTTCGGGGTTTTGGGCCAGGTCTGACATAACAGTTGAAATTTTAAGTATAAGTAGAGAAGGAATTGTACTATCCCTGTATCGAAAACAAAGGCGCTGATCAGCTTCGCAGTTACTGCACAGCTGATCTGCGCCTTTGTTTTCGCATAGGCAAATATATCCGGTTTTCTCATGACGCGGCTTATATAGCTTACAGCTATGTGATGCATGTCTAAGCGGTGCACAGCTGTAGGATGTTCATGTTTTTTTTTTCTTTCTAGAAACATGGCTAAAATGCCGGTTTTATCTTGTCTTGTAGATTATTGCAAAAGCCTAATTATACCCCCGGCATTTATGCCGACGGGTATATAGTTTTCGCTTTTCCGTTCGTCCGTTCGTATGTTCGTTAGTTCGTTAGTTCGTTGGTTCGTTGGTTCGTTAGTTCAGTTAAAATGTCAAAGTTTTGGTTAAAGTTTCTCTGCTGGTGTATATCTCATGAACTAAATATCAGAAACCATTCATATTTGGACTATAGGTACCCTATAGGGTTGGCTTTGTTTCTATGAGTTTGGACCCCAGGGTCCATGCCCGGGGGTGGGGCTAGAGTTCAAAATCTAGGTCACCTTTAATTTGCGTCAAAAGTTTTGGTTAAAGTTTCTCTATTGGTGTATATCTCATGAACTATATATCAGAAACCATTCATATTTGGACTATAGGTACCCTATAGGGTTAGCTTTGTTTCTATGATTTTGGACCCCAGGGTCCATGCCCAGGGGTGAGGCTAGAGTTCAAAATCTAGGTCACCTTTAATTTGCGTCAAAGTTTTGGTTAAAGTTTCTCTAGTGGGGTATATCTCATGAGCCAATCATCAGAAGCCATTCATATTTGGACTATAGGTACCCTATAGGGTATAGGGTTGGGTCCATGTCGCGGGGGGGGGGGGGGGGGGGGGGGGGGGGGGGCTTGAGTTCAAGATCTAGGACATCGATACTTTTATTATTACTATTATTTTTTTTTTAATTTAGACTGACATTCTATTTTCATTTTCCATCTAGGACTGAGGACCTGACCCTCAATGTCCGTGATTAAGTCCTAGATGGAGTACACAAGTCAGCTCTGTGTACTGCTCTAAAGAAGATATGTCACTCTAAAAACTACACTCCCTCATGTCTGTGGTCAAAGTGCTTTAGAATGCACACTTCTATAAAGTTTTTGATAAGGGTACTGACTTTTGTTCGGGATTTGTGATTCAATGTCAGGGGTGTACATGTGCTGGGTGGTTGTGGGAGTGTGGGAGGGAGAAGGAGGACTGGGTGACCACCAGCCGGGGGTATACGTGCCTCTCAAGGCACTTTTTCTAGTATGATCAGATCTATTATATGTTTTGTTGCTTTAAATGCTAATTTTGTTTGTATCGCAAAGATTTTGTGTCATAAAATCATTGACTGATGTCTTGTCAGTTTATATGATGTGATTTTACTTAGAATGATCTTTATAGATGTGATTTTTTTACCGGGATTGTGCAATTATTTTATCGAGATTCCTACACTTACAGATATATAAAAAGCATTGCAAGTGGCCTACTAAGAGGTTTATGCACCAGTCATTTGTAACCACTGCTCCCCCACCTTCTGGGAAGGGCGGGGATTATGACTTTTCAGCTTTCAGTGCCCTGCTGTGAGCCCCACCCCAGGGGGCAAACTGGAGGTCAAAACTTTGCTCTTTGCCCCGCCCTTCGCAATAGAAAATCTATCTGGGGTAAGGATCCTAATATACAAACCCCTTCATTTTCCCTGCACAGTGAGGACACTCGAAAAGTAATTGCCCTGCACTTAAGCCGGGCTATCCCCCACCCTTCCCTGTAGGTTTGGTGGGGGGGTGGGGGGGGGGGCAGTTGCAAATGACTGGTGCATTACATAGACTTTGCTTATGACCAAGCCCTGAGGCTTTGAGACTTTATTTCATATTTAACTTTATTGCACATAGCAGTGACTGGTGTGGGTTTGAGCCCCACACAGGTCACGCGAAGCAAGCCAAGTTTTCTCAGGATTCTCAGGTTTTTGCCCCACCTACTGATTGGCCTGTCTCGTTTGAAATAATCTTGAAAGGGATGTTAAACTTAATTAAAAAATCCCTTATTTCAGAAATAGAATCAAAAGGACTTCCATTTGTAATTTATCCTACTCATTAAAATGTAAAATTTCAAATTGTATGTGTCATTTTAAAATCAGGATAAATCAATTGAGGTTGAAAAGATATTGTCTTTGTTTAAGAATAAGTTTGTTTCATGTTAGTTGTCTCATTTTAAGCATGTTCCACGAGAAATTGTTTTAGACCTTGATTATATAAGAAATGATACATGGACAAGGTTTCTCATCCTTCCAACTCATTCTGTCATTCTTATACACGTACTGTCATTCTTATACATGTACTTAAACTGTCTCAGAAAATGCTTACAATATTCCATAATTCTGTCTCAGTATCTTGATTTTACATTAGAATGTTGAATCTACTTATGCTTTGTACAGACTTTTTTGATGATTTTCTGCGTTTATGTGCACTAGCATACATTAGAATGTTAAAGCTACTTTTGTTTTGTACATGTTTCATATGTCAGATTTGCTACTCTATTTTCTCATATGAACTATAACATTTGAGCCTGTGCATGAGTAAACCAACAATTTGGGTTCCGACCAGGTCCGACACAAATCGAGCTGCACAAGCACAGAAAAATGCTAGATGCTTGAAATTTTGGATATAAGTAGAAAAGGGATTGTACTATCTGTTTAGCGAAAACAAAGGCGCTGATCAGCTTCGCAGTTACTGCGAAGCTGATCTGCGCCTTTGTTTTCGCATATGCAGATTGTTGGTTTTCTCATGATGTGGCTCATCTAATATGAATTCATCAAACTATGTGTTTGCCAATCATTTCAATCATTGATTATTGTTGTGCTTTCACGAACAATATTGTATATCTAGCCAGAATATCAAAAGATGGAAGTGAAGGGACCTAATGGTTAAGACATTACACTCTGAATTGAGTTATCTGGGGGTTCATACCCCACAGGGACTGGGTTGGCCCTTGAGCAAGAGGCATTAAATACTCCCCATAATTCTAGTTAATGCCCAGGGGCCAGTTGTTCAAAACTTTGTTAGCTTAATGTCATCGTTAAGACCTCAACTGGTAAAGTAAATGCGGACTACATAAGCAAATACACTGTTATTTTTTGTTGATAAAATGTGAGAATCCTTTGCATTCTCACATTTTATCAACAAAAAATAACAGTGTATTTGTAATATTCATGTTTGAATTATCTAACTAGGAGAAATAGATGGGCTGCTTGTGCCTCCAGGCAAAGCTTCTTTCGATGCTGACTGGCTATCTGATTACTGGTTAACCGCTCAGGTCTGAGCCTGCCCAGGAAAAGTGGTTCCAAGTCGAACCATCCGCACATATAAGCCCTTTTGGCTTTGTTGGATGGTTATATTTTGAAGCACTTGTTGGATGTCATGACATCCTCATTTTGGGTAAGAGTCCCATAAAGTGGAGGCAGCGTCCCGACATGACCTTGGCTGTTGACTGGGACGTAAAGCATCAACTCAAAAAAAAAAAACAAAAAAAAGAATTATCTAACAACATTGTTAATTTTGAACAAATGGCCCCAGGTATTTGTGGCTGTGTCCAGACATGACTGAAAATTGTTGACTGTGACGTTAAACCACAAAACAATGCATAATGTCTCAAATGCAAACTAATTGGTTTCATGATGTTGAATAGCACATTTTACAGTCAAAACTTCCAATTAACATTTTATTTTTTATTCTAATCTCTAGTCACTAAAAATGTTTTAACGCGTTTATTTTTATCAGTTTATACAATACCTCACTGGATATACTTTAGCGCACATGTGAGCTAATTATTAAACTGGAAATCCAGAGACAACCAACATGACCGAGAACAACTAATGTGGCTGAAATCTGCAACAAAAGGTATTGAATACCTGTCTGGGAACAACTTTCCATGGGTTGGAATGATCCTTGAAAAGTTGTTCCCTGACAGGTGTTTACATACTACAGCCTAGTATTGAATACACCCCTGTTGGTTGTTCACAGTCACGTTAGGTATCTGTGGATAGTTGGTGTGATTTTGTACAGATATTGCCTATTTTGATATTGTTAGTGATATGAATCACATCATGAGAAAACCTACTATATTGCACGGAGAATTAAGCAAATGTTGAAAGGTACTTGTACAGTCTGTCGTGCTTGCCTGCCTTCCTGAATTTATTTTGCCCCCCACCCACCACCACCCCAACCACCACCTAAAACTGGCTGCACACAACTATTCTTTCTTTGTCCTTTATTGACTATGAGCCTATGCATGGAAAAACAACGGTTTGGGTTTCCAAGCAGGTCCGACACAAACCAGCTTGTACAGTCACAGAAGCAGGCTAGTAGCTTGAAGTTTTGGATTTAAGAAGAAGAGGGATTGTACTATCCATGTAGCGAAAACAAAGGTGCTGATCAGCTGTGCAGTAACTGCACAGCTGATCTGCACCTTTGGTTTTACATATGCAGATTGTTGGTTTTCTCATGCGGTGGCTCATATATTGTGTCTGTTCAACTTGTTTCAATGAGACAGCTGAATGCACACAGACATTCTATGTATTCCGTGGGAATAAAGTTAATTAAGTAGCTTAAATTTTCATCTAAAAAGGATCATTTTTACAGCTGGTGTATTGATGTAATAGAACAGGTTTTCCCATGGTGTGTTCATGCTCAGTATACCAGATATAGTGGTCATTTTGGTGAAACACACTGATAACCAAGAGACAACCAGCGTGACAGAGTACAACAAATGCCGATGAAATAGGGTGTAAATAATTGTCTGCGACAGCTTACCACAGAACAGAATGATCCTTAAGAAGTTGTTCTGACAAGTGAGTCACCATATGAGAAAACGATGATCTGCATATGCAAAACCAAAGTCATAGATCAGCTTTGCAATAACTGCGAAGCTGATCAGCGCCTTTGTTTTCGCTACACGGATAGTACAATTCCTCTACTTCCTACATCAGAAATTTCCATCCTCTAGCCATCTTCAGTGGCAGTACAGCTCGGTTTGTGTCGGACCTGTTCGGAAACCACATTATTGGTTTCCTCACAATGTGGCTCGTATTCACACCCTATACCCCTATATTGATTCATCTGCGTTAGTTGTTCTCAGTCATGTTGATTGTCTTTGGATAACCGGTGTGCGAAAAATACTGTATTGACTTGCTCCTTTATACTGTGTGCAGGGGGCCATATTGAAGAAACCCTGAGATAATAGGGACATTTCTTTTGTGAAAATTTGGTCATGAAAATGTTTATGTTTAATATGTTTCTTCATCATTTTTCCTTTTATGTGGACTGAAGAAAAATCTGGTCCATTTATATGAAAAGAAATGTGGAAGAAAAACATGTACATGCACCGGTAATCTGCCTCTTTTGCTGATATAAGGAGAGCTGTTGTTAGTTAATGGCTGAAAAAATGTGCACAGAATACTGGTAACCTTCCTCTAGGGGGCTTACCCAGAAACATTGTGGCTTAGAATTTCCGAGAGGGCATATGGCAGTATACAGAGAGATAGATAGATAAATGAGCCTCAACACGAGAAAACTAGTCCTCGGGTTTTCCGACCAGGTTGGAAAAACTGACCTGTTGGATCACCAAAAAGGCTAGAAGCTTGATATTTTGGATATAAGTAGTGGAGGAATCGTTCTGTCTGTGTAACGAAAAAAACAAAGGCGCTGATCAGCTGTGCAGTTACTGCACAGCTGATCTCAGTTACTGCACAGCTGATCTGCGTCCTTGTTTTCACATATGCAAAAATCCAAGATTCTCATGATGTGGCTCAAATAAGGACCAAGGCAGTATGACCTCAGCATTTTACCATATATGCAAAGCATTGATACAAAACTGAAATAATTTTTCTTGAATCTTTATAAGATACCAGCATTAAATTTAAGCTAAAAAATACCAAATTATCATTGAATCTGATATACTGATAGTATTGTTGTTTTGTTATGTTTGATATGGAATAAAAATGATTAAATTATATGACCGTTTTATTGGTATTGCTTCCTGAACACTTTGTGTCAATTTAAACCATTAGTGCAAAATGGACTTGCCAATCATTATCATTTCGGGCCCCCGCCCATTAGGGCCTAGGAGAAATAGAGAGGCTGCTTGTGCCTCCAGGCAAAGCTTCTTAATCTTAACTACTGACCGACCATCTGATTACTGGTAAACCACGCAAGTCTGAGCCTGCCCAGGAAAAGTAAGCCTTATTGGTTTGCTTGGGTGGTTAAATTGATGAAGCACATTTTGAGTGCCATGACATTCTAATGTTGGGTGAAAGTCACATAAAATGGAAGGCAACGTCCCGACATGACCATTGCTGTTGAATTGGATGTAAAGCATCAATTCAAACAAATAACCTCTTCGGTAAGCCCGATTTGGTATTCATTTAGGGGCATCTGGAAAGATTTTTTACTGTTTCTTTGATGTAATAATCCAAGATTGGATGCCACATTGTGGCTATACTGTTTGCCCATATTCCAGTAGTTGGCTGCCATTTTTGTATACAGTCAATGCTTGTCTGATGGCCACTTTGTTGGGAAAGAGCTAGCAGTTTCTGTTTAGCAGTTTCTAGCAGTTTACCAAGTCACAAATGCACCAAATTCATTAAAATTGCATGCTAATGTTATACAATCGAGATAGCAGAAATTAAGCTCCAGTTTTGGAAAAAGTACACTTTTTCGCTCATGCAAAGTGGTGTATTTTCACTCATGCAAAGTGGTGTTGAGAGTTCATATCTCAAGCTATTTAAAGCCAAGGACAGAAAATACAAGCAGGAGATTAACTACTAAACACACTTTATTTCTTGTTTCAAAGTGAAAAATAAAATGTAATAAAGACTGTAGACTTAAATGTGAAAGTAAACAGAAAATAAAACAACAAACAAGGACGGAATCTTCAGATTTCAAGCAAAACTGATAATTAAGATAGGTGTAGCAGTTAAACTTATTGCCATCGAAATAAGAGAAATATCAAATTTCGTGATAATACAATATTATCATGAAAGTGCCAAACTGATTAGATAGTATGCTCATACAATTAACGACTTAACATCAGAATTATGTTCTTTAGAACATTCAAACAAATTAAGGACATTGTCTCTAGGTCTCCATTAGCAAAATTTGTGTTGCAGGTACATGAGTTAGCCATATCTTTTGCAAATCAACACAAGAAGAATGTCTACAACTTATAACACACCTAGCTTATCAGTCTTGCTGGATTTCTCATATCTGTGCTTTGACACGTCAAGATGAAATAGTGCATGCCGCAAAAGAAAGAAAAGAGGCAAATTATTGAAAATATACATAGAAGCGTCATTATGCTCTACTTTAAGATGCCATTTTTGATTTCATAAACTACTGACTTGTAATGGCATGTGTTCTTGTACTAAGTAAATCATTACTGATCATCATCCATGTATGGCCAATGCATTTAATGCTGATGCATAATGCATTAACTGCCAATGCATTCTATACTGCAAAACATAGCAACAGCAAAATGAAAATCCTGCTACAATTCGGTATTGTTTCATTCAGAAAAGAGTATTAAACCCTACTGTCGAGATTTTAATATTGAGACTCTTAAGGCAGTTTGGACGGAATGCTGATAACATAATGTATAAGCTATGAAATTGCTGCCTTTTGGTTTCTACAATCTTAAATCAATGTGAAAATTGAAAAAAAAAAAATGACCTACATTCACTCTTGTATCTACTTCAAAGCTATTTGTTACAGAAATGCAGTTGGAAAAAAACATGATTTTTGTTTTAGAAACTTAAATGTGCTTCCATGATTTTATATGCAAACAAATAACTTTCAACTAAAATGGTTATCATTATTAACTTTTTCTCTTTTGATTGAATTTGAAGTAAATTTTAAACCTTATTACAGGTTATTGGTTGTCATAATTTTTATTATCTTTTACATGAAATAATCTAATTTTAACATATGACACAAGCAAATTGAATAGCACAAGCTCCCTTTATGTACAAGCTATTTCTACACAAAACATTGAATGATACGAGAAAAAATAGTCACAAAGTTGGAAAATTGGATTGCAGTAAACACTTTGTTGGTTTAGATTCACTTCCGAAGGGTTCACAGGGCTAGCTGCTATATTCTCAGCCCTTTTGCTGGCAAAACATCAATTTTCAAATCCTTGGAAACACTGGATCTTTTATGGCCTAATTCTAAGCCCTTTTGGGCAATAGCATCACTTTTTTAATCCTTGAAAACATTGGATTTTTTATGGCCCAATCTCTTTCCTCAAAATGTCACAAATATACTCATCTTTAGTATTGCAATGACGAGTATTCACAACTGTTGAACCTCCGAAACCCTAAAATACTTTGTGATAAAAGTGTGCGCCACAACCTTAATTTTCAACTTATGACATATATATCACAGTGTTTGATTAAAGTCCTGAATATATACTTTTTGTGTACATTTTTTAATACTGGGACAGACAATACACACATTTAACAGTTAACACCCTGCCTATGCAACCTACATAGGACAAATGGTATATTCCTGTTCTACTGCTAATATCCCTTCACATGGACCAGTCCATGTGCTACATTAGAGCCATAAAATTGTCATTGCAACATGTGCCTATCATCTGTAAAGTTCATGACGAAAACTTGCCCTTGCAAATTGCAATATACAGAGATTTTTTTCAGGTGAAAAAATTTAAATTTTTGTTGGAAAAAGTTTGATATTTTTCTTATTTTTGCTCAAAACATAGATTGTGGGTACATGTTAGAATCGCCTCGTCGAGGCAGTTCTAACTAGTACCCACAATCTATGTTTTAGAGCAAAAATAAGAAAATAGGTATACCCCTCAAACCCCATTTTTTTCTTCATAAAAGTGGGGTTCAAGGGGGTATACATCATACAGGCATGTTTTTGTGATGGTATGCACTTTTGATGACTGAGTTCAAGACATTTTCAAATGACCAAAGCTCACTTCAGGATGAACAGTCATGGACATCTAGACAATTTCTAATTGAAACATAATCCACCGAAACATAAAACTAATTCAGCAGTTTCCATAAAATTTTGACTATAAGCAGACCTTATAAATAATAAGCAGACCTTATAAATACTGTATACAAACAGCAGTACACTTGAAATAACCATTATCTTTACAATGATAAGAAAACTTAGTAAAATTTCCGACTTAAAGGTTTCATTTACAAAATCTGCTTAAGACTTTGTCCTAATATCATCCTAAAGACAATAAGATATGCTGAGAAAAAGAAGCTTTACAGAAGCTCTGTGCAGTCATAGTTTTGCCTTTTGGGCTGGTAAAATGGCAGGCATGTAGGATATATGTCTTATGATAACAAGTTACAGAAACTAAAGACACATAAAAACAAACACACATAAATACAAACAAACAAAAAGTATCACATATGCTTTATAATGTTCGATGAGGTGGGATTGCAACTATGCCAACACAAGAAAACGAAAATCCAGAAGACACCCTAACATTTGAAATGTAATATACCAAACTAATTCTTTTTGGAATCCAATACCAAGAAAAATTTTGGTAACAACAAAATTTCAATGCCGAGCGTCTCCCAGAAATTTCAGTGACTAAGTACCAATTAAAATCACAGATTTGTGAAACACTTAAGATAGCTAATAACTATATCTTGAAAAATATATGCTTTTAAACGCAAACAAAAAGCTATGAAACACGCCATTTATTTATGCTTGAGCAGTCGCCCAACACCGAAACCTTAACCTTTATCAGAAATATGCATTCTTTTATATAAAACTTTGCTCTAGCCCTCTTTACATTCAAAACATACATCATGATTTTCTGATTTTCTAATTCATGTTCACACATTCACAACATGGAATGTTATGTGTAGAGTTTGGTCCTCTTAAACCCTAGCCTTGCAAACCCCAAACACCCAATTTTCTTTCTTTTTTAAAAAATAAACTATCTTAAATTTGAAATTCAGAAGAACAGACGTGAGTTTTTGATAATAATTGAAGTGTAATTTTGGCTTCCCCATCTGAAAATGTCAAATCCCATAAAAATGCCAGTCCCAGAGAGGCAATTCCAACTTCTAAAAACACATTTTTTATGAAGAAATAAGAAAATCACCTCAAAAATATCCATAAAGTCTTTTCCAATCTATTCTCCTAAACTTATATACTTAACAGTCATCCTTATTGTATGAACTGACTTTCATTCTCCAATGCTTTAATGTTGCATAGCACATTTTGATTATCTTATGACTATCTGATGAAATAATTCTATAAATAACTACTATTTTCTAAAAATAGTTTAAATGTCTATAAAGGCATAAGTATTCCTACTCTGAGGAACTACTTTTTCATCTTGTGGCGGAATGATCCAGGACTCATGCTTCGCCTCAGCGAAGGTCCAAGCCTAGTGGGTGGGGTACGTAATGGCGATCGTCGACGAGTTGGTGTACGGCTCGGGTAACCATGGACGTCTAGTGAATCGTCTAATTTTCTGGTCTCGGCTTCGAGCAGGTGTGGGTCTAGAGAATGATCTCTGCCTACATTTGACAAGGAGTTATCTAACATGGATCGTATGTCGTTGATTTCCTCCCCGGTGCGGGCACTGCGGTTGATATACTGCTGTCGTTTACGCATCTCAGCTGCTAATTGATCCTTCAAAGTTGCAATCTACAGAGAGAAAGAAACACTGCATTACTATAAAACGTATCCAATATGCAACACTTTTAAGACTGTAAATGAACATTTTCAGTTTTTGTCTGCTTTTGGCTTTTTGCCTAATTATTAGAATATATTTCTTAAGTTCAAATATTATTCTGCTCATGAGCCCAATTTTATACTCAGCTGAGCAGAGCGTAAGAAAGCTTTAATACATCAGTTCGTGGTAAAAACACTTAAACATATTGGCTGGTTATTCACAAAACTATCTTTTAAAACGTCCTTATGATCTTCTAAATTACCCCCATCCCCTAATCCCTGTCTAAATCACCCAGTGACCCCATAACTACCCCCTTACCGTCTCTTCCATGCCTTTGACCTTCTGTCGGTGTGCTCTCTCTCGGGCATCCAACAGTTTCTCTGCTTGCATCTGAGCCTGTCGGAGTCGTTCTGTCTCCATCTCCGTCTCCGCACGATGACGTGTAGTCAAGTCGATCAGTCTGGGGAACAGATAGTAAAATTTGTGATTTCTTTCTTTCTTTTTACATTAGGTTGCTAAAGGTTACAATGTACACTGCTAGTTTCAATAAACCTATGGCTGAATATATAGTCTCACTGCCTATGGGAACAAAATATGCTACAGAGTTTCTTTGATGTGATTCAGTATTGAGATTTTACTTTATCAAGTTTTCTACCATCTTGTTTTTTTTTTTCAGTAGCTTATAAAAATAGCTCAGATTAACAATGGAAATGTTTTTATAACCTAAAAGAGGTTGTGCTGTTTGACAAATTGACAAAGGCTAGCTTTGACAAATTGGTTGTTTTTGGTTTTTACAGTCCACATGTAAAAGCCAAAGAATTTAGAACACAGAAAACCAAAAACAGCTTACAACATTCATATGATTAGTTAACAGCCCACCAACAGTTGATCAGATCACACACACAAGTTAAAACTGCACAAACATTTCAACTGATCTCACTTTTTTTCTTAATGATTAAGCCTTGGAGGGCTTTCTGAATGTTCTGAAAAGTGGGGCTGGCAAAATTTTATAAATGATTTTAATGGGCAAATGAACATGAAATCAGTTGAAATGAAATATCCCATGGATTTGAATAACTTTAATAAATTTAATGGGCAAATGGACATGAAATCAGTTGAACTGAAAACCACCCATGAATCTGATGAGTCTGAATGAATTTTATGGGCAAACGGACATGAAAGCATTTGAAGTCGCCTATGGGTTTGATGAGCCTGTATCATTAAATGTGAAAATGGATATTCAAGTTGTTGAAATGAAAAATCATCCATATATTATAGATTTTGATGAGCCTGAATGAATTTAATGGGCAAAAATACACAAAAACAGTGAAAATCATAATCATAGCCATTCATGAATTTGCCTTGTCAGCCATCAGAATCTAAAAAGGTGTAATGTAGTATAGCTGTAACACAAGCTTTCCTTAAATTGTGTTCACATGTATTTCTTTCCTTATTTTTATTGTATTCAGGATGGTGCAAGATAACTTATTTTAAGACTTTCATAAGGTAGGGCCATTATGAACTAATTGCAAAATGCTAATTCAAGTAGCCACTTGCTCCTTTGTTAGGCTTGAAGGAATTAAATGGGTAAATGTTCGTGAAAATTGTGGAAATGATTGCAACCCATGAAATCTATGAAAAATGAGGCATTAACAAACAAACTGCCAAACCCCAACTTACTTTTGCTCTGTGGCGAGAAGTCTATACCAGCCAGAATAAATTGTCAATGATTTTATGTATAATGTGGAAATTTCATGAATTTCATGGTTTTATAGGAAATCTTGTTAAATGCATTGTTAATTGGTTATGAACAGAATGCTTAATACCATGAGAATAAGCTATTGATATGAAATTTGTTCACGGGCATTTTGTTATTTTTTTTTTCTATTTTGTTTTGAAGATGATTAAAAATTCCACAAAAATTGTTATCAAACTTAAAGCAGTAAAAACATCATATAATATTATTGAAATGATATAAATGGATCCTGTCTACCCAACTTAGTCTAGCAGTATGACTGCCAAAGCATTATATTTTAAACAGTCTAGCTGTATGACTGCCAAATCATTATATTTTAAACAATTTATCAAGTCATCAATTTAAGACATTGTGTTCTTTTTACCAAGATTCCTGTCCCATATGCTTTGTTAAATCAATTTCATCACACAAAATTTAAGACAAACCCATCTAGCTATACTTAGAAACCTATTCTAGTACCAAATTCATATTAAACAATCATATTTCATGAAATGCAAGGTAACTAGTTTAAGCGGCCAATTTTTTTATGTTTCTTATTATTTTGTTCATTGTCATAACTATCATTAGGATAACATGTCCGTGAAATGTATACCCCCCTCATACCCCATAGTATATAGTAAAACTGGGCTTTACAGGGGTATACCTGTTTTTCTAATTCGTGATCCAAAACATAGATTGTGGGTACGCGTTAGAACCGCCTCGGCCAGGCTTTTCTAACGTGTACCCACAATCAATGTTTTAAGCAAAAAGTATTAAAAATAACCATTTCTTGAAAAAATCTCTGTATATTGCATGGGCATGTTTTCGTAATGTACAAGGTTGCACATCACCAATATCACCCCAGAAATAATGCATTTTCAAATAAAAATGTCCACTAAAATAAACTGACCACTTAATCCAATTTCATTGCACCTGATATTCATAAATCATTAGCAAAACCTTACTAACTAGAATATTACAGTCTACTTTAAAAACATTAGAACTCAAAGAACACATTGCCTATCAATAAAGGCCAAATGTTAACTGCCTCCTCAACATTGTAAACAATCATATAAACCCTATCCTTTAATAAGATTATTAAAAATAACTGACCTTTTATCAAATATGTAAAATAGCACATACTATTTAATTGGTTCAAAAATATGAAAGAAACTATTTCAATTATCTAACATGTTCAACAAAGAACTGGCACGATTTAAATTCAATAGATACATTTGACTCAATATGCTTCCTAGGCACTGCAAAAGCTCCAAAGCTTTAGTAATGATTTGCTTGAGAAATGAGTTTGATTAAAAATGATTGCTGGGTTTATACGCTGTTCTATGCTACCTAGCAAAATTTTTCGCCTCCATATCACGTACGCTATAAAACAAGAAAATCAGAAACAGCAAAATACTTTACATACTACGAATCTAAAATAAAATTCTAAAAAATATTGTGGAATTTTTTTTTTCGACTTCTATGATGAAAAACTTGATGGTCTTTTTCAATCAAAACTTGATGGTCTTTTTCAATCTATATATTATACCTAATGTCTCTACTGTATTTTAGAATACACATTGTACCAACATGTCAGCATAAAACTAACATTTCTTTTTGTCTGTTGACTGAATTTATGTCACTACATCAGGAAAACATGCAATGTATACCCCCTTATACCCCACTTCTATATAGAAAAACTGGGTTATGCAGGGGTATACCTATTTTTCTTATTTTTGCTCCAAAACATAGATTGTGGGTACTCGTTAGAACCGCCTCGGCGAGGCGGTTCTAACGTGTACCCACAATCTATGTTTTGAGCAAAAATAAGAAAAATATCAAAAATTTTCTACTGAAATTTTTTATTTTCTACAACTTAAAAAATCTCTGTATATTACATGGGCAAGTTTTCGTAATGAATTTCTCAGTCATGAACGACTAGGAATGGAGAATCTGCTTCCTGGGTAATTAACCAGTACTGTGGAAAGCTTAAAGAGTCTTGCTCAAGGTCTGAACCCTAGACCTCTTGTCTGGTTTCTGGCGCTCTACCACTTAGCCATAGTGCTTCAAAAAACATTCTTCTTGATTATTTTCAAAAAAACTATTCAGAACACAAAAGAAACATGTACTGATAGGAAATCATAGCAACAGAACTTGAAGTTGTTGCTGTCAACACATTATCTTTTAACAGAGAAATCACAAAATAACATTATCGTATAGCCCCCATAATGAAATCCCCAAAAAGTTGTTCCCAATTAAAAGTATGTGTAGTTCCCAATAAAAAGTAGTTTCTGACTAAAAAAGTAGTTCCTAACAAAAAGTAGTTCCTCACCTTTGGGCATGTTGTTGCTCAGCTTCAGCGAGCTGAGCCTGTAGATTCTGTAGTTTCAAGGCAAGATCAGAGTTATCCTCTTCAACTCTCATCAAACTACGGTCAAGACTTGTCCTCTCCATCACTGATTTACTGGCTAACTCCTCAGATCTCAATTTTTCCCTCTCAACCTAGAAAACGAAATAATTTCAGAAAATGTGGAAAAAAAAAAAACAAAAAAAAAAACAGTGAAGTTTCAAGGCAAGAGTTATCATCTTCAACCTGCATCAAACTATGGCCAAGACTTGTCCTCTCCAAATTTTCTGGCTGAGTTGAACTTTTCATTCAGGATTCAATTTCTCAAGGAACTGAAGTATGAGAAATTTATGATACCGGTTGAAAACCAAATTTTTATCTTTTTTAGGGTTGAAGCTTAGCTTCAGTATAGTATCATTTTTGTGTGCAAATGCACATGTTAGCCAATATCTTTATTGTATGTAAGAGCTTGTGCATTGTTTTTTTATTTGGCCCAAAATATGGAATTATTTTCATAAAAAGTTAGCCACTTTCTAATCTGTAACATGACACTGAGCTTACAGTCCCAAATCTGAAAAATTGTTCATGATCAAATTGATCATATGAAATCTGAACACACACCACATACCTTATCAAGGGTCTTCTGCAAGGCCGTCTTGTCCTTGTCCAGCCTGATAGATTCTCTCTCCATCTCTCTCTTCTCCGTCTCCACGGCAGCAAGCGCCCTCTGGAGGGCCTGAACTCTCTCCTGGAGGCTTGTTTTGTCTACTGTAAGCTTCTGGATCTTCTGATTAAGCTCCTGCTCAGCTTCCTGTCTCTGGACAAGCATCTGGGGGATACAGATCGAGGAAATTAAGATGTAGAAAAAAAATCTCATTTTCAAACATACATGTGATATCTTCCGATCTTGTCGGGTTTTCCCAATTTTGGGCTTCCTAACCCGACGAGCCCAATAGGGCCCAAATCTCCCGATTTCAGTATTTGCATATCTCAATTTTTCGGCAATGTTCCATTTTTAATTTTGCGGTAATACAAGGTATGTGTTATTGATCATTGACCCGATAAATACCTTGGAGTAATTTAGGAGACAATGCAGAATAGATGACATGTCACTTTATTGGGTAATTGGCGAAGTGAGAAGGGATTAATGATGCAACAAATTGTCAGTCTTACAGGTAAAATGTAAACCGCTATTTTGATCAGAGTTCATCTTTAGAAAGATTAATGCGCCTTTAATTTGGAAGGCTTTGATAGAACATTGCCGATAATCTTAATAGGACAATAATAATGCGCCTTTAATTTGGAAGGCTTTGATAAAACATTGCCGATAATCTTAATAGGACAATTAATTATGATTGTCCTTTAAAGATTATCGGAAATTTTGAACACATGGGACCGATTTATCTTTCATTTTTGTGCATTTTTATCAGTCCGAGTAAAAACATTTATCGAACCAAAAAAAAAAGGCAAACTTTTTTCAGGGAAAAAATCGGAAAAATGTTTATTCACAATTTTCAGACGCAATATACCACTACTACACACGTGTCAACATGATAATTGCCCCTGTTAATTGCCTAGTTATCAAAACAATTTTCGCGGAAAAGTGTGAAAGTTACTGAAACGTGAGGACTGGTAACCTTGCGTTTTAATGTGTTGCATAAACATTGCAGTAATTTATGCAACACATGCTGATTGGCCCATTCTAACTAACGCGTGGGCGGAGCTTCTCAATAATCTACCGAAGCCGCTTTGACATTGTGCAATTTGCTGTAATATTATCCGTCTGTCATTTTAACAGTAACCATTTTCTGATTTTGAGCTCGGAGCCAAAATTAAATATTAAACTTCAGACAAATAGTGACCAGCAATAATTGGATGGTTGCGCGACGTCAAAAGATTAAGTTTAAAACAAACGCCATAAAGTTCCGAAAGATCAGATTGAACGGGTATTTCATACACATGAAATGCGTCGAACGTAGCGTTAGGCAAAAAGTCGGGTAAATTTTCCGACCTACAAACTATGGGAACGAAACGGGGGAGCAACTGCGTTATCGAACCAGAAAAATGCGGGGTACCCGCTAATAAAGTAAACATTGGAATTACAAAAACTTGAAACACACATTTCTGTGGAAAATGGAAAGAAATAAGTACGTTTTTCTACTTTTTTCTTTGTCTGTTTTATTTCAATACAATGAAATCTTTAAATTTTCTCGAATGGACGCTGATACAATGGACATAAAGTATGAAATAATAAACATCATTAGTTTTCGAGACTTCTTAGATACAGTTTTTACATGCATGTTGTATGTCCATGATGACATCATCACTTAGCTAGACCGATTTGAGAATTAAAATTTCCTCAGCTGTGATTATATTTAATTATGGAATTATTGGTTTGTTATAAAATTACCACCCATTAGCAAATTCATGAAGATATAAGGCAAATATAATGCATCTTTTGCAAAAAAATGGCAAAAAAATCTTCGCTTTTTAACCGCGATAAAATCTCCCTATTGAGACCCAATCTCCCTATTTCAAAACACAAATCTCCCTATTTGGGCAAAAGAAGATATCACATGTATGTTTTCAAATGAAGACATCAGGATAGTCTGCATCATGAATACCTCCATACATCCCCACTATTGTAAAATTGGGGGGTGTACTCAGGTGTATATATATATGTATTTTTTTTTTTTTTTTTGGTTCAAAATATTGATTGTGGGTACTATTTAGAGCCACCTCACATTTTATGTATGGAAATTTACCTTGTATTTTGAAAAATCACTGTTTATGGTAAATAAAAGAGTGAAAATGGTATCATAAAGTTTATAGTTTCTCATAATACAAAACTTACAGCATGTGAGGTCCTCATCTGTCCGTCAAGTTCAGCTCGCCGGACGTCAGCGTCACTCAGCTCATTCTGAATACCTTGGACACGTTCCAACAGGTTGTGGTTCTGCTTCTTAGCTTCATTCAAAGCTTGCCTGTAAGAAACAGGAAGAACAAAATTATCATATAAGGCTCTAATGTGTTTTCACAAGATTTTCGAAGAGAATGTTCTGAACAAACACTGTGAAAATCTGACCACTTTGCTCCTGGATGATATTGGTAGACCTATACAATTTGCCATTTTGTCGTCCTCTTTTGGAACTTGGAAGTGATTCCATATTTTAAGTCACCATTCTTCATTTTGCATTTGAGTGTCGGATACTTTGTTTTGTTTGGACTGTTTCTTTTAGTCCAAGTCAACAACTTTTCAGTCTTGTCAGGATGGAGCCACTCAACGAGACTTAGGGGCGCTAAGAAATTTCACCTGTAAGTTCTGTACTCAAAAATTCTTGTGCTTTAGTCTGTCACCACATAGCCACAATGCTCACCTTCGAAACACAGAAATTTAACTAATAATTTCAAGTCTATACCTTGTGGTATCGAGTCGTTCCTGCAATATTCTTCTATCATGTTCGCTGCTGGTGAGAGCTCTCTGTAACTGTGTGATTCTGTCCTCTAGTTCACTCATTTGGGCAGCATTGTCAGAGAGTGAGTGATTTAGTATGTTCACCTGTAAGAAAAGTACAGAAAAGTTGCTTCAGCGACTTTGAATGAACCATAAAAAACTAAGCCTTGACAGAATGAACATTAGCTGTATCTTTAATGCACCCGTCATTTGTGACCACTGCTCCCCCACCTACGGGGAAGGGCTGGGATTATGACTTTTCAGCTTTCAGTGCCCTGCTGTAAGCCCCACCCCCAGGGGGCAAACTGGAGGTCAAAACTTTGCTTTTTACCCCACCCTTAGCAATAGAAAATCACCTTTGGGTAAGGATCTTAATGTCAAAACCCTGTCATTTCCCCTGCACTGCGGGGACACTCGAAAAGTAATTGCCCCAGACTTTAGCCCAGCTATCCCCCATCCTTCCCCATAGGTGGGTGGTTGGGGGGGGGGGCAGTGGTTACAAATGACTGGTGCATAAGCCATTTCTCCCATTACATCTACGATTTCTCAGTTCTGATTGGTTTGGAAACATTAAGCTTCCATCTCATCAATAGCGAGAAAAACAAAGTCTGATAGAAAGCTTCCATCTCGTCAATAGCGAGAAAAACAAAGTCTGATAGAAAGCTTCCATCTCGTCAATAGCGAGAAAAACAAAGTCTGATAGAAAGCTTCCATCTCGTCAATAGCGAGAAAAACAAAGTCTGATAGAAAGCTTCCATCTCGTCAATAGCGAGAAAAACAAAGTCTGATAGAAAGCTTCCATCTCGTCAATAGCGAGAAAAACAAAGTCTGATAGAAAGCTTCCATCTCGTCAATAGCGAGAAAAACAAAGTATGATAGAAAGCTTTCATCTCGTCAATAGCGAAAAAAACAAAGTCTTATAGAAGCTATCAGAGAAACATTTACCTTTTCTTTCTGTTGACTTCCCTCCTCTTCAGTCTTGGTTAGAGCAGCACTCAGTCTGTCAATAGTCAGCTGTAGAGACTGGGCCTTGCCCTCCAGGTCCTGGATCTGTTTGGTCAACACTTCAGCCCTGTCTTGTAGAACCTGAAGTCAGATGAAATTTTCGTATAAATGATAGCTATTAATGTTAGAACCTGAAATTAAATGATTTTTAAATTAGTCAGACACATGCGTTCTGATATTTTTTTAGGCTTAATGACAATACTTGACAACATTACATACATATCATTATTTCATATATTCAGTTTTACGCCCCTTTCAAGCTCTTTTGAGACAGGCAAATCAGTAGGTGGTGCAAAAACTGAAGAACCCCTAGAAAAACCATAAGGCACTTCCATAAGAACTTGGCTTGCTTCACAGGCTCGAACCCACAACAGACACAGAAAAGAGATGATTAAGTGATCAAATGCAGTAATGAAATTAGCGCTCTTAACCACTCAGCGATGGAGGCCGACAATGTTTGAAATTAGGAGAGATTACCTGATTGTATGTGTTCAAAACAAACACAATATCGTCCCTCAAGCCCCAAAATGATGCACAGAGTTTGTTACTTGTCAAATTGTAGAACAATCTACAGAGGTATGCTTTTTTGTATCTTGATTACTGGTACTATTTGGCCACTTGGAGAGCTTTGATATAGACAAACAAAGTGTTCTGTTTAAATTTGCACTTGAAACCATGTCAAAGCATCACAGCCATAAAGAACAAATAAACTTGCCTGTTCTTTCTTTTCAAGAAAAGTAATCCTTGTTTCGGTAGCACTCAACACTTGCTCACTATTGGTATGTCTTAAATCTTCTCCATTAGCATCCCTATTAGACCTACTTAACTCTGTTTTATCACTCAACTCTTCTGACACCATAATCATTTTGAACTGATCATTGTGTATATGTTTAAACATGATGTCAAGTTTCCCATAATCTACATTCTTGCTCTCATCTCTATTCAATTCTTGCTTCATGTCAGATTTCACTGACTTCTCCCTGCTATATCTTTCTTCAACATAAAGATTGTTTGTTTTCTGACCTCTACTGTTTTCTGACCTTGAACTTTCAACTATTCTATGTTGACCTTCATATGACCTTGACCTTTGACCTTGATCTCTGGATGGAACCCAGTATTCCATTCCCGATTTTGAAGGCAAGTTATTGGATTCTTTTCTGTCACTTTCAGTAAAGTATGATTTACTTTGCTTTGCAAAAGATTTATTTGAATCTTCATGTTCACCACTTAGACCTTCTGACTTATAACCACTGGAACTAGCACCAACTTTAATGCTGTTGCTATGCAATTTGTCACAAAGTTCATATCTTTCTGAATCAGAAAAATCCTCTGTTTCAACACCATTCTTTTCACTATTTCTCCTTTCAGTATCTACTATACTTCTCACCCTATTTTTGTCAATTTTCAAATCAGTTCTAATAGCTTTATCATGTTTATCTGCACCTCCCTTATGTCCGCTAGACTTAACAACATGCCTTAAGTTTGAAACATTTTCTAGCATTCTTAAAGAGTGTTCATGGAATTCACTTAATGTCTGATAATCGGATAGCCCACTTTCCTCATAAAGACTTTCAATTTCACTCTTGTCAAAATGTTCTCCTTCAGTTACATCATCAGATAATGGATAAAACATAAGTTTGCTGTTTTGTTTAGTTCTTGATCTCTCACCATTATATGCCTGCACTTTTAAAAGGCCTTGTCTCGGATTTCTTAAATGTTCAATTTCTTCATGCTTACTTTTATTTCCATTTGATCTTTTTACATCAGATTTATGACTTCTTTTAGCATTTCCATTTAAACTGTGCCTTCTGGTTTGCAGTAATTCCCCATTTTTATTCTTGAAGGAATTAATGCCATTTAAAGAATGATGCCACTTGTGTGCCATTTCTAACTTTTACCAATTTCTAGTCATAGAAGCTTTAGAATTAGAACTTCTGGTAGAGAATATTTTTATTCATGTAGAACTCATTTTCTTATTGTCACCAACATTAACTAATCCAAAGTTTTTTAACACTCAATGGCTACTTTGAAAATTGTTACTTCAATTTTTGAATTTTGATGCTATTCCTCCACGTTATCAGCTAAATATGCACATAGTATCCAACCTCCACACCCACCCCTAACTGACAGAAGGGTTTTTTAATTATTAATCCTGACCATACTGTCATCTCATCTTAAGATATTGATCATTTTTGTCAGAGTCACATTTTCTTATTGATCAACAAGGTCTGATTCTTAATTTGATCAGTAATGAACTATGATACCTGTATGAAAATCATCATTTTTTTTTTCTTTTTCCAAATTTCTATTAATGCTCCATTTGATTTTCTTAACACCTTAATCATCTTGAATAAGCATGATCTATTCAGAAAACACAAATGTATATACCAACATTGATTTTGAATGCTGCTTGCATTTGAATTGAATAATATATTTAAAGTGAGGTGACTATGTGCATGTACTTTGATCAAATAAAAAGTTATTTTTCTCATCTTATACTTTGTGACAATATTGCAATACAGAATTCAATGAATTCAATGTAATATCATCTTGGGAAAGTTGAAACTGTAATTTCGTCTTTTACAAACAATGATATTGGTCATTAATTAACTGACTTCTTTAATTATTCAAGCAAAATCAATAGCACTGCAGCAGCTTGGTTGTACAAGGAAGTCTTTTTGTCTAGTGTTTATGTTACTTTGGTCATTGTTTTCTTCAAATGGTATGAACATTTTTCTAAAATTTTATTGGCCTTAATGTCGTAGATTTTATGGCTCTTGACACATTTCAGATCATAATAAGCATGGTCATTAGCCTTCCTACACTTTTCCTATAGGCACTTAACCGGTATGTAATGCACATTATTTTATATTTAACTGACAACTACTCTTATAGTATTCAGAATTAAACTGGCACTTCTAAAATTCCGAAAATATGTGTTTAAAATTCAAAAATAAAATTTAAATGCACCAAGTATGGTCGGCTGGATGGAAGTTTTACATCCCACTGAAAATCAAAGGTCCTGTGGAGGTAATACATGTTTAACATCTAATCTAAAATAGACTGGAGGAGCCAAGGTTGAAATATCAATGAATCCATCTTTTGATATACATGAAATTTGAAAAACATTTTACCGACCTGGTTTTCCGTATCCTTGTCATTCATGGCCAGTTTAAACCTCTGTAGTTCTCCCTCGGCGGATCTGCGAGCCAGCTCCAGCTTAGTGCAGCGGTTCTCGACATCCTCGAGAGCGATCCTCATATTCTTCTTGTCGTCCTCGAGCCGGGACTCGCTGCCACGCAGTTTATTGATTCTTTCCTGAAATTGACAGAATTTTTGATAACCTATCAACCGATACCAATCAAAGTGCTGAAGGTACTGATGCTTTTATAGGACATTTGCAGTTAGACAATTGTGCCATTCAGGAGTCAGTTTTGAAAGTCAATTAATCAATGAATACATTAATTCATCCATCTAATCAATCAATCAATCAATCAATCAATCAAAAGATTAATCAACCAAATGATTGATCAATCAAATGATTGATCAATCAAATACCTAATCAAGCTAGCAAACATTTCACTAATAAAAAAGATGTGTAGCAGACCAAGAGGTAATGCAAAAACTGTCAGTTCCAACAATCATTGTTTTGAGCAAAATTAAGAAAGAAAAAAATATCAAAATTGTTCAACACAAAATTTCATTTTTTTTCAGCAGTAAATTTCTTTTAATAATTCATGGTCATGTTTTAAGGACTCTCTTCACACATAAGTGAAAATTCCTCAACGTAGACATGCGCAGACTTGTGTTTTATAGCAAAAAGAGATTTTTTAATAGTTTGATTAATTGCTTTACACCCCTGTCAGCAGCTAATGCACAGACATGACCATAGCTGTTGACTGGGACGTATAGCAAAAAAGAAAACTAACAAAAACTATTTTTCGGAATTAAACACACGTCTATGTTGAGAAATTTTCGCTCATGTGTGACAAGGCCTTAAATGACTGATAAAACCAACAGACCTGCATCTGTCTCTTCTCGGACTCTCCGGCAGCTATAGATCTCTCAAGGTTACTAATCTTGTCAGCCATACCCTTACGTTCCCTCTCGTTACGGCGGATTGTCTCCTCTTGGAGCATGAGGGCAGTCTGGGCACTGGCGAGACGTCCATCGATGCCTCGCTTGTCTGAAATTATAGGAACATGAACATCTTTATAATGATTGTTGGTACATCATAGTACTGAGATTTCTTTTTTTCTTTTTTTTTCAGTTTTATGTCCCTTTCAAGATTATTTCAGCTCATATAAGATGGGCCAATCTGTGGGTGAAAAAACAACAAAAAAACAAGATTACTTTTTGAACACTTCTCCCCTAAAACTTCATGAAGTTCCGTGTGTGTGTGGGGGGGAGGGGGGGGGGGGTACAGGACAGATACGACCCGAAACATACAGTTCAATATGGCACAGCTTTTGCTTAAACACAGCGATGTCATGGCTTCCAAAAGATTATTTTCCTCATACGAGCATAACCTCATATTAAAGGTAACACAGTTTCTCTGGACCCCAAATATAGCATTATACATGTAGCATCATAATGAGACTGTACTGAAATTTGAGTTTTTATTTCTTTTCTATTTTCTTCTGTCTCCTATGTTCTTGACTTGTTCTTACATGTATCTTCCTAATAGTTAACCAATAAACAGTAATTATCTCAAGTGCCTTGTAATATTGAAACTTTGAATAAACAATTTACTTGAGGTTTTATGCTTAATTTGAAGAAGGTCTAAAGTTTCATGGTCAACTTTATTGGCTTTAAAAACTGATAAAATGTCAATGGATGTATATAATTGAGAAGAGGCATGAAAAGCCTGCTTTAGCTAGCATCAGGATGCATAACAGTATTTTTTTTCATGGCCCTAACAGTGTTGTACAATAATTTTGTATGTCTCGTACACCAAATTTTTAGATGTAGGCAAATAGTGTAGAATCTGAAAAGTCTGCCTTTAAAGAAGTGACTTCAATCAGGGACTATGTCATAGTCCTAGTTTTGAAAGCAAGCTTTTCCATCACATGGCCTTCCATTAGTAGTAACTTCAACAGCAAAGTGAAGTGTAGCTAAAGTGCTGGTCCCACTGAATCGATTGTGTAATCATTAGTTTTGTGATAAGACTGCGCATGCAAATTATGTAAAATGTTTTCTAACATGTTTATGCTTTCTTAATTTGCATATCGGGTCCAAAGAAATGACCCCCAAATTAATATTTAGACAATCGTATAGCGATCTTAAGAGCAGTGGGACCTGCTTAAATTATTTTCATTTTTATGTTTGTTCTAAGGTTTCTGATGCTCCTTACAACATAAAGACAATCAGATGACAAGTTATGCCATGACAGAAGGACAAATTAAATATTTATGTGATCAATATGAAGTCAATAATTAGCATGTAATTTTCTGCTTTTGCACTGATTGTTTAATCAATAAGTCACCAAGTTTACTTTAAAATGCAAGTGTTACATTTTTTTTTAATGGTGCAATATGGGCCCTCTTTCTTTTGAACATTTTACTATTTTAAAAATTTGTGAAATAAAAGTCATGCAAAAATCTCTGGATTTATAGTAGTTTTATAATCTTATTTCTTATCTTATTATCTTTCAGATTATAAAATGTTGGAAGTTATAAACTGTTTATAAATTTAAATTGCAAAAACATACTTGATCACCAAAGATTCAAATTAATGAACTTTCCATGCATTATCATTAACATTTTGGTATGCAAAACATAATTATGTTACAGCATCCAATGAAAACACAAGTTACAAACCTTCATCCTTCATATCATAGAAAGAGAACATCCGATTGGTTAATTCCTTTATTGCACTTGGAATTTCTATGTTTGGCAATGGCTTTTGTGGCATGTAAATTCTATAAGCCATTTTGAACACACACTGGTATTTTCTCTATATTGGAATTATATTGTTGCAAGAAAATACATGTATTATGTCAGTCTGTGCAGAAAGTTCACAGTCATGTTTAATAATGCTTACTGTTGAAGTTCAGATAAACAGAATATTGATACCATCTTGTTATGACCGTAGTTTCATAGCATTATTATCATACATGTAATGTTATCTCCCCATTTTCTCATCTAAATTCCTGTGGGTAACACTATTTTATCAGGCATTTGTAAAAGTTTTACAAACATTTCACCATTATAAGCCATAATAACCCCGTTTAAATGTACGATTACAATGGTTGGTAAATAAATTCTGACAATATACCCGACTCAAGTGTCAGCTTATTGAAGTTTCCATATTTCAAATCATTCAAAAATAAAATTATAGTACACTATATGAGCCCATTCATGAGATTTTGCAAACTTAAAGACACAGATCAGCTGCACAGTTACAGCACAGCTGATCAGTGTCATTATCAATGCTCAACAGACAGTGCAACCCTTTTTGACTCTAAATATCAAGTGTCATGCAGCTACCCCTTTTCTGTGACTGTACAGCCTGTTTGTGTAACATCTAGGTGTAAATCCAAAGACAGATTTTCTCACTCAGTGTCTATACATACATGAAAGCTTTGGTAATAGATTAAAACCAGGTAATGACAGTTTATGCCAGTCATTCCACAATACCTTAGTTGAAATGACAGGTACAGTAAAATACCAGACAAGTATGGGCATGCTTTTGGCCTTTTAAATGAAATGCGGGGAGAAATGAATACAGTTTTAAATGTAGATTTCAGCAAGATTTTTGCATGATAAGCAATTGCATTACTCTATATCGAAAGAGATAAGAATCTATTAAAATCTTTTGATAAACATTTTCTGAATATTCATTATATGCACCTGCATGTAAGTGCTACACCATGAATAAAAATGAGCAGCACATTAGAGAAATATCTTTAGGGATTCTTAAAGTAGATTAGTTGTCATGCAGCTGCACAGAAACTGTTATAAAGGGGCTGTGGTGTATTATAAAAGCACTTCATTGCCATGTATATTGAAACCTCTTTACCCTGTCTTTGGGGACACAAAAATAGACCATCTTCATTACACACCCAGTAAACTGCAAATTGATCACCCTTGGTAGTCAATGTAAAACAATTTGATTATTTCCTGTGGTCACCATGAATACCGTCATTAGATTTCGTGGGAATTGCAGGTAAAATATTTCTTGACTGAAGACCTATTTCAAAAATCAAAGAATGTCAGGATATCAGTTTTTTGCCTTTGTATGGGTTATTGTGTGGTCTTAAAGGATGTTGAAGACAAATGAGCCGCTGTGTGAGACAAGAACTCCACGGAGGTCGATATCGCACCTGCATCGGGCAAAGTCAATAGACCGTGAAATAAAGTTCAAGGGCACCGGGTCAAGGTGCGTGCTTGAAGGGCATGTCAAGGACAATTACTATGCAAGGTTTCAGACTCGCAGCTATCTCTGATGTCGAGAAAACCAAACTTTTGACGTAAAAATTTTCAAAGTCAGTGGACCGTGTATAGGTCAAGGGCACTGGGTTAAGGTGCGTGCTTGAAGGGTATGTCAAGGACAATTACTATGCAAGGTTTCAGACTTGCAGCTATCTCTGTCGAGAAAACCAAACTTCGACGTAAAAATTATCAAAGTAAGTGGACCGTGAAATATAGGTCAAGGGCACCGGGTTAAGGTGCGTGCTTGAAGGGTATGTCAAGGACAATTACTATGCAAGGTTTCTGACTCGCAGCTATCTCTGATGTCGAGAAAACCAAACTACGACGTAAAAATTTTCAAAGTCAGTGGACCGTGAAATATAGGTCAAAGGCACCGGGTTAAGGTGCGTGCTTGAAGTGTAAGTCAAGGACAATTACTACCCAAGGTTTCAGACTCGCAGCTATCTCTGATGTTGAGAAAACCAAACTTCGACGTAAATGTTGACAAAACTTCGACGTAAAAATTTTCAAAGTCAGTGGACCATGAAAAATAGGTCAAGGGCACCGGGTTAAGGTGCGTGCTTGAAGGGTATGTCAGGGACAATTACTATGCAAGGTTTCAGACTCGCAGCTATCTCTGATGTCGAGAAAACCAAACTTCAACGTAAATGTTGACGGACGGACGGATGGACGGACCAACGCACAGACGGAAGAACGAACGGACGGACAGAAATTTGGACTCCTATATCACACCCTGCTATAAGCAGGTGCGATAAAAACCGGTCTTCCGGGTTTCCAATCATGTTCGACATAAACCGGCCTGTACAATAACAAAGGCAGGCTAAAAGCTTGAAATTTTGGATGTAAGTATAGGAAGGATTGCACTATCTAGGTAGCAAAAACAAAAGCGCTGATCAGCTATGCAGCTATTTTATTTTTGCATAGTCAAAAATCCAGTTTTCTCATGACGAGGCTCAATCATTAAGCAAGCATTTGCAAGTGCAGAGAAAAAACATAACTTCAAACATTAATTGTTGACAGATCGAAGGAGATCTGTACTCCTATACCACATCCTTCTACAAAAAGATGTGATTTGTTTTTTAACAAATCAAGTCATAATGACGATCTTCTAGAATTCTGTAGCCGTGCCAGCCTGTTCTCTGTACTTTCACTCTCCTGCTCCCAATCCTTGTACTGTATACCAAGACTTCTTATCTAATACGCACACTCAAACATTCCCTCTCTCACTATCTTATTATGGACACTGTATTACTACAGAAACAATCTTTCTACAGACACTACAGACATAATGTGGACCTACCTTCCTCAACTTCACACATAGATTTCTGTAGCTGGGCCAGCCTGTTTTCAGTTCGTTCTCTCTCTTGCTCGAGTTCTTTGTACTGGATACCGAGATTTCTCATCTGACAAACAGCATCATCCTGCAAGAACGAACCACATTTTTGAGAGATTCATTGATTTTTTTTTTGATTTTTTTTTTTGATTTTTTTTTTGATTTTTTTTATTTTATTTTATTTTTTTTTTTTGTTGTTGTTGTTGTTGTTGTTGTTGTTGCTGTTTTGTGGTTTAACGTCACAGTCAACAATTTTTCAGACATGTCCAGATGGACCCACTACTATGGGGAATCAATATGTCTTGCTCCAGGACAAAAGTAGGATAAAAACCTATGTTGATCTCTCACATTGATGCTTTGGATAGCAGGATATAGATGATATTGGCTAAATAGAGCACACAAAGAAAGCAGGAGCATCCCACATGAATTTCCCAGATCCCATTGGTCAACTGTGACAGGTCAGTGTGGTAAGCACTACCTGTCAGTGACAATTACCGTCTCTGAAATGCAGAGCCTGATGCTCTACCATGAGGTAAATGTAATTATTTCTCTCTCATCGTTAGCAAACTGGGCCCAGTTGTTCAAAACTAACGATGTCGTTAGTTAACGTTTTGTTAAAATTTCAAACATTAATATTACAAATACACTGTTATTTTTTGTTGAAAAAATGTGAGAATCCTTTGCACTGCAAAAGATTCTCACATTTTTTCAACAAAAAATAACAGTGTATTTGTTACTTTAGCTGATATTCGCTTAACAAATTTATGTCTTAACGATATCATTAAGCTAACGATGCTTTGAACAACTGGATCCAGGATGACAACAGAACTGCATTTTGCCAAAATTAGAACTCAGTCTTCCAAGCTATGGCTAATTGCTCTGAAGATTATGGCCCATTGCCCTTAAGGTAATAAAAGTTAGCATATAACTTACCCTTTCTCTCTCAGCATTAGCCAGCTGGTTGACAAAATCTCTGAGAGCCATTCTGACAGCCTCGGGGTCAACATCAATGGCTGTGACCTGCATCTCCCGGGAAGGTGATAAGGAGCGCAAGATTCTGGATGGACTGGCAGTGCGCTCAGGTGAGCCGGTGCGGGGGATGGGGCTACCCCGGCCTTCTGTAGTGGTGGCATAGGTGTTGTCAAAACCTGGAATGATTGCAATTATTAGATGTGAGACTGAGTTTAATCTAATGAAAGGTGTGAAAATTGCACTACTACAAGAATTTTTAATAGCCTAAGAGAGAATCAGAAGTGAGACTTTAAAACTTTCTTTTAAAACCAGTATTCAAGTATGATGAATTACATATTAATTTAAGTTATTATCATATCTAGAAACAATACACCCACTTTTTCAGCTTTCTTATTACATTTTTAGTATGGCTAAGTACTAAAAGAGAGTCTGACTCTCGAACCGGCCTGCACAGTCACAGAAGCAGGCTAGAGGCTTGAAACTTTGGCTATAAGTAGAAGAGGAATTGTACTATCCGAGTAGCAAAAATGAAGGCGCTGATCAGCTTCGCAGTTACTGCGAAGCTGATCTGTGCCTTTGTTTTTGCATAGGCAAAAATCTGGTTTTCTGTCTACCTAAAACAGCCCCTATTACAGTAATTTACTGTACTTGCGTCACTTTTAACAATTCAGCAGATGCCTTAAAACAAAGGTCATTTATCATTATACAAACTTTCTTTACCTTTAGACGGAGATGTTGGTCTGGACCTCTTAGGGCTTGGGCTTCGTGACCTAATTGGACTCCTAGCTCGGGGCATCTCCTGTCTGAACCCAATTGTCCTCCTCAGACTTGACACAATACTATTCAGCTTAAACTCAATATCCCTCTTGACCCCCTCAAGCCTGGCTAGCTGAGCTTCAAGGGCATTTACTCTTCCATCTGACCCACTCAACTTCAGTCTTAGTTCGCCCGCCTCGGCGTTCAAATTCTCCAGCTGGATTTCTAGATTTCTCTTCTGGTCTTCCATACGTCTCTCCCCACGGCGGCTGTCCTCCAGTGCCATGTGATAGTCTTTTTCCTTGAGACGAGATTCCTCTTGTTGTTCAGCCATTTTACGTTGTAGGTTGTTCAGTTCCTTCCTCAGGGCTTCCCGGCTGGCCTCGCCCTCAACTACCTACAGGGGGAAAAATAGTCTCATAACAACACACTGTAGTTTCTACTTTTCTTGTGCTTTTATTTTTTTATTAAGAGTAAAAGTGGGGACCAGTCTTCAATGTATTCAATCTAATGTTTCAGAGAATAATTTTCAAATCCAAGCGGCTGGACTGCATGTTTGCTATTTGCATAACGTTTTGCCATAGGACTATTTTTTCATATTGTCAGTTCAATTTATGTATAATCTATGTCACCATTCGTTTACCTTTTTTTTTAACTTAATCAACGTCCTCAAGATTATTTCAGCTTATGTGAGATGGACCAATCAGAAGGTGGGGCGAAAACGGCAGAACCCAGAGGAAAAAACCACCTGGCACACCCGCAAGCAGAAGTTGGCTTGTCTCACATGTGCCCTGTGTGGGGCTGGAATCCACACAAGACACAGGTCACACAGCGGTGAGATGATCAAATGGTTGTGTGCTAATGAAATATCAGTGCTCTTAACCACTCTGCCACCATGGCCGCCAATTTTTAATTTGAAATCAACCTTTTCTAGTTTTACTGTTGCTAAATCTTACAATTTGTCAAGAAACAACAATCACCAACAACGATTTTGTTATTTAACATTGTATAAGCCCTCTTACAAACTGTATAATTACCTTCTGTTTCAAGTCAAATGAAATTCTCCTCGATTCATCTTCTTTTTCCTCATCTCTAGCCACTCTAGCCTGTAGATCCAGGACTTCTCGGCCCAGTTTACTTCTCTCGCTGTCGAGCTGTTTCACCTGTCGTCGGAGATCCTGGAGCTCGCGTCGGGCGTCGAGGCGAGCCTTCTCGACCTCTCTGAGCGAGGCTCGGAGATCTGTGGCTTCCTTGGTAACTCCAGCCTTCTGCTCATCTAAGACTGGAAATAATGTAGAATATATTGAGTTAACTGGGACAGATATTTTTGTTATTTGTACTGATAATTTTGCTATTGTTTTATTTGTGGTTTAAACAGCTCAGTCAACAGTTATTCAGTCATGTTGGGATGGAATATTCCAATTACATGTTTCTTTAAACTTAATTTTCAAACCAATTACAAAATTGAAAATCAGTTCTTTGACGGCTGTACATGTTTTTAATAAAATATTGAATCTACCCAAAGTTTGGAAGACATGCTATGGCAAAAAGAAAATTCGGATCCTAATATCAAGCAGTATTAACTTGCATTGCTCAGTGTCTTTTCAAGCCATTATCTGGGGTAAAAAATACAAATGTATCAGGTTTCACTTTTTACAAGTATCTGAAAACTTGTGGTATTTTAGGCCTTGATTACTTCACCTTCAATGGTGATTCTTGTCAAAACCCGCTGGGCAGACATCTGAACAAGGGTGTTAAATTCTCACTGGAATCAACGTGGCCACTTACTAGCACATTTCTGTCTGGTGTCTCCTAGGGCTCTGTTCAGTTCAATCTTATCTCCCTCATTCTTCTTAACTGTGGCTCGGAGCTCCTCCGCGGTTTTAGTGACGGCCTCTTTCTCATGAATCTCATCGTTGAGATTTCTCTTCAGTTCTACCATGTCCTTCCTCAATTGGTCCTTGGCTTCTTCACCTGGCCAATCAAAATGATGAAATCATGCAATATCCTTTGTGATTGGTCTATAATTTGACTTATTAGATTGGCAGATTTGTGTAAGAAGCAATCTCATTGGTTATACATGTATGTGTATGTTAACATCGTAAAAAGGTTTCTCTTCAGTTCTATCATGTCCTTTCTCAACTAGTCCTTGGCTTCTCCACCCGGCCAATCAAAATGATGTAATTATATAACAAGTCTCATGATTGGTGCATTATCTGACAAATTAGATGGACATTTTTGTGTAACAAGATAGTTTATTGGTTATATAAATAGGATAAAATTCAGTCTCAGCTTAGTTGGGCTGGGAATCTAAACACAAGAGGACCAATGGTCCTGTAAACGCTCACCTGTGAACTGGGATATGCGACCTAAGCTGACCTTGCCGTAAAATAGGTCAAGGCCATCCCAGGGTCATGATTTATACAAACTTTGTAGAGCTGTATTCATTGATGCTTCAGGCCAAGTTTCAAAATCAAAGGCCTTCTGGTTCTAAAGAAGATTTATAATGGTTTTTACTATTTATAGCCATGGCGCCATCTTGGTTACATGACCTGGACCATTTATATTAGCTTCACTCGCCTTTCCTAACGATGCTCCACATAAAGGTTTGGCTTTGATTGGCCAAGTGGTTTCAGAGAAGAAGATATTTGAATATTATGGTCGTATACATGTATATAGCCCGGGGGCAGGGGCAGACAACCCCCTGAGGACATTTTTTCCATAAACATAAATCTTCTGTCAATTTGCATATTCCCAGCAAGTTTCCCCCCATTTAATTATATTTTACTAACTTTCCCAATTCAAATGCATGGGCAACCTATGTTGGCCTTGCCATAAAATAGGTCAAGGTCATCCCAAGGTCATGATTTATATGTAGAGCTCCTCTCGCTGATGCTTCATGCCAAGTTTCAAAATCATAGGCCTTCTTGTTCTGGAGAAGATTTTTAAAGGTTTTTTGCTATTTATAGCCATGGTGGCCATCTTGGTCATGTGACCTTGACTATTTATATAAACTTTCATTATGGTAATATACATGTATATTGCCCCGGGCAGAGGGCAGACCTGCCCCTGGGGTCCTTTTTTTCAGAATCATAAATATTCAGTCCATTTGCCCATTTCTGTAAAGTTTTTCCCGTCAAATGACATTTTGACAATTTTCCCCATTCAAATGCATGGGCGACCTATGTTGACCTTGCCGTAAAATTGGTCAAGGTCATACCAGGGTCATGATTTATAAAAACTTTGTAGAGCTCCTACCCCTGATGCTTCATGCCAAGTTTCAAAGTCATAGGCCTTCTGGTTCTGAAGAAGAAGATTTTTAAAGATTTTTCCTATTCATAGCCATGGTGGCCATCTTGGTCATGTGACCTTGATTATTTATATTAACTTTCATTCCCCCATCCTAAGGATACTACATAAAAAATGTTGGCTTTGATTGGTTGAGCGGTTACTGAGAAAACTAAGTTTAACGTTTAATTTGTAAATGACCTTTGGCCAAGGTCAAGAAATGACCTTGACCTTTAATACTCACATCACTTCATTAGCTCAACATGATGTCTGTATCTACCAACTTTCAGGTCATGGGCTACAAAACTTCCTGAAAAATTCAATGTTTTCACTTTTTCCCATTGAAAAACCTATGTAACCAAAATTGACCTTGCCGTAAAATAGGTCAAGGTCAACCCAAGGTCATGATTTTTATAAACTATGATGGGCCAGAGTCCCTAATGCTACATACCAAGTTTCATTGAAATCGGTCCACCGGTTCCAGAGAAGAAGATTTTTTTTATGGTTTTTACCATATATGGGCATGGCGGCCATCTTGGTCATGTGACCTGGATCATTTATATAAACTTTTGTTCCCCCTTCCTAAGGATGCCACATGAAGTTTGGCTTTGATTGGCCCAGTGGTTTCAGAGGAGAAGATCTTTGAAGTTGTGGACGGACGACAGACCGACGCCGGACGCCGGAGCATGGCCATCCTATAAGATCACCTTGTGAGCCGAGCTAATAATGGGATCAATTTCTGATTTTTACATTCTGTTCAAGGGAGATAACCCACCTTCTCTGATCTTCCTGTTAGCCTCAATGAGGTCACGTCTGATATTGTCCCTTGTTTCCTCTACGAGTTTGAGTTGAACTTTCAACTCTGCGACCTCTCTCATGGCAGCCTCTCTCTGACGGTCAAGGTCACGGATTTGGTTGTTCAAGTTCTTGCATTCCTTCTCATGATTCTCACTGAAAAGGAGCAAAGCCAGATTTGAGTATAAATGTTCTACAGAACGACAGGATTGGGGATGGGCTACCTGCTGCATTATTTCAGTGAGTAACCCCATGACTTCAGTGCTCAAAAAGGTCTGAAGAAAAACACTGGTATAAACCAAAGTCCCCACCACACCAGGAGTAATTAAAAGGACAACAAATTAGTTTAATCTACAAAATATTGGTAGGAACAATGATTTTATCATCTTGGACGAAATCTATACTTGATTTACCATGTCTGCTCAAACTGTGATCTGAAGTTCTTCAGCTCCGACTGTAGTCCGTTGATATTGGTCCTGTCCTGTTCCTGTCGGGCCTGGGATTCACGCTTCAGTCTCTCATACTCTACATTGGCAGCAGCTAACTCCATGTTCAGGTTGTTGTTCTTTTCAGCAAGAGTGCTCTTCTCCTGCTCCAGCAGGGACATGGTCTAAAAATAGAAATGACCTCATGTTTAAAATACTGTACCATTAGTTTCTGATTTTTTTTTTTTTTTTTTGACAGATAGGTTCCGAAAATCTTGGACTACTCTTGATAGAGCTGTCTAAGTGTTTGAATTTTACTGTTATAAGGCGTTATTCTGGCATTGTCATTTGTTTTTCTTTATTCTTGCACACAATTATGCAGATCCAAATGGGGGATTAAAGGTCTGGATTCCACCCGGAAACTTGACCCCCTTATACAGAATCTGGATCTGCACTTGTTATCCTTAGTGAGGAGTTTTAATCAAAAGTAATACGGAAACTAGGAAACGAATGAGCCATGTCATGAGAAAACCAGATTTTTGTCTATGCGAAAACAAAGGCGCAGATCAGCTGTGCAGTAACTGCACAGCTGATCAGTGCCTTTGTTTTCGCTATTCGGATAATACAATTACTCTTCTTCCTAAATCTGAAATTTCAAGCTTTTTAAACCATCTTCTAGAGCTGCACAGGCCAGTTTGTGTCGGGCCTGGTCGGAAACTCAGAGACCGGTTCTCTCGCATCGCGGATCAAAATTACCTGATATAATTCATGTCTCTCCAGTATCTCCTGGGCAAAAGTGAAGCCCACTTTACAGGGCTTAGCATGATACACACTCATTTCTGGGCCCTCGTCTAAATCCTTCATTCAGGACTATGCACTATATCACAAATCAAGTACCCATCTTCATAATAAACTCCCTATTTTTTCTATTTTCAAACACACTTAAGTTCTGATCTCCTTTCATTCTCCCTCTTTCCCCTTTCTCCTTTTATACAAAGCCATAATTCCATGTAAATACTTTTTCTTATTGCACACTGTATGACCTAATTTTAGATTCAGCTCTTCTCCAAAGAATCAATCACAACTGATGTGCATTACACATATGCTCCCATGTTAGCCACAAACTTCGCAGATCACATAAAATTTTCTCATTTGTTGTTTTTCTCACTAAATTATTCACACAACTTGAATTTTATACGACATGCGTCATTATTTTATTGATCATGCATTACAAAAACTTCACTGATACCACTTTTCCCTATTCCGAAATAAAAAAAAAAAAATAACAAAAATTGGTGTTAATTCAACCACTACAGTATCTAAAAGGATTTTATTTTCATTCTTAAGACTTTATCAAAACTTTCACTTTTTAACAATGTATTTGCCTGACAGGTGTATTTTATACATTTATATGTCACTTAACATAAGAATACATGTGTTTATCAATGAATATTCTGTCTATTTTATGAAATATTAAATCCATTTTTGAATTCATAAATGGCCTGCAAATATTGACTATCATTTAGAAGAACTCATTTTGACCTTTTTTTCAATCCAAAATTCATTTTGACCTATGTAATGATACTTCACACGAATAGCGCCATGCCATGTGAAATAACCAATTTTGCTTTGCAGAAAAAAGACACTTAACTGATTATGATGAATCAAATGTTTTAAGCACCTTCATTTTTCTAAAATATAAAAGCATAATGCTTCTGTTCCTTAATATTATAAATAAAATTTATAGCCATTTCTATAACAACAACCCTGTTTGTACCGAAACTCCCAAAGGCAGGTAATCTAATGACACTGCTCATACAAAGGTTATCATGAATTAAATCCCTTTTCTGATAAACCATGAACCTATGTCAAGAATTTTCAGTTAAAATTCATATTCAGTATAATACTCATATCAGTCGTATATTAGCAAAATGATAATACACTACAAATCTCATTTATTTAAAGTTTTCATTTTATCTTTTTAATTCAAAACAGGCAAGGTCTTTTGTTAAATCATCTATTCAAACATTTCAACAGTATATGGGTCGCCTCATAAGAAACAAGCATTTAAGGCATATGCATAAAAGTAAGTTGGAAACTTTATGATTGTCTCCATTCTACATAAGACTAAGATCTTTCCAATTTTGTGTGAAATATTTAGACTTGGGCAAAAAGTGATGATTAAACAATAACTTGGCCTACAAAGCTGAACTTTTGGCCAATATTTCAGCCATCTCATGGGAAAGCCAATAATGTGGTTTTTGAACAGGTCCGACACAAACTGAGCTGTACAGCCACAGAAAACAGCTAGAAGCTTAAAATTACAAATTTAAATAGAAGAAGGATTGAACTATCGGAGTAGCAAAAACAAAGGTGCTGATCAGCTGTGCAGTTACTGCACAGCTGATCTGCATCTTTGTTTTCGCCTATGCAAATTGTTGGTTTTTTATCATAAGGCGGCTCATTTATTCAATATACAAGTTTTGTCCCTGGTACTTTAAGGACATAGATAATTAGTTTGAATAAAATGCCAAAGTTTTGTATCTACATGTAATTTAATTCGCTTTCAAAAGCCATACAGTCATTAGTTCTGGCTATAGAGTATAATTTTGTATGACAGTGGCGGATTTAGAGGGGGTTCAAGGGGTTCGCTCGAACCCCCCTCTGGAGCCAAATAATTTCATTTTCATGGAGAATTTCAAGACATTTTGTGTAAAATGAAGCAAACGAACCCCCCTTTTCCACATTTTAACCCCCTCTTCAGAAATCCTGGATCCGCCCCTGTATGAGTATACTACTTATTACATTTTAACGTCATATTTTAAGTTTCCCTTTACACATTATACTGACACTAAATACTTAGTTTTGGCCATAATTGTTTCTTGTTTATTTATTTATCATCTATTTACTTTTTTATGCAATATGCAATTTATATGGATCATACAAAATGTATTAAGATAAGACATATTTTTCATTGGTGACCAACTTTCAGGAAAATAAATTGCATGCGCAAATAAATGCTTTAATAACATTCAAGTTGGCCAACCCTAAGAAACCAAACTCATTCAAGTTAGCCCATATAAAATGTACTATTGATACATGTCACATTAATACTTTACAATAATCTTTAAAATGTTTTGATTCAATTGAACAGACACAATTCAAAACACAATTTAAATGAGCCATCCCATGGGAAAACCAACAATCTGCATAGGCAAAAACAAACAGGCAGATCAGCTTCGCGGTAACCCCGAAGCTGATCAGCGCCTTTGTCTTCGCTACACGGATAGTACAATTCCTCTTCTACTTAAATCCGAAATTTCAAGCTTCTAGCTTACTTCTGTGCTTGTACAGCTCGGTTTGTGTTGAACCTGTTCGGAAACTACATTGTTGGTTTTCCCACGAGGCGGCTCAAATATTTATTATAATTTCAACAATGAGCTACAGAAATAAACAATAACATCAATGTATTATGACATGGTTTACAAGCAATTTAGCACTATCATACACAATAAACTTGCATATATGTTACAAGCATGTATAATGGGAGATATTATCAAATATTTATACCCTGCTATCGCATTAAAGTTCAGATAATACTTTGATGCACATGACCTATTGTAAATACCACTGGAATTCAACTGATTGAACTATTGATTGAGTTTTGCGGCAACATTCTACAATATTCTAGCTCATTATTAATATGCGGAGTGAATTTTAAAATGCAAAAGATAAAGGCAAGATAGGGATCCACTTCAAGCACCCAATGTTATAAGCTTTTAGTGAATTTTAAAGTTGGTAATTCTGAATTTTTGTATGACAACAACACTCATGAATAAATGCATTGTCAAATTCCTCTACTACTATGCTTTACAATATAGCCTAAGCTCTATTGATTCATCAAGTGAGGCAAACCTACAATCCAACCTACATATTTCTCAGTCAGTATCTCTTTCTCTCATGGGATTGGACAATTAGTTCTCAAGCTCCTCCTTCTCTTTCTCATTCGAATCAAACACCATGTTACATTTTAAGTTCCGCCCACCTATCTAAATCAACCAATCAAATCAAATAGCCTGCTGCTTGTCATTTTCAGCCACAATGAGTGAGTTATCTCTTTCTCTCTCTGGAGATTGGACAGATGATTTTCATAGACCTCCATCTCTTTCTCAAATAGACCAATCAAACATCATGTTACATTATAAGTTCCTCCCACACATTTAAACCAACCAATCAAACCTGATAACCTACTGTTTGTCATTTTTAGCCATGAGGAGTGAGTTATTTTTTCTCTCTGGAGATTTGATGGCTGGTTTTCAAAATCCTCCTTTGCTTTCCCATACTGACCAATCAAACAGCATATTACATTATAAACTCCTCCCACACATTTAAACCAACCAATCAAACCTGATAACCTACTGTTTGTCATTTTTAGCCATGAGGAGTGAGTTATTTTTTTCTTTCTGGAGATTTGATGGCTGGTTTTCAAAATCCTCCTTTGCTTTCCCATACTGACCAATCAAACAGCATATTACATTATAAACTCTTCCCACCTATATAAACCTACCAATCACAACTTATTACCTGCTGCTTGTTATTTTCAGCCACGAGGAGTGAGTTATCTTTTCTATCCAGGGATTGGACAGCCGTTTTTCAAGCTTCTCCTTTTCTTCTCGAAACTGACCAATCAAATTTCTCTTTGCATTATAGCTCCTCCAACATATCTAAACCAACCAATCAAATTTACCTGTTGCTTGTCATTTTCAGCCATGAGGAGTGAATTGTCTCTTTCTCTCTGGAGATTGGACAGTTGGTTTTCAAGCTCCTCCTTTTCTTTCTCGTACTGTGCAATCAGATCTTCCTTCTCCATGGCATGTTGATGGAGGATGGACTCTCTGTTGTTCTCCATCTCATTTCTTTGCTGGTCCTTTAAATGAGTAAAATATATATTTAAATATCCGTGCAGTTGTTGTATGGAAGGCGTTTTGTTACCAACTTTAAATAGTGTCAGTTATACTACAGTCTTCATTCAACGTTTTTTTTTGCAAATCCTCACTGCATGTGGAGGCTTCCCTAAATATGGACAACATATTTAAACTCTGTTGCAGTTATTGCGTATGTTTAATGTCCCATGTATGCTAAAATCATATAGAGAAGGGACCTCAATTTAAAGTCTTGTCTAAAAGACTGGAAAAGCATCCCCCCCACATCCCCAGGTTTACAAGGTGAGAACAAGCAGCATCACCTTTATGTCAAGGATGCTTCTAAATACTTTACAGGGAATGCAGCAAACTAATCAAGCTTATTAAGATAATTAAAAACATCACACAAACAAGTCTGTGTAATGTATACCCCCTAACACCCAAAATTTATTCAGTATTCCTGGGGTATACAGGGGTATACGTGTACCCACAATCTACGTTTTGAGCAAAAATAAGAACTATAACAAAATTTATCAACGGAAAATTTTCAATTTTTACATCTCTAAAACATCTCTGTCTATTGCACGGATGTGTTTTCATAATGAAATGAGCCGCGTCTTGAGAAAACCGTAGTTTTGCCTAGGCGAAAACAAAGGTGCAGATCAGCTTGGCAGTAATTGTACAGCTGATCAGCGCCTTTGTTTTTGCTATACGGATAGTACAATCTCTCTTAAATCCAAAATTTCAAGCTTCTAGCCTACTTGACTGTACAGGCTGCTTTGTGTCAGACATGGTCAGAACCCAAATTGTTGGTTTTCTCATGCAAAGGCTCAAATTGTACCTTTTCTCTGGACAGCCTGTCCACATCCTCCTCATGAGCCTGTTTCTCCTGTGTCAGGGCAAGCTGCATGTCTCGCTCAAGCTGCGCCAGGCGTTTCTGTAACTCTTCCCGACCATGATCATACTTCTCAAGGTCAGCGTCTTTTTCCTTGACCAGACGATTGATCTCACCTTAAAAGATACAAATTGAAAATTCATGTAATTCTATGTAAAAAGATCCTGTGTAAGGGCTAGCTGGATGTACAGATACACATTACGAAAACTTGCTCATGCAATATAGAGATTTTTTGAGCTTTAAAAATTGAAAATTTTCAGGTGAAAAAAATTGACATTTTTCTTATGTTGGCTCAAAACATAGATTGTGGGTACACGTTAGAACCGCCTAACAGAGGTGGTTTTAACAAGTACCCACAATCTATGTTTTGGATTAAAAATAAGGAAAATAAGTATACCCCTGCATTACCCAGTTTGCTATATAAACGTGGGGTTCAAAGGGGTATACATAACACAGATATGTTTTCTTGATACAGAGTGCAATACTTTCTCTCCAAATTATTGTCAGTTCAAGGTAAGGGGTGGGGTGCCTGTGACTTTTCTAGTCTCTATGTTTCAAGATTTTTGAGGACTTCTACACTAGTCATTTGTGACCACTGCAATCCCCAGTCCAATGGAATAGCCAGTCATTGATTTTTGTCTGGCAACCCTCTACTGAAAGCTCCATTTAGCAAGAACAAAACAAATTATTTCCCTTCTTTGCCTATATAACACAATTTTCTTTAAATTCAGTTTAACATCCCTTTCAAGATTATTTCAGCTCATATGAGATGGGCCAATCAGTAGGTGGGTCAAAACGGGAGAGCCCCGAGAAAAAACACCTGGCACACCCGCAAGCAGAACTTGGCTCGTCTCACAGTGGCCAGTGCGGGGCTCGAACCCACACCAGACACAGCGGTGAAATGATCGAGTGATTAAGAAACAGCGCTCTTAACCGCTCGGCCACGGGGTTCGCTCCTTATATACTTAAGGAATTAAAATACGCAACACACTAAATTTCAATTTTAAGTATGTATTTGATGTATTGATGAAATCCTTTTTATGAAATGACATACTGACTGCTTTTTGCACGTGATGAAATGAGAAAACGTCATTTGATTGACAAAATTAACGACAAAACGTCAAAAACTATGAAAAACGCAAATTGTGACGTAAACGACGGGGCGAAGGGGAAGATGACAAATTCTTTGCATATGGGTTACGTGGGCGTCGACTTGATAATGTGCAATAAAGAGTATGATCATTGTTTACTTAGCTGCCGTCCAGTGTTGCGTTAAATCTTGATAACGGAATGCTGAAGTTTACAATAACGATAAATGAGTAAATAACGTCATTTGAATTATTCGATTTTGGCTATTTGTACCTAAACGGTATAAATCGAACCAACATACGACACGACGTGCTTTTTGTTCAACAGTGACGTCACATGTACCGTAGAAATGGATCATCGGAGCGTTTGTTTTGACGTTCGTTAAACAGAATATCACGGTATGTAAAGGAGCGAAACGAATTATATGCTTCGAGTAAACACTCGATTTACGCTCTGTAATCAAACTTTGGCAAATGATTATTTTTTAAATCAGAAAATTTGAAAAACATAATGACAGTCTTTAAAATGCAGTTTATTGGATTTTGACGTTAAAATGGACGTTTTATGGACGTCTGAAGTACAAAGATCATAATGTTTACGTAAATAATCATTTCATTGAATATAACGCATGCCGAAGGAAATTTTACTGGCTTTTGACTCATTTTTTCGATTGACGTTGGTGACGTTAAACGTCCCATAACATACCCAAATGTTACCAACTGATCAATGGTTACATGTGCAATCACTTTTAGGGGTTTTGGAAACAAAATATTGGTTTTGGTCTCAAATTTGACATTTACTGATCATGGTTACAGGGTGAGCTACTGTAGGTCAGTGTGGTTATGGGTACGCCATTAAGCATACGTAAGCGACATTGTGACTCAACCTGTTGCAATTTGACGTTTAGATATTGTTTTCATATAAGAGGCTTAGTTATACCACAGACTTGCATTACAAAGCATGTTTTTAGTAACCCAAAGTATTTGTTGCGTTTCTTTATTCCTTAAGTATATAACACAAATTAAGGATATCAACCCCAGCTGTTTTTCCACATTATTGTCAGCCCCGCTATTCCCCAGTCCTAAGGGAGCCAGGGATACAAATGACTGGTGCATTATGGTTCAAGATTTTCCTCACCTTTTACAGTGATGATGAAGTCCCTCCTTTTCCATTCACATTTCATACTCCAATGTGGAGTATGTTTCGGGGATATATCAATATCCATTTTAATAATTTACAATCAAACTTAGAAACCATTCTACCTTGTTACTTCCCTTCTCATAACATTTCACATTTCAGCCTGGGTGTGAGAAGAAAAATAACAATTTGGGTTCCGACCAGGTCCGACACAAACCGGGCTGTACAGTCACAGAAGATGGATAGAGGCTGGAAATTTTGGATTTAGGATTAAAATGAATTGTACTATCTGTGTAGCGAAAACAAAGGCCCTGATCAGCTTCACACTAATTGCGAAGCTGATCTGCGCCTTTGTTTTCACCTATGCAAACTGTTGGTTTTCTCATGCAGAGGCTCAGTTATAAACAACAAATGATCATTTTTAAAACCAAATTTCCAACAATGGCAGCACTAGGTTTCCTTTAAAACAACTGCATTCATTTTAAATCCCAAGACCAATGAATACAAAATAATCCAAAACCATCTTCAACAAGAATTTTATTTTAACCAAAAATCCTTTCTCCTATTCAATTAAGAAGAAATTCAATACCAAATTTTAAGCCCTTCAGAATTCTATTATAATACATCTCAACAATCTACCTAAAAGAAAACATAATAAGGTCAATGATATAATGGAAAGTAGAGATATCCTTTCTATTCGCAAAACCATGTAAAGGGAGACAATTGATGTATCCATCTTTAAAAAGCATTTCCCAAATAGGTATACCCAAGTGGTTGCCTACTACTTGTTAAGACTTTGTCACATATGTGAGCCACGATGCGAGAAAACCGGTCTTTGAGGTTTCCGACCAGGTCTGACACCAACCAGCCTGTACAGTCACAGAAGCAGGCTAAAAGCTTGAGATTTTGGATTTAAGAAGAAGAGAGACTGTAGTATCTGTGAAGCGAAAACAAAGGCGCTGATTAGCTGTGCAGTTACTGCACAGCTGATCTGCGACTTTGTTTTTGCCTAAGCAAAAAGTCTGGTTTTCTCATGGCGCGGCTCATGTATGATGCAACAAGTCTTGTTGTTCCTGGAACAGACCTAAGCAACAGTATAGACCATCTGTAATGATAAGATTGCTCCTGGGGTAGTCCAAAAAGGACCAGTTTCATCATGCCTATCTTTGTCGAGAAACCAAGTAACTTCTATGAATATCTATTCAGAAAATTTACCTTGCAGATTCTCTTTTCTAACCAGCAGGTCCTGATTCTCCACCTCGAGCTGGTTTTTACGAACTTCAAGTTGAGCGAGGCTCTGCTGAGCCTCATACAGATTGGCCTCCAATGATTCCTTGTCCATGCGTACCGCCGAAATCAGCTCGCTCTGTTGACGATTCTCACGCTCAGTTGCCGTAACCTGGACAACCAGTTCGCCCTTGTCCTGGGTGAGACGTTCTTTCTCCTTGTCTACACGTTGGAGTTGGGTCGAAATACGCTCGCAGTCCTTACGAGCTGATACCAACTCCTCCGCTAAAGCTTGCTTCTGTCTGGAGACCTAGAAATATCAGAGAAAATGTAATATGAGTGGCCATTTTATTTGACATTTATTGAACACACCTCATTTCATATGACATTTATTAAACACACCTCATTTCATATGTTTTTTATTGAACACACCTCATTTCATATGGTATTTATTGAAAACAACTCATATCATGACATTTATTAAACACCTCATTTCATATGGTATTTATTGCTTATGACATTTATTAAACACACCTCATTTCATATGACCCCCTTCCCCTACATTCTGAGTCATAACCAAGCTATACAATACATACTGTATTGAGTTGTTCCGTCACATCAGCTTTTTCTCTGTTAAGGACCATGATTTCATCTTCTAGCTGTTGTCTCGTCATCTCGCTGAGCTCCAGGGTCTGGTTCAAGCCTAAAAAACAAAAATAGGAAATACTTTATAACTGGTTCCGGGATTATAAAACTTTTTTATGCTCAACTCAGCTGAGCATGAAATTAAAATTCCTCATAAATACTGAAATAGCCCAAATTAATTTAAATTTTGGGTTTAGACCATCATAGCCAGTAATTTATCCTGCTAATAAATGTTAAAATGCCAACAATTGTTGGCATTTTAACATTTATGAGCAGGATAAATTTTAGTCTCAGCTGAGCTGAGCATGAAAAAAGTTTGATAACCTCGGGGCCTGGTCAGTCAAAGTGCATTAATCAAGCTCCTATCAAATGCTTATTAGCTCTTGTTCTAGAGTCTTTTCCTCCAAATACTACAACATTCACTCCTTAACCCCTTCTGCCTGTCCCCCAATCCTTCCCCAAGACAAAGTGTTTGTGTCTGTGTGGGCGGGGTGGGGGGGGGGGGCATTTTTCTGCATCCAGGTCTATGTTTTCTTGTTCCAGATTGACCAAAATCTTGTGGATACCTCTTGTTCAAGAGCCTGCCTGCCTCCTTTAACCCCACCACACCTCTACACAAGTTTAAGTATGTGACGTGACATAATTACCCATTTTCTCAGTATCCAAGTCCATTTTCTCTTGTTCCAGTTTGACCAGTTCTTCTCTGATACCAGTTCTCTCTTGTTCCAAAGCCTGTTTCTCTCCATACACTGCAGCCTTCTCTGCTTCCATCTACAAGTGAAAACAATGTTTTAGTGCCATGGATACTTATTGCTTCACAAACTGAAAATTCTGGGACAATCTCTTGTATCCATCAAGGGATATATATTTTATGAAAACCAGCTTTGGGTTCCTCATGATAGTAACAAAGTTTGCATGTGATCAAAATACCATCCGTAGCAAACATGCTATTCTATGAGATCATTTCTTCTTAATCTCAACTTGCCCTCGTCCCAAATTCAAAGCTTTTGTCATGATAAACTTGTTCAATTCTATCTTACCTTGCCCCAGACCCTCATTGAAAGCTTGGAACTTATAAAGTGAGTTCCTCAGCACTTCCTCCTTGGCACACAGCTTGATACCTCAAGACCCTCCCAACCCCACTTGACTGAAAACCATCCAATACTAACTTGCCTCGGCCCTCAGTTTGTAGATCTCCAGATGCCACTTCCCCACACTAAATCCTCCAAAAAATGTTAGAAAATATTATCAATACATACCTGCATAATAATCTTGTTCAACTCAATGACCCTCATTTAGAGCTTGCATCTTATGGAGCGAGTCCCTCAGTGCTGCCTCCTCGGCACAGCTTGATGACCTCAAGACCTACCCTCACCCCAAATGAAAGAAAAGTTTCAACACTAACCTGCATAAAGCTTTTGTCATGACAATCTTGTCCAATTCTATCTTATCTTGCCCCAGTCCCTCATTCAGAGCTTGCATCTTATGAAGCGAGTCCCTCAGTGCTGCCTCCTCGGCACACAACGACCTACCCTCACCCAAAATGAAAGGAAAGTGTCAACACCTACCTGCATAATTATCTTGTTCAACTCAATCTTGTCTTGTCCCAGTCCCTCATTCAGAGCTTGCATCTTATGGAGTGAGTCCCTCAGTGCAGCCTCCTCAGCCCTCAGTTTGTTGACCTCCAGTTCAAGCTCAGCCTTAACCATCTGGGACTTGGTGTGGGCCTCACCTGGAAAATACAGAGAATTTGTGAGAAAACCAGATTTACACCTATGCGAAAACAAAGATGCAGATCAGCTGTGCAGTAACTGCACAGCTGATCTGATCTGTGTCTTTGTTTTTGCTACATGGATAGTACAATCTCCTCTCCTACTTATACCAAAATTTTAAGATTCTTTCTTCTGAGACTGTACAGGCCAGTTTGTGTCAGACCTAATCAGAAACCCCAAAGACCTGTTTTCTGGCATCAAGGCATGAATATAAAGTAACCATTCTGAAAAATGTTACTACTAATGAAACTATTCTTACAATTGTCTTCATTAAGTGATACTACTTATGTTTGATAGCTTTGATGAATGACTCCTATACAGCCCTACACTGTCTTAATATGACTATCCAGTTGAAAAAGATATTAAAATCCTTGACTGTCTATGCATTATTTTTTCTCTACATCAATTATCTTACCAATTTAAGCTCTCTGCTGATCAGGAAATCCCTTATCCAAGAGAACTCTGTTCAAGGCCTCTTTGGTCAAAACTAGATCTTCCTTGAGACTAAAATTCATGAACCTGCCCCCTCCCACATTTTTAAAAAAAAATATCTTACCAACTTCTGCTCTCTGCTGATCAAGGACTTCCTTTTCTAGTGCCTCTTTGGTTGCTACTAATTCTTCTTTGAGGCTAGAATATTGGACTACCCCTCCCCTCAGCCCGAAGATTTATTTTCTCATCTATTCTCTGAAGATTAATCTTACCAATTTCTGCTCTCTGTTGATCTAGAACTTCCTTATCAAGCAGAGCTCTGTTAAGGGCCTCCTTGGTCGCAACTAGCTCTTCCTTGAGACTAGAATTCTTGTGCTCCTGTTGCTCAATGATTCTTTGACTGAAAAGAAACAGGATCGCTTGACAAAATTAGATTAAATGGCCATGCTATCAAGTCGGGACTTTTTAAAATAAGCTCTACTTTTCAAATTGTTCATTCCAATTTTTATACCATAATGCCAATCATTTCAGTCTGCTCTCTGGTGTTTTTTAAAAGAGGCATAATGCTTTGGTTGTGTAACAATTATTTGTCCATTGGTTCAAGTAATAGTTTATTTATTCTTTGCATACTTTCATTCATTCATTCATTCATTCATTCATTCATTCATTCATTCATTCATTCATTCATTCATTCATTCATTCATTCATTCATTCATTCATTCATCCATCCATCCATCCATCCATCCATCCATCCATCCACTCACTCACTCACTCACTCATTCATTCATTCATTCATTCATTCTTCCTTCCATCCATCCATCCATCCATCCATCCATCCATCCATCCATCCATCCATCCATCCATCCATCCATCCATCCATCCATCCATCCATCCATTTCTCTCTCTCCGTGTTATGTCATTCATTAATTCATTTCTCTTACCATCTGTCATTCTCCTTAATCTGTCTTTCCTTATCCTTGGTGATATCATCTTTCATATCCTCTAAATTATCTCTCTGTCTCTGCAGCTCCGTATTAGCAGCCTGGAGTTTTTCATTCTCGTGGTTCAAGTTCTCAATCTGTTCGTTCAGTTCTGCGCGGATCTTCTCCAGGTGTTGTTTCTCGGAGCTGGTGAGGCCTAGGGCGTTCTTGACACGATCTCTGTCACGGGTGGAGTCTTCACGATCACGTCTCCTGTAAATAGATAACTTTTATGTTGTATGATCTATGTGGTTGTGTGATAACAAACAACTTTTTTTACCAAATTTAACGTTAAAAACTCTGAACCTACATTGCTAATGAACCTCTAGAAACCAGAAAAGTAAGCATCTATGACATCTTCCACAGCTTTCCTGAAGATTATACCGTAAATTCAGAAATTTTCGCGGGACTTTTATTTCAGGAATTTCCTATTTCCAAATTATTTGCCAGGTCTTGGATTCACGAATGAGTAGTCTTGTAGTCTTTGTCTTATAGAGATTCTTTAAAAGCGAAAACCTTGAATTTGTGAGGCCTCAAATTCAGGAATATTCAGGAAAATTAAGTTCACAAGCTGATCAGCGGCTTTGTTTTCTCCACATAGACAGTACAATTACTCTTTTTTCTAAATCCAAAATTTCCAGCCTCTAGCCAGCTTCTGTGCTTTTACAGCTCGGCTTTTATCAGACCTGGTTGGAAACCCAAATTGTTGATTTTGCTAAAATATCTTACGAAATGTCCAGATCTTCCTTCAAGTTGAGTATCTGGAGTTCTAGTCTTCTCTTTTCATTCTCCGTGTCATCCAACATTTTCTTGGTAGAGGCATTGTGGTCTTTCTGAGCCGCCAGCTTTGCTCTCAATTCAGAAACCTGGAAAATAGACAGAATATCTAAATGTAAAACAAAGAATTGCGGCCCATCAAATAGGCAAACTGAGCTCCGACTCATATAAAACTGGTTAGAATATTTTTTTACAAACCTCTTGTTTTCTCATTGCTTACTTAGGTAAAATCTTTACCCTTAGTAACTTATAATTAAAACCACAACTTCTTGGTATATGTCTCAGTTGTTTGTTATGACAGTCTAAAAATGCTAGTGACCTGGACTCTGTCCGTGCTGATTTTGACTTTTAAGATTTTACATTGTAGGCGTAATTGGATACAGAGATAATCCTGATCAGACTGTTCCTTTATAAATCTGATCTATGTCTATACTTTTGCTTGAAGTGTCTGAAAATTTAGTAGAATTAAATGGTAATGAAATTCATAACATCTTTTTGTAATACCTGTAACTGCCTCTTGTTCAGAGCTGCCTGTACAGCAGAGAAAGTGGCGTCTGCAAATGCTGGTGACCTTGACCTTGCTAATGGCGACTTTGATCTCGCTCGCAGCAGTGACGACCTATCCCTGGATGGCGACTCTGACCGAGCTCGAGCGAGAACTTCGTCTGGTGCAACATCATCATCGGCGTCATTCAGGACTGATTCGGCAATGTTTCTGAGAGCATTATGCAGGGACTCCGTCTCATCCCGGATTTGTCGAGAGATTTCTGATTCCTGCAAGTCGGCGAAACTACGCTCTCCAGCCTTGAGTTCTAGGTGTTCAATGGCCTTGCGGAGATTTGACACTGTCTTGTCACGTTCCTCTACCTGGATCTTCAGTTTTTCGTTGGACATTGTTAGTTCGTTGACCCTAGAAAAAAGAATCATCTCAGTCATTCTACCATTTCAATCATCTTAAACTCAACAAAATTGAGCCCCTTCATGGGAAAACCAACAATGTGGTTTTTGAACAGGTCCGACACAAATCAGGCTGCACAGTCACAGAAGCAGGCTAGAAGCTTGAAATTTCGGATTTAAGAAGAAGAGTGAGTGTACTATCCGTGTAGGAAAAACGAAGGCGCTGATCAGCTTTGCAGTTACCGCGAAGTTGATCTGCGTCTTTGTTTTCGCATATGCAGATTGTTGGTTTTCTCATGAGGAGGCTCAAATGTTGGCAAACAAAATGAAAGTCTTTATGAGACCATCATGAACGTTTGTGGCCCTATCAATGAGCTTCCTCTTTAAATAAAGTCATTATTATTATTATTATATAATGTTGTTTTATCTCATGTAACAGTCTTGAAAAGTTTAGCTGTTTTATACTAGGAATTTTTCGTCTGAGCTGGATAATTTTCAAACAGAAGAAAAACTCATACCTTTACAATTACATACTGAGTTGTTTAAACTGGTAGATTTTGAAAGTATGTTATGTATATTAAATCAGAAATGATACACTGTGGATTGGTAGAAAGCTCACTATCTAAGTACTATGACAAAACCAACTAATAGGACATGGCACGCATCTATGTAGATTGCAAAGACAGATCAGAATGGACTGATAGCCATGCAAACCTGTCTTTGCCAGCTGCATATAAAGTAGTGCACAACAGTTTGGTTGGTTTTGATACTTTGTGACTTATTAGCAAACACAGTGCCATTACATGTTGGCTTCACTAACTACATGTACAGTGTATGATATATATGAGAGCTATTGTGAATCTAGCCATGTTACAAATTTTTGCAATGCAAGATCATGATCTTGAAGAAAATAATTCACTGTTGATTCTCTGGCTTTTTCATTGGCAAGAATTTTTTGTTTCTTTTTTCTCTCCTTTTTTCTGCTCTCTCTCTCTCTTTTCTTTTTAATTAGAAAATTCATGAGTTATCGAGACTTTGAAAGGCCTATTCTACTGTATATATAATAACAGCTGTGGAAAAAGCATGATTTGGTGTGGAGTAGAGTTCCTTACCTAGATGAATTGTTGAAACTTCTAATAGTACAAATGTATAAATATAAATGCTTAAGTACCAGGTACAAGAAAAGCACATGAAATACATAATTAAGTGCAAGGAAAAGAGTCTAGCCTTTGTTTGTGAAATAAGTTAAAGTTTTGACATTTTCTCAACCTTAAGTCAATTTGAATTGATTTCAGATTTTGAAATCTTGCCCCGAGGTTATAAAACTTTTTCAAGCTCAGCTGAGCTGAGCATGAAATTTCAACTGCTCATGAATGTTGAAATAGTCAAAAATTGTGGAAAATTCAGGTTCAAAACACAAAAACTAGTAATTTATCCTGCTCATAAATGTTAAAATGCCAACAATTGTTGGCATTTTAACATTTGTGAGCAGGATAAATTTTAGTCTCAGCTGAGTTGAGCATGAAAAAAGTTTTTAAAACCTTGGGCCAATCAAGTGAACATAATTTTCTTGTATTAACTTTCCATTATAGTAAAATGCATTGTGGGGAAAGATGTACCAGTATCCCCTGATTATTGATTCCATGCAATGGCATATATGGGTTATACCTAAATCCTTGACTGTGCTGTCAACCAAGTTAGTAATGCTTAACGTGAATGTAAACCATAAATAAATAGGAGCTTTTGATGTGCCATAATGGCAAATTAAATCAGGGATCTCAATTATGAAAACCGGTACCAATGGTCCATGCCTAAAGCAGATTTTTGCTTGTTTATGGTATACACGTAAGCTTAACTTCATAGACAGCACATTGGTAGTATCACTGGTATTACCCCTAAGATACCAAGAGACACATCTCAATATTTACCTGGCATTCAGTTCAGCACTGTGAGCATCATATCTGGCTTGGAGTTCGGCAATCTCCCGAGAACGCTCCCGGAGCTGGCTCTCCAGCGACATCCTTTCACCACGCTCACGATCCATCACAACCTAAAAATAGAAAATTTGTTGGCATGTTTTATGTCCCAGTAAACATTCAGTTCAGCACTACCAGCATCATATCTGGCCTGTTAGTTTGGCAATCGCACGAGATAGCTCTCGGAGCTAACACTCCAACGACATCATTTCACCTCACTCACAATCCAACACAACCTAAGAAGATATAAAGTTTCTTTGTACTGTATCTGGCCTTGAATTTGCCAATCTCCCAGGAATGCTCGTGGAGCTGACTCTCTAACAACATCTTCTCACCAGGCTCACGATATGTCACAACCCAAAGAGAGAAAAGAAATATTGTAGTTTTCCTAAATTTTCATTCATTAGATTACAAGATGATCCAATCCAAAGTAACTGGCTCGGGTCAGAAATTTCTTTCCAATCCTGTTTGTATGACCCCAATGGTGTGTGTGTTTCTGTTTATCATAGATTGCATAGGACCTCATATAACTTATGCACCATTCATTTGTAACCACTGCTCCCCCACCTATGGGGAAGGGCAGCAATTATGACTTTTCAGTTTCAGTGCCCTGCTATAAGCCCCACCCCAAGGGGGCAAACTGGAGGTTAAAACTTTGCTCTTTGCCCCACCCTTTGCAATAGAAAATCTCCCTGGGGAAAGGATCCTAATGTCAAAACCCCGTCATTTCCCCTGCACTGCAGGGACACTCGAAAAGTAATTGCCCCGTACTTTAGCCCGGCTATCCCCACCCTTCCCCATAGGTGTGTGTGTGGGGGGGGGGGGGGGGGGGGGGGGCAGTGGTTACAAATGACTGGTGCATAATGCATCATAAGTGTCAAGTGGATGATCTGGTAAGCTATTTTTAAAAGCTGAAATATATGTAATATCATTTTTTAATGACAAAAAACTTGTGAGATATATCCCTGCAATCAAAACTTAACATGGTTCATACACAACATGTTTATAAAATTGTACATTTACATTGTAACATTCTTGAAAATTACGCTTAATGATTATCCAGTCTTCCGATAATCTGTGAAAAAAATGTATACAAAGTTATTCGTCTGGAATTTCCTGCACTTTTCCTGTTTTCTGTCATGTTAGCAAAATCAATATCGCTTTGGATATTCTAAGAATTTCTATCAATAAGGAAAACACAGTCCACAATTTCCTATAAATCTAAATGTTTTTTTTTTAAAAGAAAACGATATGAAAATGTCTCAATGTGTTCAATTGGCAAAGAAGGCTGAGAAGAGCCTGTGTAAATTTGTGCCTTACGTATAAGAAGTGAAGCATACAATGTACTGACAAAATGTATTTACGGCACATTTCCAGAGGCAGGTTAGCAGTACTAAGTGCACATTCCTTTGATCACTTTATCATTCTGGCAAATGTTTTTCTTGAACCAGCAGATTTTTTTTTTGATTCAGCTTTACGTCCCTTTCAAGATTATTTCAGCACATATGAGACGGGCCAATCAGTAGGTTAGGCAAAAACGGGAGAACCCCGAGAAAAATGCCTGACACACCGGCAAGCAGAACTTGACTTGTCTCAAGTGGCCAGAGGGGGGCTCGAACCCACAACAGACAAAGCGGTGAGATGATGGAGTGATTAAGAACCAGCACTAGAGGAAGAATGGCCGTAAAAATAAATTCATGAAAGAAATGTGCCAGATGGGAGGTTCCATCGCGCGTAACGGTTTGCTTCTTTAAAATTTAGACATGCTATGGATCGAACTATCATACCCATTTATGGGAGGATCCATTGCGGGTGACGGGTCTGCTTCTTTAAAATTTAGACATGCTATGGATCGAACTATCATACCCATTTATGAGAGGATCCATTGCGGGTGACGGGTCTGCTTCTTTAAAATTTAGACATGCTATGGATCGAACTATCATACCCATTTATGGGAGGATCCATTGCGGGTGACGGTTTGCTTCTTTAAAATTTAGACATGCTATGGATCGAACTATCATGCCCATTTATGGGAGGATCCATTGTGGGTGACGGTTTGCTTCTTTAAAATTTAGACATGCTATGGATCGGACTATCATGCCCATTTATGGGAGGATCCATTGCGGGTGACGGTTTGCTTCTTTAAAATTTAGACATGCTATGGATCGGACTATCATGCCCATTTATGGGAGGATCCATTGCGGGTGACGGTTTGCTTCTTTAAAATTTAGACATGCTATGGATCGGACAATCATGCCCATTTATGGGAGGATCCATTGCGGGTGACGGTTTGCTTCTTTAAAATTTAGACATGCTATGGATCGGACTATCATGCCCATGTAAGCTAGATTGTTCATACATGTGAGCTGAACAATACATGTACAAGGTGGGGGTTTGATGACAAGGCTTATATCATTACAATATGCTTGAACTAAAATATGTAACTCTTCAGCAGATTAATTGTGTGTGGAATAAAAACCTAGTTTAATGTTACAATTTAAGGAATATCATTATAGGTCATAGTCAGTAAAAAACAGTATAATTTACATGGGGTATAATTATGCTATTGTATTAACGCTCATATATAAACCTCTTATCATATACATCTATTGACTTGTATGGAAGGATCTTCAATATAGAATTTATTCATGACAATTTTACCGGTGCAATACATTCTGTCATTATTTTATATTTTGTGATGAAGTTAATGTATATGAAATCAACACCAAACATAAGGTTCTTGAACATCCAAAGTTTAGGCAGTACATTATAATATACATAGTGCATAATTCTTTCTGATTATGCTCACATGAGAATTTGAAGCATTGCTGAGACAAAAAATCAATGCTGATTAACCCATATTTGAAGAATGGATTATCCCATTATCATTTGGATGAGCCCACTTTTGTTTTTAGGGGTGTTATGAGTGATTTTTAATTTTCATTCCATTTTTCGATGAAAATTTTCTAAGCAAACAGAATAGCCCCAGATGTTCTGGGGCTATGCTGTTTGCCTATGTCCCACAAAAAGGATGCCAGGCTTAAATGAGTTAAAGGAATATGCTCAAAAAGATTCTCGTTCATTTCAGGAGATAGTGGTCACAGAGACAAACATTTTGCTACCATTTTCATGAGAATCGCGTTTTTAAAGATATGGTCATTTTTACATTTAACAAGGGCTGACTATGGTGGTCGCCATTTTGTTTAGCTAGTCACGTGATTAAAAATGAAAAATACAAATTTACAGCATATGGCTCATTTTTTTCACTTGAAAATTGAAGAAGTTTGCTCCACTGAATGAAAGGAAAGTTATCTATCCACATACATTCTTTAATTTACATGGATATGACTAACATTTGAATTTTATTATTGTGAGGCAGTGACGTCATACCCCCACAGCCTCGTTTTGGACTCAAACCATCAAAATTTTCAAATATCTATAACCTGCTTACAACTTGTCTGATGAACTTTTACATAATGCTCAGCTACCTAAATTCTTTCTTATATTATGCAAAAATAAGTTTGTAATCCTTTACAAAATCTAATATTGATTTCTGTTTTCAAGAACTAAATAACCGATCTATTTCATATTAGCATTACAACTGTCAGAAAAAAGTTACTATATGGCAAATACTTTTATATTATCATTCATAAACAACCTTAATGACTGGATGGTTATTCTAATGGCAACCCTAAATAGTTATCAATTATCATCAAAATAATACAGTAATAACTCCATCAACTGACAGAACTTTACATACCACAATCAATCCACATACACAAATCTCTGAAAAAATGTTTCGTTTCTAAACAGTATATGGTAGCAAAATTAATAATTCTTACCCTGCTATGGTACATTATTCTAATTTTTTGTCTAAACTTTTAATCCAAATCCGCTTTACCCCTTCATAATTGAAAAAAAAAAACTTGAGATACAAGCCGCATACTAAGAAGCGAGCCAAACTTGAACCGAAAGCGCTATTGTTCCAAATTTCAATGTGTTACACCGTGACAATAGAGTTTAATAAGCTTATTTTGCTTAGTTTGCCAATATGAATAAATATTGGTGCCCAATAGTGTTTAGAATTTAACAATTGTATGAAAATTAACGGACATTGCATTGTATACAGTGGTTAATTTATATTGTTAAGGCTTTTTGATATACTGCAATTTAAGCCACACAGCGTGAAAACCAGATCGGACACAAACTGAATTGTACGACTTCAGAAGATGGCTAGAGGCTTGAAATTTTGTGTTTGGAAAGAAAGAAGGATGGCCCTATCTAAACAGCAAGATAAGAACTAATGGGGCTTTCCTCTAACTTATTTTTTGAAAATGAAAAATGTAAAAACTTCTCATTTCTTTGACATGATTATTTCGATGTTGACACCCTGATAAAATTACAAGACCCCTGTCCACAAGTAATTGTCAATAATTGTCAAAAATATTAAATAGTACTATAAAAATTAATATTTGACCTTTTATCATGAGTAAGGAAAATTGAGAATGGATTAATTGTCAATTTTAGTCTTATTTTATTGAGTTTCTTGTTATATCATGTTTCATATAGGTAATAAAGTTGAGCAGTTTATAAGTATATAGGTGGTTATTTTGTTTTGATTTAATGCTTTACATATACAGTTAACAGCTGTGGTTATGTCGGGACAGTCAGTGATCCTAGCCTCACTATTCCTGGGCAAGACTCCAAGGGACATGTTACCAGTACTAAGTGCATATTTCCTTCACCATTTAAGAAATGAATTTCATTTTTCTGGTGTTCATGGAGCTATGAACCGCAGTGGGTCGCGTGCAAAGTGAATGAACCCCGAAGAGGTTCATGTAAGCTTTGCTAGTGACCCACTGCGGTTCATAGCTCCATGAACAACAGAAAAATTAAACTCATTGCTTATATTTACTTTCATTTCTCTCTATCGCTGGTTGAAAAATCACCAAGGCGGTCACATTTACAAGCAAACAAAGAATCTACACACAGTGTGTGTTCAAACAGCGGAACGGAGTCGACGTTTACAACGTCCAATCAGATTGGCGAGATTCATGTTTTTGATGTCAAGTTTGGATTATGTCACGTCGTGTGACACAATGTTGTTCATGGAAGTATGAACACAGATGGACATCTAATGATTCATCTAAGGAGGTTTTAGAACAATGTAAATATTAACTGATGAACACACTTCTAGAATCAGCTGCGGAGGAAGGATAGCCATAGAAATACTTCATGACCCAATCTTTATTGAAGTATTATGATAGATGTGATGTCAATCTCAGGCCTGCTTCATCATAAGAGCTGCATCGTGATAAAACGGGATTATTGCCTATGCGAAAACAAAGGCGCAGATCAGCTTCGCAGTAACTGCGAAGCTGATCAGCGCCTTTGTTTTCGCTACTCGGATAGTACAATTCCTCTTCTACTTATAGCCACAATTTCAAGCATCTAGCCTGCTTCTGTAACTGTACAGGCCGATTTGTGTCGCACCTGGTTGGAAACCCCGAAGACCGGTTTTCTCGCGTCGCGGCTCATAAATTGCCCATGCTAACAACTCGGCTACCTCCTTTGCTGCTTCGATTGTATAATACACTTCGATTGTTTTCGTTTCAAGGATGTTCCTACTGTCTACATGCAGATTTATAACAGATGCTGAGTCAGTCATCAATAGATAAACTCACTAGTCCACATTCCACTATACTTCTGGGCCCAGTTGTTCAAAATTTACGATGTCGTTAGTTAACAATTTGCTAAAATTTCAAACATGAATATTACAAATACACTGTTATTTTTTGTTGAAAAAATGTGAGAATCCTTTGCATTGCAAAGGATTCTCACATTTTATCAACAAAAAATAACAGTGTATTTGCTTATGTAGTCGGCATTAACTTAACTAGTTGAGGTCTTAACGATGATGTTAAGCTAACAAAGTTTTGAACAACTGGCCCCTGTCCTCTATTCTACTTCAGTAATGACAGATTAGCACTAACAAGTTCCACTGAACTCAATGTCTCACAAATATGAGCCACCTCGTGGAAAAACCAACGTGGTTTCCGAACAGGTCTGACACAAACCGGCCTGTACAGCTACAGAAGCAGGCTAGAAGTTTGAAATTTTGGAGTTAAGTAGAGGAGGAATTGTACTATCCGAGTAGCGAAAACAAAGGCGCTGAACAGCTTCGCAGTTACTGCGAAGCTGATCTGCGCCTTTGTTTTCGCCTATGCAGATTGTTGGTTTTCCCATGTGGCGGCTCAAATTTCGATTTTTGTATGCAGCTTATAATTTCGTTATTTGAATATATTAACTGTGCCAACATTTTATATTCATTTGCAATATTAGAAAACAACCTATCAATCATGTGACCCATGCTACGCATCACGAGACACCTGAAGACGGCCAAAGTTGCAGATACATGTACACACATTTCAGTGATGATTTCACTCCACTGAAACAAGTCAGTCAGATTCAGAAGATAGGGTAATATGCAGATAAGAGCTGTGGCAGGACATAGCAGCTCACCTGACTTGTGCCTTGCCACTAAAACTATCAAGCTCTAATTTAAACGTCCAAGACCTTGACCGCAAGGTCACTCATATCGGTTGGGATGCTGCAACATATTAGACCAATATCAGACAAAAGGCATGGTGTCAACAATATGTTCAACAAAATTTTAGTTCTAAAAACTTAAACCAAAATTTTTATCATACAATTTCAAAGTCCATGACCTTGACCTCAAGGTCACTCACAAAGGTCACGATTGTACAGCATAAAACTTCAAACTAATATCTAACAGTAAACATAGTATCAACTAGATCCAAAAGTTATAGACTGATAAAACTTTAGCCAAAAAGTTCAACATTGAAGCAGTGTGGATGATGAAGACACCATGAGTGCAATAGGTCTTCCTGAACTTTTGTACAGGTGAGCTTAAAACTGTGAAACACCTGTAAGCAGAACTTAGCTTGTCTGATGTGGCCCAAGCCAAGATCATACCCAGTACAAAGACTGAGAATGGTTCTATAAGTGGCACACCTGAAGACGGCCAAAGTTGCAGATACATGTACACACATTTCAGTGATGATTTCACTCCACTGAAACAAGTCAGTCAGATTCAGAAGATAGGGTAATATGCAGATAAGAGCTGTGGCAGGACATAGCAGCTCACCTGACTTGTGCCTTGCCACTAAAACTATCAAGCTCTAATTTAAACGTCCAAGACCTTGACCGCAAGGTCACTCATATCGGTTGGGATGCTGCAACATATTAGACCAATATCAGACAAAAGGCATGGTGTCAACAATATGTTCAACAAAATTTTAGTTCTAAAAACTTAAACCAAAATTTTTATCATAAAATTTCAAAGTCCATGACCTTGACCTCAAGGTCACTCACAAAGGTCACGATTGTACAGCATAAAACTTCAAACTAATATCTAACAGTAAACATAGTATCAACTAGATCCAAAAGTTATAGACTGATAAAACTTTAGCCAAAAAGTTCAACATTGAAGCAGTGTGGATGATGAAGACACCATGAGTGCAATAGGTCTTCCTGAACTTTTGTACAGGTGAGCTTAAAACTGTGAAACACCTGTAAGCAGAACTTAGCTTGTCTGATGTGGCCCAAGCCAAGATCATACCCAGTACAAAGACTGAGAATGGTTCTATAAGTGGCACCTCTATATGCACAACTATTATGTATTTATCTTTTGAACCCTATCCTATTGTAACAGCATTTATGACAGTTTAACAAAAAGACATTTCATACCTGCTTGAACAATTGAACATTGGCATTCTAACAAAGTCCTATTTTGACTGCTAAGCATAAAATAAAGCATTATATGAATGAATCTGTGCAAGAGGACAATTTTTATTATTTGTTTTTTATAGGGACAAATATGGCTCTTGACTGTAAGTTCAATTCAGACCAAAGAAAACAGAACATTTTGACTTTTTTCATTGAGAAATGCTAAAATAACTTAAAACCATGAGTATAGAGCATGATACATACGCTTACATTATGATGTGTGCTTTAGTCAGGCAAAATGTTTCATCACCTAACAATTTACATGATTTTTAACAACTAAAATTTTCACCCTTGAAAGGAAAAATTCAAATCAACATTACCTGATAAGCAAATAATAATTAGCAATTTTACAGTAATTAGCTCTAAAGAATATAATATTTTTGTATGTTAATAATGAATGTCAACAACTGTTTAAACCAGTAACTCAGATAGCTTTGTCAACAAAATAGAATATAATACAGGCCTACCTCATTATAACCCTATCTTTGGGGTCTATGGAAACAGACAGTGTAATGAGAGAAACCATGTGAAAATGATGCTAACATGTCCATGTAATGTATACCCCTTAAATCCCACTTTTAAGTATTGAGTAAGGGTAGAAAGACCAGGCCCCGTGGTTAGGCATTTTAACATTTATAAGCAGGATAAATTACAGGCTCTGGATAAATTACAAGCTTTGGTGATCTAAACCTAAAACTTATTTGGGCTATTTTGTCATTTATGAGCAGTTTAAACTTCATGCTCAACTCAGCATGAAAAAAGTTTTATAACTTCGGGACCAGGAATTCAAGGAATTATATCTGGAATCCCTACCCAGACACCAGGCAGGAAAGAAATGACATCACAAGATACCACATAATTTTAACCACACACAAGAAGAGCAAGATGACTACTAAATAGGGGTGTTTTCATAATGTTAAATGAGCTGCCGTACCAGAAAACTAACAATCTGCATTTATGTGAAACCAAAGGCGCAGATCAGCTGTGCAGTAACTGCACAGCTGATCAGCGCCTTTATTTTTGCTATATGGATAGTATAATCCATCTTCTTCTTAAAGCCACGTTTCAAGCCTCTAGCCTGCTTCTATGACTATACAGGCTGGTTTTGTATCGGACCTAGTCGGAAAACTAAATTGTTGGTTTTCTTACCCTAAGGCTCACATAAAACTAACCTGACTTTCTGTATCAGCATTCCTGAGGTTGGCGTTGAGGTTGAGACAGGCCGACTGCATGCTGCGCGCGGTCTTGGTGAGATCTCCCCGCACGTGAGACAGGTCCCGCTCCGTGGCCGTCTTCAGCTCGCTGAAGTTACGACGGAAGGCTACCACAGCACGCCACAGGGAGAGAAGACGACTATGTTCGGCGCTGAAGTACTCGTTGAAACTCTGAAACATTACAAAAATGCGCCCATGTGATATACAGATTTTTCTGAAGATGTGAAAATTGAAAATTTTCAGAAGAATTTTTATCATATTTTTCATATTTATGCTCAAAACATAGATTGTGGGTACATGATAGAATTGCCTCGCCAAGGCGGTTCTAACGAGTACCCACAATCTATGTTTTGGAGCAAACATATACTCCTGCATACCCCAGTCTTGCTACATAAAAGTGGGGTTCATTTATTCAGTGCCAAGTCAAACTCAATTCAAATAACTTATGGAAAAGGTGATGATGAAGCAATCCACATTGAAAAGAATGAAATATCCAAAATATTTGGATTTCAAATACATGTACACAATTGTTTTAATCCTAATACAATTTGAAAAAAAAATCTACATACCAAAATGCAAACAGTATAACAAAGCTTGTAAACCTATTTTTTTTTTCAGTAATTCAGTCAGCTATTTTATATCTATCATTCTGAAAATTTGTGAAAGTTATGGCACCATAACCAGGTGTCCATGCCAAAAAAGTGATAAAAATTTACAACATACTTATATTTTCAATGTGCCTATATTGATTATTAGCCCTGTAGTTTTTGCCAAATAAACCTCTCAATCAAACTCTCTTACTGATAACCCCTGTTGAATGGTTACCCAATCTTAGCATAGTCATGTAGACTTGATATGCTTTATGCACTAGTCATTTGTAACCATAGCTCCCTAGCCCTGAGTGTAGTGAGGACTATGACTTTTAAGCTAAAAGCTATGCATTGTGGGGACAGTCATTAAGTAATACATGTACTGCTACTTTCCTCCACAATCTGTTAAATTTTTATTGCATTGCTCATATAGTGCAAGCCATGGGTAGTTTCCCCACAATGTCGTGGAAAATACCAAGGTAAATCCCCCACTCCATTACGAAAACTTGGCCATGCGATATACAAAGTTTTTTTGAGCTGTAAAAATTGAAAATTTTCATCTGAAAAATTTTGATATTTTTCTTATTTTTGCTCAAAACATAGATTGTGAGTACAAGTTAGAACTGCCTCAGCTAGAACCGCCTCGCTGAGGCGGTTCTAACGAGTACCCACAATCTATGTTTTGGAGCAAAAATAAGAAAAATAGGTATACCCCTGCATACCCCAGTTTAGCTATATAAAAGTGGGGTTTAAGGGTATATATTTCAGACGTTTTCCTGATGGAATGAATGGCAATGTTCATGATCGAACATGATATATTTTCTCTAAAGAAATGTGAAGGACATCAATGTAGCGTTTACCATTGAATCGGCGCATAAGAAAACAAACAATCTGCTTGTGCGAAAACAAAGGCGCAGATCAGCTGTGCAGTAACTGCACAGCTGATCAGCGCCTTTGTGTTTGCTACACGAATAGAACAATCTTCTTAATCTTCAATAGAACAATCTTCTTCTTAAATCAGATATCTCAAGCTTCTAGCTTGCTTCTGTGACTGTACAATCATTTGTGTCAGACCTAGTTGGAAACCCAAATTATTGGTTTTCTCATGCGAAGGCTCAATTACAAAACAGAGTCTCACATGGGTTATCTAGATACAACCAACGCGCTTGAACAGAACAAAAGCACATGAAATCAATAGAAACTTGTTTGATGTAAGTTCCTGTCTGGAAACAACTTACCATGAATGGATCACAATGTTCCATGTTAAGTTGTTCCCAGACAGTTATATGAGCCGCCTCGTGGGAAAACCAACAATCTGCATAGGCGAAAACAAAGGCGCAGATCAGCTTCGCGGTAACCGCGAAGCTGATCAGCGCCTTTGTTTTCGCTACTCGGATACTACAATCCCTCTACTTCCTAAATACGAAAATTCATGCTTCTAGCTGTCTTCTGTGCTTGTACAGCCCAGTTTGTGTCAGACCTGTTCGGAAACCACATTGTTGGTTTTCCCACGAGGTGGCTCATATACCTCCTATTGCTGTGCTTATTGATTTCTTTCTGCTTTAGTTGTTCTCAGTTGCATTGCTTGTCTCTGGCTAAACCATATGAGTCTACTGACAAAGCTTCCAAGCACGGTCAGAACCAGTCAGAACCCAGCATGCCGATTATTCTTGCTTACCTGTTCTTCATCCCGCCATTCATTTTCTTTGATCTCGAGATCCTCTCGAGCTCTCTGCCAATCAGCTGTCAGCTTGTGGATGTCCGCGGTCAGTGATTGGTTGGCAGCTGTCGCCTGGTCCAACTGCTCGCGCAGCATGGAATTCACATGGGCAAGGCTGGAGCTCCTAGAAATGATAAATGTGCATACAGATTAAAATTTAGCAAACTGACTAGTCAGAAAGAAATATTGTGTATGTAGAAGTGATAGGTATGATACACTTTGACAGAGTGCAGGCCTAGCATGATGATGATGATGATGATGATGATGATGATGATGATGATGATGATGATGATGATGATGATCAGCATGTAGTGTTGCATCAGTTTAGTAATCTTGAAAATACAATTCCTAACTCTCAATGCAATAGTTTTTATCAGGGCTAGATCAAACTTGACTTTTATTGATATACTTTAAAGGACCTGTCATTGGTATAACTTGATCCTTTGATGTGTTGTATTTTTGGGTGGGTCAGGTGGTTTTCAAAAGATTTATGCAATCAGTTTATTATCATATGTTTAAAGCTGATCTATAACATCATTTCCTTGCATGTCATTAAGTAAATTCTTTGTGATATGAAACTTTCTCAAGTTCGTTGAGACCTTGAGATTTTTTTATTATATTTGGGCATGGGCCCCGGGGCATGGGGTTGAGGTTGATGTCGTGGCTCAGCTGTTATATTTTATCTGTAACCTAAGCTATCAACTCTGTACACATTGATTAATGGCTGAAGTACATTATATAGCTCATTTCAATAGAGCCCAAAGTTTGAGTAAGCACCAAATTTCTCCCTCAAATAACATTAGCTATATATACATGCACATGTATATGCAAATTATATGTAAATTACCTTTGTTACTCCTCTCACTAGCTATATTATAAACATGAATATGCAACATATGCAAATTATATGCAAATTACCTCTGTTGCTCCTCCTCCAACTTGATTAATGCTGATTCAAGATCCATGTTGTGGTCAGACTCGGCCATGCGCAGTTTACTCTCAGCAGATTCTAGCTTCTCAATCTGGCTCTACAAGAACAATTACAAGTTTTTGTATTCAGACTTGGCAAATATTCATGAATATGCAAATTCTCTGCCATTGAAACAAAGCTTAGACAATGTTAGAAAGTAATGTGTACTATCATTTATGTAATATATGTAGCTTCACAATCTGGCTCTACAAGGCTAACATTTACAATTTTTTAGTGTTCAGAGTAACTGGAAATTATTGATTATTTTGCTAAAAATGTATTTGCATAATCATGAATATGCAAATTCTCTATCATTGAAAATATTTGAAGTAACAAGAGGACATAACACATTCTTCCTAGTTATGAAAAGACAAGTCTTGAACTATTCAGTTTAAATCAAAATTTCTCAATGTTTTAACACATTAATACGAGGGAAAATCCAAAATAACGTAAACTTTTGCTGTAGCTTCAATATACGTGGATAAATTTTAGAAAAATGTATATTGCGATAAATCAGAACATTCTTAGAACAAGATAAGATGAAACAATCACACATTTTATAAGTATCTGAACCACGCCGCGCCATTTTAAAACCATGGTGACGCATAGGCGGCGCACGCGAATTTTCGGTCCTGTCTTGGGTCATACCTGTCTTGATAAAATGTAAAATAGGCATGCGAATCGCGCCAAACTTAGTCCAGTAAAGGCTTGGGGTTTATTTAATACTGTGCATAAGTTTCAACAAGTTGGAGCAGTGCGTTTTTGAAATATCAATATCAAGTGTGCGCTTTTTCAGTGCATTTAACGTTAAAAACGTCGTCTCCAGATATTGCTAAAATCTATGCTATTACTAAACTTGCCGCGATTTTTGATAGCGCCAGCACAAAAACCGAAAATAACTAAATGTAGACATAACGGGAATATTCAGTGAATAAATCAGTTGTGTAAAAATATTCCCATTGTGATTCGGACGATAAAACAGCATAACAAAGATAGAAAAAGAAACAAAAATAACGCTCGTCAGTGGTGACGTAAATGCGTAATGCGCTGACCGCATGCAGACGGCTGGTGAATCGGTGATTTTGAAGCAATTTAAAGTAAGAATTTGTTTCAAGTTTTGGATAATGATGGGAAATTTGTAAAGTACAAAGCACAATAAGCAAAACATATTTTTTTCTATGGTACACGTTGAATTGATGGCCGTAAGCACTTAGAATGTGCTAATTTCAAAATGAATAAAACATCAATGGCGTTACGAAATCAAAGATGACGTGCGCCGGGTAGACCTTAGTGACCTTTTTGTTGTGACTGTAGATTTTTAACGGGTCGTTATTTTTGCTTGATATTTTGCCATGATATTCTAGACATAGTCCGATTTATGCTCAAGTTATTTTAAAAGCATTTGAATGAGTTGTATAGAAGCTACAGCAAAAGTCTACGTTATTTTGGATCATCCCCCGTATGTATGGATCATAACACTTTAATCCTAGATCAATATTTAAACTGACACCTTAATCCCAAGTAGCTGAAATCCTCTGAAGTAGCACTTGAAAAATCTGTGGATTCTTTATTTCTGATTTTTTACACAGATTTTCCAGTTATGATTATATAAAGTAATGAAATAATCCTGACTTTATCATGTCTGAAATTTCAGACAAATGTAAGCTGCAATATAAAGTTCCATATATACATGTACATGAAAAATTATTGATTTATAGCATTTTATGTAAAGAAATAGAGAGAAAAATGCTTTATTTGCTAGTCTTAAAGCTAGCAAACAATGTATTGTTTGAACACTCAAAAGAATTGTAATTCAAAATTTATATTACTTATTTACCAATGTGCGAAAAGCACAAGAGCACAAGATACCTATGGGACCATGTCAAATAATCGTTCCCTGTAAATATTCTGGATTAAAGTTATACAAATATTTTATGCTTGTTTTATTATTCATGTTCTTTATGTGGACATGTATGAAAGAAATAAACCATAATGTTTCTAAACATCATAACCGTATAAATGTTCCAAAGTTTGTTTTGTACAAGTCTTTCACTACTTGACAAGACACTTTTAGTCCCCATAGCATAAGGAACCATTAGCTTGGTCTTGAAAAGACTGAAAATTGTTGATTGAGGCTTTAAAAAGCTTGCCTGTACATTAAGGAACATACAGCCCCTTTCACTTGAGTTTGCCATTTGAGCATTTAGGTTTTATGTGTAAACAACGTAACTTTTTATTCTATGTTAGAACTGAAAGAGTGTTCCAGGTGCCAGGTGTTCTTTAAATCTATTCAGCATTTTTTTATCTTTAGGTAATGATGTCACTTCTTCTGATAAACATTGTAATTGTTTGGTTAAAGCACATTTTTATTTCAAAATTTTTTGCACAAGATATGCAATGCATATTAGGAACACACATTTTTTGAAATAGGATATGGACAAAAGCAGAATTTTATCAGAATTTTATACATTTTAGCAGTTACATGATCAAAATTCCACACAGTAAAATTTCACTTGAGTTTGCCCTTTTAAAGGTCATTTAGTTTGAAACTGTCACTCAAATCAGCAGATCAATTAAACCAGATGTCTTTGTGGGCAACATGGAAAGAAACTCGGATCTTCAGAACATATGGCCTTCTTGTGTAATGCAAATGCTCAAACAGCAAACTCGAGTGACAAGGGGCTGTAAATGTACTGGTGGGTAAAAGTATTGAGGCAAAAGAACAAAGTTCGAACTGACCTCTGCGCAATCCAAACTTCACTCTAAGTCCATCCCCCTTTTTCTCCGCAGATTAGAGACTTAGCCCTACTTAAATCTTACATATATATCACTTAAGGATATACCAAAACTAGTTTCAAATGCACAATAGGGTTCACACAATTCCTAATGGTCCCTATTATTTTGAGTCTTTGGCCGCCTTAAGTTACCTAATGTATATGCAAGACAACATAAATCTGCTTGTCAAACTTTGCATTCAAAGTTTCAAGTGTATCAGATAAATATGTCTTTTATTCTTGACTTTGAATGGGGGCAAACTTAGTTATCAGCTGGGGTCTTTAAATGCATGCATTAAAATTGCATTAACCACACTGAAATTTTTCAGAAAAAAAAAAAATCAAAACCAATTTAATGGCACCAATGCAATTACCAGTAGACTATCAACTGTTTCATTTTGCAATATCACATAAGGATAACATGTCCGTGAAATGTATACCCCCAATAGCCCCACTTTCACATAGAAAAAATGGGGTTTGCAGGGTGAAGCGAGGCGGTTCTAACATGTACCCACAGTGTATGTTCTGAGCAAGGCGGTTCTAACGTGTACCCACAGTGTATACTTTGAGCCAAAATATTAAAAAAACAAATTTTTTCCGATGACATTTTAATTTTTTTCCTTCCGAAAAAAATCCCTGTATACTGCATAGGCAAGTTTTCGTAATGAACTCGGCACTTTTGAGCATCTTCTTCAGAATCAGTTTTTGAGCTCATTTGCACTTGGCTAGACATTAAGTTTGCAGATATCTAAAGTAGAATTAACTTTATACCTATTGCATGTCATCATGTGGCAAATTCAAAGTTCTATGTGCCACCCCATCGCTAGGGTCAATGCACTCCAATTTAAGCTAAAGCCCGACATTGTTATTGTGTGTCCAGTTTTAACCTTCCAGGAATGGCTAAAATTGGGAGACCAAAAGACTGGAGAAGGCTTGGATTTCACTCATGACCCTCTAGGATAGAACACGGTATGAGCCTCGACGCGAGAAAACCGGTCTTCGGGGTTTCCGACCAGGTCCGACACAAACCGGCCTGTACAAGCTCAGAAAAGAGCTAGAAGCTTGAAATTTCGCATTTAAGTAGAAGAGGAATTGTACTATCCGAGTAGCGAAAACAAAGGCGCTGATCAGCTTCGCGGTTACCGCGAAGCTGATCTGCGCCTTTGTTTTCGCCTAGGCAAAAATCCGGTTTTCTCACGATGCGGCTCGTATAGCATGAATGTAAAACCAGGCTTTTACTTATCGTCTCCTAGAACATGTATTATCTTGATTTTCAATTTTTTCATTTTCTATTGCTCATATGCTGATAAGGCATAATAAATTACTTAAACAGTACAATAAGGATTTTACTAATTAAAATAATCTAATGGAATGAAATAAGGAAAAGGTTACTTACACTTACTTTTACTCCAAGACTTGCTAATTTTCCATATTAATTGTTACCAAGTACTTTTTACAAGTCCCTTAACTTTTTAATTCACCTTATACAAAAGTCAGACAATGGGTTAAGCCTGGCCAGATAAGTTCTGAATTTCTAAAAACTAACTATGGATATATTTGTTTATATCTTCATTAAAGCATATTTTGTGGGTACCAATTTCCATCGCCTCATCGAAGAGTTTCTGGCTAGTACCCACAGAATATAATTTTATGAAGAACCAACAAAAAATTTATTGAAATTTGTCTCAAGGTGCCTGTTTTTAAGGTCTACTATTAGATAGAGAAAAACTAAAACACCAATTGATTTTCATTATCGCATTTTTGAATGAAGTAAACCTCTTAGGTTTGACTAACAATAGTTTTACCAGCTTATCAGATAATATGAGCCTTCGCACCCGAAAACCAACAATCTGCATATGCGAAAGCAAAGGCGCAGACCAGCTTCGCGGTAACCGCGAAGCTGATCAGCGCCTTTGTTTTCGCTTCACAGATAGTACAAATCCGCTTCAACTTAAATCCAAAATTCCACGCTTCTTAAACCTGCTTCTGAGACTGTACAGGTTGTTATGTGTCAGACATGATCAAAACACAATTTGTTGGTTTTCTCATGCGAAGGCTCATATGAGTTTTATCGTGACAAAATCTACCTTAAAAAGTCTTTGACAATAGACATTGCAGATTTCAAATCAGCCTGTTCTGAAATTTAGTTCCAAAACCATAGTCTTAGTCTTTATTCCAGCTCTTGAACAAAGCAAGCAGCAATGGCAATTGATAATGGCGGTGACTGCATAGAGTATTTAGCCTCCTCCCCATGCATAACTTATATGAATCAATTTTGTCATGGTGTCCTCCAGGAATATTACAAAAGGGGGTCATAATTTTCACTCATTTTAACCTTCAATACTTTTGGTGATAATCTTCCTGATAAATAAATGTGAAAATAATTTCATATTTTCAATAAATATTTGAATGAGTGCAAGTGAAAAGAATCTTGTAATTCAACCAAAATTATTACTTCAACAGTTCAGTTTTAAACCTGGCATATTATATGAGCCGCATCGTGAGAAAACCGGATTTTTGCCTAGGCGAAAACAAAGGCGCAGATCAGCTTCGCGGTAACCGCGAAGCTGATCAGCGCCTTTGTTTTCGCTACACGGATAGTACAATTTCTCTTCTACTTAAATCCGAAATTGCAAGCTTCTAGCTCTTTTCTGAGCTTGTACAGGCCGGTTCGTGTCGGACTTGGTCGGAAACCCCGAAGACCGGTTTTCTCGCGTCGCAGCTCATATTCAAAAGATCAGTAAGGTCATGAAATAATTTTTAGCTGTTTCAATCTAATATCTCTAAAATAGCAGCTTCATGTTAGTAAGGTGAAAAACAGAGAAGAAATCCCAATGACTGAAATTTATTTCCCCTGCAAACCTTTGCTTGTAATTGAGCCTTCGCGTGAGAAAACAAACAATTTGGGTTTCGGACCAGGTCCGACACGAACCAGGCTGTATATGGACAAAAAAACGTTACAAATTTCGGATTTAAGAAGAAGAGGGATAGTGCTATCCTTGTAGCGAAAACAAAGACGATGATCAGCTTCGCAGTTACTGCGAAGCTGATCTGCGTCTTTGTTTTCGCATACGCAGATTGTTGGTTTTCCCAAGTGACCGCTCAATTATTATGACATGTCCATCAAGAGTTCTTCTCTGTTGCCAAGCAAAACCACAACAATAACGCAGGAAAGCAAGAAGAAAAGTGAAGAAATGAAATTCTAGAAAAAAAGCTAAAATGTGCTACTACACTACAAAAGGAAAGGTGAAAATCTCTGACTACATAAGGTCAAACTTTTTTGTGATCTTTTTCAGAACAAACAGCCCAAAGCAAGGATGGGTTCTGGGTTACAGGTTTTACCCATATTGCTCACTGGGTTACAGGTTTTACCCATGGTACTCACTGATCTCTCAAAGGTACTCCTGGGAGCAGGGGTCGAATGCAATGGCTCTGACTTCCTCAAGTCTGCATCAGCTTCTAATTCTGTGCATTTACGTTTGTACTGCAAAACCTAGGTTGACAAAAATGACCTGTGCTCAACAATAATGAATAAATGATAAGAGAATAGTGCAGCCTTCACACTGACCTACATTCATGATGAAGTGATGATTCCATAGTCCTGGCTGAAAGTAGGTCAAGGTCATTCATTTGTATTACTGATCAGCTGTTTTTTAAGAATCTCACAACAGATAAATCTGTCCTGGGATTCACTAGGCAAGTGGTCTTATAAACTGTTACCTGAGTGAAGACATACCCTCTAGTCAGAAAAAAAAGAACTGCATAAATGACCTTGACCTCTATAAGCTCAGTCTAAAAATAGCCACCACACACCATGTTGATTTCCTTCAGCCTCACAATGATCTTACCCGTTTGTCATGTTCGTAACGAGTTTTTAAATTGGTATAATCAAGTTCCAAGTCTTCATTTTTCTTCTTGTATTGAAGAACCTGTGCATAAGGTTAAAGGTTAAGCAGATTACATACATCTATAAAGAATTAGGACACAGTTTCAACGTGTTGCCTTTATCAAAATGCAAGAAGCACTATATTTCATATACATGTATTTTCATCATGACTATTAATATTATTCTGTTGTTTTCATAATATGATGACCAAATTAAAAATAGAAATCCAAGAAAAATCTAAATATTAAATAATTCACAAATTCACAGATTAGCTTGCATTCCCGACAAAGGTAAAAGGCAATATGTTGAAACCTAAGATAGCATACAAGAGCTACATATATTAAATGCTAGGACGATACATGGGACTAAGATTAAACATGGGCAAGTACACATGCTAAGGCAGCAGGCCCAAGGCCCTAAGGACCACAGGTCCATAATTTGTTGGTGCATGTGTTACCTTCAATACAGTCTCATGGTCACGGCTCACAAAATCTTTGTATCTTAGCGAGTCTTCGTATTCTGTACATTTTTTCTTGTATTGTAAAAGCTGGAGAAAAAATTGGCAATTAGAGATTTCTTTTTTTTATTTTAACAAAGAGATAGCCTGGCTTCTGGGTTTCCGACCAGGTCAGAATCCAACAAGATGGCACCATCAAAGACAATCAGACACAATTCATGTCAACATAATACTAAGAGATAAATTTAAACAAGTGTACATAAAGTAAACAGCCAATGATAATCAGGTCTAACAGGTCTGAAGAAATAAAATCATGGTAGCCATCTTGAATGCCATAATTTGAATTTTCATTGGCTGCCTATTATGCTTTGTAATGTGATTGGCTGAAAATATTTTTATGGCCTTAAGAAGTGATAACTAGAGAATGTGTTTATGAAACACTATGCCCCTCAGGTACCTCACCTTCATTGTGAAAATGTTTGAAAAATAACTTTGGGGGCATAATTATATCAATCAAAAGTGATGCAGACAGAAAGCACTCATCAGGAAAACATGTCCGTGCAATGAATACCCCCTTAAACCCCACTTTTATATAGCAAAACTGGGGTATGCAGGGGTAGGTCTATTTTTCTTATTTTTGCTCCAAAACATAGATTGTGGGTACTCGTTAGAACCGCCTCGCCGAGGCAGTTCTAACGTGTACCCACAATCTATGTTTTGAGCAAAAATAAGAAAAATATCAAAAACTTTCAGCTGAAAATTTTCATTTTTTTAAAGCTAAAAAAATCTCTGTTTATTGCATGGGCAAGTTTTCGTAATGTAAAATACTAGTGAGAATAATGTGCAAACAGCAAAAGTTTTGTTTGTTTTTTTAAATGCTTGAAATTGATGCCTTTTTAGGAAATTATACATGAAATCTTTGAAGTCAAATCCCAGATACGGTGAAAAGTGTACCAGCAAGTCCTTCATCATGCATCATGTTCATGCAAGACACATTTTCAAAGAAAGAAGTGCAAATTGTAATCAAAACAACAGACATTAGCTACCTGCCACATTGCAAGATATGCAAAGAACTAGAGTTATGACAATAATCTCATTCGCAACAGAATCAATCATTTAAATTTCCACAAAAAATAAGCAACTTAATTAAATATGAACCACCGCATGAGAAAACAAACAATTTACACAGTCGAAAACAAAGCCGCTGATCAACTGTGCAGTAACTGCACAGCTGATCAGTGCCTTTGTTTTCGCTGCATGGATAGTGCAATCCCTTCTTAAATCCGAAATTTCAAGCTTCTAGCCTGCTTCTGTGACTGTACAGGCTGGTTTGTGTTGGTTTTTTCATGCACAGGTTCATATTTCATTTTGGTTGGGCCATTTAGACAAAAGCAGTGACCCCACCAACCATGCAATCAGCCAAGAGTTTGATGCTCCACCACTGGGCCACCACTCTCACAGCATTTGTTTATAAGTGATATGCACTATATGCACTTATATAAGTCAAAATATTCCCCCTTTTAAGATTTTATAACTATTTTTGAGAATTATTAAAAGGCAGACAAGGGCCATAAATCTGCTGTAAATCTCTGTGAATGATCGCCAATTGTCACCAAAATGTGAAAAAGAAATTATACATTTCAACCTAATATGATCAATAAAGTGTTCAAGTTTAAAGTTAAATGCTCTTTAAAAACCATAATCCACGTTGTACTTTTTTGTTTTCTATGGGTTCAAAATCTGAAACTCTTTAATGAAAGATTTGTAATTCAACACTTATGTTTTAAACTATTCAGTCAGGGTAATTAAAAATTCTGGCACAATGAAAATAATTAAAAGACTTTTTTGTTGATTTGACAATTCGTACATACATGTAGATATCTGTGCCAAAATACTGAAACAGCAAAAATGCTCTTACATTTTTGCTTATTTCTTTGTAAAAACCTATGTCATGGGTACTCATTAGAATCACTTCTCCGAGTACCCACAACATAGGTTTTTATGAAAATATAATAACATTTATCTTCAAATTATCATCAAATTCTCCTCATTATCTAGTCATCTGCTCTTAAATCAATCAAGTATTCAGTCCAGAGTTATCTACCTTCACCTGCAAGAGAAAGGTTCTATAACTCCATGGTTATTCAATACCCAGTCCAGGGTTACCTACCTTTGCCTGTAGTTTCTGTACGAGCTGAGCCTGTCTCTGCTGCCCGTCCTGGTACGCCTGAAGCTTACGTTTGTACCCACTGTGCTCCTCTTCCAGTTTACGTCGGAGCTCGATGTTCTGCTGCATGAGGGACTTGGACGCTGAGTCGCCAGACTCGAGGCTATCACCTCTCAATGACTGCTCCAGCTGAAGTAGAAAAAAAAAAAAAATTTTGTATACAATTTTGTATAAAATGAATTTTTGAAATAGCACTAGAGTTACACTGTCAAGCCTGTGCAAGAAATGGGACACAATTTTTATGCTCTGGGTCTGCTGTTAAGACTCAGGTCCATCGAGTCAGATTGATTGGGTAACTGAGGCCATTTTTGGGGACGAAGTGGAGACTGGTTTAATACAAGATGATTTTCGAAGCCAGAGAAGCAGGAATCGGTTAATTGAATTATTTAAAAACCAACCCGAAGTATTTTATAAACTCTCTTAGCCGCATTCGCTGTCACTGTGAGCTATTCTCAGCCTTCAAATATGCAAGACCTGGTCCTTATTTTGCTTGTAATTTTAAATAGCACAGACAACATGTTCATTACTTCATGCGATTGTGCAAAGAGGCAGTGTTACATTTTAAATTCTAATACTGTATGTTTAAATGAGCAGCACAAACTTCTTTTATGCTCCTGACACAATGAGCTGTCAGAAATGCAATAACTTGCAAAACAAGTAGCCTTATTCAGCTATTTCTAAAACAATGCTACGTAATGGAAGATGTCCAAAACGTGATCATCAAGGAACATTTTCTACATACAAATGTGCCCATGTATATAATACTCTGCATATTACATAATACATGTATATTGAAGTTTAAAACAAAGATCTTTCCTTTTCTAAATGCTATGCTTCTATTATAAACTAACATGCCACTCAAGCTGTCACTTCAAAAGACAAATTTGTTTAAGACAAACATGCTGCCTAAAGTCAACATTATTTCTTTACATCCCAACTAAAATATGCATTTACAGTACAGTACCATTTTATTGATAATTTGATTTGTAATAATTAACCAATAAAAAATATTTTATTGAGGAAAAGCTAAAATTATAAAGCCAGCAACTAAAAATTTTTTAATACTACCTCTTCAGTATATATGTACACTAACTCTTTTAATGTTATAAATTTGAATGCAAACTAAACATGCTAAACAACACACATTGTTTATTTCTATTCTACTTATGTACATTTAAATAAAGCATGTCAAATGCATTCTTCAATGCAGCTATACAATGCTATATTATGCAGTATAAAATGAGCTGAGACATGAGAAAAACAGATTTTTGCCTATGCCAAAAAAAAGGCGCAGATCAGCTTCGCAGTTATCTGCGAAGCTGATCAGCGCTTTTGTTTTCGCTACAAGGATAGTACAATTTCTCTTCTTTTTAAATCCAAAATTTTAAACTTCTAACCATCTTCTGTAGGTACACTGGCCTGTTTATGTCAGACTCGGTACTGGGTTTCTCGCGTCACAGCTCAAATCATACAAGATTTTGCAGCAAAACAATGACTTATGGTATCACATCAATATTACAAAACATTTTTAACCAAACACTAAAAAGCTTTACACAACTATCTACATGTTCTGAAGAGTGTCATTATATTGCATGCAATAAAACGTTGTTCAGTTACATTCTAACACTTCAATACTTTGAGTACATGGTTGTGTATATAATTTAGTGCTTTGTACTCACATTTACCTTACAGGTACTCAGATTGGTACCTGTTGAGGTACCAGAACAGGTACCAGTTTCCTCTGTAGTACCATTTCTGGTACCTTCAATGTTTGTTGTACCCTCTGTGTTAGTTGTACCCTCCATGTTAGTTGTACCCTCCGCATTGGTTGTACCCTCATTGGCACATTGTGCAGTGCCGTTGGTTTCAACACCATTAGTGTAAACCCAGCGTGATTGCATATGATATGTTCTGCTTGAACTTGTTAGGGTACGGAGGGAGTGCTGTATGTACTGGTGAAATTTTAAGAAAAATTAGGTTATCCTTCATTATAAATGTCTGGTGCACAATTTTATCATGACAGACTTTAATTAATAAGACCAAGCAGAATCATGCAATTGGAAATGTGGATGACACTGTTTTCTTCTTTCTCTATGGCAAGGAAAAACATTAAACAAACTGTATGTGGCTGCATTTAAACAAGAACGCTTTGAAAACTTCTACTTGCAAACAGCCTAGAGGGCGGTCAAATGAAATGGCAATTCTTGTACAGAAGCTGACTACTATACAACAAACCAATATTCTAACATAACTTTAAGCCCTGAGTCAATAGTAATATTTAATAGTTTATATTTGCCTTTCCATAATTGGCCATTATAAGGATATAGGTTCATCAAAGTCACTTCGGTATCTTGTTATCTAAATATTAACAGGATTAAAAGTCGATAAACTGGTTAAACCTTTGGTCAAACATGGTCAACAGTCAATACAATAGATCAATTTCAAGAGCTACCTAAAGAGTTACAAGTTTCCAGAAAAACAGGGTGTGACCTTGAAATAATGGAAGCGACCTTGAAAGTTAAGCACAGTTATACAATTTATCTGACCCTCTTTTCCTAGGGCACCATGCTTCCTTAGGGGTTTCTAGTGTGATTTGAAACTTTTATTCCATTTTTCCATGAAATTCCTCTAAGCAAAAAGAATAGCCCTAGATGGGATGCTACATTCTGCGGCATCACATCTGGGGCAATACTGTTTGCCTACATCCCATATAAAAAGAACGCCAGGCTTAAATGACTAAATGTAAATCAGACAAGCTACCACATGACGCCTATAAATTTTGCCACCAAGAACATTCATTTATTTACTAACATCATTCACTCTTCTCCTGACAAGCCCTTGTTTTGGTCTATCATCTTCAGGCTCAGCTACAGCCCCCTCTTCATCCTCATGACCTTCACCTCCCTCATGACCTTCACCTTCTGAATCTGACCTTGACATTGACCCCTGTGACCTTGGTGTCCTTGGAGACAGAGAGGTCAAGGCCAATGGCGTGATCTTTGGAATATCAACTGCCGAGTCAGCAGATGATGATTCTTCACTAATTTTGTCCATTTTGGTTACGGATAATTATTCCAATCAAATTAAAATAGATCTAAATCTGTGACCTATCTTTTTATTGAACACCCTTAAAATCCATGACCTTCCTTACACCTTGAGATAAGCCTTGACATATTGAGCACTTTCTTGAATAATTCATTTAGCAAGAATTATACACTTAGTGATCCGTCCAAATGAGTTCCGAACCGTAATTTCCGAAACTTTCAAACTTGGATCGCTATGACCTGTCTTGGTTACATGCACTAAGCCATCAGTAATCTTAAAACTTCTCTTTTATCTTAGTTTCAAAGACAAACAGTTCGATTATATTGAACTTCAGTAAAATTTCAATTATCTTTTGTTAAATCAATACCGATTTGCTGATATGCTCAGAGATGCAATACAATTTCAGTCAACTCATCATTACTCGCAGAACTGAATTTCGATACATTCCAAAAATATAAGGAAACCTCCGAAAAACTTAAATATCATCAAAATCCACAATAAATGCCAATTGTCAACAATGTACACACCTTGAAACACAAGGAGGTCTCCAAGAGTTTTCAAGTCAGCCATCACATGAGAAAACCAACAATCTGCTTTTGTGAAAACTAAGACGCAGACAGCTGATCAGCATTTTTGTTTTCGCTTCATAGATAATTATTATACAATTCCTTGTCAGATCTTCTTATACCTGAAATTTCAAGCTTCTAACCTATTCTTATTTTACTATACAGGTCAGTTTGTGTCAGACCTGGTCAGGAACCCAAATTGTTGGTTTTCTCATGCATAGGCTCAAGTGTCAAACAAAATCAGACCTGATAAAGATTTAGGATACATGCATACATGCCTTAAAACAGAGGGATTTTCAAAGGAATTGATTTAACACAAATGAAGATTAAAATATGCTATACAAACACATTGTAACCTGATGAAAACTATCTGATGTTGGATATTTCATCGCCAAAACAATTAAATTTTCAAAACCAGTTTGCTCATAATAATGGGTATAGGCGTAGAACTCTGAGCCATTGCATGCAATAATGACATTTTTGGTCCCCCATACATGAATGTGTGTACTTAAAACTCCATGAAGACATGACATTTAACCTTGTTTATCCTGATTCTTGGCAACAGACAATGTGCTTCCATACTTTATGACTGTCAGCTATGGTGTTCACTGCTGAGACAACTTGCCTTGCAGAGCTGTTCTCAAGTTGTGCCAAAGCATTGATGGATGGCTAAAATAGGCACAATCATATTTACAGGGTTTTTTCTAATCTCAAAGAACCACTTCACTGAACGGTGGCCTCAAAATCAACAGCATAAAAGCCCATGGAAACAACATTCTCTGAATTTCCAAACAAATGATTCTAAGGCAGCAAATATTGACGTTACCATATAGCTATTGCATATTTATTTAGATAGCCTGGAACTATATATATATACAAACATGGGGCCAGTTTCAAATGGAGATTTTTTGGCAAAATTGACACTGGCTTTTCTTCATGCTAAGCCCATCATTGGTTTTTATTCCTTTTTCGATGATAAGGCCATGCCTACTATCCACAAATAAGAAATTTCAGTAAACAATTGAAATATATTATTGGTCTTATCTCAACTGTATATGATCAAAAGTAAATATATTAAACCTTTAAATGTGACATATTTCTGTACATCTGATTTATAACTTTCTTCCAAAATCTATCAGGCAATCATCACGAAAACATGTCTGTGTAATGTATACCCCCTTGAACCCCACTTTTATATAGCAAAACTGGGGTATGCAGGGGTATACCTATTTTTCTTATTTTTGCTCCAAAACATAGATTGTGGGTACTCGTTAGAACCGCCTTGGCGAGGCGGTTCTAACGTGTACCCACAATCTATGTTTTGAGGAAAATTAAGAAAAATATCAAAACTTTATTACTGAAAAGTTTCCTTTTTCACTACTTAAAAAACACTTTTTATTGCATGGGCAAGTTTTCGTATTGATCTCATGTTTGTTTGTTTTAGTAGTGACTTAAAACATCCCCATCAACATTCTTCAGCCAGATTGTGGGGATGTATCGAGCAAAAGTACACACATTTTTTTCTCTGTACAAGAAATTGATTGTACTTTTTGATACAAAATTTATGCACCAGTCATTTGTAGCCATACACCCAACACACCAATGTGGTGGGGTGTAGTACCGCCAGGCTAAATTTCATTTGAATTCTTAAAGTGAAGATTTCTAGAAGGGTGGGGCAAAGAGCATAGTTTTGACCTGTAGTATGGGGTGGAGCTTATGCACCAGTCATTTGTAACCACGCCCCGGGGGATAGCCGGGCTAAAGTATGGGGCAATTTCTTTATTGATGTCCCGGCAGTGCAGGGGCAATAATGGGGTTTTGATATTAAGATCCTTACCCAAGGGAGATTTTTCTATTGTGGAGGGCAGGGCAAAGAGCATGGTTTTGCCATCCAGTCTGTCCCTGGGGGTGGGGTCTATAGCAGGGCCTTGGGAACTGAAAAGTCATAATCCCCACCCTTCCCCGTAGGTGGGGGAGCCGTGGTTACAAATGACTGGTGCATTATAGCGAGCACTAAAAATTCAAAAGTCAAAATCCCTGCTACGAGTCAAAGGTGGAGAGCCATGGTTACAACTCACTGAATTAAAACCAGAGGACCATTGGTCCTGAAATCGCTCACCTGAGATTCGGTCTTGCATGACCGTTAGCTAAGGTCATGTCGGTCAATGTAAAAAGTAAACTTGACCTCTAATACTCAAATAATTAATGAAAATTTACCTTTTTTGGGGCCCCAGCAACTAATCAAAATAAGGTGTATTAGGGCAAAAGTAATACAAGACAGCAAAAACTGGCAATTTTCACTTTTTTCCATTATAAGTCTATGGGAAGCATAAGTTGCCATAGCAACCAGAGTCCTTATCCGATCAAAACAAAAAACACAATTATTCTTTCCCCCTACCTGTAGATGGTGTATGTGTAATATGAGAACAATCGGCCCAGCGGTTTCAGAGAAGAAGATCTTTGAAATTGTGGACGACGACGGACGGACGACGGACGGACGACGGACCAGTCCGAGCATGGGTATACTATAAGCTCACCTATGAGCCTTCGGCTCAGGTGAGCTAATAAAACATAGAGGACTACTAAAAAAACATTTCTGCAAAATCTCCAGTGAGACTGCAGAAATAGCAAATTTTCACTTTTCCCCATTATTTATAAGTCTGTGGAAACTGAAAGTAGCCATAGCAAACAGAGTTCTTATCTGACTGGAACGAAAAACATTTTTTTTGTAGAGGCTAATGCCAGGAACATGTATGCAAAGTATCAGCTTCATAAAGCAAACAGTTTCTGAGAAGAAGATTTTTAAAGATTTTTTTCGAAAATTTGCCCTTTTTGGGGCCCCAGCAACCAATCAAAATAAGCGATCATGATGAAGGTCATCTGAAACGTAGTGCATTACTCAATAAACATTTCTCTAAAAATAAAAATGAGACTACAGAAATAGCAAATTTTCACTTTTCCCATTATAAGTCTATGGAAACTGAAAGTTGCCATAGCAACCAGAGTTCTTATCTGACTGAAACAAAACCAACTTTTTTTGTAGAGGCTAATGCCAGGAACATGTATGCAAAGTATCAGCTTCATAAAGCAAACAGTGTCTGAGAAGAAGATTTTTAAAGATTTTTTTCGAAAATTTGCCCTTTTTGGGGCCCCACCAACCAATCAAACTAAGCGATCAGGATGAAGGTCATCTGAAACGTAGTCCATTACTCAATAAACATTTCTCTAAAAATAAAATTCAAATATCTCCAATGAGACTGCAGAAATAGCAAATTTTCACTTTTCTAATTATAAGTCTACGGAAACTGAAAGTTGCCAAAGCAACCAGAGTTCTTATCTGACTGGAACAAAAAACAACTTTTTTTGTATAGGCTAATGCCAGGAACATGTATGCAAAGTATCAACTTCATAAAGCAAACAGTTTCTGAGAAGAAGATTTTTAAAGATTTTCTTTTGAAAATTTGCCCTTTTTGGGGCCCCATAACCAATCAAAATAAGAGATCAGGATGAAGGTCATCTGAAACGTAGTGCATTACTCAATAAACATTTCTCTAAAGATAAAATTCGAATATCTCCAATGAGACTGCAGAAATAGCAAATTTTCACTTTTCTAATTATAAGTCTATGGAAACTGAAAGTTGCCATAGCAACCAGAGTTCTTGTCCGACTGAAACAAAAAATAATTGTTTTGTAGAGGCTAATACCAGGAACATGTATGCAAAGTATCAGCATCATAAAGCAAACAGTTTCTGAGGAGAAAATTTTTAAAGATTTTTTCGAAAATTTGTCCTTTTTGGGGCCCCAGCAACCAATCAAAATAAGCGATCAGGATGAAGGTCATCTGAAACGTAGAGCACTACTCAATAAACATTTCTCTAAAAATAAAACTCAAATATCTCCAATGAGAAAGCAAAAATTTGCAATTTCCACTTTTTTCCATTATAAGTCTATGGGATGTATAAGTTGCCATGGCAACCAGAGAATTCTTATCCGATCTGAACAAAAAACAACAATTTTGGTTCCCCCCTCCTGTGGATGCTTTATGCCAAATATCAAAGTTTTGGCCACACAGCTTCAGAGGAGATGTCATTTGAAATTGTGGACGACGGACGACGACAGACGGACAACAGATACCTACCTATCCTATAAGCTCACCTTTGAGCCTTCGGCTCAGGTGAGCTAAAAACCTGCTGAGCCAGCTCAAATACTGAGCCCTATGTTGCTTAGTGCAAGCAATGAAACTTCTTTACATACATGTAATATATATGTAGAGACTTATTAAATATGTATTAAATGTTGTAACACTATTCAAGTGAAACACTACATGAAAGGATTTACAAAAGAGGGCAAATTAAATATGCTATTTAGGCTTGTTTCTAGAATATCACAGTTTTAAAAAACTTTTTTGTTCTGGTAATAAGAAACCAATCAAACAAAACATGGCATTTAAACTGATAGTATTACACAATTGCATAGCATAAATAGAGGATTTTACATGAGTGGTCATTTCATATGAAATTTATTAAACAAGCTTTTGGTAAGTTTAATAAATTTCATATGAAATGACCATGAGAGTAAGATTCATTTTATCATATGACTTTTGAAATATGATTTTATTGCCTTCAAAATGGACATATTTTAATGAAAATTTACATTGTTGTTATGGACACCGTCAAGGACGTTACATAATCATACAAAAGTGTTAATACACATGTGGTCATAACACTTTTTATGTTATCCACTGGAAAACAGCAATGTCATATGATAAAAGAATGTTTGCAAAACTGATACATGACGTTGTTCAAGTTTGTCAAGAATTTTAGGGAGAGGTGTTTTGTCTTGCCAAGAAAATTTGGGAGAAGTTTTGACTTGAATGATAGGTTTGCCAAAAAATTCCAGATAATTTTCCCTTCTCCCTTGGCACAATACAAGTCAACCATATTCATAGACTATCGAACCAAAAGAACTGACCAGGCCCCGAGGTTATAAAACTTTTTTCATGCTAAGCTCAGCTGAGACTAAAATTTATCCTGCTCATAAATGTTAAAATGCCAACAATTGTTGGCATTTTAACATTTATGAGCAGGATAAACTACTAGATATTGAGTTTTGAACCTAAATTTTTCACTAATTCTGATTTTTTCAGCATTTATGAGCACTTGAAATTTCATGCTCAGCTGAGCTGAGCTTGAAAAAAGTTTTATAACCTCGAGGCCTGTGCTCTTCTAATGAGCCAGCAAAAGATGAGAATGTACCGTACCTGATGATCAAACTGATGGATAGACATTGGACAGACATTCCAATGTTAGGACAGAACATAATCATAACCCATACTTTTTAAAGTGGTGAAGTATAAAAATATCAATCACAGAACAGGGAACTTTCAAAAAGGCTCACTGAAAATTAAGCAAAACAGTCAAACATTTTCGATATGTAGAATTGGATATGTACAATTCTACTACAATCGTTTCCTGCACTCAAAAAAGTGAATATGTCATGCGAGTCCTTAAATAAATTTATAATCAATTACATCAGATAACCCCTGATAGAGGTCTTTATTCAAGAGTACTCTGTCATTTAATTGATCGATTGATCAAAGTTAGAAATAAAATTTGATCGCCTCATTAAAAGTAACTAGGAAGTGAAGGAATTATTTAAGAACAACTTCTACACTTAATGACAGAAAAAAGAACAATACATTGCATGTAATTCCGTTTCCAAAAAATGGTAAAATCAGCAAAAAAATGCAAAGTGAAAAGATGTAACAATGACTTGAGTGGAAATCCGAAGAGCTGAATCATTCTGTACATATGATGAACTAGGGGTTACATTTATAAAAGATATTATTATTATCATTTGGCAATCCTGCAACTTTGCAATACCACAAGCTGACAAAACAGAACATCATGAAATCATTTTACTCGGTAATCATCACTGAAAAAACAGAAAGCAGCTCAGCTCAAGTTGTATGTCACGGAATTATCTTCAATCTCTGTTCCCTGCAAGTCAAAGAATGCAAACAATTACCTCATCCAAAGGCACCCTCCTACTAAACGGCTGTGCTCTCTGAAAGCTGTGCCTGAAGCTTGCCATTTCACAAGTCCATGAGTGTTACTTATTTTAATCACACAGCTACGTTGATGGAGACCCCGTACAGGAGGTCACATCAGCAACAAGAGGACGCAGTCTACCAAACACTGACTTTTGATAGAATCCAAATGAACCAGTCCAAAAATTCAAATCCAACTGTCGGAAATGGAGATTTGGCAAAAGTTTAAATAGAAACTTTTGAAAGTTTAAAGTTTTAATCAAGTGACGGTTCAATAAGGCACTACAAATCAAGAACAATAGAATTACACAAATCAGTGGATTACAAACAATATACATTTACATGCTTAAAACTTGATCCCCGGCCAAGTCAATTGCAATTATTTGTCAATTTAACTATTTTATTATTAATATTTCTCTTGTAAGCAATATTATATACATTCTATACATTCAATATTTTGTCAAAACTATCAATAAAGTATACAAAATACCAGTTATTTAAAAAACTTTTAATTGGTAAAATGATCAAATAGATGTATCAGTTCTGTCAGTGTGACCTTACAACCGTCTTTGTCTGAGTCTGCAAAGTGACAGACACTCCACCACCCTTTTAGAAAATTCATTTTCATGCAATAGACAGTATACATTTATCACTCAGTATAGAAAATAGGAAATGAAATAATAGAGCAACGGAAATGAAATAATAGAGCAACGGAAATGAAATAATAGAGCAACGGAAATGAAATAACTTTTTTTGTTTTATAAGGGCATAAGCAATAAAAGAAAAGTTGACACTGTATAACTCTGACAAAGGGGAGCAAATATTGCAAATGACACTTCTGTTAAATAAATTTGCCACCTACAAGAATCAATTGGAGCTTTTGAAACCAGCAGCCCACAGCGACAATGCTCACCTGAATGTATGGCAACACAAAAAATTTGCAGAACCAGTCAACCAGATAATCACCAAAAAGGTCATACAGTGACCTTGATAATTAGGCCAGGGTCACCCAAACCTGCTGTTTTTCCTTTTTAAAGAATGTGATGGTCAACATGCTTTTATTCAGCTCAGAATGTATAATGTGAGATTTACATGACTGTATTTGTAAAGCTTGATGGAAAAGTGAATGTCCATATGGCAATGACTCTCTAACATAGCACCCTGTATAACTGTGATGCAACAAAATTTCTTCCAGCGCAGATTAATCAAGCATCACATGACACATACCAAATGAAGTGTGGAGGTTGGAAAACTAATCAGTTGGACAACAGCCTACAGTGGGGCAATAAACTCTTCACTGTAGGTTGTTTCCAAATCATTGGAAACCAAATCAGTTGGACAACAGCCTACAGTGGGGCAATAAACTCTTCACTGCAGGTTGTTTCCAAATCATTGGAAACCAAATCAGTTGGACAACAGCCTACAATGGGGCAATAAACTCTTCACTGCAGGTTGTTTCCAAATCATTGGAAACCAAATCAGTTGGACAACAGCCTACAGTGGGGCAATAAACTCTTCACTGTAGGTTGTTTCCAAATCATTGGAAACCAAATCAATTGGACAACAGCCTACAGTGGGGCAATAAACTCTTCTCTGTAGGTTGTTTCCAAATCATTGGAAACCAAATCAGTTGGACAACAGCCTACAGTGGGGCAATAAACTCTTCTCTGTAGGTTGTTTCCAAATCATTGGAAACCAAATCAGTTGGACAACAGCCTACAGTGGGGCAATAAACTCTTCACTGTAGGTTGTTTCCAAATCATTGGAAACCAAATCAGTTGGACAACAGCCTACAGTGGGGCAATAAACTCTTTACTGTAGGTTGTTTCCAAATCATTGAAAACCTAATCATTTAGACAACAGCCTACAGTGGGGCAATAAACTCTTCTCTGTAGGTTGTTTCCAAATCATTGGAAACCTAATCATTTAGACAACAGCCTACAGTAATGCAATATGTTGCATCAATCTGCACTGTAAGAATCCTATACAGAGTGAATAACTCCACCCTTTATCAGCTGGTTTGAAAATTATATTGATGTTTATATATTTTTTCAATGCAAAGTTAAAGAACTCTAGGACTGGTTTAGACATGCGTGTTCTTTCCCGCTGATTAGACACAATTCGTATTGATTTTACAATATGTTTGTCAACTTTTGTTATATAGAGCTTATGCGAAAACAAAGATACAGATCAGCAGTGCAGAAACTGCACAGCTGATCGGAGTCTTTGTCTTTGCTTCATGCTTGGTGCAATTTTTTTTTTCTTCTCGAGTACAAAATTTCAAGCCTTTAGTCTTCTTCTGTGGCTGTACATGTTAGTACGGTATGTGTCAAACCTGGTTGGAATTACCCAAAACGTTTTCTTTAAATGTAGCTCATATGTTTGTCAACTTTTGTTATATATAGCAGGCTTTTATTTAGATTAACAATATATCTACATTTAATGCTTTTATGAGACTTTTATATATTTAGATGAAATCAGGGTTTACAATGCTTATTCAACTTTACCTAGTACAGCTGTTAGAGGCAGTAATGACAGACTTTGTTGTTTATATTTGTTGGCTGTCAACCAAGTCTTCTAAAAAATATAGGAGTTTATAATTTATATAGGAATTTTTTCTAAGAAATATAGGAGGTTTTAGCACATTTTGAGGAAAAAATATAGTTTTCTTGAGAAAATCGCTTCATTCTATGCTCTTATGCTAACAATCCTTACCCCCACACTCACTTTTTCTACATTAATTAATGTCTAAAATATCTAGATAAAGTAACCATTCAGTTCCAAAGCATCACAATCCAGACAGGTGACCATTCATGTGATGATGAAGTGTGCTGAAGCATTATACAGGATGGTGATACTACACAGGCCCATTAGCTCTCACAGAATTAAAGGTTTTATATATAATAAGGCAAAATAAAGGCTTATTCATTGAAAATATATATATTCAAAGAATAAAGAGAAAATTCAAGTCAACTTTTTCTCTACATCTAAACTTAACTCCTTTTATTTTTCACACTGATCGTTTATAAAAGTAGAAAATATAAAAATTTCATAGTGAAAGAGTGAGTTATCATATTCTTTGTCAAAGGTAAAATAAATCCACAACTTCGAATCTTAGCTGAAATTCATAAGTCCATAATATAGCACTTAGGCAGGGGACTGGGGGCCGCCTAGGCCCCCAGATAGGCGGCCCCCAGAGGCTCTAGGGTACATACTTTTGTCTCCTGTGATCTCAGCCTTTCCTGGGATCAATTTGTACACTATACAGTTGCATCAATTTACAACAAAATTAAGGCATAGGAAGACAGAAAATAGATAAAAAAAAAAAAAAAAGACACAATCTAAAAACATGACAACTTTCATGCAAACTATTAATTGTTATGAAAATGGGGCATGCTTTGGACATAAAAGTAACCCTGATTTAGGAGTGACAAAATGACCATTTAAGCACTATATAATATACAGTATGAATATGATTTTATTTAAAAAATAAAGAATGTAGAATAAATAGGCAAAAGGCATTTTCAGAGCACTACTATTTACTATATATGATCATTCATCGGCAACAAATTTTCCTAAAAATATAGGAAATATTTTCAAAATATAGGAGAATTTATAGGAATATAGGATGTGATTAAAAATATAGGATTTGGACCCAAAATATAGGAGTTTAATAGGAATATAGGAATTGGTTGACAGCCTGATCTATCACAAAAATATCTAAATATAAAACATCAGTGTATAAAATACTGAAAGTTTAGAAATGTTCCCAAGAACTTAATTTTCGCATGCTGCCTCATCATCGGGGAAAAAATTGTCCATGAATAGTATACCCTGATAAACCCCACTTTTATATAATAAAACTGGGGTATACAAGTCTATACCTATTTTTCTGATTTTTGATCCAAAACATAGATTGTGTGTACTCGTTAGATCTGCCTCATCAAGGAAGTTCTAACGTGTACGCACAATCAATGTTTTGAGCAAATATATTAAAAAGATCAATTTTTTCTAATGAAAATTTCAGTCTTTATGCACCACTCCTTTGTAACCACTGCTCCCCCACCTATGGGGAAGGGCGGGGTTTTTGACTTTCAGCTTTCAGTGCCCTGCTATGAGCCCCACCCCCAGGGGGCAAACTGAAGATCAAAACTTTGCTCTTTGTGCCACCCTTTGCAATAGAAAAACTCCCTGGGGTAAGGATCCTAATGTCAAAACCCTGTCATTTCCCCAGCAGGGACACTTAAAAAGTAATTGCCCCGCAGTTTAGCCCGGCTATCCCCCATCCTCCCCGTAGGTGCATGGGCAGTGGTTACAAATGACTGGTGCATTACAGCTGAAAAAATCTCTGCCTAGTGAATGGGCAAGTTTTTGTAATGTGTTCTCAGCCTGTGAATATTCAAGACATCGGAATAAATCGGAAATTGAAAATTCACGGCTGAAATAAAATTCATATAAAACTTTCTGAATTTACAGTTTTTCAAAAATTACACTTCATACATTCAAAAAAAAAAAACGGAAAACTATAAAATTGCAAAAATATTTAAAGTTGATCAAATATTTAAAAATCAATTACTGCAATTAGCAAAATTCAGAATGTCTGCTAAAGTTACTTCCCTTAGACACTTAAATGGTTTTAATGAAATGAATACATTGTTTTCTTTAAAACCATTTGAGGAAAAATATTAATTAATGGGGAACTTTTTCTGCAAGTGTTTCACTGCACCTTAAAAGCATGAACTGTCAAGTAAATCTACAAACCTTTCTCTTGTACAAATCAATTGATCAAATCTGAAGCTTTAGAAGACCTTAATGTACAAAAAAAAAAAAAAAATTTCCAAGTATTTTCAAGGAATTCTAGGACAATAACACTACAATAATCCAGCAAAAAGATCTTTCAAATCAATGCCTTAATTATTCCAAGAATATAATCTTAATATGGATACATGCTATGATGATCAATTATCCTTTTAATAATTTCATAAAACAGGTGATTATTCTATTATTGGAAGACTTGAATCTTTCATTATTGTCAGATGCTTTGATCAGAAAGAAAATCAAATTCAGCATAATCCTGTCAATCACTTGAAAGGAGAAAAAGAATATTCAGCAATTTTCTAGAATCTGCATATTGTCCAATGTATATGCATCAGTGCTTTCTTTAGGGACAATTTTAGCCTCAGTCGTGTGAATGCTTAAGTCCAGATTCCATCTTTCCATCTTTTGCTTAAGCGTCTAGATTTGGTATTGTTATGGCTTAACCTTCCTGTTTACTTCTTTTTTCGCTCACGTAGGGACACCATATCCTGGACAAGTGGGTATTAAACAGTACTATGGGAAGCTTAAAGTGTCTTGCTCAATGTCGACTCATGTCAAAAATAGGTTCAAACATTCAAACATACCAGCACCCCTCCATGCCAATAAGATGTTGGTGTTATGTTATTCATTTATCAATAGGCCCCCACATTACAGCCCCACAGAGGCAAACAGAAGTAAGGCAGCCATTTAAGGTGTAGAGGCTTTTCAAACTTCTAAGGATTCAGACTTCAAATATGACCACAAATGCTCATCAAAGCATCGAAATTACATTTAGATGTTCTGTGAATATTCATTTTGTTTAATATCTAAGTAAAATATGAAAATCATATGTATATGTAAATGAAACATAGTGCAAACAAACAAAAGCGCCTTTCCTTGATACATGTATTGAATGACTTTCATTGAATCACAATTGTACTCTGGAATTAACCACAAGTAACCTAACTATCCCATTAAAGCTATTGTTATAGGAGGGTATCATAGGTTAAATTGAAAGTTTTAATGATGTGAGCCTCCACATGAGAAAACGAACAGTCTGCATACGCGAAACCAAAGGTGCAGATCAGCTGTGCAGTAACTGCACAGCTGATCAGCGCCTTTGTTTTCGCTACACGAATAGTGCAATTCCTCTTCTATTTATATCCAAAGTTTCAAGCTTCTAGCCTGCTTCTGTAACTGTAGGCCGATTCGTGTCAGACCAGGTCCAAGTGTTGGTTTTCTCATGCGAAGGCTCATTTGTATCGTTAGTGTGGTTAAGGGTCTGTTTTAACTTGTGGTGAACATAATATCCATTTAAATGCAGGAATTACCAACGCACTGCTTAAGAACCCAAGTGCAATCAGTTCGAAAGAGGGCTACAAACATTTAATGAGTAAAACATCGCTGATGAAATTGATCAAGTGAAATTTGAGGGGGAAATGATGTTTTTTTATCCCCCACATCCAAAATGATTCTGAAAAATGGATGGTTCACTTAATATCTCGCATTAGACGATCCAACTGACAAATCACCAGTGCTTGAAACTGCTTTTAAAAGGCCTTCGCTTGCCCTGGCAAAGTAGTTAGTCATACATCTATGTAGCCCCCTTAGCTTATTACATGTACTTGGTCCTGACTTCTTTATTACAAGCTGTCCTAATGTTGGGTAAAAGTCCCAAAAAATGTAATGTGATGACCTGACAAGCATTAAAACATTATGATCTAGTACTACAACAGATGAGATGCAGCACTCTGGGGATATTATAACTGTTTACTAGTACCTCAAAAACAGGATGTTAAAACAACCACACCACATCATCAACACCACAACAACAAATACTACTACTACTCAAACAAATCATAGGAATTTTTGTTAGACAGTCGACACCACCTTGGGACCCAAAATCAGTATAACCTAAAGGACTTAAGCGTTATTCTTTCGAAATTAATGTACAAGTGAGTCTTTTCCAAATCCACATTTATCTTAAACAATGGAATGAACATCTAAATACGTATTACTAAAACACTGAAATCTCACACCAATCTTCTTATTTGAGCCGCCCCATGGGAAAACCAACAATCTGCATAGGTGAAAACAAAGACGCAGATCAGCTTCGCAGTTACCGCGAAGCTGATCAGCGCCTTTGCTTTCGCTACTCGGATAATACAATTCCTCTTCTACTTAAATCCGAAATTTCAAGCTTCTAGCTCTTTTCTGTGCTTGTACAGGCCGGTTTGTGTCGGACCTGTTCGGAAACCACATGTTTTCCCACAAGGCGGCTCATTTAAAGACACCACAGGAACTAGCAAAAACAACTTGTTGTTTAATAAAGAGGCAGTTCCATGTACTGTATGTGCAAAAAAACATGCCAATCCCATGGGACACGAGAAAAGCTTTTAAAATTCATGTGATGATAAAAATAACGGAACTGTCTCTTATAAAACAACAGACATGAAATTTTGATTTTATACTTAAGACAAGGCTGCACATTCTCAACATAGCACAACGGCTTACTTACTAAATTTGTAACTGAATTCAAAGTTGTCCCTAATATAGGCTTTCTCTCTAATAAAGTCTACATGGCGTACACATGTCTTATTGTTTTGGACCCCGAGATACCTTTCACTCTGCCTGAGATAAAAGGCATCTCGGGTACAGATGGTGCAAATTATAAGGTAATAAAATAATTAACTCCCCCAGTGCTACTGCGGTCATTAGTGCTACTGCGGTCATTATGCAAATTTTCGTATGGTTATCTCGTGATTAATTATCTGTTGATAATTGATATATCTATATAAAAATCAAAATATTTAATTGTACATTTTAGACGAAAACAAAGTAAAAATTCATAATAATCAGAATCTTTTTAATAACATAGCATTTTTAATCCGTTTTCTACATGAAATATTAACGACTTTTCACCTTGATGAAAATAGTTTTGTATCTGACATGATAAGCTAATTACAAACCCCCTGCAGTGAGCTGCAGCATCAGGAACACTTTATTGCCCAGTTTTATAGTTGAAACCATATGCAAGATTCATGGTTCAGTGAAGAAAAAATGCACAAAAATTTTATAAGAGATGTGTACGCTATGAACTATAAGCTCTATAGGCTGCATAAATTCAGGAGCCTGCTAGTAATTTGAACACAGAAATTTTGTGTAATATAATCATAAGAAAACTTCCAATTTTTTTAGTATCCATCTCTGTTCTTGCACAAAAGGATATGGATTTCACAAACATGTCATTAACATGGTCTGGTAAAAAGCCAGACCCATCTAGTGTAAAACCTTTCATCAGGAAAACATGTCCGTGAAATGTATACCCCCTCAAACCCCACTTTTATATAGCAAAACTGGGGTATGCGGGGGTATACCTATTTTTCTTATTGTTGCTCCAAAACATAGATTGTGGGTACTCGTTAGAACCGCCTCTCCTCTATGTTTTGAGCAAAAATAAGAAAAAAATCAAAATTTTTCCAGTGAAAATTTTCATTTTTACAACCAAAATTTTTTTCCGTTTATTGCATAGGCGTGTTTACGTAATGTTACAGCAGATATGAAAAATATTTTGTAGCAGCCTTATCCCAAGTTATGGTGTGAGGGGTGAAACATCTACATGTACAAGAAAACATCCTACTTCATGATTTGCATCTTGCAATGAGCCGTCCAATGATAAAATCTGTGGAGAAAAAGCCATGATGTAAATGAATATATGGGAAAAGTTGAAGATAGGAAAAAATAGAAGGGACTAGTTGTTCAAAAACATTATTTTTTTAGCTAGCTTTTTAAAAGTAAGCCCTTACTTCTATGCAAACTACAAAACTTATGTCAGCCATAGTTGAAAAATATTACATATATTTATATAAAATTGTTATCAAATGAAATTTCAAAAAAATGTTGACAAAACAAAGCACTATCAATATCCCCCCACCCTCCCCAGAATGGAAGCAGCAGGGATACTGGGTGAATTCAACACCAAAGCATTACCACCCTCAGAGTTAGACACGAGTAGTGGGAAATTAGTCTTGGATATTTTAAAAATAAAATTATTATATTACAATAAGAGCTGTCGCAAGACAGCGTGCTCGACTGCTTCTGACCTTTGTCAAACATTAGGCCAAACCCGACTAGTAACCCAAAGCATTATGCTCATACATCTTTTTGCCTTGATGCAATAAGGCAAAATCACTGAACCATGAAAGTTAACTATAACTACCTAAGATTTAAAGGTCTCACTCATATTGTGAAAGAAGTGTGTTCATATACCAACTGAGTGCCAACACACAAGGCAAAATCACTGAACCGTGAAATAAGGTCACACTGACCTATAAGTATTTCAGGGTCAAAGCCTCAAAGGTCTAGTGATACTTACTCATAATGTGAAAGAAATCTGATCATATACCCATTCAGTGTTGAGATATAAAGCAAAATCACTGAACCATGAAATTAGGTCATAGTGACCTATAAGTATGTTTGGGTTCAAGGTCTGGTCATACTCATTCATAATCAGAAAGAAGTATGAAAAAATACCAACTGAGTGTTGAGATATAAGGCAAAATCACTGAACCATGAAATTAGGTCACAGTGACCCAGGAATACTTTACGGTCAAAGGTCTTGTCATACTCATACATATCGTGAAAGAAGTATGTTCATATACCAATTGAGTGCCGAGATATAAAGGAAAATCACTGAACCGTGAAATTAGGTCATATTGACCTAGGACTACTTTAGGGTCAAAGGTCTTGTCATACGCAAACATAGTGTGAAAGAAGTTTGTTCATAAACTACTTAAGTGCCGAGATATAAGGCAAAGTCACTGAACCGTGAAATTAGGTCACAGTGACCTATAAGTATATTGGGTTCAAAGGTCTGGTCATACTCACTCATAATCTGAAAAAAGTATGAAAATATTCTAATTGAGTGTCAAGATATAAGGCAAAATCACTAAACCGTGAAATTAGGTCACAGAGACCTAGGACTACTTCAGGGTCAAAGGTCTTGTCATACGCAAACATACTTTGAAAGAAGTTTGTTCATAAACCATTTGAGTATCGAGATATAAGGCAAAATCACTGAACCATGAAATTAGGTCACAGTGACCTATAAGTATATTGGGGTCAAAGGTCTGGTCATACTCACTCATAATCTGAAAAAAGTATGAAAATATACTAAATGAGTGTCAAGATATAAGGCAAAATCACTGAACCGTGAAATTAGGTCACAGTGACCTACGACTACTTCAGGGTCAAAGGTCTTGTCATACGCAAACATACTTTGAAAGAAGTTTGTTCTTAAACCATTTGAGAACTGAGATATAAGGCAAAATCACTGAACCGTGAAATTAGGTCACAGTGACCTATAAGTATATTGGGGTCAAAGGTCTGGTCATACTCACTCATAATCTGAAAAAAGTATGAAAATATACTAATTGAGTGTCAAGATATAAGGCAAAATCACTGAACCGTGAAATAAGGTCACAGTGACCTATAAGTATATTGGGGTCAAAGGCCTGGACGTACTCACTCATAATCTGAAAGAAGTAAGAAAATATACTAATTGAGTGTCAAGATATAAGGCAAAATCACTGAACCATGGAAAGTAGGTCAACCGACCCTTACCGTCATGACACACAAGTCAGTGTCATAAAGTCAAAAGATGAATGACCAACCATCTTCCTAAGTTGTTTCTATTAAGAAATAAAAAGAAAAAAAAATCGGGGAGTTCTAGATTTTGACCTCTAGCCCCGCCCCCCTGACTCCGACCCAGAGGTCCGATGTCATGGAACCTAAAGTGTATGAAGTATGAATGCTTTATGATAAGCTGTTGTCAAGATGTGTAAAAGTTACACAGCAGTACATCTATTTTTTACAGTGTTCTAGTTTTTAACCTCTAGCCCCACCCCCCAGGCATGGACCGAGAGACCCGATGCCATTAAATGAAACTCAACCCTACAGGGTACCTATGGTCCGAGTATGAAAGCCCTCTGATAAAAAGTTTTCAAGATATAGACTTCTAGGATACTATATCACAGAAAAGCCATTATTATTAATGGTAATCTAGATTTTAACCTCTAGCCCCACCCCCTGGCGTGGACCCAGGGATCTGATGCCATGGAATGAAAGCCGACCCTACAGGGTGTCAATGGCCCAAGTATCAATGCTTTCTGATGAGTGGTTGTCAAGATATGGACTTCTAGAAAACTTTAACATAAGAGTTGCCATTTTTGAAGGTGTTCTAGATTTTAACCTCCAGCCCCACCCCCTGGCCTGGACCCAGGGGCCCGATGCCATGGAATGAAAGCTAACCCTACAGGGTATCTATGGTCCAAGTATGAATGCTTTCTGATGAGTGGTTGTCAAGATATGGACTTCTAGAAAACTTTAACGCAAGTGTGACGCGCACGCGCACGGGAACGGGAACGTGGACGACCGAGGTGACTGCAATAGCTCTATGCACTTCGTGCAGTCGAGCTAAAAATAAAATTGATGGTCCCATCAGGGGCTTTAATAGACACTACAATTTTACCAATTGTGGGCAGTTGGACCCTAGCCTTTCAAAATTGTCGAAGTCCCCCTAAAATGTCCGGCCATTCCCCTCTGATAGGTACATAACCTCTGACAGCTAATTCAACAATAATTTTGAACAACCGGTCCCTAGAAATGGTTTTAACACATCATCATGCATTTTAAATAAAGAGCATGCTTTGGTTGCTTAAATCTTTTCAATTCTTTCTCACAACATGCTGTAAATACTTACAAACAACTAAACGAACATAAAGTATAAATAAGTATAAATAATCATGAAGGATCTGCGTGAATTCACATTCCTGATTCAGACTCTGTACATGATGAATATATTAAAACAAATGGGCGGCGCCATAAGAAAATTGGATTTTTGCCTATGCGTAAACAAAGGCGCAGATCAGCTATGCAGTAACTGCAGAGCTGATCAGCGCCTTTGTTTCCGCTACTCGGATTGAACAAATCCTCTTCTTCCTAAATCCGAAATTTCAAGCTTCTAGCCATCTTCTATAGCTGCACAGGCCGGTTTTTGTCAGACCTGGTCGGAAACCCCAAAGACCAGTTTTCTCAAGTCGCGGCTCAAACAATAATTCTTTACCAGAACAACAGGAATAAACTCTGGAGAGAAATCAGAGAAAAAGAAATATACAAATGTGATGAATCATGACGCAGCAAAGCATTGCAAAGTTTTTGTGAAATTATAGTGAAATTGAAGCAAATAATCCTGTGATTATCTGAAATATTCCCACTGAAGATTGATAGCTTACTAGCCAGAACAGGGTGATAAGCTGAACATGTACAATTTTGTTATTTTGCCATGTCTTAGCTAAATATCAGGAAGGGTAAATACCAACTCACCTTCTCACTGAGGGCGTTGTATTTTATTCCCAGCTCATCTCTCTCAGCACGACTTGCTGCCAGGAGGTCCTCGACTCGGTTCAGCTCAGCCGATAACAGCCGATTCTCCTCTGACAATTGCTGAGGGGTTGGTGTCGACATTCCGGACAGTCTAACGCCACTGTCGTCTGACGCCAGGTTTTTGGTGATGATCTCTCGGATCCGAGCCGGGATCTTTGACGGACTGCTTCCCTCACCTCTGACCAGGTATGGCTCTGTGTCTTTGTCTTTCAAAACCGAGTCCTCAAGTTTCTGAAAAGGGAATCAACCAGCCTGTACATTATGAAGAATTGGTAATCTGGCATGCACGTGGTAAAACTTTTGCCTGTTTAACTTGTGGTTTAACATCTAAGTCAACAATTTTTCAGTAATGTCCAGAGGGAGACATGGTTTCCTGGGCAGTAATTTGTACACTGGAGAGTAAATCATAATGCGTGTATTGCTCAAGGACACAACCCAATATCAGTCGGGTTCGAACACAGGACATCTCGAATTGGAGGAGTATGACAATCTATGACATGGGCCACCATGCTCTCCATAAATAAGTATAAATCTAACAAGTAGCCCAGGGGCAACGATCGCTCACCTGAGAGTCAACAAGTACAGTCACAGGACAAAGTGATTGGGATTTTTATCCCATATATGGGTATGGTGGCCATCTTGGTCATGTGACCTTGAAACCCTACTTACATCAGCAGAAGAGCTCTTGTCTGGATTGTGTATCCTCTTTTCTGCCATTTTGGTTCACATGAGAAAATCATCTAACAAGGTCAGGGTCCTATAATGACCCCCCGGGGTTGGGCCATATTTGACCCCAGGGGCAAGATTGGCAGGATTTATGTAGAGCTCCACATGACAATGTTGTATATCAAATATACAAGCTTTGTGTAATGCTGTTGCAGAGAAGATTTTTTCATATATTTCCATTATAAGTCTATGGTAGATAATGACATGCCTGGGGCGTGGCCTGTATGGACCCCAGGGGCACCCTTGGCAGCATTTATAAAGGAGAGGATTATACATTGGTCCACTCTACATATGAAAGCACTGGGCCATATGGTTTCGGAGAAGTTTTTTTTATGTTTTTCCCATGACGCTCCCCGGGCGGGGCCCGTATGGACCCCAGGGGCACAGTTGGCAGGATTTTTAAAGAGGATCACTATACGTTGCTAAAAACAAAATATGAAAGCTTTGGGCCTTGTGGTTTCGGAGAAGAAGATTTTTTAAAGTTTTTCCCATGACGCCCCGGGGCGGGGCCCCTATGGACCCCAGGGGCACGGTTGGCAGGATTTATAAAGAGGAACACTATACATTGCTACAAACAAAATATGAAAGCTCTGGGGCTTGTGGTTTCGGAGAAGAAGATTTTTTTATGTTTTGCCCCATCACGCCCCCGGGGCGGGGCCTGTATGGACCCTAGGGGCACGGTTGGCAGGATTTATAAAGAGGACCACTATACATTGCTACACACAAAATATGAAAGGTCTGGGACTTGTGGTTTCGGAGAAGAAGATTTTTTTAATTTTCCCATTGGAAGTCTATGGGAACTAATGACCCCCGGGGCGGGCCATTTTTGACCCCAGGGGCATGATTGGCAGGATTTATAAAAAGGACCACTACAAATTGCTACATACAAAATATGAAGGCTCTGGGCCATGTGGTTTCGGAGAAGAAGATTTTTTTATGTTTTGCCCCATCACGCCCCCGGGGCGGGGCCTGTATGGACCCTAGGGGCACGGTTGGCAGGATTTATAAAGAGGACCACTATACATTGCTACACACAAAATATGAAAGGTCTGGGACTTGTGGTTTCGGAGAAGAAGATTTTTTTTATGTTTTTCCCATTGTAAGTCTATGGGAGCCATCTGTTGCCATGGAAACCAGAGTTCTAATCCGACCTGCCCCAAAACCTTGCACAACCTTTCCCCCTCCTCAATGATGCTTTAGATAAAATTTGATTACGATCGGCCATGTTGTCTTAGAGATATTTGAGTTTGACAATGTGAACGGACGGACGGACGCACGCACGCACGGACAGATGGACGGACGCCGGCTCGACTACTGTACTATAAGCTCACCTTGTGAGCCTTCGGCTCAGGTGAGCTAATAAAGATCGGGAAAAACAGATGAAAGTTGATGAACCATTCTGCAAAGAGCTGAGCAAGCTAATCCATTCATTTATTTTTTAAGAAGTTCTATTCAATTCAGTTCAATTCCTCCTGTACTGGAACACCCCCAAGACACCACACCATAAACCACACAATTCTCTCTTATCTTACCAATAAATCAAGTATTAATTATTAAAATGATCTCAGCATTGAACCTTTTAATTTAAGGAATAAATAAGGAATAAGTGTATCAGCAAAATGTATCACATGCCATCCAACCTTGAAATTGGAGAGATATCAATAATTCAAAAATAATTCAGCGCCATACATGCATATTTTGCAAAAACAATGCATTATAACAAAAGGGTACATATATACTTTCTCAATAATATAATTTGTCAACTCAGTGTTTCTTAAAATCAATTTTCTTCAAAAATATTATGAAAAATATCAAATCTACCAATGCGTCAATGCAAATACATGTATTATACATGTAAGTTTTAACATAGTTTAATACAACTTAGTGTGGTTGTAACAATCATAAAGTAAATGTTCGGCTAAGGTGCAGTAACCATATATCGATGTAACACAATTTCATATTCTTAAAATAACATCCATACCACACTTAAACTATATAGGTTGAGCCTAAAAATGTTCATGTCCCTGGTCTGGCAGGCTTAAGATTATGTTGTGAACTTTCACTTGAAATGGTATAAACCTACATGAGTGTTGATAAACTCTGTCAAGAGCAAATAACTGAATAGTTCCACAAGATTTGGAGATATTTTCAACAGATGTGATGACTGTCTCTGAGGAGTCAAGCATGCCCATTTTCAAGATGGATTTTGTTTGTTTGTTTGTATTGAGGTTCAATGCCCCAGTCATCAATTTTACCGTCATGTCGAGACAGAGCCACAGCTTCTTGGGTATTAACCAGAGCTATCATCATCTATAGTCCAATTCACATGCGCAAAAAATACACGCGTGTAAATATACTCCGGTGTGTATTTATACTCCGGTGTGCAAATCAACCAGAGAGTAAATTTAAATTGCGTTCGCATGGGTTTTATCGCCAGGAGTATTTTTGTAGGTAAATTTATCGTTTCTGGATTTAAAACCTGTTCATTTAAGTTTTCTGTATTTGCAAAACAAGAAGAGGCTGCTTCAAGGTGTTCATGTAGACTTTGGCAGCAGAGGGGAATCATGTAATGGTCAGGCGTAACCTTAGCAGTTATACAGTTCCCTTTATTCATCCTTTTTCATGGAATTACTGTTAAAATGCCCCAAGAATCCTAACCAAGAATGATGAAGAAATAGTGTGGCTGTTTGCACTCCATATGTTCTAAAATGTTATGAATGGCAATAAACTCTTATTTAGCAACAATGTCCACAGTTTCAGCAACTGTCATATAATCAGTTAGGAACAAAAAGTGTGAAAATTCGTTATCTAAAAGCAGAATATTGACTTGAAATAAAAATACTCATGGGTAAATTTTACTTTGCGTTCGCATGGGACATAATAGTAAATCTACACGTGTGTATTTGTAAAAATAAAATTTGCATCTGGTCAGACCCAGGAGTAAATTTACCCATATGTAAATATACTCCGGTGTGTATTTGCGTTGGCATGCGCCATTTACTTACCCCGAGTAAAATTTGCACACCGGAGTATATTTACACGTGTGTATTTTTGGCGCATGCGAATTGGACTTAAGTCTAAGGAGTTAATTTGTCTTGCTCAGTGGCACACTACAGTGCTGCCAGTCAGTGGGGATCGAACCCGGGACCTCTTGATTCAGTCTGAAGCTCTACCGCTACGCCACCGCACTCCCCTTTGCTTTATTAGTGAAAAGGAAAATTAACAACTGTTTAACAATCTGAAAAAAAAAATGAAATTGTTTACATGTTACAACAACTACACTCAGAGTAATTACGAGTAATATAAAATGAAATTGTGTTGAAGTATGACCTTCAATTTGATTTCTTTTAAAGAAAATTTTTGAAGGAATGAAAACAAGGTCATTAATTTTACAACTGATACATCCCTTGAGAAAAGCAACAATCTGCTTATGCGAAAACAAAGACACTGATCAGCTGTGTAGTAACTGCACAGCTGATCAGCGCCATTGATTTCGCTACACAGATAGTACAATCCCTCTTCTTCTGAAATCCGAAATGTCAAGCTTCTAGCCTTATCCTGTGACTGTACAGGCCAGTTTGTGTCGGACCTGGTAGGAACCTGAAATTGTTGATTTTCTTCTGCAGGGGCACAATTAAGATGGAATAAAGAAAAGGAAAACTGTAATTATTACCTACACCATCTGCCTATACCCCAGTAGAGAAATGGTAATAGATAGATGGAATGAAACAAATGGTAAAAAGCACAGAATTTACATTCTGATTACCATTTTAGCATACTGACTGGATCCAGCTTGATATAATACGTTTTTGTTTTCATCTGATGCAGTTCAGATGAATTCACAGAAAGAACTTACAAATACTCCATTAAAAGGTATATGGACAATACAGCTCATGTCACTTCTATGTCAGATGTTTCAAAAGGCTCGAAGCTTAGAATTTCAGATTTATATCTGAAGTATCAGAGGAGTGAAAACAATGGCATTAATAAGCTTTTTAGGGGCATGGTCAGCTGAATAGTGCCGTCTTTTTGGCCTGTACAAAAAGCAGTTTTCAATCAGCTAAGTGGAATTGCAAGCTAATCTTGGACCTGACTGTTCATATTACTATGGCTCAACAACCATGCATATATAAATGGCCTGATACTGCATGAGCTAACTGTTCCATTCACAAATTGTGATTTAAAATTAACCAATTCCAAAAACCTTAGAACACATTTAATAATGTTCAGTTTACTCAGGTTCATGAGTAAACATTCTCATCTACATGTACAATCAATGTAATAAAGACTCGCAAATATATCAATTATCAAAACCAATTTTGAATTCCTTTCATGTAGGTATAAGTAAATTGGTATACATGTATGAAAAGTAATAAATTCAGGTCAGCCAAACTGATACAGAAAATTTTGAGAACTGGGAAACAATTTTACAATATAGATCTGGTCCCAACAGGGATTCAGAATTTCATTCAACCATTAATTTTGTCATTGATGCTCTTGGAAAATCATTTCTGTTGTGATTTACAGGGTTTTTTGTCCAACAAATTTGGTGGAGCCTGGATTTAGCTATGTTTTCTTTTGTCGATGACATGCTACACTGTTGTCTGAATGCTTTGTTTCTTTGGCTCGTTTCTAGTTTGTTTAGGTTGATGCTTTATGTACAAATCAACAGCTCAGCTCATGCCAGGATGGCTTGATACCCTATTGACACACTGTTCCTAGACAAGGCTCCCAAAGGCAGCTTACAAGGACTTTGTTGGCACTTTTTGTAGCTCATAGCGTATCTTTTTACATCTTTCTGGATGACAGCTTAACTGGGAAAGAACTGGCCATATATATGCTATTCTTTCATATCTTTTTCCTACCTGTGGCTTGGTTTGGATTTTGAATCATAATTATATAAATATTGTGTGAGTTCTTGCAAACAAATAATATCCAATATAACTGGTTCTATCACTATTTGGCTAAATGTAATCCCCTATGTCTATATAGATATTAACAAATGACTGAATAAACTTTTATGTAATGTGTTAAAACAGCATGGATTATTATAAATTAGTTCAAATTCACTCACTGCTCACACAACTATGCAGAATTATTGTCTTTATTTGTTTAATTTCATAGCTTTTTACTAAAAGATTTTTTACTTACGAATGTTGTTTTACACTTACTTTCTCAAATTACAAACAATCTAACTAATTGAAAGCCCATCTCCAATTCTAAATCTAGATCGTAACACTAAAAGGCTGAGTCTAAACTACTTATCAAAACTTCAAAACCAAATGAGAAATCAAATGCTTACAGTATAAGATACACATATGTTGTCAAAGCCTGAAAGTGTTAAAATGTTTAAATACTTAGATAAGCAAAGGTATATGACAATAAATACAGTTGTTTTGTTTTTGTTTTACAAGCAATTGCTGCTAATGCCACACAAGGACTGGCAACACTTCCATGATTTTTATGCACAAATCATTGCAACCCCAATTTACACCATCCACCTTTGGTCCCAGTATAGCAGGAGATTAGCCAGGATTACCTTCAGTCTAACTTCGGTATTGTGGTGCAATAGAAGTTTTTTCCCCCCGACCTAAAATGGTCATGAAAGTTGCATTTACCTGCAGGGATTTGAGTTAAGGTGTATTAACTACTCCCTGCTATTCTACTGTCGGCCCCGAGGGGGATGTGGTTGCAAATGACTAGAGCAGCATGTAATTACCCTTGGTGTTGAAACATAATTATTATTCGAATTCATATGAAATAACTGTCTCCTAACATCACTCTCACGACGCGGTGCCCCAGCCTGGGCAGAATCTGACAAACTTGCTTCAAGTTGGTCCAAAACCTCCATCTCCCTGTCCAACTGATTTTTCAGCACTTTCAAACTTCTGATTCCAAGACCAGTGTCCCTAACTGGTGGAGAATTCCCCTGTCTTGAAGGAAAACTCATCCCTTTCAAATACTACATCACAAATGATGCTTTGGATGTTTTAAAAGTTTTTCTACTTTTTTGGTGAAAATTACTCTTGAAACAGGAAGTGAATTTGGGGATTCCACTTCCGGTCTCAAAAACTAGTCCGCAGATAATTTTTGGAGTTACCAAGCAACGGCGTCCCCTCCTGTCAAAATTTGTCATTTTTGGGTTTGGAGGTAATGCATGATTTGGGAGTGTTATTGTAAGTTTATGAGAAAAAAAATGCTTGGAATCAGTAGAAATATCTTTCGGTTAGTGAATATGACGTCTTAAATCAGTGAAGCAATACAAGAAAGCGTATAAATAGAGACTTTTCCGGACCATATACGGGCACCTGCTGTGCCAATTAAGCACCAATTACTACTTTATGACGAGTGCAGAGATTTTTTATTCACTTTCTGTGACATTTCAATTAAACACTTAAGTTTAACATCTTAGTTACACGATACAGTCAACAGATTATTTAGTCAGATTGAAATCTAAGTACAAAAGTACAGCCCAAGTAATTACCCGAATAAAAACACAGTAAATTTTACCTGGATTACACGTTCTAATCTTTGGTCTCTATCGCTATCCGTATACGACATTAGCCCTCTTTTACATTAATTTATCTTTCTGAGAACAGGAGCGACCACAAGTTCTGTTTTAAGAAAGTAAACTTGTCATTTCATTGAACAAAACAACGAACGTTCTCCACCACCTAAATAATCCCAGGCCAATACACAATTCTTGAGTTGCACTAATAAAACACACGGGCAATAATAGATGACGTATCGATCTATAGACACAAAACTCTACCTGTATACGTGTGCGAGCATGTTAATGAATTAGCGCGGCCATAGGTAATGGATTTCAATATAGAAATCTGAGAGCTACAATACGACACGATATAGAAAAAGATCAAAAATGAACAAGAGTATTGTATGATCATTAAATTCCTGTTCAATAAATCATTAGCACACTGATATTTTTTGCTGTGCCTATTTCGTTGCAACCTTAAATATGAACACAAGGGAATGCTATTATTTAGCCCATATAATTGTGACTTTCATGGCATCCAACCCCTACCACACTCGGGAATACATGTATGAAGATGGCCATTACATGTAATTCATAATAGAAGTAATGCCGCTATATAAACGGTGCGCTCGTACATGATGTAAAAAAGAAAATGGAAAACTTTCATGTACCCGTATATCACAAGTGCATAGGTCGAACAATTATTAAAAGCGTTATCATTCTGTTCCGACTTGCATAATGAGCAGCATTAATTTGCATTTTAATTGCACTGCACCAAAGCCAAGTGAAACAAGAAATACACACATGCAAATAGAATGAATGCGCAGGTATTCGTATCTATCAATTCCAATATGCAATGAATATTGTCGCGTTAAAGGAACCGTCAGCTCAAAATGGTATCTTAAGTTGGACTATGGCGTCATGTAAACGTTGCAGATATTACAGCGTGTTTTGGCCATGTATATTTACGAGTCATGTCGCAAGAATGTCTGACTTCGGAGCTTCTGATTAGGGCTGACGCAAATCGTACAAACATAGCAAATGGCCACAATTCTCAGTAACAATGCAGCTGATCTGTTTTTATTTTCATGGGAACGATTTCACATGACGCGACACATATAGATATATGTACATGTATACCAATGTTTGAATAGAGATAAATTCTGTATCTAGTCATGAAACCTTAATCAGAAAATTAATTTCAATGTTTGACTATTTAATAGCCCGTCAGGGACGATACAATAGCATATACGTGTGAACTTTCATTAAACTTTATTGGTGCTCTATCAATAACGACCTAAGACAAGATACGACAAAACATACATGTATCAAGGGGTATTAAATGACCTCCTTAGTACATTGTTTGACATTTATCGTATGGTATAGAGATACACACTGCCAAAACGGGGTTCCAGGGTTCCGAACGTGTCTCGAATTGCTCAACTGATATTAATATGGAATATATAGTCAGAACAAACATAAGATATTTCATGCTTATTTCGAATTGAGCTTTCAATTTATTCTGCTCTTAAAATGTATTTCAAATGTCAACAAAATAGCCAAAATATAGGCTGGCTGTAGCCTCGCTCGTAACCAGTTTGAATTTTGAAAGAAATACATTGCACTTCATATTCATAGGAAAAAAATGTGCTCAACAATTTTGCACAAAGTGTCCAAACTCATCTGCACATTCTGCATAACTTGACTCGTATATTATGAACTTTGTGTCCAAATCAGAACTTTGAAATTCTGAGGCGATGCGTCATATCTATAATATCGTTTCGAACATTGCTCTTGAAAAATTGCTACCACAATTTGACCGTACAGCGTGCCTAGAAATGGTGTAGACGGATAGTTCTTATCGTCTATACAGTCAAACCTTCTCTGGCGGGTAAGTTATGTGGATTGAATTTCTAGCTCCTTGACTATATGCACTTGGTCCGGTTATTGATTTGTAATATCTCTAAGGTTTCACCGTCACAGTGGCCGTCACATTTCGAGTCCGTCTCTTTTTGTTTGAAACTGTCACTAGCCGTCATAATCGGTTCCTGTGTTGAATGAAGTCGATGCTAGCTAGATAACCCGCGATTACGAGTTCCAGTTCTAATAAGAGAGAAGATCAGCTTGCTTATCTTCACTACGCTCTACCGAGTTCGATACTTGTTCATCTCAGTCTCCCGCGTGAAGGTATCACGGAACACCGACGGGAAGATCCCGTCTAATCATAGAACGCTGATGGATAGGGAAATAGAAACCGCCACAACAGAGTTCAGTCTACATACATTTTTATGTAAGAGTTCTTTCAGACAGTCTAAACGTAAATAAGCTTCTGTTTACGTACATGAAAACTCAGTTTTCTCTCTCTGAGGTGAGTTTGCGTTTGTTTACTTTTAGGTTAGGTCACGAATATACACATGCCATTTTTGGTGGTCCGAGTTTTATTTTTAATTATAAACAATTATTGATGCGGCATCATCAATGCTGAAAAGACTTTATTATAATTACTTCAAATATATTTTGAAATGTCAGTAAACAATCTTACATTTGTAACAAAAGGCGATTTTTTTCAATACCTTGTAAACCCGAAACTTTTTTTTAAGTCAGCGCCAATGCATGTACTTGGCATACTGTATGAAAATGCATTATGTATTTCAAACGCTTTGTAAATAAGGCCGTCAAGTACAATTTAAAACAAAGTCAGTTTTGTAAAGTAGCATTTGTAGTGTTGACAATACTAGAAAGACAGTCATACATGCATGCATTTATTTTGATAGACTTCAACTAAATCAAATGCATACCTCTCGTCGAATGTCTGAACTCCGATACATTTTATTTTCATGATACATACCTGACGACTGATGATTAAAGATCGGAATAGGACGGTTACTGATAAAAACATTTATAAATTGATTTTGCACATAAAAGAGAAAGCATATCAAAAGGAAAAGAGCTGCGTCATGTTGCCTTATGATAAATGAGGGGCCCTCATGAACAGACTATAAAATTGTAGCATTTCATGACCAGACACTCATTTTAAGGTAACATAATTCAGGCTTCCAGTCGACCTTTTGCTTTTGAAAAAAAAGTTAACATCACAGGGTTGCAGAGAGGGTTTGCTATTGTTGTTATTATATATTGTAAATTGGCTTTTAATCAGTCGAGTTGTCTCGGTCTGCAAGGGACTCAGGCAAGGTAGAGTTCCGATACCTATACATGTACGTTTATCGCGTACTCTACTACATTAATATTTAAAGGGCGATATGTCACAAGACACAATAAATAGCATTTTATAACACCTTCTGAGGACATGCTGAGTATGTACAAATGATAACCTTCTTATCCGATCAATATTGAATTTATTTGTATTGTTCGTAGCATTCAAGTTGGCTTAAGCATGTAAATCCCCTTTAAAGATTAAACATTGAAATAAATGTAGACCACAAACATAGTATTTGAAAATAAAGACAGACTGTCTTAAACAGTATAGATATTTTAACTGTGCTTGTAAAACGCGACTGATTGAAATGCTTAATATAAGGAACAGATAAAGTTCAAATGTACATGTATACTGCATGCTAACTTGACTCAGATTTTTGAATTGTGCTTCATATGACGCCACCATAATGAATTAGACATTAATGTTTGCTAATATATCCCAGTAAACACTCTGCCATTCATACCGAGAAAAACACAATTTTGAAACAATCTGCTTCAAACCCTAATGGAGTCAATCCTCCTACCTAGTGATGGTTCACATAAAATTTTATTAAGATTGGCCCACTAGCTTCAGAGATATTCTTCTTGTGAACGGACGCCGACGGACGCCGGATGCCTGCCTATCCTATAAGCTCACCTGTGAGTTAAACAGAAAGAATTATGATTTTTTTTTTTGTTTTTGAAAGGGGGACAATAATGCCATCAAATTTTGTTCTCGAGTTAATCATGACAAACAACACCTCATGCACCTGTAAGGTTTTATCTATTTCAACATATGAAACCATTTATTTTTGGTATTTTGAGGTAAATTGGCTTCTGTGAACGCTGATGAAGAATTTAAAAAGGCCACTTCTGGGTATAGAAGTAAAATAAATTGGAGGCCTGGTGGCGTATAGGTACAGTAATGGTCCCCCAAGTATAAGATTGGGTTCGATACATTACTCCATTGTGTCCTTGATCAAAACACTTAAGTTTTTCAATTTAATGACCAGTCAGGAAGCGTTGGCGTCATCCTGACATGAATGAAAAATTGTTGACTGGGATCTTAAGCCTAAAGCAAGTCATACCAAAATGTAATCTGAATTTAAAAATGATATGCAATGTTTTATATACTACTCAAAAGAAGTTTTGCAAAAGTTAATATTTTTCTCATTTTAACATAATGTTTATATATAGAATACATCTTTTACAAATAAACTTTTAAAAATGCTACTGTAGGGCTGGACTTTGTGAATAACAAAATATTTTTCTTGAAAAGATGAAGTAAAGATGTGCAAAAAATGCATGTTTTTGAAAACATCAAAATTTGGGATGCAGCAAAAACCCTACACCCTTTATTTCTGGGCATCCAAACCTGGATTCTTTTCACACCCTCACTGACAAGATAATGAAAGCAATCACTTATAGCAAAAAATATGAATTTTCTGTATCAAAACATCTCGTATTGATCCAAAATTGATAGGAATATTGATTTTACTTATTTTCTCAAATATTTATGTTTTGCTCTTGATTTTTCAAGTGGTGCAAAACTTCTTTTGGGGAGTGCAACTTGCTCTATTTACAACTTGAGATAAGTGTCTTGGAACAGAAAAGTTATAGAATTGCAGACTGGTTATTTAATAATACATTTTGATGCCTTGTTGAATACTACTTCTGGTGCATATGATGCATATCCGTAATCTGGTCATGTAAACCAAATGTAAAGTTCCATTTTGCATACTGTACAGTTTAATGATGAGAGACATACGTTTTTGTAAGTAAAGGCATCTTAAGTTATGTTTACAAAAGGAAATTTGATGCACAGGTATGACCATTGACCAAAGTTGTTCATTTGGTTAAGCAACAAAACAAAAAACTAATCATGAATTCAAGCTTGCGGTATCCTTGGTTGGTTGCCCATTAGGTGTGCCTATTTCATATTAGTCATTGGCTCGGCACGGGCTTTTTTTACAGCTCGGCTTGGTAGGGGCTTTCATATCCCACTGCTAGTAAACATCGATTATTTTTGACCAATCAAAATTCGGTAAGCTCAACCGGTGCAACAATAGAAAATGACAGCTATCGAAAATGCAGCCCTCCGAGTTAGCCAGGTATATTTCGTCAAATTGCTTTTAGTTTACTCGCTTGTTGGAACGTTTGCAATTTATACATAATATGTGATCAATGTGCAGAAATCATTCCGATTGATTTTATGTTTTGACTTTTTAAATTAACATTTTCCAAACCGAAAGTAGAAAAGCGGTGTTTATGTGAATTTTCTTACTTAGATTTGATCTGGTGCTATTTAAACTAAATTTGTTTCACTGTTATGTAGAGGCATTTGTTGTTGCAATTGGCTCTAATAATAGACTCAGTAGAAAGAATTTTGATCTGTTAGCAATGATCCTGCCTGTAAGGCTAAGGTAGTGATATTTCAGCAATGAATGGATGATCAGAGATTTCATATTCAATGACTGAATGATTGAAGATATTGGTCTCTAAATATTTTTGAGTTTGCTTTCAAGATTTTAAAGTTATTTATGAAAGAACTCTGATGAAGTCTGCAATAATTTCAGTTATATTTTATCTGTCTCCTTATTTTTCAAGCAAGAAGCTTTTCAGGCTATTAAAACATTTGTATTTTAAACTATTTTTGTATTGTTCTGTACTATTTTCAGCTTGATGCTTCAGAACTTGACAGTGAAATATTGTCTCTTACAAAGTCACAGCTGACCAAGCTCTTCAAATATCAACAGGTATGTAGATACAGATGAATAAAAAATAATTTTTATGGGCGAGGTCTGCTGACAACCAGTTGTCTTTGGATGCTGCTAACAAATCACTTGTAATTTTCCAGTAACATGATAATATTTTACTACAGGTCAACTTCATTATAGATCATTATAACACTATCTTTGGGGTCCATAGAACCAGATCTTGTTATAAGTGAACCAGTGTTCTAATGAGGTTACATAAAATAGACATAAATGCAAAATAATAGATTTGAGAGCCATGGTCATTTTACAGAGAAAAACACATTAAATTGAGGCGCATGATAATGACTTTAAACTATACATGACAATACTTGATCGTAAAACTAAATAGAGGTGAGGCAACTACTTGATACTCATACATACAATTAAATGCAGCTGAGGTCTTGGATAGACTAGCCTTGTAATATGTGTTGAGTGTAACAGCAATGCTTGAGTTCTGGATTTTAATGACTTTTACTCTATTTTAACTCTTTCAGAACAATTTCCTGGCAAGATATGACCCAGAAATCAGTGCAGCTTTAAAATTATTGATATGGAAGGTGAGAAAATATGTTTTAAATGTTTACAAAGGGAAACAAAATGCTCTTGAAGCCAAAGGTCAAAGGTCATTATACCAAAAAATTTCCTCATGACTTTTATTTGGCAAATTTTCTATTTCCAAAGTATTAGCGAGTTCTTGATTTTGCGAGCGAGTGTCCATGTATTCTATAAAGCTTACTGTTCAGCTGTTCAAAGCAATGTTGCCTACCTTTGTGCTCAACACAGGTGTTTGTGGATTTTATGAACCTCAACGCGACAAAATGTACCTTTGGACATTCTGACATAACTAGTAGAAAGCAGCAAAAAAGCGAAAAAAATATGTAATATGCATTATAGAAATAACACTGGGCTACCAAATGAATGAGTTTAAAAACATAATAATTATTTATTGTCAATATTTTTAGTTATCTGCCCTTGTTTTAGCCCATAATACACATAATTTTCCTATAGGTATCGTTAAACGGTAACCATAGCAACCGCATCATCATAAAAATAGACAAAATAATTATGACAGATTGCCTGTAAGGTTGGTATGCTTCTATCTTAGCAATAGGTTCTGACCAGTGCTTAAACAGTTTTAAGCAAATGCATCGACTTTTGTAAGCTCAGCTAACATGCAGATATGCATTACGCAACTTTGACGTAATTTTTCAGGACTATGACGTCTGTAGAGTTCATATAGGTAATAGTAAATTGGTCATAACTCACAAAATAAATAAAGAGTAACAGACTCTAGAAACATCATTCATTCAGCGTAACTTTGTTTGTCTAATACTCAAGTAATTGTCCGAAGGTACATTTTCTCACGTTGTGGCCCATATACCTTTGTGCTCAACACAGGTGCTTGCGGCTTATATACCTTTGTGCTCAACACTGCTCAACACAGGTGCTTGCGGCTTATATACCTTTGTGCTCAACACAGGTGCTTGCGGCTTATGTACCTTTGTGCTTAACACAGGTGCTTGCGGCTCATATACCTTTGTGCTCAACACAGGTGCTTGCGGCTTATATACCTTTGTGCTCAACACAGGTGCTTGCGGCTTATATACCTTTGTGCTCAACACAGGTGCTTGCGGCTTATGTACCTTTGTGCTCAACATAGGTTCTTGTGGCTTATATACCTTTGTGCTCAACACAGGTGCTTGCAGCTCATATACCTTTGTGCTCAACACAGGTGCTTGCGGCTTATATACCTTTGTGGTGCTCAACACAGGTGCTTGCTTTAGCCTGGGTCCAGTCGTCAATATGATTTTTAGCTCACCTGAGCCTTTAGGCTCACAAGGTGAGCTTATAGGATGGCCATGATCCGTCGTCCGTCCGTCCGTCCACAATTTCAAAGGTCTTCTTCTCTGAAACCGCTTGGCCAACCAAAGCCAAATTTTATATAAAGCATCTATAGGAAGGGGGAACCAATGTGTATATAAGAAATCCAGGTCACATGAACAAGATGGCCGCCATGCCCATATATGGTAAAAACCCTTCAAAAATCTTCTTCTCTTGAACCGGTGGACTGATTTCAACAAAACTTGGCATGAAGCATTGATGGCTCAAGCACTACAATATGTATATAAATCATGACCCTGTGATGACCTTGACCTATTTTACGGCAAGGTCAACATAGGTCGCCAATGCATTTGAATGGGGAAAACTTTTAAAATGTCATTTAAAGTCATTTAAAGTGAAACACTTACAGGAAATGGGCAGTAGGACTGAATATTAATGATTCTGAAAAAAATTTGACCCCAGGGGCTCATATGCCCCCACCCCGGGGCAATATGTATATGTATATTACCATAATATTCAAACATCATCTCCTTTGAAACCGCTTGGCCAATCAAAGCCAAATTTTATGTGAAACATCAATAGCAGAGCAACAGATAATTTTTCAAGCACTTGGGTATTTTACTCCACAAAATCATGATTAATTGGGTGAAATCAGAATTCTTGTTCAGAAATTGGGTAACGTTACCCCAAGAAAAAAGATGCAATTGAGTAAAATTGTCAAGTCATTGCAAACGCCTTCTAAGAATAGAAGACTTTTGTCAATGACTTGACAGTGTTACTCAATTGCAAAATTGGTATGAGATGACTTGGGTACGAGTTGACTCGGGTACGAGTTGACCATGTTCCAGCACAAGACACGAGACTAGAAAAACATATGTAGTAATTTTTACCTGCATACTACATGCATGTATATTTAAGATCATTGAATTTTCACCTAGGATATGTATGAATTTCAACCGTAAGGGTCCCTGTGACACATTAAAATGGGGGCGGATTTTCTACTTTCGTTTTAATTATTTTTGCACACGGCTTTGCACACCGCCGGTGTTCTGGTTAAAAGCCGATAAAACCCAGTACCATCAAACCGTAAAGGTAATATTGGATACTTTACTCAATACACATTTTAATAGCCGATAACGGGATCCAGTATATGAAGGCATAATTTAACGATCGTAGGATTGGGTTTTACCTGCGAGGACATTTTTATCAGAGCACCGTTTCGATTGTAAACAGCTGATGGATACGCTTGGCAGATACTCACAATTGCGTATCAAGAAAATGTCAAGCGTATGTGATACGCAGAGTTTTGAAAATAATTGGGTTTTTGCATTTACAGTATGAGTAAAATACGCAGATACGCAGCTTATCTGTTGCTCTGAATAGGAAGGGATAATTAATGTATATATAAATAATCCAGGTCACATGACCAAGATGGCCGCAATGCCCATATATGGTAAAAATCCTTCAAAAATCTTCTTCTCCAGAACCGGTGGATCGATTTCAAAGAAACTTGGCATGAAGCATCGATGGCTCAAGTACTACAATGTGTATATAAATCATGACCCTGTGATGACCTTGACTTTTTTTATGGCAAGGTCAACATAGGTTGCCAATGCATTTGAATAGGGAAAACTTTTAAAAAGTCATTTAAAGTGAAAGTCTTGCAGGAAATGGGCAGTAGGACTGAATATTAATGATTTTGACAAAAATTGGACCCCAGGGGCTCATCTGCCCCAACCCTGGGGCAATATACATGTATATTACCATAATATTCAAACATCTTCTCCTCTGAAACCGCTTGGCGAATAAAAGCCAAATTTTATGTGAAGCATCTATGGAATGAGGGAATTAATGTGTATATAAATTATCTAGTTCACATGACCAAGATGGCTGCCATGCCCATATATGGTAAAAACCCTTCAAAAGTCTTCTTCTCCAAATCTGGTGGACCGATTTCAAAGAAACTTGGCATGAAGCACCAGTGGCTGAAGTACTACAATGTATATATAAATCATGACCCTGTGGTGACCTTGACCTATTTTACGACAAGGTCAACATAGGTCGCCAATGCATTGGAATGGGGAAAACTTTTAAAAAGTCATTTGAGGTGAAAATCTTGCAGGAAATGGGTAGTAGGACTAAATTTTAATGATTCTGAAAAAAAAATTGGACCTAAGGGCTCATATGCCCACACCCTGGGGCAGTATACATGTATATTACCATAATATTCAAACATCTCCTCTGAAACCACTTGGCCAATTGAAGCCAAATTTTATGTGAGGCATCTATAGGATGGGGGAACCAATGTATATATTAATAATGTAGGTCACATGACCAAGATGGCCACCATGCCCATATATGGTAAAAACCCTTCAAATATCTTCTTCTCTGAAACCAATAGATTGATTTCAATGAAACTTGGCGTAAAGCATCCATGGCTAAAGTACTACAATAAATATATAAATCATGACCCTGTGATGACCTTGACCAAGTTTATGGCAAGGTCAACATGGGTTGCCCATGCATTTGAATGGGAAAAACTGTTAAAATGTCATTTGAAGGGAAAAACCAGCAAGAAATTGGCAAATGGACAGAATATTGATTATTCTGAAAAAAAAAAAAAAAACGGCCCAAGGGCTTCATCTGCCCCTGCACTGGGGTTAAATACCATAATATTGTTTATTGGTATATGCAGCAGACTCAGGTGAGCGTTTACAGGACCATTGTTCCTCTGGTTTTATGTTGTTTTCTTCTACGACAATGAGTATGTTATATAAATTACACATCAAAGGTTTCGGTAGCCGTTATTGATTTGCATAGATATTGACGCCTGGGGACTCTGGCGGTGTTTTCCATTGATAATCCGATAATCTAATTATAGCCTACTGTGGCGTAATGAAATCGATAACAAGGCACAATAATGAGAAAGAGGCTGTAATTAGCATGGAGGCTGGACATTACGCTGGAATGCGTTTAGCTCCGTATGTCCAAAGACCGCGTCAGCGTCCTTCTTTCTATTTTCCGTATTCACAGTGAATGTGAAATTTGTAAATTTATAACAAAATAAATGAAAAACAAGTTGCAAATGGAAACTGAATTGGTATATCTGAAGTAGCGGGAACGAGTCTATTGGAACTCCGGTTACTATTTATAGTATATTAGAGTTATCTGAACGAGTTGTCGTTCTTGGTCTAAACCCTCTAAATCTAAGGGATAATCCAGGTGGCGCTGCCAAGCGAAATCAAAGTTCCCCAGGCTGTCATTTTTGATCAAGAAACGAAAGATAAAAAAAGAGAAAAAAATGATCAGACTGGAACCCAGGCTACTTTGTGCTTAACACAGGGCCAACCTTAAAAATATTCATGTTTCCCCTTTCCCGACCCTATTTTTCAGGTAAGGGTCGGTCGGTCGGAAAATTATTTTTTTTTTGTGATTTTTCAAATTTCATACCATCGAGTGATTCTAGTAAATAAACCTGGTGTAAGGCGATAAAAATGAGCCACACACTATTCTGAACTTATAATTTATAATAATTTATTCAAGATAACACTGATAACATTGGCCAATTAATTCTACTAAATAATGATATTTTGCAGTTATATTAAATATCAATTAATTTCTAATTTCCAAATATAAAGGCAAAATGCCATTAAATATATAGAAGAATTAATTGACCAAAGACATCATAAAAATTAAACAAACAAATCAAAACTTTTAAACAGTTTAAAAATGGGATGTTCCCGTTTCGTTTAAATTCTGTCCAACTTTAAACTCTGCAAATAACTGTGTCCATAATGATTAAAACTGTGACAATAACACATTTACAAGTACTTGAACAGTGTCTGAATAGACAGTACACTTGCTTTGAATAATCCAAGCACTTAAACATGCTTTTTAAATTTTAAACAGAAAGTCAAGCATAATTTGATGCAATATCATCCTGAGAAAACCAGCATTTGCATATATGCAAAAACAAAGTTGCAGATCAGCTGCACAGTAACTGCACAGCTGATCAGTGCCTTTGTTTGTGCTACATAGATAGTGCAATCCTTCTACTTCATTTATCTAAAATTTCAAGCCTCTAGTCATCTTCTATGGTAGCTGTGTCATGATACCTGGTCAGAAACTCGAAAGACTGGTTTTCTTTCATTACAGCTATGACAATAACACATTCTACCATCTTGCAAAATCAAAATTGCATGAATGCAAAGCAGATCAAAGCATGTAGATGTAAGTTGAATACATCGTTGTTAAGAAATGGGATTCCTGTGCGGGATTTCTTTCTTCTTTGTGACACATTCCAGACAGACAGGCAGGACGAATTTGAACCGCTGGCTGAGGATCGCAGTTCGATGTCATCACCGATCACCTCATTACAAATATCTTCAGGTGTTAATTTTTCACTGAACCACAAGGGTTTTGTGGGATGAAGCACCCACCCAACACCTGAGATGATGATCAGAAATTGATTGACTCAGTATATGAAGATAGATAGAAGCATCTTTACCAGGGATCTCACTAGGATTTTGAAAACAGGAGTCCAGGACTCCTAGAAAAGAAAAAGTAGGAGTCATAGACAAAATATTTAGTAGGAGTCCCACTATAGAAACTCTATTACATTAGTGACAAGCCCAATTTTTTCAACTGAAAAATCATAAATTTGTTACTCTATTTGAAAACAGGGTTTTGGGCTCTTTTTAGTTTGGGGTCAATAAGGGGTGACCCCTTCAAAGGAGGAATTTTTTTTTCTATTTGGCAAGTCATTGGATTGACTTGCAGTCTTCATTACTACCAGTAGAACATTGATAGTAAACCTTTTTTGAACACTTTCAATAAAGTTTTACCAACCATTTATGATTTAGAGGCAGAAACCACGATTTTTTTTCAAGTCACGAAAACTAATGACATTTCAAAAATCGCTCCAGAAGAGTAAAATATTTGCTTCTTTCAATTGATTAGGTAATTCAATTGATTTTTTAATGAAAATCGCTAGGTTTTCAAAAGATTTTATGACTGATCAAGAGATAAATTGTTTCATTGTAGTTGACCAATCAAGCGGTAACTTAAATTGTTTACACAAGCTGACCATTGTGAAAACACATTGCTGGAAGGTGTGGAAATTTATGGCATGTCATTGGGACAGCATCTTAATTTGAGTAATCCATTTCTTGATTAGAGATAATTGATTCATGGGACTAATAAACAACAAAGTAAAGGTATTTTCAAACTGATTTTTTGGTGTATCACGGCAAAAAAATCTTGCGTCCGAGAACCATCTATTAGCAGACGCTTGACTTCAATGCGAAATCAGCTTAAGGGGTGACACCAGTCAAAAATTGTCCATAGGCCACAATGCAAATTGTCGCACTTTGTGACACTCCCAGCTGTTACCAAACATTTTATGACCAAAAGGACTCCCCTCGCCTTATAGCTCAGCCATACATCTACCCAACGAGCCTAGTTCAAAGGGGGGTTGACCGTTGAGTTTTTCCGGTATTCCGTTTTGCAACCACCCTAGGGTTGGGTTTTACCCTCTAGAATGGTGCAGATTTGAGGAGGGGGTAGTTTACAGACAGAAGCTTCCGACGAGAAATAGTCTCTTTTAAGATCGTGTTTTGTACACCCAAATGTCGTACACTAGTGATACCTTGCAGTGCATACTAAATATAATACAGACACAAATAAATGTGCTCGTAATACAGTGTCAAACTCACCTAGGCAAAATTTTCAAATGCACTATTTTCGTGGGGTACGGCGGAGTGATAAATTTTGAGTGGTGTCGCACCTTGAGGAAAATTTGTTTTTATTGCGAACAAGAAAATTTCTTTGCGATACATTCTTCCCCAAAATATAAGATGCTTGATAAGTATTTTATTGAGAAAGAACACAAAATGAGGATGCATGGGGCCTTTCAATTCTAGGTACCCCCCATGCAAAAACATGCTATTTTGACCAAAATTGCAAATATGGTGGTCAGACATATTGCCCAACAAGCGTTAAAAACAACCAAACTTAAGCATTAAACTGCTATACATTTAATGTTAAGATATTTATGTACCACATTTGACCTTCAAATGACCTTGGCCTTTGACCTCTGAACTGTGACCTTGACCCAAAACAGCTACACAAGAAGAAATTTACAACCTAGAAATTGAGCAAAAATGCTCTTTTCGTTAATTTTTGTGGCCTTGACCTTTGACCCTGGGTGACCTTGACCTTTGACATTCACTGTGACCTTGCCCAAGGTATGTACAAAGGTTTACCACGGTTGTTGCTCATGTCCCAATGTCTTCTAAGTGCTGAGTGACAGCAATAGCACTAGAAAATGGGACCGAAATGACCCTCTGAATAACCCAATTTACAGTCCAAACTTATCAAAATGATGATTATTTCGCGTCCAAAATTGTACAAAACACTAACAAACAGCGTAATTCAACATTATAACATGACTTAGGCCAGTTTTAAGTCTACATCTGGCCTAAAATCACATTTTTAATCGAATTTTAATGGATTTTAACTTTTTCAATTTTTCAAAAATTCAATTTTTTGTAAAATTTTACAAAAATTGATAAAAGTTTGAAATTTTTGTCATAATCAAAGTTTGAGCCAGATCCGATGAGAATTCCACTAAGCAACGACTGACTATACCAAAAGTAAAAATTTTGACATTCAGCTTCTAAGGGGTGACACCAGTCAAAAATTGTCCATAGGCCACAATGCAAATTGTCGCACTTTGTGACACTCCCAGCTGTTACCAAACATTTTATGACCAAAAGGACTCCCCTCGCCTTATAGCTCAGCCATACATCTACCCAACGAGCCTAGTTCAAAGGGGGGTTGACCGTTGAGTTTTTCCGGTATTCCGTTTTGCAACCACCCTAGGGTTGGGTTTTACCCTCTAGAATGGTGCAGATTTGAGGAGGGGGTAGTTTACAGACAGAAGCTTCCGACGAGAAATAGTCTCTTTTAAGATCGTGTTTTGTACACCCAAATGTCGTACACTAGTGATACCTTGCAGTGCATACTAAATATAATACAGACACAAATAAATGTGCTCGTAATACAGTGTCAAACTCACCTAGGCAAAATTTTCAAATGCACTATTTTCGTGGGGTACGGCGGAGTGATAAATTTTGAGTGGTGTCGCACCTTAATAGGTTTCCAAGCGTCGGAAAAAACGAGATCGAAAAAATACGACATCGCGGATCTAGCTACTTTGTTTACGGGCTAGAAAATCTACTAAAACCCGGTACTTTTTGGCGGATCTAGTGTTTTCGATTTCGGGCAAAAAAGAAAAAAAAAAAAAAATTCTAAATTGAAAATTGAAATAAAATTTTTTCGGTCGGGGCTTTTTTTCACGGTCGGTCGGGAAAGGGGAAACAAAAGTAATTTTATTTTTGGCCCAGGTGCTTGCGGCTCATATACCTTTGTGCTCAACACAGTTGCTTGCGGCTTATATACCTTTGTGCTCAACACAGATGCTTGCGGCTTATATACCTTTGTGCTCAACGCAGGTGCTTGCGGCTTATATACCTTTGTGCTTAACACAGGTGCTTGCGGCTCATATACCTTTGTGCTCAACACAGGTGCTTGCGGCTCATATACCTTTGTGCTCAACACAGGTGCTTGCGGCTCATATACCTTTGTGCTCAACACAGGTGCTTGCGGCTTATAATGAATAGCTGTGGTAAAGCTAGTTTTTGCCTAAGTTCACCACTGAAATTCAGACGATGGCTTTATCAAATGATTTCGAAGATCTCAGAATAGAGAAGATATGCCACTTTCTGACACAATGACTTGATCATTTGCAGCTTGGAACAATGTTGCTGCTTTTTAGCATTGAGATATTTTCTGCAGGATAACAGGATAAAAGTTTCATATTTTGCAAACCTGCAAATTGTATTTAGACTTGCCTTTCTAATGGCGTTAAGTATAATGTTAGGTAACATGTTTTACATGTGCATGTACTTCCTTTTACACTGGAGAGATAGTGAGCTGTGACGCGAGGGGTTTCGGGGGTTTCCGACCAAGTCTGACTCAAATCGACTTGTACAGTCACAGAAGCAGGCTAGAAGCTTGAAATTTCAGATTTAAGAAGAGAAATTGTACTATAGATCTGTATAGCAAAAACAAAGGCGCAGATCAGCTTCACAATAACTGCGAAGCTGATCTGCGCCTTTGTTTTCGCATAGGCAAAAATCCGTTTTTCTCATGATGCGGCTCATAGTTTAGTTGGAATTCAGATTCATCTGTTCAATTTTTAGGAAAACTTTATTATAAATAAAGTGTGTCAAACATTTTCTGTCAGTAATTATTTTAATTGCTGAAAAATTAAAAGGCAAACAAATTGCCCTTTTCCTTTTATTTGAATAAACTGAAACAACTGAATATTTACGTTATTATAAAACTCTGTATATTTAATGGTATCATTGACCTTCGGAGCTGTTTTTGTAACAACACTAGGAACAATATTATCAGATATGACTTTAACCCACGTTCATGTAAGCCTGGTGTCCCCTTTGTTGGACATAGGCAAACCAGTATAGCCCTAGATGTGATGCTGTAGAGTGTGGGCATCTTAATTAGGGGTTACCAATTTGCTATGAAGAATTTTATCAAAAAATGAAATAAAAATTTACAATCACTCCTGGTGCGTCTAAAACAAGAGTGGACTACCCCAAATGATCACAATGGGTAAGTACATTCGTCGTAAATGGGTTAAGATTGTCTCGTGATATATGGCATAGGGTTTTGCATTATTGATCTGGTAATAGAGCCAACTCTTGAGAGCTTTGGCACTTGGCAAAGCCTCTTCAGTCTGAGCATATCCCATGGGCGGATCCAGAGAGGGGGGGGGAGGGGGTGGGGGGGGGGGGGGGCAGGGGGTCCAGACCCCCCCCCCCCCCCCCCCCCTGGAATTGCCAGATTATTAATGTTTGCCATGTTGAAATTTTCCGTCAGACCCCTTATGCCAATTTGGATCCCCCTGAGAAAATTTTCTGGATCCGCGCATGTATCCTCACCCTCACCACAATCATTACTTTTAATTGAGTTGCCAAGTGAGAAAACATGATGTCCTACCATAGCCTGTACCGCCACAAAAAAAAGCTAGATGTAAAATGGAGAGGGATTGTACTATCCATGTAGCTAAAACAAAGGTGATGATCAGCTGTGCAGTTACTGGAAAGCTGATCTGCATATTGGTTTTGCATATGCATAAAAGCTGGTGTTTCATTTCTATGGTAAAGAAAAAAAAATGTTTAAGGACTCTGACAGTGTGATATTGACTTGAAATGTCTCAGATCTTGGTGAACATAATATGAGCCACAAGAGAAAATTTCTCTTCGGGGGATCCGACCAGGTCTGATACAAACCAGCCTTTACTGTCGCAGAAAAAGGCTAGAAGCTTGAAATTTTGGAATTAGCAAGAGGAGAAACTATCCATGTAGCGAAAACAAAGGTGCTGATCAGCTGTGCAGTTACTGCACAGCTGATCTGCGCCTTTGATTTCACACAAGCAAAAATCCGGTTTTCTCATGATGTGGCTCATGTTTTTGTGCAAGGCTCATGTTTTTGAGACATTGACTTAGTATTTATGTTTACTTTTACAACAAATACATGGATCTACATGGCCACACCCATATAGAGTCTACTTTAACATTCTCTCATTCTTTTTAATGATCAGCCGCTGGTGCAATCGAAGCTAAATTACCAAAATAAAGATTTAGAAGGAAAATAACAAAATAGGCATTGATGCAAAGAGAACTATTAGGCTAATTTAAGCCACCACTGTTTCTGAAAAGGTGGCCACTCAAGTTACCTGAACTTAACTAAAAATATGAAGACGCATATAAAAGGAGTAAACATCACAAAAATGGACAACAAAACATAAAACCAATACAACAGAAGTAACTTACAAAGAAAATAGAAAATAATGTGATGTAAAAACTACATGAAAATGTATAGCATAATTTTAAATAAGTTGTCACTTTATTCTATACTGTTTAAATAGATGGTCTGGAAATAGATATACAAGGAAGACAAAAAAAAAAAAAAAAAAAAAAAAAAAAAAAATGAAATAAAAACAAGCCCTGTATTAAACCAAACCCTGTATTTTTGGTTTACATCTAAATTATACTCACATGTACTTCTTCATCATCAAGATAATAACCAATCGGAGGAGGCCTGATGTAAGGGGAATAACTGGGAGGTGGCATCCGTGGTCTTGTATACCTTGATCTTGCACTGTCATACCTTGCCCCAGAGGAGTGAATTGGGGAAGATTGGCGGAACATTTCACGAGGTTCTACAAAAATGTCACGCATTGCGGTACCTGTGTCAGTAAGACCTTGAATAATGTCTTCGGTACCGGCAGAAACATTTTGTTTTGCTGCTGCAGGAAACTGCATATATTTGTCCTCAGAGATAGTGTTTTCAGAGTCATCGCTAACACTTCCGATGTTGTCATCGCTTAGATCTTTTTCGGCTTCAGCTTCGTCGTCCAGAATTTCACGATCTGAGGCATTGTCTTGGATGGGAATTTCTGATATTTCAGTGTCACTGACGACCTGGATTTGTCGTAACTTCTTATCCGTTTCAAGTCTATCATGGTCATCTTCATCACTTAGAAGGGGCTCCAATAGGTCACTTCTTACGAGTGAAGAATCTTGGGAAGCTAACTCTATCCCCTTTTCTCCCTCAATCTGTTCATTCTCTTGTTTTTCTTCAACACTTGCCATAGAACCACTCTGTGATTTTTCAGACATATCTTGTTCCCTTAATGTATCCTCTAGCTCCCCTTCTTTGGCCTCTATTGTGAATTCACCATTCTGAATACCTTGGTTTTCTTCCATTTTCAAAATTCTACTTTCAGTTTCACTTTAGAATATTCAACACTGAAATATACTTTTTTTCCCCGTCAATATGATGCACCAGTCTTAATTGATACAACTTTCATCTCTTTTTACAAGCTTAATCCATAATTTACAAGTGCACTAAACACTTGATATCTATGTGTCTACATTCATAAATTTATTGAATGAATTATCAGCTTGTCACACTATCGATGCCAATGTATACAATAACACAGAAACCAGTCTGAACCATACATAAGATTGTGGTGTCACGTCAATCTGCAGTATTTGATTCCTGTTAGTGTGACGGTGTAAGAGAGATCTACTTTAGTACACAATTGTAAATCATATTTCCCACGAACGCATAAAATGCATGCAGTGCAAAATGGCAGTTAGTATCCAGGAGTCGAATCAATAAGGCTTATAAGACACCTCATTCAACGTTTATTGCATGTAAAAAACTTCATTGTTCTTTCGTGAATTTTAATAAAGACGATACAATGCCAAGAGTATAATACTGTAAAAGGCAAAAATAATCCATATTAGCATCTAATCTGCCTTATCTCATGTTTGTTTTCAAAGAACATTGTTTACCCTGTGATTATCATTTGAGCCGCCTCGTGGGAAAACCAACAATGTGGTTTCCGAACAGGTCTGACACAAACCGGCCTATACAAGCACAGAAAAGAGCTAGAACCTTGAAATTTCGGATTTAAGTAGAGGAATTGTACTATCCGAGTAGCGAAAACAAAGATGCTGATCAGCTTCGCGGTTACTGCGAAGCTGATCTGTGTCTTTGTTTTCGCCTATGCAGATTGTTGGTTTTCCCACGTGGTGGCTCATTTAAGAGAGCCACATGCAAGAAAATTATGTCTTCACTTTTTTTCATCCGAGTCTTGAAAATTTCAAGTTTTTAATGTATACTATCTATGAAGCAATAACAAAGATGTTAATCAGCTATTGTTACGTTTTGAGTGATTTACGCATTAATTTTAAAGAAACGAAAGGCAGATATACTCATGACACCGCTCATTTTAGAATATCCAATATTAGAAAACTGATGCATTTTGCAGTATAACGTAGACAGAATGCAGTATCCATTTTTATCTTTAGAAAGTTTAAGAAAGGAAATGTAACTGAAAAATGACAGGTAACAATTTTCTTAGCTGAGTCATTAGAAAACCTGTCTTTGCAAGTTCCAGAACAGGTCTGAGAAAAATCAAGCTCGATAGGCATGGAAGATGGCTAGAAGCTTACAATTTTGGATTAACTTAAGATATAAGACAGATTGCACTATTGCGGAGCAAACGCAAAGGCAAACTAATCAACTGCATAGTTACTGCTCCGCTATTTTGATAGGCTTCTTTGATTTTGCACATGCAAAAAGCTGGGGCTTTCATGACCTGTCATCTATTATAGATCCTACACCAACAATTAACAGTATTGGTATTTTTAATTGAGCTGCATCATGTGAAAACCAGATTTTCGCATATGTGAAAACAAAGACGCAGATCAGCTTCGGGGTAACCGCGAAACTGATCAGCGCCTTTGTTTTTCGCTACACGGATAGTACACTTCCTCTTCCTCTTAAATCCAAAATTTCAAGCGTCTGGCTGCACAGGAGGGCTTGTGCCGGACCTGGTCGGAAATCCCGAAGACAGCTTTTCTCACCTGACCTCGCCGCTCAAATGAGCCGCAGACTTGGGCTGATGAGGCACAGTCATGTTGGGTAGCGACACGAGAAATCCAACATTATGGTTTCCGAACAGGTCTTACACAAACCAAGCTGTACAAGCACAGGAGATGGCTAGAGGCTGGAAATTTTGAATTTAGAAAGAAGATGCAGAGTACTGTCCATGTAGCGAAAACAAAGGCGCTGATCAGCTTTGCAGTTACTGCGAAGCTGATCTGTGCCTATGCAGATCGTTGGTTTTGTCATGATGCGGCTCATGTTGATATTGATGTTTTGACTTTTTATAGATTTTCTTTAGAATTTATGCTTGCATGTGAAGAATTCTTAACCTGGTTTAGTTGACAGAATCATGCGAAATCCTTCTTTTGGTATTATGGGGAATAGACACAGAGACACATGCAAAAGTTGCACTGCTGATATGTGCTTTTGACTTAATTCTTCCAGTACTTACAAATTACAATTGCTATTATTGATATATCTGACCGTTTGGCCATTATACAGCTCTCTGGTCATGAAAAGACAGACTTTCTCAAGTTTTGGCTCAATTACCTGTGACATGCAAAAAAAATCTGGCACCCTTGATCCTGAAAATTCATTCAACCACATTTATGCTATTTGTGACGAATAGAGTTGTCAAAGTCCCACATGGGATGTCATGTTCTGCAGCATATAAGGCTATACCTTTTGCCAATGTCCCACAAATTGAAGTCAAAAGATTTTGAAGTAAATTGGTTGTTGACTATGGCAACAGCTGGTTGGTGTATGACGAAAACTTGCCCATGCAATAAACATAAATTTTTTTTTAGCTTTAAAGATTGAATTTTTTTTATATTTTTCTTATTGTTGCTCAAAACATAGATTGTGGGTACTCATTAGAACTGCCTCCGAGGCGGTTCTTAGAATGAGTACACACAATCTATATTTTGGAGCAAAAAGAAGAAAAATAGGTATACCCCTGCATACCCCAGTTTTGCTATATAAATGTGAGGTTCATGGGGATAGACATTTAACGGACATGTTTTCGTGATGATTGACAGTACAGCATGGACCAATGTTATTACTACTAGGATGTTTTCCAAAGCGTGACATACAAACATCAGGGTTTTTGTAATAATGCAGCCCCAATCCTGACATTAACCATCATTCATATAAGTCAGTGAGATTATCATAGATATGAAAAATAATTCTTTTGTTCACTGTATTTATTAATATTCATTTTCTCTCCCCAAAAGAATGCCTGCAGTATAATGATGAAGTCGAGGCTATATAGTAAAACAAAAGGAATCAATGAATCAATACAGGTCTTTGACTTTTATACTTTTGAATGAGTTAACTACATAGTAGCCTTCACACTTAGCTGGTCTCATCAAATATTTATCAAATTCCCAAGTTAATAATTTATGACCATGAAGCTGCATGCAGTTGATAAAGTAGTTTTCGCAAGACTTGAACCCTACTCACATTGAGAAAGCCAGCCTCAGAAGTGGCTTTGAATTAATCTAATTTCAAAGGTATGATAGCCCCTATATCCCTAGATGCAACTTGTCCCCTTTCCCTCAAATACTTTTTTTTTTATAAGACAGGATATAAATCTGGCCAATGCTTCTGTCAATTCATTCTCAAGATACAGTGGTATAGAGTGGAAACGAAATGTCAGTCACAGGTCGTAACTCTGTTAAAATTTTGCAAAAATTGATGGGTAAAAATCCCAAGCTAGATCCTGTCATTGTTGATGTGCATAGGAAATTTGGCTTGATGCTGCCTGTTCATTGAGTGGAAACAAAATGTTCACGGAATGATGGAATCACAGAACCACGGAATGACGGAAGAACAGGGCCGTGAATCCAGTATAGCCCCACTTTTCCAAAGCGGGGCTGTAAGTAGCATTCTTGTGAGATATCTCTCATGGCTGCCTATGCTTTTGTGCTATTGGGGGAGTAATGTTACAGAATATACTTACAGCTATAATTTCCTCTAAGCTGCTGTTGCTCTCTGTATCACTGTGTGGCGGTGCTCTAGCAATATTGTCATCCTGTAAGACAAGTAGAAGAATGCATGTTATTTGGTTGGTGTGAAATATTTGAAGTGGTAAATGGAAAGCATTGCATTTTAACTTGATAAACATCTTGATAGGCAGCGAAATAGAAATAGACATCACATAAGCATGAAATTTAAATAAAGATCTTCATAGGCAGTGAAATATAGATAAATATGCATATATGTAGTGCAGTAGAGATACACATCTTCATAGGCAATTAGATAGAGATAATTCATCATTATAGACAGTGAAATAGAGATTAACATGTTTATAGGCAGTGAAATTGAAATAAGCATCTTTATAGTCAGTGAAATAGAGATATACATGCTAAAAGGCAGTGAAATTGAAATAAACATCTTCATAGGCAGTGAAATAGATATACATGCTGAGAGGCAGTGAAATTGAGATCAACATCCTCATAGGCACTGAAATAGAGATGCACATGCTAATAGGCAGTGAAATTGAGACAAACATCTTCATAGGCAGTGAAATAGATATATACATGCTAATAGGCAGTGAAATTGAGATTAACATCCTCATAAGCAGTGAAATAGAAATATACACACTAATAGGCAATGAAATTGAGATTAAGATCCTCAAAGGCAGTGAAATAGAGGTATACATGCTAATAGGCAGTGAAATTGAGATTAACATCCTCATAGGCCATGAAATAGAGATATACATGCTAATAGGCAGTGAAATTGAGATTAACATCTGCATAGGCAGTGAAATAGAAATATACATGCTAATAGGCAATGAAATTGAGATTAAGATCCTCATAGGCAGTGAAACAGAGGTATACATGCTAATAGGCAGTGAAATTGAGATTAACATCCCCATAGGCCATGAAATAGAGATATACATAGTATACTAATAGACAGTGAAATTGAAATAAACATCTGCATAGGCATTGATTTAGAGATATGCATGCTGATAGGCAGTGAAATTGAGATTAAGAACCTCATAGGCTTTGAAATAGAGATATACATGCTACTATAAGGCAGTGAAATCCTCATAGGCAGTGAAATAGAGATATACATGTCAATAGGCAGTAGTGAAATTGAGATTAACATCCTCACAGGCTGTGAAATAGAGATATACATACTATTAGGCAGTGAAACTGAGATTAACATCCTAAAATTATAGGCAGTAAAATCTAAATAAATATCTGTGTGGGCAGTGAAATAGAGATGAACATCTTCATAAGCAATGACATAATACATGTATGTAGCAAATTTGTGAGCTTCAGGCTAGGAGAGCATTCAGTTGAAACTATGCTTTTTGTATAAAGCTAAACTAAGCTATCCACTCATAGCTTTACTCTTTAACTTCCCATTCAGTTCACAAAAAGGCATCTGATAATAGCAGAGGGATATAATGAAGATTGAGTTTTGATTTTAACAGTTAAGATTGTGGGTGTTTTGGTTTTTTTTAGTTAATTTGCATTAAAATTTGCTTACATGTTCAGTAATTCCTCCATCTTTTATTCCACTAAGATCCAGTGACAGAGATTCTCTTGCATCTGCAAACTGTTCCTCTTCACGTGACACGTCTCTTACAACGTCAATATCAGTCTCCATCGACACGTCTTTAATCACATCAACATCAGTCTCACCGAACTCAGTGTCATAACTTTGATCTCTAGCGGAGTTGCCTCCCTCTGCAGAGTGATATGAGCTATTTATATCCTGATTGTCAGTTTCGTCCTGAGGCGGCTCTGTCACAATGATTTTGACGGGAATCACAGTCTTCGAATCATTCACATGGCTGTTTGTTTGTTTGGTATCCATTTTTAGGTGAGCTGTTTTTGAAATTTTATGAATAACTGTTAAATGGAGGAGGAACACATTTGACAGAATCACATCATTAAAGCATGTTGCCAGGAGTTGTTAGTTGTTTCCAATAGATATCCATGAGTGGTTGTCAACATAAATGTCTAAAACTGCTGAAATTTAAAACAAACCTGGATGCTCTTATGCCTTTCTTGTTTTCATAATTGAGACTGTGCGTGAGAAAGACAACACTTTGGGTTTCCGACCAGGTCTAACACAAACCAGCCTGTACAGTCACAAAAGCAGGCTAGAAGCTTGAAATTTTGGGTATAAGTAGACAAGGAATTGTACTATCCATGCAGCGAAAAGAAAGGCGCTGATCAGCTGTGCCGTTACTGCACAGCTGATTTGCGCCTTTGTTTTCACCTATGCAGATTGCTGTTTTTCCCATGCCGCGGCTCAATTCAGATTTTCATTCAAAGAAACATGCAAATTGATTTGCTAAGCAATAAAAAGAGAGCATCTTCTGAAAGTCTTGAATTGCAAACTTTAAGACCTATAAGCGATGATCATCATGTGAAAAAATTGTTCTTAGTGTATGCAAACAACAAGTACCAGTTGAGCCTGCTCAAAAGTGCCGGTCAGTCCCTGTTCATTGCCTGCAACTCTATATTATTCAACAGTCATTTGTAACAACTGCTCCCCCACCTACAGGGAAGGGCAGGGATTATGACTTAACAGCTTTCAGTGCCCTGCTATAAGCCCCACCCCCAGGCGGCAAACTGGAGGTCAAAACTTTGCTCTTTGCCCCACCCTTCGCAATAGAAAATCTCCCTGGGGTAAGGATTCTAATGTCAAAACCCCGTCATTTCCCCTGCACTGAGAGGATACTCGAAAAGTAATTGCCCTGCACTTTAGCCAGGCTATCCCCAACCCTCCCCATTGGTGCAGGGGGGGGGGGGGGGTGCAGGGCAGTGGTTCCAAATGACTTGTGCATTAGATACTTCAGATCTAAATTTCATATGCATTATTTGGAGACATACTGTACCCTATGCTGCTTTTGTGTCATACCTGGTGCACTTGTTTAAAGATTCCATACATCAGGAAAAAATGTCCGTGCAATATATATCCCATTAAACCCCACTTTTATAGTTTGTAGGGGTATACCTATTTTTCTTATTTTTGATCCAAAATATAGATTGTGGGTACTCTTTAGAACCGCCTCGGTGGCGATTCTGTCTTGTACCAACAGTCTATGTTTTGAGCAAAAATAAGAAAAAAATCAAAACATTTGATTAAATTTCTAATGAAATATTTTTTTTTTTTACAACCAAAAAAAAATTCTGTATATTGCATGGGCAGGTTTTCGTAATGTGTTCTGTTTTTGCGTCATAATGATTATGGCATATATAAGATTTCACTGAGTTCTGTGGCTCGACTATAAAAAATGAAAATGCATAAAAATGAAAATGTATGCATATCAGAACAGAATCTGGGTTAGAAAATAGCATCATTAAATATTTAAATATTCATGAAATCCAGTGTTGTTTTCTTCATTTTATGCATACTCATAAATTAAAATTTCAGTGAGTACTCACAACATATACATGTATGCTTTGTGCTGATTTTTTTAATCATCATTTAATACCCACTATTTTAATCCATTCTAAAATTTGTAATCCTTCTTTACCCTTCTTAAACTACATCAGTTTTGTTTACAAATAAAATACTTTTCTGCATACTACAAAAAAGAAATAAAATGTTGCAAATAAATACCATTTTTGTACCATTTAATAATCACAGCATTGTGTGTATGTATAAACATACATGGTTATTGTTCTTTGAGGGGGTTTAGTTTCATTTTGTTTTTCATGAAGTCAACAAAATATTGTTTAAAAAAGAATTATTGGACCAATGTAATGTAATAAGAACATTTTTGCAGTATTAAATATCTATTAAGACAATGAGGGAAACATGATATTTTTGCAGAAGAATGAACTTTTCTTTTTGAAAATTTAATGTTTGCTTGTTTCATGGGCTTGGTAATGAAGTAGCCTAGAATTTGAACTTGCTATGGCAACTTAAAATACTGCATCACCCCCCACTTCATAGATGACATCTCTGGACAAAGCTATAGCATATTGAAAGAAAACTCAGCTTCAGTTCATTGTGATATGGCACAGTAAACAATGGTACAGAAAACAAACAAATAAATAAAAACACAATACAAATCAGAAGCTAGGTCTACACTGCTTGCTTTCTTGCAAACTTCGAACAACTGAGGTGGCAGACAAATAATGCCAATCACGTAAACATGTCCATGTAATGTATACCCCTTTGGACCCCACTTTTGTATATAGCAAAACTGGGGTATGCAGGGGTATACCTAATTTTCTTATTTTTGCTCGAAAACATAGGTTGTGGGTACTTGTTAGAACCGCCTCAGTGAGGCGGTTCTAATGTGTACCCACAATCTATGTTTTGAGCAAAAATAAGAAATATATCAACATTTCTGGGCTGAAATTTTTCAATAAATCTCTTTTTATTGCATGGGCAAGTTTTCATTATGAATCACTTCCTACTTTTATTGGAGCACAGTGGATTAGTAATTAGTACTAGTTGGGCTCTGGATCGAGAGGGTAGGGGATGAATCTACTCTGGTGCCAGGCTGTAAACTTTAGCAGGACACATTAACTCACCCCAGTTCTGGCAGTTAAATATCCAGAAAGGGGTGGCTTTTTCCCACTGGAAAATTGTTGACTAGGTCATTAAACCACTTAATGACAAACAAACTTTCTACTTTCAGTTTACAATCAAAGCGTCAGATGCTACCATTGGTCAAAGAATTCTGGGACTAAAGTACCACAATGAGCATGCTCAGGATTCAGCCAATCACTGGATAGGAAGAAGACAGAAGATACTGTATGCCTTGCTTCTGATTGGTTGTCCATGGTTAAAAGAAAGATCATATGATGTCATAAATTTATGTGGCCTTAGACACTGGAAAGATATGGTAAGAAAATTTTTACTGTGCGAGATGCTTAGAAAGATTGCAGACAAGGTCATACACAAATCAGTCTGCTCAGCTTCTGCTTGATCATCAGCAAGTCAGATACTCTTTGTTTCCATCTCTTTGTTGATTAAATATATGTCTTTGTATTGTTTCTGTAAAAACAATTGAGCCTGTGCATGAGAAAACCAGCAATTTGGGTTCCAGCCAGGTCCTACACAAACCGGGCTGTACAGTCACAGAAGATGGTTAGAGGCTGGAAATTTTGGATTTAGAAATTAGAGGAATTGTACTATCTGTGTAGTGAAAACAAAGGCGCTGATCAGCTTCGCAGTTACTGCGAAGCTGATCTGCGCCTTTGTTTTCGCCTAGGCAAATTGTTAGTTTTCCCATGCGGTGGCTCAATTGAAATGTTGTGTTTAGACCAACCACATCTCAGTTTTGGCCTGTATTTCTGCATAGCAGTAATTGGTGCCTTTGACTTTCTTTGAGCAAACAATTTTCTCCAATGTCTTGTATATTGGTAAATCTGAAATCTTATAATATGATCTTTCACAGAGGGAGCGCAGTGGCTTAGTGGTAGAGCATCGGACTCCACATCGAGAGGTCCTGGGTTCGATCCCCACAGGCAGCACCATGTTGTGTCCCTGAGCAAGACACATTAACTCCCTACAGTACTGGTTAAACCCAGGAAGCGTTGGCTCCGTCCCGACATGACTGAAAAATTGTTGACTGGGATGTTAAGCCTCAGTATAAACAAACAAACAAACAAACCTTTTACAGATACGGAAGTCCATCCAGTGGATCGAGACAGGCATCAAAGTTGGTACTCTAGTCAATTTCCTGGTGTTTCTACAGCAAGGGCGGTACCTCAGTCTCATAGAGAGGGTACTGGGAATTAGGTCAGTCTTCCCACAGAAACAGGGTATACGACAGGTAGGCTGTTTGTGGTATATTTTGCATGTCTAAAAACATGCGTAGATCAGGGCTCACTTCTGTTAAGCAGTTTCTATCAAATTTTACAAAATCATATCGCCAACAATGTTAAGGTGACACAGTTAGGATAGTGAATCAGCTGCGATAACATTGAGATTATCACATCTTATTTCTTTTTTGTAAAACAGAGAGTTCAGTCCAAATCTTAATCCAATACTTCTAGTTTCTGAGCATCTTTTGTTGTTGTACTATACAACATCTTTTGTGTTGGACATAGTCAGAAACTGCTAAGAGGGTTTCTTGATCTGGTTATTAGAAGAGCAACTGATTTCACAATGTCAAGTCATAACCCAGCTGAACAAGGCATTAGGATTGTTTAAAGCATTGCACTCATTATTAGCCTAACAGGGACAGGATGTTAATGTTAGTACAAAAGTTTCTGAAGATGCACTTATACTTAAGCTTGTGACTGTAAAGCTGCTTGACTAAACATTCAATCATATTTTTTTCTTGCATGTATACATGTATTTTTCTTTTAAAGTGAATTGTCATTCTAACTACTGAAATTTCAGGTCACATTTGAATATATGACAAGAGAGTTACTCTGGCATGGCTTCTCAGTAAGTGAGCCACCTCATGGGAAAACCAACAATGTGGTTTCCGAACAGGTCCGACACAAACCGGCCTGTACAAGCACAGAAAAGTGCAAGAAGCTTGAAATTTCTGATTTAAGTAGAAGAGGAATTGTACTATCCGAGTAGTGAAAACAATGGCGCTGATCAGCTTCGCGGTTACTGCGAAGCTGATTGCGCCTTTGTTTTCGCATGTGCAGATTGTTGGTTTTCCCAAGGCTTCTCAGTAAGTATGCTTTCAACCTTTTTGTCACATTACATAGTAAACTCTTTAAAAGCATTGGGAGCTTGGTGATTAGGAAAACATGTCCATGTAATGTATACCCCCCTTAAGCCCCACTTTTATATAGTAAAACTGGGATTTGCAGGGGTATACCTAATTTTTAGCTCACCTGAGCCGTTAGGCTCACAAGGTGAGCTTATAGGATGGCCATGATCCGTCGTCCGTCCGTCCATCGTCCGTCCGTCCGTCCACAATTTCAAAGAAATCTCTGAAACCGCTTGGCCAACCAAAGCCAAATTTTATATGAAGCATCTATAGGAAGGGGGAACCAATGTGTATATGAGAAATCCAGGTCACATGACCAAGATGGCCGCCATGCCCATATATGGTAAAAACCCTTCAAAAATCTTCTTCTCCAGAACCGGTGGACTGATTTCAACGAAACTTGGCATGAAGCATTGATGGCTCAAGCACTGTAATGTGTATATAAATCATGACCCTGTGATGACCTTGACCTATTTTACGGCAAGGTCAACATAGGTCTTCAATGCATTTGAATGGGGAAAACTTTTAAAATGTCATTTAAAGTCATTTAAAGTGAAAGTCTTGCAGGAAATGGGCAGCAGGACTGAATATTAATGATTCTGAAAAACTCTGGACCCCAGGGGCTCATATGCCTTCACCCCGGGGCAATATACATGTATATTACCATAATATTCAAACATCATCTCCTCTGAAACCGCTTGGCCAATCAAAGCCAAATTTTATGTGAAGCATCAATAGGAAGGGGTAATCAATGTGTATATAAATAATCCAGGTCACATGACCAAGATGTCCGCAATGCCCATATATGGTAAAAACCCATCAAAAATCTTCTTCTCCAGAACCGGTGGATCGATTTCAAAGAAACTTGGCATGAAGCATTGATGGCTCAAGTACTACAATGCATATATAAATCTTGACCCTGTGATGACCTTGACCTTTTTTACGGCAAGGTCAACATAGGTCGCCAATGCATTTGAATAGGGAAAACTTTTAAAATGTCATTTAAAGTGAAAGTCTTGCAAGAAATGGGCAGTAGGACTGAATATTAATGATTCTGAAAAAAATTGGACCCCATGGGCTCATCTGCCCCCACCCCGGGGCAATATACATGTATATTACCATAATATTCAAACATCTCCTCTGAAACTGCTTGGTGAATCAAAGCCAAATTTTATATGAAGCATCTATGGAATGGGGGAATTAATGTATATATAAATCATCTAGTTCACATGACCAAGATGGCTGCCATGCCCATATATGGTAAAAACCCTTAAAAAATCTTCTTCTCCAAATCTGGTGGACCGATTTCAAAGAAACTTGGCATGAAGCACTAATGGCTGAAGTACTACAATGTGTATATAAATCATGACCCTGTGGTGACCTTGACCTAATTTAGAACAAGGTAAACATAGGTCGCCAATGCACTGGAATGGAGAAAACTTTAAAAGTCATTTGAGGTGAAAATCTTGCAGGAAATGGGTAGTAGGACTAAATATAAATGATTCTGAAAAAAAATTGGACCAAGGGCTCATATGCCCACACCCCGGGGCAATATTAAACAGTTATTTCATGGCTGTTTCGTGAATAGTCAAAACTATTGCCCCGAGGTGACGAGGATGACCATGGTGGACTATTGCCCGAGGCCGGAGGCCGAGGGCAATAGTCCATCGGGTCATCCGAGTCACCGAGGGGCAATGGTTTTGACTATTCACCAAACAGCCATGAAATAACTGTTTTATTACCCAACAATAACATATATACTAGATACCATGAAGATTCAATCTCGTCTGACTCTCCATATCAGTTCAAAATCAAATCGGACTTCTAGCATCTTTAAAAGATACAGTGCCATTAATGAGGAGGTTGACAATTTGCTATCAAAAACACTGTTCAGTGTATTGTAGATCCACATTCGTCGACTGCATTTATGTTTTCAATTATCACCAATCCATTTCTCTGATTTGGTTCATCTATTATATCTAGCAGCTTATTCCTTATTATCTTGTGAGGTGGGTACCAGGCCATGGTATAGTCCCATGTTATATCCAAAACTATGGACCGGTCCAGGCATGCGCAGTTGTGGCTAGCCTGTGACACAGTGAAACATTGCTAAAGCTCTGACATCTTTTGAGCTGGGCACCAGGCCATTGTATATTATCTTTTTTGAGCTGGGTACCAGGCCATGGTATAGTCCCATGTTATATCCAAAACTATGGACCGGTCAGAGACCAACTCATGATATAGCGAAAAATATGCAATTACTCTGTATATAGTGGGTTGGGTAATAAACATGTTTGTTATATGACTTAAGAAAATCCTGTCTCCTGATTGGCTCATTCAGTTTTAATAAATCCTAATATTTGCTTTAAAACAGGACCAAACTGATGAAAACCAGATCAAACTAGTTCCTCGAGGTTAATTATTTTGACAGTTTTTTTATATTAACCTCCAAAATCTATATTACGCTCCTGAGTACCCTAAAATAGCATCACCATGAAATTAGCATGGGCTAGGTGAAATTGACATGATTTGCTGTATGTGTATAAAAACCTGCCAGTTAGCTATAAATAGCCTGAACTCATTTCAGTTCATGAAATCTACATGCTTTGCAGTAGCAAACTTTTACAGGTAAACAAAGCACTAGATAATGAGATGTTTTGGGTGATAATTAAGGGATAATTTTGTTTACTTTTCAAAAGAACCTATGTTGTTAGTACTCATTGAAATTGTCTCGTCGTGGTGATTTTTATGAGTACCCACAACTTAGGTTTTATTGAGAACTAACAAAATTATTCTTCAGTTATAATCAATTGCTCCTCATTAGCCTTCTTTAACATCTGTTATGATTTTGTTTATTTATTTCTTTTAATGAAAATATAAAATAAACATTAAAACAGTTAAAAAGTCATATAACAAAACAGTTATTATAGCCCCGCTTTGGAAAAGTGGGGCTATACTGGATTCACCCTGTCCTTCCGCGATTTTCCGTGATTCCGTGGTTCCGTCATTCCGTGAACACTTTGTTTCCGCTCAATATCTTAAGAACAAATTGACAGAATCTGACCAAATTTTGTATGCACATCAACATTGACAACATCTACCTTGGGATTGTTGCCCGTCATGTTTCGCAAAATTTTGAAGGAGTTACGGCCCTTGATTGACGTCAGAATTTCATTTCCGCTCAATATCTCGAGAACAAATTGACAGAATCTGACCAAATTTTGTATGCACATTAACATTGACAAGATCTAGCTTGGGATTGTTGCCTGTCATTTTTCGCATCATTTTGACGGAGTTACGACCCTTGATTGATGTCAGAATTTTGTTTCCGCTCAATATCTCGAGAACAAATGGACAGAATCTGACCAAATTGATAGAATCTGACCAAATTTTGTATGCACATTAACATTGACATGATCTAGCTTGGGATTGTTGCCCGTCATTTTTCGCAAAATTTTGACAGAGTTATGGCCCTTGATTGACGTCAGAATTTCGTTTCCGCTCAATATCTCGAGAACAAATTGATAGAATCTGACCAAAATTTATATGCACATCAACATTGACATGATCTAGCTTGGGATTGTTGCCTGTCATTTTTCACAAAATTTTGACAGAGTTACGGCCCTCGATTGACTTCAGAATTTCATTTCCACTCAATATCTGGAGAACGAATTGACAGAATCCGACCAAATTTTGTATGCACATCATCATTGACATGATCTAGCTTGAGATTGTTGCCTGTTATTTTTTTTTGCAAAATCTTAACAGAGTTTTGGCCCTTGATTGAAGTCAGAATTTCGTTTCATCTCAATATCTTGAGAGCCGATTGACAGAATCTGACCATATTTTGTATGCACATTAACATTGACAAGATCTAGCTTGGGATTGTTGCCTGTCATTTTTCGCAAAATTTTTACTGAGTTATGGCCCTTGATTGACGTCAGAATTTCGTTTCCTCTCAATATCTTGAGAGCCGATTGACAGAATCTGACCAAATTTTGTATGCACATTAACATTGACAAGATCTAGCTTGGGATTGTTGCCAGCCATTTTTCGCAAAATTTTGACGGAGTAAAAGCCCTTGATTGACGTCAGAATATAGTTTCCACTCAATATATTGAGAACAAATTGATAGAATCTGACCAAATTTTATATGCACATCAACATTGACATGATCTAGCTTGGGATTGTTGCCCGTCATTATTCGCAGAATTTTGACGGAGTAACAGCCCTTGATTGACGTCGGAATATAAATTCCACTCAATATATTGAGAATGAATTGACAGAATCTGACCAAATTTTGTATGCACATCAACATTGACAAGATCTAGCTTGAGATTGTTGCCTGTTATTTTTTTTGCAAAATCTTAACAGAGTTTTGGCCCTTGATTGATGTCAGAATTTTGTTTCTGCTCAATACCTTGAGAACAAATTGTCAGAATCTGACCAATCTTTTTATGTGCATCAACATTAACCAGATCTAACTTGGGATTGTTGTCCGTCATTGTTTGTCTCATCCTGGCAAAAAGCTCAGAAGCGGGGCTATAGTCAGATCCTCTGACAATTCTATTTGACTTCAATTTCGGTAGATATAAGGATTTATCTACCCTCAAAAGTGATATTCACCTCGGCCTGCGGCCTTGGTGAATATCACTTTTTCAGGTAGATAAATCCCTATATCTACCTCATTGAAGTCAATAATTGTATAATATTACCATAATATTCAAACATCTTCTCCTCTGAAACCACTTGGCCAATTGAAGCCAAATTGTATGTGAAGCATCTATAGGATGGGGGAACCAATGTGTATATTAATAATCTAGGTCACATGACCAAGATGGCCGCCATGCCCATATATGGTAAAAACCCTTCAAAAATCTTCTTCTCTGAAACCAATAGATTGATTTCAGTGAAACTTGGCGTGAAGCATCCATGGCTATAGTACTACAATGTATATATAAATCATGACCCTGTGATGACCTTGACCAAGTTTATGGCAAGGTCAACATTGGTTGCCCATGCATTTGAATGGGAAAAACTGTTAAAATGTCATTTGAAGGGAAAAGCCAGCAAGAAATTGGCAAATGGACAGAATATTGATTATTCTGAAAAAAGAAAACGGCCCAAGGGCTTCATCTGCCCCTGCACTGGGGTTAAATACCATAATATTCAAACATGTTTATTGGTATAAGCAGCAGACTCAGGTGAGCGTTTACAGGACCATTGGTCCTCTGGTCTTATTTTTGATCAAAAACACACATTGTTGGTACTCCTTAGAACTGCATCGCCAAAATATTAAATCAAAATTTCATTTTTGTCAGTTAAGCTCATTTTAAGTGACCATTTTGCATTTAATGATACTTAAAAACCAAGCAGAGACAACATAAACTGACATTAATTTTAGTGCCATATCCGGGCTATTTGGGATCTGAGTAATTAGAAACTTTCTTCCCTAATTTAGTAAAACAAGTACATGTACATGTAGTTAAATAAACATTAAGTTTCCACGTAATTCATCATTGTTGTGAGTATTGTTTTATCTTTGCAGGAATTCCTATTCTTCATACTACCTCTGATAAATTTCCAAAGAATAAAAAACTTTATAGTGCGGACATTGTTACCAGAATCAGTGACCCAGTTTCGGGTATCCCAGAGTTCCAAAAGAAACCTCACTTCCTGTGCAATATGTGGAGATTGGCCAATCAGAGCTCAGGAGATAGGATGTGTACATGTATTCTGCTATTTTTGTATACAGGTGAGTTGTTGGTAGATATTTGAGCTGCTGCTAAGAGCAACTTGGACTTTGGCGTTTCCAACTAGGTCAGACACAAATTGGCATGTACAGTCACAGAAGTATACTTGAACGTAGAAAATTTGGAGTTAGAGCCAGATGTATGTAATTGACCTCACGGTGAGTGTTTTTGGTGTCCTACATACGAAAATGAAAAGAAATTGATACCTTTCCGACCTTGTTTTTGGCGCTATCGGCCTTCAAAATTGTGAAATTTGAATGCAAAAATGTAAAATGTGCTTTTCAGACATGTTTTGTTTTTATAATTTTCTTGATACATGTATATTTAAGCGATATTTATAAGACTTAGAGAAATTCCTGAGCTACAGGTAAACAACAAGAAAGTCCTTAGTTACCAGATTCATTTTCCTGCTACAAGCATGTGAACAGATTGTAGTTGCCAATTCAGTAATTTATGTGTGACATCGATTTTGCACCAAAAACTCTGACATTATTTAGTATACAATTTTGCTGTCTCGCAACTGATGTTTCCCTCACCATTAAATGTTCATGTAAAGTAAAGCCCCTTAAACCTCACTTTTAAATAGTAAAACTGGGATGAATAGGGGTATACAATTTTCTAATTTTTATCTAAAACATAGATTATGCACGCTCGTTAGGACCACGTTGCTGAGGCGGTTCAAACGATGGAAGCGCATAGGCGAGGCGGTTCTTGCATGTACCCACAAACTATGTTTTGAGCAAAAATTTAAATAATATAAAAAAATTACATTTCTAAGTCCCATGTATAATTGCATGGACATAGTTTCTTAGAAATGATGTTTCGAGTGAAGACTGACTTTACAAATGCGGCGTCAAATGACGTTTCAACCTTTAGATATGCACCTTCAAAAAAAGTACACCTGACTATAAGGAGAAAAAGTTTACAATGCATGAACCAGTCTGTTTCAAGGCAAACTGAGAAGCATTTCAAAACATTTTTAACTGAATCAAAATGTTCATTTTTGCGGCTACAAGAAAAATTTGTAGATTGAATAGGCGTGTGTTTTGTAATGTTACGCCAAATATTATTCTTTTATTTCCAGAGTCATTACAAAGCAGATCCCAGCTATAGATGTCCACTGTGTAATAAATCAGTCGGAGACAGTTCCAGTATACAACCTGTAAAAATCAATGTTTTATCATCAACAGACACAATATCAGATGATTGAAATTATTTTTGTCATTAATTTAAAGGTTTTTAAATAAAAAAGATAAAATAGTTATTAGCTTTATTGCTTTACAACCATATTCATACTTGTTCGTGCTGTGTGGTAACCCTAAAAGGTCTTTTTGCACATACATTGATTCGTTGAATGCTCTTATTCTGTAATTAGTGATTGTATTTGACCATTCCAAGGCAATTCTGTTGTGATTTCTTTTTTCATTGACTAATTATTATGTCTGCCTCTATTTTTTATACCCCCGGCATTTATGCCGATGGGTATATAGCTTTCGCTTTTCCGTTCGTCCGTTCGTATGTTAGTTAGTTCGTTAGTTAGTTCGTTTCTTCGTTCGTAATTCCGGAACGTTCGTGGAATTTACGTCAAAGTTTTGGTTAAAGTTTCTCTAGAGGTGTATATCTCATGAACCAATGGTCAGAAACCATTCATATTTGGACCATAGGTACCCTATAGGGTTTGCTTTGTTTCCATGAGTTCGGACCCCAGGGCCCATGCCCGGGGGTAGGGCTGGAGGTCAAAATCTAGGTCACCTTTAAAATATGCTGTTTACAATTTTAATGTTTCTTCTATAAGTCCATATCTTAACAAACTATCATAGGGATGTATTCTTATTTAGTTCATAGATACCCTAAAGGGTTTGCTTTCATACTCCATGCTCGATACCATCTCCAGGGGTGGGGCTAGAGGTCAAAATCTAGGACTTATTTACAATATGATAAATATCATGATAAATTTTCTGTAAGTCTGTTTTCTTGACATCCACTAAGTTTTATCAGAAAGCATTCATACTTAGACCATAGGTACCATGTAAGGTTCAGACACTAGGGTCCATGTGCGGGGGTGGGGTGGGGGGGGGGGGGGGGGGGCTAGAGGTCAAAATCTAGAACTTCTTTAAAAAAATGTATTTCTTTACTTTTTTTTTTACCACCATGTTTAGAAATGATTCGTACTTGCACCAAAGGTACTCTATTATAAGGTTTGCCTTGTACCTAATGACATTAGACTCTAGGGTCCGTGCCCTGAGGGTGGGGCTAGAGGTCAAAATCTAGGACATCTTATTATTATTTTTTTTCTTTAATATTATTGAAGAATGACATTCTACTTTACATCTAGGACCGAGGATCTGACCCTCAATGTCCGCGATCAAGTCCTAGATTGAGTATACAAGTCAGCTCTGTATACTGCTCTAAAATAGATCTGTCATTCTACTACACCCGCCCCCCTCCCCATGGTTTTAGACAGTGTTTTTTGCAAATACAAATTTATAAGATTTACTTGTTGAGGGCGCTCTCTTTCATCAGGAATTGAGGTTTAATGTGTCAGTGAGTATGTCTGGATTGGGGGCGGTGGGCTGAGGGTGGGGGCGTTGGAGGGAGCTACCAGCCGGGGGTATACGTGCCTCTCAAGGCACTTTTTCTAGTTTTTTTTAATTCAGTTTTACGTCCCTTTCAAGACTATTTCAGCTCATATGAGACGGGCCAATCAGTAGATGGGGCGAAAACGAGAGAATCCGTGAAAAACAACCTGGCACACCCGCAAGCAGAACTTGGCTGGTCTCACATGTGGCCAGAGCGGGGCTCGAACCCAAACCAGACACAGTGGTGAGATGATAGAGTGATTAATTAACCGCTCGGCCACGGGGGCCGCTGTCTGACTCTTAATGTTTTGGTTATCTTTTGTTTTTGATAGATGCTAGCCAGTTGACACCTTGCGTGGAAACAACTACATTTAGTATTAATGCGTTTCAAATGTGTTGTTGACATTACGAAAAGGTCCCCATGCAATAAACAGAGATTTTTTGAGCTTTAAAAATTGAAAATTTTCAGCTGAAAAATTTTGATTTTTTTTCTTATTTTTGCTCAAAACATAGATTCTGGGTACACGTTAGAACCGCCTCGCCGAGGCGGTTCTAACGAGTACCCACAATCTATGTTTTGGAGCAAAAATAAGAAAAATAGGTATTCCCCTGAATACCCCAGTGTTGCTATATTAAAGTGGGGTTTAAGGGGGTAAACATGTCACGGACATGTTTTCATGATGTGCTAGCCAGTTGACACCTTGCTTGTAGTATTTACCTACATGTAGTATTTATGCTTTTCGAATGTGTTGTTGAAACTTATTCTGTGTTAGGTGTTCTCATTTCTTTCTTGTCTGGTGTCTGGGCTGGGATCCTAAATTGAACTGGAACAATTCCTGGGCCCAGAGGTTTTAAAACCTTTTTCATGCTCAACTACGCTGAGCCTGAAATTTTTCCAGCCCATGAATGTTAAAATGCCAAAACTTGTTGGCATTTTAACATTTATGAGTAGGATAAATTACTACATGTAGTTAGTACTAAACCTGAATTTTCCACTAATTTCCATTATTTAAACATTTATGAGCAGTTGAAATTTCATGCTCAGCTGAGTTGAGCATGAAAAAAGTTTTATAACCTTGGGACCTGGTGTTTCTATCCTTCCTTTATAAAACAGCCATGCAAGATGTATCATATTTGTTCAGTTTCTAAGATTCAGGGAGCATGCTGGTCTAGTTTCTGACGCGGGATCGTGAGGTTGGTAGTTTAAACCTGAGCACCACTGATTGTGTCCTGAGCAAGATGCATTTACACTTTTACTGCCACACCTCTCAAAAATCAATATCTCACTGCCAAGCATTCACTTTTCAGCTCACCTGAGCCGTTAGGCTCACAAGGTGAGCTTATAGGATGGCCATGATCCGGCGTCCGTCCGGCGTCCGTCCGTCCGTCGTCGTCCACCATTTTCAAAGATCTTCTTCTCTGAAACCGCTTGGCCAATCAAAGCCAAATTTTATATGAAGCATCTATAGGAAGGGGAAACCAATGTGTTTATAAATAATCCAGGTTACATGACCAAGATGACCGCCATGCCCATATATGGTAAAAACCCTTCAAAATTCTTCTTCTGCGGAACCACATGACCGATTTCAACGAAACTTGGCATGAAGCATCGGGGACTAGAGTACTACAATGTGTTTATAAATTATGTCCTTGACCTATTTTATGGCAAGGTCAACATAGATTGCCCATGTATTTGAATGGGTAAAATTGTTAAAATGTGATTTGAAAGGCAAATCTTGCAGGAAATGGGCAAATGGACTGAAGGTAGGTAATTCTGAAAAAAAATTGGACCCCAGGGGTTGGTCTGCCTCCACCCCAGGGCAATATACATGTATATTACAAAAATATTCAAAGATCTTCTCTGAAACCACTTGGACAATCAAAGCCCAATTTTATAGGAAGCATCTATGGGAAGTGGGAATCAATGTGTTTATAAATAATCCAGGTCACATGACCAAGATGGCCGCCATGCCCATAAATTCTTCTTCTCCGGAACCACTGGACCGATTTCAACGAAACTTGGCATGAAGCATTGGGGACTAGAGTCCTGCAATGTGTTTATAAATTATGACCTTTGGATGACCTTGACCTATTTTACAGCAAGGTCAACGTAGGTCGCCAATGCATTTCAATGGGGAAAACTTTTAAAATGTCATTTAAAGTGAAAGTCTTGCAGGAAATGGGCAGCAGGACTGAATATTAATGATTCTGAAAAAAAATGGACCCCAGGAGCTCATTTGCCACATCAATTTGTATATAAATAGTCAAGGTCACATGACCAAGATGGCCACCATGCCCATATATGGTATATACCCTTCAACAATCTTCATCTCCGGAACCGATGGACCGATTTCGAAGAAACTTGGCATGAAGCATCGATGACTCAAGTACTACAATGTATGTATAAATCATGACCCTGTGATGACCTTGACCTATTTAAAGGCAAGGTCAACATGGGTTGCCTATGTATTTGAATGGATAAACTGTTAAAATGTCATTTGAAGGGGAAAACTTGTATGGACAGTATATTGATTATTCTGAAAAAAAAAATGGCCCAAGGGCTTCATCTGCCCCTATACTGGGACTATTTTCTATAACATTCGTATATACAGCAGATGTCAGGTGAGCGTTTACAGGACCATTGGTCCTCTGGTTAGCTCACCTGAGCCGAAGGCTCACAGGTGAGCTTATAGTATACCCATGCTCTGGCGTCCGCCCGTCCATCGTTCACAATTTCAAAGATCTTCTCCACTGAAACCGCTTGGCCAATCAAAGCCAAACTTCATGTGGAGCATCCTTAGGAAGGGGGAACGAAAGTTTATATACAGGTCACATGACCAAGATGGCTGCCATGGCTATAAATAGCAAAAACCTTTAAAAATCTTCTTCTCCAGAACCAGTGGGCCGATTTCCACGAAACTTGGTATGTAGCATCGGGGACACGGGCCCATCATAGTTTATATAAATCATGACCCTAGGATGACCATGACCTATTTTATGGCAAGGTCAACTTAGGTCGCCAATGCATTTGAATGGGAAAAATGGTAAAATGCAATTTAATGGGTAAAACGTACTGGGAATAGGCAAATGGACAGAAGATTAATGTTAATAGAAAATTTTAGCCCCTGGGGGGGTTGTCTCCCCCTGCTTTGGGGCTATATATATTTCCATAATAATGAAACATCTTCTCCCCTGAAACCGCTTGGCCAATCAAAGCCAAACTTCATATGGAGCATCCTTGGGAAGGGGGAAAGAAAGTTTATATAAATGGTCATGGTTACATGACCAAGATGGCCAGGCTGCCATGGCTATAAATAGCAAAAACCTTTAAAAATCTTCTTCTCCAGAGCCAGAAGGCCTATGATTTTGAAACTTGGTGTGAAGCATCAGGCAATGGAGCTCTACAAAGTTTATATAAATCATGACCCTGGGATGACCTTGACCTTTTTTATGGCAAGTCAACTTTGGTTGCCCATGCATTTGAATGGGAAAAAAATAGGAAAATGTCATTTAATGGCAAAAAACTTGCTAGGAATGAGCAAATGGACAGAAGATTTATGTTTATGAAAATACTTTGGGCCCAGAGGGTTGTCTGCCCCTGCCCGGGGGCTATATACATGTGTATGACCATAATATTCAAACATCTTCTCCTCTGAAACCGCGTGGCCAATCAAAGCCAAACTTTATGGGGGGCATTCTTAGGAAGAGTGAATGAAAGTTTGTATAAATGGTCAAGGTCACATGACCAAGATGGCCACCATGGCTATAAATAGCAAAAACCTTTAAAAATCTTCTCCAGAACATAAAGGCCTATGATTTTGAAACTTGGCATGAAGCATCAGGCAATGGAGCTCTACACAGTTTGTATTAATCATGACCCTGGGATGACCTTGACCTTTTTTTATGGCAAGGTCAACTTAGGTTGCCCATGCATTTGAATGGGGAAAATTGTTACAGTGTCATTTGAAGGGCAAAACTTGCAGTAAATTGGCAAATGGACTGAATCTTTATGAATTAAAAAAAGAAATTGACTCCAGACGTTGCTCTGACCCTGCCCTGGGGTTATATACATGTATATTACCATTCTAGTCAAACAAGTTTATTAGTATATATCCTAGGTCTCAGGAGAGTGTTTACAGGACCATTGGTCCTCTGGTATTAATTAAACATCATATTTCTAGATATTTACATATATATCACAGGAAAGGACTTTTTAGGCTGAAAATCTATATTCAATACATTTATCTCCCTTTCATCTAAAACCTGTGACATAAGGGTATATCCGTAAAATGACTTCAGTATTCTGTGGCAGTAAATGTGCTAACTACCAATAATACTGATAAATACACAGGAAGTGGCAGCTCATTCCTGACATGACTGGAAAATTGTCAACTGGGAGATTGACCCAAAAAACTTAACTATTTAGTATTAGCATAAGGTTTGTATTATTCAGGACTAAAGACTAGGTTCCTTCATGGACTTAACATTTTATAATACCCTTGGTAACAACTGTGCTGGTAAGCTGGCAGTCAAATATGCTCTAGTTTTACTGGTGCTGCCAGTAGCATCCAAACCTGCTTGGAAGAGGTAAAAGTTAGTCTGAGACCAAACACAGACTTTGTTCATTATGTCTCCCCCCGACAGGGTCGGGAGACATATTGTTTTTTCCCGTGCGTCTGTCCGTCCATCCGTCCATCACAAATCGTGTCCGCTCTATAACTTGAAAACCGTTTAAGATTTTTCAATGAAACTTGGTACACTTGTAAACCATAATGAGACGATGTGTCATGCACAAGAACCATAACTCTAGCTTGAGTATTTTTGGAGTTATTACCCTTTGATTATTTTCGATACAATTTCGTGTCCGCACTATAACTTGAAAACCATTTAAGATTTTTCAGTAAAACATGGTACACTTATTAAGCATGATCAGACGATGTGTCATGCACAAGAACCATAACTCTGGCTTGAGTATTTTATGAGTTATTTCCCTTTGATTATTTTCCATACAATTTCGTGTCCGCTCTATAACTCGAAAACCTTAAGCGATATTTCAATGAAACTTGGTACACTCATAAAGCACGATGAGATGATGTGTCGAGCAAAAGAACCATAACTCTTGCTTGCATATCTTTGGAGTAATTTCCCTTTGATTATTTTTCCATACAATTTCATGTCCACTCTATAACTTGAAAACAGTAAGAGAAATTTCAGTTAAACTTGGTACACTTATAAAGCACGATGAGACGATGTGTCATGCACAAGAATTATAACTCTTGCTTTCATATCGTAGAAGTTATTTCCCTTTGATTATTTTTTCATACAATTTCATGTCCACTCTACAACTTGAAAACCATAAGAAATATTTCAATGAAACTTGGTCCACTTATAAAGCACGATGAGATGATGTGTCATGCTTAAGAACCATAACTCTTGCTTGCATATCTTTGGAGTTATTACCCTTTGATTTTTTTTTCATACAATTTTGTGTCTGCTCTATAGCTCAAAAACCATTAGAGATTTTTCAATGAAACACGGTTCGCTTATAATGCATGATGAGACGATGTGTCATGCACAAGAATCATTACTCTTGCTTTCCTATCTTTGGGGTTATTTCCCTTTGATTATTTTTCCATACAATTTTGTGCCCACTCTATAACTTGAAAACCGTAAGAAATATTTCAATGAAACTTGGTACACTTACAAAACAGAATGACAGGATATGTGATGCACAAGAACTATACTACTCAAAAATTGATAAGCATCAAAGTATCAATTGCTATAAAGCACAGTGTAAAAGGCCCCGGGTTTGACCTAAATTTAATGACAATCTCCAATTAGCAAGAATGACGGATTCATTTGCATTTTGTTAGAAAATGTCTGAAGCTACCGACTAAAAGAAATTTGAAACAAAAAATGTCATACCGAAGTCCATAAAACAGTTTTTCTAAAATTTGAATTTTGACAAAAACAGTGGTTGTTTTGAAAATTGTCCCACACGTGACAATTACAAGCTTGCTTTTATCCTGCACTGCACACATCTGTTAGAATGCACTTCGGACAAATTTTCATAGAGAAATCAATTCTAAGTCGAATTTTTGTGCTCCTGTGGACTTTTAGAAAAATGCCATTATTTCAGGACTTTTAGAAAAATGCAAAGATGGCTCAATGGGCTATGGTAGGACATTTCCGGTTTCAAATTTCTTGTAGCAAGAAATTACAAGGCATTATCTAAGATAAATCAAATGAGACCGACGTTTTAGTTCTTTGATAATATCATTAAAATTGGGTCATACTCGAGGTGTTTTGCATTGTGTTGTATTTAAAATAAATATTTGATGCTTATCAAATTTTGAGTAGTGTATAACTCTTGCTTGCATATTTTGGACATGCACTTAGAAAGGGGGGAGACATCAGTTTTCACATAGAAAACAAATTCTAGTTACACATTTATGGTTGGTTGGTTGATTAGGGATTAACGTCCCACCAACAGCTAAGGTCATATGGAGACGGAACCTCGGTTTATAATCCCATCCGATGGACTGGAGAAGCCCGGGATCGAATCTGCGACCCCTGGTTTACAAGGCGAGTGACATAACCACTGCACCACGGAGGCTTCTTTACACATTTATGGGGAAATTAGCTTAGGCTTAGCTTCTTTTCAACTCGCTGAAATTTATTTGTTGAAGGAATTGTATTAAGAGCAAAAACATGTTAACTTAAAAATATCTAATTTATTTAATGTAACAATAAGAAACTGCATGTACATAAATGTAAAAACAATATTCACTATATTTCATATCTGGAGGCTCATGTTTAACAAAACTTACAATTTCTGTATTGTACATTTCATGCCAATCTTCTAGTTTTCCTGTTTATCAACTAGGACAATCATTTTTGAAGCCCCCATTTGTTTTAGAATTTGTTGTAAGAAGCAAAATCTGTGCTTTGCGTGACTTCTCGATTTACATTCACGTTAAACAATAGGGTCATGCCAGCTACTTAACAACAGTATTTAGCTAGCAAAAGTGATCCCGAGCATGCATAAACAATTCCACTTTTTTCTGGACAAGCCTTGTTGCAACCTGATTAAAAGCATATCAATAATCAATTGTTTTAATGATAAATGGAATGTGAAGGGACTCGGCTGAATCATGAATCCGTCAAATAATGTAAATGTCTAGAATCAGTTTTTTTTCAATGTAAATGGACACTACTGTTTGGTTTATCACGAGAATATAACTATTACTCATCTTCATCATATGAATACGGTTCTGATCCTCAATTAACACTGCATGTATTCATATGTGCTGTTTACAGCTGTTTTAAGGCACAGTACTTAAATTATTGTGAAAATGACTATTCCATGCTGTTTTGACAAGCTAAGCTGCCACTGTATATCAGGTCTGGTCCTTGAGGGAGCTTTCTTCTACATAGAGCTGCATCTGCAGTGGAAGAGGACAAAAGTTTTAACAATTAATGCTTTAGAGCAAACACAAAATCATTGGTACTCCTGAAAACGATACTGTACTTTTGGAAGCATTTGCATTACCAAAATGCTTATTATTGCTTGTCAATTGCCACAGTCATGAATTTCCAAATCAGTACTCATGTCATGTTTAGACTTGTAGTATGTCTTATATTAGAAAGTAGAAGGCAAAAAAAAAGCCTAAACGTTTCAATCTTCCAATGTATAGAGGCATGGACCAAGGGGATCTATATTTTGTGCTAGCATGATACTTTTTCAACAAGAGTCCTTATAAACTTTGATCAAATAATTCATACTACAGCATTATATGAACTAAAACTTTCCACTTTCAGCACTATACAAACCTTAATGAGTTCGTTGTTCATAGTTTTGAGTGGTTGTATACTTGGCTCCAGTAATTGTGTCTGTTTTTCCTCTGCTTCAACCCAGTAAAAATCCTGAAACAGGTAGATATACGAGAATGGATAAAAAAGTAGGTTATAGCTTTGTTAATAGGCATGATAGGTCACCGTCTTATACATCATGAAAACATGTTCATGAAATGTATACCCCCTTAAAGCCCACTTTTATATAGAAAAACTGGGGTTTGCAGGGGTATACCCATTTTTCTTATTTTTGCTCCAAAACATAAACTGTGGGTACTCATTAGAACCGCATCAGCAAGGCGGTTCTAACGTGTACCCACAATCTATGCTTTGAGCAAAAATAAGAAAAATGTCAAAATTTGTCAATTGAAAATGTTCAATTTTAAAAAATTCTCTGTATATTGCATGAGCAAGTTTTCGTAATGCATTGCTTGAAAGGTCTACATTTCTCCTTTATAATGATACCAAGTTCATGCACAAAAGAAATAAATTGTTCGGATTGTACATATTGGAGGACACCTGGGGTGTTACCACTGGCACATTTTTTTGAATTTGTGAATATTGTTGTGTGCGTTACATGCTCTATATCTAGCGATCAAATTCGTACTGATAAATTATAGTATATATGTATTTAGAAAAGCAATGTGACAAAATTAGCATTATTGATACGCTGCTGACTTTATAATAAAGTGATACATATGAAATCATTCAAATATGTACCCCTGTAACATTTCAAGTACCGCTGGATCAGTATATGTGCTAGTATTTTTATGAGTTTAGAGAACACTATTAAAGATGCAACAGTGAAATGTTTAATGTATTTTAAGCTCCCTAGTCTACATGTCGATGTCAATAAATGCCATTTGAATTAAACCTGCAACCATAAAGTATGTACGACAAGCCAATTTTAACATTTAGAAATATTTGGCACTAACTTTTTTTTTGAAGTCGTTTTTCTGTAAAGTATTGCGAGGTTTTCTTTAAACTTTGTCTGTATGGAGAGTCCATCTTTAAGAGTGATATATTTCATTTCATTCACAGATAGCCACACAAAAGTGTTACCACCGGTTACTCAGAAAAATAGTCTTTCAGATATGGATCTTTAAAAATATGTTTCAATAACAGTTACTGAGAAATACCAGAGGACCATTGGTCCTGAGAACGCTCACCTGAAGCCTGATCTTGGAGTATTAAGTCATCATTACATGACCTTGACCTTGAATACTCACACACCTTTATTGACTTAATAAGTTGTCTGCATCTGCAAAGATTCAGGTCTCAGGCTGCAATAGTTTCCAAACTCAGTGATTTCTGAGAAAACTTTAATTTTAATTTTGATATTTAAATGACCTTGGGTCAAGGTCAAGAAAGGACCTTGGCCTTCATTAATTACTTACCTTCATTGACTCCATTAGTTGTCTGCATCTAGCAACTTTCAGGTCTCAGGCTGCAAGAGTTTCCAAAATATCCATTGTTTTCGCCTTTTTCCATGTGAAAGCCTATGTTTCCAAAATTGATCTTGCCGTAAAATAGGTCAAGGTCATCCAAGGGTCATCATTTCAACAAACTATGATCGGCTGGAGTCCCAAATGCTACATACCAAGTTTCACGAAAATCGGCCAGCCGGTTCTGGAGGAGACGATTTTTGAGTGGTTTTTACCATATATGGGCGTGGAGGCCATCTTGGTCATGTGACCTGGATTTCGCGAATCAACTTTCGTCTTCCCTACCCATGGATGCTCCACATAAAATTTCACGTTGATTGGCCAAGCAGTTTCAGAGAAGAAGATCTTTGAAAAGTGTGTATGGACGACAGTAGAAGATTTTTGAAGAGTTTTTACCATATATGGGCGTGGCGGCCATCTTGGTCATGTGACCTGGATTTCGCGATCAAACTTGAAATGCCACTACCCAAGGAGGCTCCACATAAAATTTCAACTAGATCGGCCAAGCGGTTTCAGAGAAGAAGATCTTTGAAATTGTGGACGACAACGACGGATGGACGGACAATGGACGCCGGATCATGGCCATCCTATTAGCTCACCTTGTGAGCCTTCGGCTCAGGTGAGCTAATAAAAGGGAGTGAAAGAACTTTTTGACCGATCCTTGCACCAGTATACATTGCCCACTTGGGCAAATACAAACTAAGTCTTATTTGACAACAATCCCCGTGGCCGAGTGGTTAAGGTCGCTGACTTCAGTGCTCTTGATCATTCGATCATCTCACCGATGTGGGTTCGCGCCTCGCACGGGGCACGAATTCATATGTGAGACAAGCCATGTTCTGCTTGCGGGTGTGTCAGGTGGGTTTTCCCCAGGTATTCCGGTTTTCGCCCCACCTACCGATTGATTCGTCTCGATATGAGTGAAAAAGCTTGAAAGGGACGTAAAACTGAATCAAAAAAAAAAAAAAAAAAAAAAAAAATTATTTGACAAGCTAGAATTGTCAGAGGATCTGACTATAGCTCCGCTTCTGAGCTTTTTGCCAGGGTGAGACAAACAATGATGGGCAACAATCCAAAGCTAGATCTTGTTACGGTTGATGCACATAAAAAGATTGGTCAGATTCTGACAATTTGTTCTCAAGGTATTGAGCAGAAACAAAATTCTGACATCAATCAAGGGCCAAAACTCTGTCAAAAGTTTGCAAAATATGACAGGCAACAATCCCAACCTAGATCTTGTCAATGTTGATGTGCATACAAAATGTGGTCACATTATGTCAATTCATTCTCAAGATATTGAGCGGAAACTATATTCTTACGTCAATCAAGAGCCGTTACTCCGTCAAAATTTTGCGAAAAATGATGGGTAACAATCCCAAGCTAGATCATGTCATTGTTGATGTGCATACAAAATTTGGTCAGATTCTGTCTATTCGTTCTCGAGATATAGAGCAAAAACAAAATTCTGACGCCAATCAAGGGCCATAACTCCGTCAAAATTTTGTGAAAAATGACGGGCAATAATCCCAAGCTAGATCTTGTCAATGTTGATGTGCATACAAAATTTGGTCAGATTCAATCAATTCGTTTTCAAGATATTGAGCGGAAACGAAATTCCGACGTCAATCAAGGGCCGTAACTCCGTCAAAATTTTGCCAAAAATATAGGGCAGCAAAACCAAGCTAGATCTTGTCAATGTTGATGGGCTATAAATTTTGGTCAGATTCTGTCAATTTGTTCTCAAGATATTGAGCGGAAATGAAATTCTGACGTCAATCAAGGTCCGTAACTCCGTCAAAATTATACGAAAAATGACAGGCAACAATTCCAAGCTAGTTCTTGTCAATGTTGATGGGCTATAAATTTTGGTCAGATTCTGTCAATTTGTTCTCAAGATATTGAGCGGAAATGAAATTTTGACGTCAATCAAGGTCCGTAACTCCGTCAAAACTAGAAAAAGTGCCTTGAGAGGCACGTATACCCCCGGCTGATAGCCACCAAGCCCCCTTCCCTACCCCCTACCTAAGCAATCCGGCCCATGCTCACCCCTGACATTGAACCTCACATCACCAACGAAAAACAGTACCCTTATCAAGTACATTTTAGAAACCACCAAGCCCCCTTCCATACCCCCTACCTAAACAACCCGGCACATGCTCACCCCTGACATTGAACCTCACATCACCAACGAAAGACAGCACCCTCATCAAGTACATTTTAGATATAAGCAGTGTAAAGTACTTTACATACAAACATGGGGAAGTGTAGTTTTAGAATGACATATCTATTTTAGAGCGGTATACAGAGCTGACGTGTATACCCAATCTAGGACATAGGCGCGGACATTTTGGGTCAGGTCCTCAGTCCTAGATTGAAATGAAATTAGAATGTCATTCTTAAAAAAAAAAAAAAAAAAAAAAAAAAAAAAAAAAAAAATTAAGATGTTCTAGATTTTTACCTCTAGCCCCACCCCCAGCATGTACCCTAGTGTCTAATGTCATTAGAAACAAGGCAAACCTTATAGAGTACCTATGGGGCAAGTATGAATGATTTCTTAACATGATAGTAAAAAAAAGTACAGAAAATACAATTATTAAAGAAGTTCTAGATTTTGACCTCTAGCCCCCCTCCCCCCCCCCCCCTGCACATAGACCCTAGAGTCTGAATCTTACATGGTACCTATGGTCTAAGTATGAATGCGTTCTGGCAAGACTTAGTGGATGTCAAGAAAACAGACTTACAGAAAGTTTATCATGGTATATATCATATAAAAATGTGTCCTAGATTTTGACCTCTAGCCCCACCCCTGGGGATGGTAACCAGGATTTGGTGACATTGAATATGAAAGCAAACCCTAAAGGGTATATATGAACTATATAAGAATACATTCCTATGATTGTTTGTTAAGATATGAACTTAAGAGAAGAAACATTAACATTGTAAACAGCACGTTTTAAAGGTGACCTAGATTTTGACCTCCAGCCCCACCCCCGGGCATGGACCCTGGGGTCCGAACTCATGGAAACAAAGCAAACCCTATAGGGTACCTATGGTCCAAATATGAATAGTTTCTGACCATTGGTTCATGAGATATACACCTCTAGAGAAACTTTAACCAAAACTTTGACATAAATTCTACGAACGTTCCGGAATTACGAACGAAGAAACGAACTAACGAACGAACGAACATACGAACGGACGAACGGACAGACGGAACAGCTAAAACTATATACCCGTCGGCATCAATGCCGGGGGTATAAAAAACTACATACCCGTCGGCATAAATGCCGGGGGTATAATTATACGAAAAATGACAGGCAACAATTCCAAGCTAGATCTTGTCAATGTTGATGTGCATACAAAATTTGGTCAGATTCTGTCAATTGGTTCTCAAGATATTGAGCAGAAACGAAATTCTGATGTCAATCAAGAGCCGTAACTCTGTCAAAATTTTGCGAAAAATGACGGGCGACAATCCCAAGCTAGATCATGTCAATGTTGATGTGCATACAAAATTTGGTCAAATCTGTCCATTCGGTCTCCAGATATTGAGTGGAAACGATATTCTGACGTCAATCAAGGGCTGTAACTCCGTCAAAATTTTGCGAAAAATGACGGGTAACAATCCCAAGCTAGATCTTATCAATGTTGATGTGCACACAAAATTTTATCAGATTCTGTCTATTTGTTCTCAAGATATTGAGCGGAAACGAAATTCTGACGTCAATCAAGGGCCGTAACTCTGTCAAAATTTTGTGAAAAATGACGGGTAACAATCCCAAGCTAGATCTTGTCAATGTTGATGTGCACACAAAATTTGGTCAGATTCTGTCCATTCGTTTTCGAGATATTGAGCGGAAACGAAATTCTGAAGTCAATCAAGGGCCATAACTCCATCAAAATTTTGCGAAAAATGACGGGTAACAATCCAAAGCTAGATCTTGTCAATGTTAATGTGCACACAGAATTTGGTCAGATTCTGTCAATTTGTTCTCAAGATATTGAGCGGAAACGAAATTCTGATGTCAATATAGGGCCATCCAAGGGCAATAACTCTTCTGCAAATTTGGGGAAACTGACATGCATTGATATATTAGTAGATATTGTTAATATTGATGCATATGCCAAATACGGTTAAAGTCTAACAACTGGTTCTCAAGTTATGAGTGGTAACAGAATTATGGACGGAATTATGGAAGGACAGAATAACGGAACTACGGAAGGACAGGTATGAATCCAGTATAGCCCCACTTTTTCAAAGCGGGGCTATAATTATTGACCGCTATTCTAAATAAATGTCCAACCTGTTTTTTTATCAAAAGTTTGTTTCCATTACCTTTATAACTTGTTTTTCTACTAGTCTATCGGCAGCAGATTCTTTTGTGTGAACATGGATTACCCAACTACAGTCTGAAAAAAAGGGGAAATATAGTGGTCTTAAATCAAAGAACCACATCATATTAAGAGGTTATACAATTTTTTTCTATATCAGTTACTGACCAGTTGTTTTCCGACTACATAAAGACCATGTTGCTGTTTTGTTTAATGCCAAGCAAAGACGTTTGATATTCTGCCATCGTTAAGAAGTGCTACACAGAAGCCAAAAAAAAAAGAAGAATAAAATATAGATTAAGGATGAAATGTAATCAGAGAGGCAAATTTTCAGGGTGCTTTGATGCAGGGTTTTCCCTCGCAGTTTTAATTTAGGGGACCAATGTCCCACTACTGTAAGCTCCAGAGGGAAATTCTGACAAAACGGTGGAGAGAATTCAGGGGACAGCTTTATCAGGAACTAGAAATATTTGTGAAGTTTGGGCACAGGACATTGACTTTTGGTGGGTAGAAGCAAAATGAATAGCCACAAATCCCCTAGAAACACTCATCTGATTCGCAACCCTCAGCAATTCAGAAAAAAGGGATTTTAGGGCACTTAAGACCTTTCATTTTGCTTGTAGACATTAAACGTCAATGTCCTGTGAGTTTGGGGGAGATCAATGTCCCCTATCTGGACAGTTTTTGCGTTCATTGGAGGCCAAAAGGGGTCAAAATGCACATTTTTGTGTGCCAGGGAAAACCCTGTGATTGATGAAGCTGTTGACTTTATAGACATAATGGCATAAATAAGTAAATAATTACCCAATGACCACATATAAATGTGTTTATAATGCTCGGATCTTAAACTGATGAAATGGCTCGGTTAAACCATGCCATTTCATCCGTTAACCAATCCTCGACATGATAAACCTGTTTATGTTTTGCCATAGGATAGTGATATACTAAATATAACCTAAGATATGAAATGTTTTGAAAAATGCATGTTTGGAATGACTCTTTACCTTCTGGGAGAGGTTTAAGTTGACTATCACAGACATTAAGCTTCAGCAGGAAGGCTCGTAGAGATTCTTCTAATCTGAACAAATACTTGTCGTCTCTGAAGAATACCAGAGGACCAATGGTCCTGTAAACGCTCACCTGAAACCCGAGATATATACCAATAAACTTGTTATATACATGTACATAACCCCATGCATATAACCCCAGGGCTGGGTCAGAGCAACCCCTTCAGTCAATTTCTTTTTGAAAACATAAAACTGCAGTCCATTTGCCAATTTACTGCAAGTTTTGCCCTTCAAATGATATTTTAACAATTTTCCCCAATCAAATGCATGGGCGACCTAAGTTGACCTTGCCGTAAAATAGGTCAAGATTATCCAAGGGTCATGATTTATATAAACAATATAGGGCTCCATTGCCTGATGCTTCATGCCAAGTTTCAATATCATAGGCCTTCTGGTTCTGAAGAAAAAAGATTTTTAAAGGTTTTTGCTACTTATAGCCATGGCAGCCATCTTGGTCATGTGACCTTGACCATTTATATATACTTTCATTCCCACTTACTAACAATGCTCCTCATAAAGTTTGGCTTTGATTGGCCAAGCAGTTTCAGAGGAGAACATGTTTGAATATCACTGTAATATACATGTATATTTCCCCGGTGTTGGGGCAGACAGACCCCTGGGGTCCAAATTTTTTCAGAATCATCAATATTAAGTCCATTTGCCCATTTCCTGCAAGTTTTTCCCTACAAATGACATTTTAACACTTCCCCATTCAAATGCATGAGCGACCTATGTTGACCTTGCCGTAAAATAGGTCAAGGTCATCCCAGAGTCATGATTTATATAAACTTTGTAGAGCTCCAGTCACTCATGCTTCACACCAAGTTTCAAAATTACTGGCCTTCTGGTTCTGGAGAAGAAGATTTTTAAAGTTTTTTTTTTCTATATATAGCCATGGCGGCCATCTTTGTTATGTGACCTTGACCATTTATATAAACTTGCTTTCCCCCTTCCCAAGGATGCTCCATATGAAGTTTGGCTTTGATTGGCCAAGCGGTTTAAAGGGAGAAGATGTTTTATTATTTTGGAAATATATGTGTATATAGCCCCGGGGCAGGGGCAGACAACCCCCCAGGGGCTGAAATTTTTCATTAACGTTAATCTTCTGTCCATTTGCCTATTCCCAGTAAGTTTTACCCATTAAATAGCATTTTACCATTTTTTCCCATTCAAATGCATTGGCGACCTAAGTTGACCTTGCCGTAAAGTAGGTCAAGGTCATCCTAGGGTCATGATTTATGTAAATTATGATGGGCCTACATCCCCAATGCTACATACCAAGTTTCATGGAAATCGGCCCACTGGTTCTTGAGAAGAAGATTTTTAAAGGTTTTTGCTATTTATAGCCATGGCGGCCATCTTGGTCATGTGACCTGGACCATTTATATAAACTTTCGTTCCCCCTTCCTAAGGATGCTCCACATGAAGTTTGGCTTTGATTGGCCAAGCGGTTTCAGAGGAGAAGATCTTTGAAATTGTGGACGACGGACGCCGGACGACGGACGGACGACGACGGACGGACGCCGGAGCATGGGTATACTATAAGCTCACCTGTGAGCCTTCAGCTCAGGTGAGCTAAAAAGCAATATCACATTATGCAGACATGTCCATGAAATGAATACCACACCACACTTTTAAATAGTAATACTGGGATGTACAAGGGTATACAATTATTTTCTTATTTTTGCTCTAAGACACCAGAATAATTTGCCGTGCAATGTATGCCTTATCATTACGAAAACATGTCCATGTAATATACAGAGATTTTTAAAGTTGTAAAAAATGAAAATTTTCAGTAGAAAAATTTCAATATTTTTCTTATTTTTGCTCAAAACATAGATTGTGGGTACACGTTAGAACCGCCTCGCCAAGGCGGTTCTAACGAGTACCCACAATCTATGTTTTGGAGCAAAAATAAGAAAACTAGATATACCCCTGGGAACCCCAGTTTTACTATATAAAAGTGGGGTTTAAGGGGGTATTCATTGCACGGACATGTTTTCCTGATGTATCCCACTTTTATAAACAAGTAAAACTGAGATGTCCAGGGGTATTCATTATTTCCTTAATTATGCTCTTAATCATACATTGTGGATACTTGTTGGAATTGCCTCATAGAGAGGCTGTTCGTAAGTGTAACTACAATCCATGTTTTGAGCAGAGACGAATTAAATATATTTTTGACAACTGAAACCATCATTTTTCAAAACAGTATTTTATAGGCGTGTTTTCATAATGATTAAGAATCATTATGTGTCACATGGGTGACATCATGACAAAACACCCGAAAAGGCAAACTGCCTTGCAGCATGCTGTTTATCCTGAGATAACCTTAAATGATCCTTGGAAAGGTTTTGAATACTACAGTCTTACATTGATTTTATCAACGTCGGTTGTTTTGCGTTTGTTGTCTCTGGATAACCAGCATGTGCAGAAATCTAATAAATTTATAGTGCTTTCTAAATCTGAATCCAACCAGTTACAATATTCTGTAGTTGTACAGCATGGTTTTTGATCAATGTCCTTGTATGTTTTAATTTATTAATCAGACCTGCTAGTCTGCTACCGATTTAGCTTTTGCTCAGTGTCTTTGCATATGTCCTTCGTGGAATAAAGTATGTAGATGTTTTACATTAAATTTGTTTTTGTCATAAAAAAAATCTGCTTTTGTCTTAAAAAGCCTTTTGCAAAATTTGAATCTCTTGTATAAATCACCTGTTGTTCCCATTAGGACTTCCAATCTCAAATACAAATCTCTCCAATGGATTCTGGACCTGATCCAATATTACCATGGTTACCATCTCAACGTCCTTAGATTCTAGCATGACCTTGACACTGTCAATAACATTAGCAATGTATGATGTCACTTCAGGGTGAATGCACATCTGAAAATTAAGTCAACCTATAATGTTTACCCCCTTATACCCAACTTTATAGTAAAACTGGGGTATGCAGATGTATACCAATTTTCCTTATTTTTGGTCCAAAACATAGATTGTGGGTACTCGTTAGAACTGCCCCAGTGGCAGTTCTAACGTGAACCCACAATCTATGTTTTGAACAATGACATTAAAAATATCAAAATTTTTCCAAAATTTTCATTTTTTTTAAGGCTGAAAAATCACTGCATATTGCATGGACAAGTTTTCGTAATGCTCTTTGGAATGGGACAGGCTTGATTACAGTCAGCGACAAATGTTTGCAATTAATAAACATGACTTTGCAACAATGGTCACCTCCGGTTCTCACTGAATGGTCATTTATGCTACAATTTTATGAATTTGGATGGACTTCAGTCAGTTCACATGTAAGTCTCACGACTATCGTATGAAAGGCATGAGACACTCATACCTGCATACAATAGTCGTGAGACACTATAATTTGCGTGAGTCATTATGTTAGCATATAAATGTTGTTCAACTTTACTTGCTGCAGTAAATGCACAGCTGATAATGTTTTTTTTTTTTTTTTTTTTTTTTTTTATAGTAAAATTTCTCGACTTTCTACATCTAAAAGATTCAGGTTCAAAGATGAAACTGTGCAGTTGGGTTTGTGATAGGCCTAGTCATTATATTATATGAGCCGTGATATGAAGTGTTCTAGTTTTTAACCTCCAGCCCCACCCCCCAGGCATGGACCCAGGGGCCCGATGCCATGGAATGAAACTGAACCCTACAGGGTACCTATGGTCCGAGTATGAAAGCTCCCTGATAAAAAGTTTTCAAGATATAGACTTCTAGAGTACTATATCACAGAAAAGCCATTATTATTAATGGTGTTCTAGATTTTAACCTCTAGCCCCACCCCCTGGCATGGACCCAGGGATCTGATGTCATGGAATGAAAGCCGACCCTACAAGGTGTCAATGGCCCAAGTATCAATGCTTTCTGATGAGTGGCTGTCAAGATATGGACTTCTAGAAAACTTTAACACAAGAATTGCCATTTTTGAAGGTGTTCTAGATTTTAACCTCCAGCCCCACCCCCTGGCCTGGACCCAGGGGTCCGATGCCATGGAATGAAAGCTAACCCTACAGGGTATCTATGGTCCAAGTAGGAATGCTTTCTGATGAGTGTTTGTCAAGATATGGACTTCTAGAAAACTTTAACGCAAGTGTGACGCGCACACGCACGGGAACGCGCACGGGAACGGGAACGTGGACGACCGGGGTGACTGCAATAGCTCTATGCACTTCGTGCAGTCGAGCTAAAAACTGCTTTTCTGAACATCGGACAACAGTAATCTTCCAGTTTATGATGTTTTATGGTCTTAACAGTATATATCAGGGTGGGGGCCAAGATACCCCGGCCGGGGTATCTCCCCAGTGAAAATGCAACTGAAATTTCACTGAGATTTCAGTGTTATTTCAATGAAATAACAGTGAAATCTCAGTGAAAGAATTGGTCAAAATAACACTGAAATAACATTAAGATTTTCAATGAAATTTTGTTGAAATTTTGTTATTATTTCAATGAAATAACACTGAAATCTCAGCAAAAGAATTGGTCAAAATAATGCTGAAATTCAGAGAAATCTCAACGAGATTTTACTGAATTTCAGTGTTATTTTGACCATTTCTTTCACTAAGATTTCAGTGTTATTTCATTGAAATAATGAGTGAAATTTCGCTGAATTTCAGTGTTATTTTGACCAATTCTTTCACTGAGATTTCACTGTTATTTCATTGAAATAATAATGAAATTTTCACTGACAATTGGAGAATATCCAATATGGTCACCTGCTTAATTAGAAGGACTTTTAAAGCCTGCCCAGGAGAAGTGTTGAAAGTAAAACCATCCATGCATATAAGCCTTTTTTTACTTGGATGCACTATGGTGCTTTATTGCTGCACTTTGGAATGTCACATCATCCCAATTTTGGGTGGATGTCCCATATAAAAAAGGAGGCAATGTCCCAATATGACCTTCGCTGTTGACTGGGATGTTAAGCCATAATTCAAACAATCAAACTACCTAGGCACTGGGTTTGACAGTAAAGATTGTCCAAATGACTCTTGAATCAAAATATGGTTCTACACTCTCACACAATGATTTGTGTGGGTGGGGAATTGGAATGATGCAATTTAACAGAAAAAGCATCAATACAAGTCACATGATCTGAAGGAAAAGATATATACAGTTAAAATACATGTAAACATTGTACATGTCACTTACTGCATCAATCTTGAATGAAATTAACTTCTTATTATTGAGCACCTTCTCTTTAAACTTGAAAAAACATATATTGTGTCTGTTTTCTTTCCCTCCATTTTAGACAGGAAGTGATGTCATAGAGTTGCTATGAGCATGCTCAGGATTTTTTTCAGTGAAATTTCGGTGCAGTGAAATTTCGGTGAAATTTTGGTGAAAGTTTACAAGCTGATATTACACTGAAATTTCAGTGAAGTCATCAAAACAATACCAAATGATCTCTGTGGACAAAATGGTAACAAAGTGTGTTTATATGCACCTAAATAAAAACAGAACCTACGTTTCTGAACCACCAAATCTTGTAGAGCATAGCTGAACTATACAGATATGAGCACTGAAATATGCTGATAAATGAGACTAAAGTCATAGCAATTATGGTTGTGTACTGTACAGAAATGCTTACTTTTCATGCTTGTTGATAGTAAAAAGTACATTATATAATCACCAGTTACTGTTATTATTATCATGTACCATGTGTTATGTAAAATGTCATTAATTTTTAGCTGAAAAAAAAAAAAAACTATTTTATGCTGACATCAATTTTTTTTTGAAATTTCACTGAGATCTATTTGCTGAAAATTTCAATAAAATTTCTATACTGAAATTTCAGTGAAATCTCTAGACTGAAATTCCGTTGAAATTTCATTGAAATTTATAATTTCTATGACATTGAAATCTCAATGAAATTTTGTTGAAAATTTCATTGAAATTCCTGTGACATTAAAATTTATTGAAATCTCAATAAAATTTCACTCAAATTTTTTCAAATTTTGATCATTTCGGTGAAATTTACCAAAATATAAGGATTTCAGTGAAATTTCACTGAAATTCATCAAAATTTCACTGAAATTTCAGTTACATTTTCTCTTGGGCTTGGCCCCCACCCCTTATACCAGGCCAAAAAGTGGATTTTTTTTTTTTTTTTCTTTTTGTTGATCACACATAAAAACTGCTTTTCTGAACATTTAACAACAGTTCTACCAGTTTTTGATGTTTTAATGGTCATAACAGTATATATCTGGGTGGGGGCCAAGATACTCCAGCGGGGGTTTCTTGACCCTCCCCCCCCCCCACCAACCACAACTTATTCCAGGCCAAAAATTGTTGTTGCGTTTTTGTTGAAAACATAGAAACTGCTTTTCTGAACATCTGACATTAGTTCTACCAGTTTATGATGTTTTAATGGTCATAACAGTATATATCTGGGTGGGGGCCAAGATACCCCAGCCGGGGTATCTTGGCCCCCACCCCCTATTCCAAGCCACAAAGTAGGGAAAAAATGCTGAAAACAAATAAAAACTGCTTTTCTGAACATCGGACAACAGTAATTTTCCAGTTTATGATGTTTTATGGTCTTAAAAGCATATATCAGGTTGGGGGGCCAAGATACCCCGGCAGGGGTATCTTGGCCCCCACCCCTTATACCAGGCCAAAAAGTGGATTTTTTTTGTTGTTGTTGTATTTTTTTGTTGATCACACATAAAAACTGCTTTTCTGAACATTTAACAACAGTTCTACCAGTTTTTGATGTTTTAATGGTCATATCAGTATATATCTGGGTGGGGGCCAAGATACCCCAGCCAGGGTATCTTGACCCACCCCCCACAACTTATTCCAGGCCAAAAATTGTTGTTGCGTTTTTGTTGAAAACATAGAAACTGCTTTTCTGAACATCTGACATTAGTTCTACCAGTTTATGATGTTTTAATGGTCACAACAGTATATATCTGGGTGGGGGCCAAGATACCCCAGCCGGGGTATCTTGGCCCCCACCCCCTATTCCAAGCCACAAAGTAGGGAAAAAATGCTGAAAACAAATAAAAACTGCTTTTCTGAACATCGGACAACAGTAATTTTCCAGTTTATGATGTTTTATGGTCTTAACAGCATATATCAGGTTGGGGGCCAAGATACCCTGGCCCCCACCCCTTATACCAGGCCAAAAAGTGGATTTTTTTTGTTGTTGTTGTTGTATTTTTTTGTTGATCACACATAAAAACTGCTTTTCTGAACATTTAACAACAGTTCTACCAGTTTTTGATGTTTTAATGGTCATATCAGTATATATCTGGGTGGGGGCCAAGATACCCCAGCCAGGGTATCTTGACCCACCCCCCACAACTTATTCCAGGCCAAAAATTGTTGTTGCTTTTTTTGTTGAAAACATAAAAAACTGCTTTTCTGAACATCTGACATTAGTTCTACCAGTTTATGATGTTTTAATGGTCATAACACTAAACAGTATATATCTGGGTGGGGGCCAAGATATCCCAGCCGGGGCATCTTGGCCCCCACCCCCTATTCCAAGCCACTAAGTAGGGGAAAAATGCTGAAAACAAATAAAAACTGCTTTTCTGAACATCGGACAACAGTAATCTTCCAGTTTATAATGTTTTATGGTCTTTACAGTATATATCAGGGTGGGGGCCAAGATACCCCGGCCGGGGTATCTTGGCAGCCGGGGTATCTTGGCCCCCACCCCTTATACCAGGCCAAAAAGTGGATTTTTTTTTGTTGGTTTTTTTTGTTGATCACACATAAAAACTGCTTTTCTGAACATTAAACATTTAACAACAGTTCTACCAATTTTTGATGTTTTAATGGTCATAACAGTATATATCTGGGTGGGGGCCAAGATATCTTGCCCCCCCCTCCCCCCCCCCTAACTTATTCCAGGCCAAAAATTGTTGTTGCTTTTTTGTTGAAAACACATAAAAACTGCTTTCCTGAACATTTAACAACAGTAATCTACCAGTTTATGATGTTTTAATGGTCATTACAGTGTATATCTGGGTGGGGGCCAAGATACCCCAGTCGGGGTATCTTGGCCCCTACCCCTTATTCCAGGCCAAAAGGTGGATTTTTTTTTTTTGCTGAAAACACATAAAAACTGCTTTTCTGAACATTTAACAACAGTTCTACCAGTTTATGATGTTTTAATGGTCATAATTGTATATATCTGGGTGGTAGCCAAGATAAGTCAATGTAAGGAGGGGGCCAAGACACCTCAGCCATCTATAATCGAAATTGCTAACATAATTCTATACTTTCAATAGGGCATTAACATGCATAAATTGCTTTAACTCACAAATCAGTTTCAGGTGGGGGCCAAGATACCCATGGGCAACTTGGCCCCCGGGGGCCAAGATACCCCAGCCGGTTTATCTTGGCCCCCGGGGGCCAAGATGCCCAGGGTGGGGGCCAAGATACCCCGGGAAATTTTGGCCCCCGGGGGCCAAGCTGCCCGCGGGTATCTTAGCCTCCGGGGGCCAAGCTGCCCAGGGGCCAAGATAAACTGGGACACCGGTCTTTGGGTTTCAGACCATGTCTAACACAAAGCAGCCTGTACAGCCACAGAAGAAGGTTTGAAGTTTGAAGTTCTGGATTGAAGTAGAAGAGTGATTGTACTATTGGTGAGGCACAATCAAAGATGCTGATCACCTGCACAGCTTATCAGCCCAATTGTTTATGCATATGCAAAAGTCAATACTCATGACATGGCTCATGTAAGATTTCTCATGACTACATATAGTACATGTAATTTACCTGTGCAGGAATGTTATATTTCTTTCTCTTCTCGAACACCCCAGCCGGGTAAAGCTCTCTGTTGTAGAGGATACAGTGAATAGCTACCTCCAAGAACTCACAGAAAATATCACTGCCAACTAATAAACAAAGAAAAAAAGGCTTTAAGTGAAGAATAATGACAAGTTCAAGCTTTTTAAAAACTTTTGACTCTACATAATTTTGCTTTTTCTTCTTATCAGGAAAACATGTCCGTGAAATGAATAACCCCTTAAATCACACATTTATATAGCAAAACTGGGGTATACAGAGGTGTACCTATAAAAAATTTCTCGTTAGAACCGCCTCACCCTAGAACGTGTAACCACAATCAATGTTTTGAGCAAAAATAAGAAATCCATCAAAGAATTTCTACCGAAAATTTTCATTTTTTACAACTTTAAAAATCTCTGTATATTGCATGGGCAAGTTTTCGTAATGTGAAACATCCCAGCATGATAGAGCTCTCTGAAACAGAATACCATGTGTATTTTCACTTCCAGAAACTCTAAAAAATATCACAACAGCCCAGTAACATATGCTGTCTAAAAGACAAAGAAAAATACAAGCTGAATAAGCCTTTTTTCAGTCAAGTCCAGTAACCTCCAGAGTAATGTCACATTGGAAAGTAAGGAAGTGACATCACTGCATGAAATAAGTTTAGAGTTGTTGAGCTATTGGGAAACTGGACTAAATTGTGGCATAGCCCTAGCATCATCAAACTACATTTTATCAAACATTGAAGACATTGGATTAGTAGCCGTTAATGCAGCTTTCACACTTATCACGATTCGACCACGATTGGTATCGTAGTCTTCATCATGGACCGATCGGGACTATCATATCCAATCTTATTAGATCGCATCACATCTTGATGTCAATTGTGATAATCGGGCTAATCATCGACAAATTTTTGTCTGCCACTGACTCCCAAAGGAAAAAAAAAGAAGAAGAGACATCGTATCCCTGAAGTTCATAGGCCTATTGACAGATTGAGGCTATTGCACCACATTTAGCATATCAGGTTCTCTTTACCTTGCAATTTATTTGTTTCATTCACTCCAGCCATTTCCTGTGATGTTTCGTGTCCTTTTCAGGACTGAATCATTGAAAACGTCTATAGTTTGTCTTCCTCGGTTAAATTTCGGTGCCTTGCTGAAATATAATTAACTCCTGATTTAGAAAATAACTAAACAACAACAACTGCATCTAAATAAAACAATAACTACAACTGCATCTAAATAAAACAATAACTACAACTGCCGATCACTGAATTGGAAAACGACTCCGAATCAGTTTGGGTAAAGGTATTTGCGAACAAAACTTCCCATTTTGTGGCAAGTTGGTGTCGACCTCCAGATGGTAAGATAGAGGAACTTGAGTTATTCAAAGACCAACTTGAAAAGGTGAAAACTTTACATAAAGGAAACAAACCCCCCTCGGTCCATGTCATGGGTGATTTCAACTTCAGAGATATTGTTTGGCCAGATAGACTCAACAAACTAGGTTTTTCATTGAGCGTGTCTGAAGGTGCAAAGTTGGTAGAACTTATAAGTGACCACGAATTGGAACAGGTAGTGCACTTCCCCACAAGAGGACAAAACACATTGGATTTGATTATCACTTCACTTCCCGGACAATTTGTTGATATTCATTCCCCGGACAGGCTTAGTGATCATGACATTGTCTCTGGAACTTTGAAAATAGTTATTCCCCCCATCAAGAAACCTAAGAGAAAGGTGTATAAATATCAGAAAGGTGATTATGAATCTATGAAAGGTGATGCCCTTAAATTTGCAAAGGAGAAATATTTCAACGGTTACTCTGGCACACGGTCGGTTCAAGAAAACTTTAATTTGATCACATCTTTTATCCAGGAATCAGTGGATAAACATATCCCATCAAAGACTAGTCGCTCAGTTTCCTCAGTCCCATGGTTAACTCCTGAAATAAGAAGAAAGATTCGTAGAAAAAATGCAACTCACGCTAAAGCGAAGAAAACTGGGAATGCAAAATTTAGAACGAAATTTGAAACTTTGAGAAGAGAAATCAAAGCAGATATCAGAAAACAGCATGAGTTGTACGTAAATAACTTGGTTGGTGATGTTAAGGCTAATCCAAGAGATTTTTATCGGTACATAAATAGTCAGAAAAAAGATGTTCAAGGTATCCCCCCTTTGAAAAAGCGAAATGGAAGTGGTCTTGCTGAATCAGATTTTGAAAAGGCTGGTGAATTCAATGGTCAGTTTACGGATGTGTTCACCAAAACTGAACATAGCCAGGTCCCTCTTCTGAATAGAAAAGCCCCGTTTATGGAAGACATAGTGGTATCCAAAGAAGGTGTCACAAAACTTCTGAAAGGTTTGAACCCGTCGAAAGCTTTAGGTCCTGATGAGCTTCATCCCAGAGTCCTTAAGGAATTGGCATCTGAGCTAGGTCCTGTTTTTGCACATCTTTTTCAACAGTCAATAGACTCGGGTGAAATCCCCAAAGAATGGTCTTTAGCAAACATTTGTCCCCTGTTCAAAAAGGCTGACAGGTCTCTTGCTTGCAACTATCGTCCAGTTTCCTTGACCTGCGTACCCTGCAAACTTCTGGAACATATAGTGTGTTCTAATATCATGTCCCATTTGGATCATCATAAACTTTTGTCAGACAGGCAACATGCATTCAGGAAATCCCACAGTTGTGAAACCCAGTTGGCTACAGTGATTGATGACTGGGCAAAAATCTTAGACAATCAAGGTCAGGTTGACACATTTATCTTGGATTTTGAAAAAGCTTTTGACACTCCTCCGCATGAACTCCTTAAAAGCAAATTGTTCAGTTATGGAATTGGTGGGAAGACAATTAAATGGATTGATGCCTTCCTTTGCTATAGACAACAAAGAGTTGTGGTTAATGGCGTTAAATCAGACTGGGCTCCTGTTGTATCTGGTGTCCCACAGGGCACCGTTCTTGGCCCCTTGTTGTTTTCGTTGCATATAAATGATATCACCTCAGATATTGAATCGGAAATCAGACTCTTTGCTGATGATTGTGTTTGTTATCGTGAAATTAAGAATGTGGAGGATACAGTGAAACTTCAGAAGGATATTGATCGATTAGGTAGTTGGGCCAGGAAATGGGGTATGAGATTTCAACCTGTCAAGTGCAACATGATGCAGCTGACAAATAAACGTACTAGTAAAATTCAGGCTTCTTACAAGCTTGAGGGTACTGTGTTGGAAAATGTTGAGAGTATCAAATATCTTGGTGTAACAATAACTAAGGATTTAAAATGGAATACTCACATCAGCAATGTGTGTACCAAAGCCAATAGGACCCTTGGTTTTTTGAGACGAAATCTGTTTTCTTGCCCCCAAGAAGTGAGAGAAGCTGCCTATAAAGGTCTGGTGAGACCTATTCTTGAATATGGTAGCTCAGTTTGGGACCCTCATTATGAAGGTTTGATAGATGATTTGGAGAAGGTGCAAAAGCGTGCGGCTAGGTTTGTAACTAGGAACTATACATATGAAAAAGGTAGTATGACTGGCATCCTTAAAAAACTAAAATGGGAATCCCTGCAGAAAAGAAGGAAGGATAATAGAATTATATTACTTTACAAAGGTCTAAAAGGGAGAGCAAAAATACCCACGGATGACCTTATCCCCAAAAATAGGCGTTGTAGGAATCAACACTCTTTGGCATTTCAAATACCTTCAGCAAGTACAAATGCCTATTTACACAGTTTCTTCCCCCAGACCATTAGAGATTGGAATGAACTCCCTGATTCTCTGATCTCCTCTGCTGAATTGTCAGATGATTGTGTGTCTAAATTTACTTCTCTCGTGAGAGCTCGGGACTAATCCCCTCCGGTCAAGCCCCATCCCCCCCTGGTGTAGTATTGTCAATTTGACGTTTCACCAGTAAACTATTCTGATTCTGATTCTGCAGTTATTAACTCTATTAAAATAACCACAACTGCAGATCAGAATCAGCACCAGGTGGGGATGGGGTTTGACCGGAGGGGATTAGTCCCGAGCTCTCACAAGAGAAGTAAATTTAGACACACAATCATCTGACAATTCAGAAGAGGAGATCAGAGATCATCAGAGAATCAGGGAGTTTCATTCAATCTCTAGTAGTCTGGGAAAAAATACTGTGTAAATAGGCATTTGTACTTGCTGAAGGTATCTGAAATGCCAAGGAGTGTTGATTCCTACAACGCCTATTTTTGGGGATAAGGTCATCCGTGGGTATTTTTGCTCTCCCTTTTAGACCATTGTAAAGCAATATAATTTTATTATCCTTCCTTCTTTTTTGCAGGGATTCCCATTTTTAGTTTTTTAAGGATGTCACAGTCATACTACCTTTTTCATATGTATACAGTTTACTCGACAATGGCGAATCACTAAGCGATCTAACGCTATTATTTTAAACATGATCATGGGAATGTTATTTTATTTGATACTAAGAACGTCTAACATATCTCAGCTTTACAGGAAAATAATAATTTTAATTTATTCTATTTCTTAATGGGAGATAACGTCTGTTGATATGATACCTCCTGCATTAGACAATGGCGAACCAAACTCGACAATGGCGAATCAAATAGTCTATAGCCCAGAAGAAACCATTTTAGAAGAGTATTTTTGCATACAAATGTTGCCATCATCATTCGAAACTAAATGGTGTTCGATAATATTGTGTTAATTTGCTTTTAACCTTTACGTTAACTGTCAACAGCAAATGCCATATCGGAAAGGTCAATTTTACCGATTTAAGCATATCTTATTGCTTTAATGAATCAATGTAAGCCTAAAAGCAAGATGGTTAAACCACGACTTGCACCAATATTAGTTACGCCATTGACCAAACCAAATGGTTCCAGGGCAGGCCTTCAAAAGGCAGATTATCAGTACTTTGTGCACATTCTTTTCACCACACAAAGTATGATTCGCTATTGTCGAATTTACATGTACATCTTTCCCCACTTATATCTACATTAAATGTCAAAACTTTTATCAAAAACAGGCATATTGCATTACTAGGGATATTAGGCATTAAAGTAATGCAAAAGTGGCCATCATCAAATGCTTAGAAACGAGGTATGAAACCAATTTTATCTGAACGTTAATTTTTGTGGAACAATAAACTAGGCATCTTAGTTAAGGGGTCAAGCGTTTCAGCAACCCTGATTTTATTGTCTGGTGGAATTTTGACTCCATTCTTTTACCAAACCCCAAGGCATATATGAAAGTAAATGACTGAGTTATATAATAAATAATATTTTGTCTAAGTTTCAAGAAATTCTGCAATATCTTTACGAGTGGTTCGCCATTGTCGATGATTCTCTATTGTCAAGTTCACTGTAGTTCCTAGTTACAAACCTAGCCGCACGCTTCAGATAGTTGACAAATTCCGTGAACCTCTCATATAAAGATAAGAAGAACAAGAAGAAGAACGAAGAAGAAAACCATGGGCCTCTAGATGAAGAATGAAAGAAGAAAGATGAAGATGTAAAAAAAAAGAAGAAGAAAAAGAAGAAGAAGAAGAAGAAGAAGAAGAAGAAGAGAGAGAGAGAGAGAGAGAGAGAGAGAGAGAGAGAGAGAGAGAGAGAGCGAACAAACTCGTAGGTCTAGATCTCATTGTCCACTCCCTGAAACATTGAGGATCGATGGGAAGACTTTGGTTGAGGGGGTGGCTGGGGCAGACCGCAGCAGGGTGTGAGTCATGGAGTAGCATCGTCAGAGAGCTGTAAAAAAAAAAAAAAAAAAAAAAGACTCTCTACGGCTTAGCACTGAAGGTATTAAAATGCCTCGAATTCATAATAATTTGCAGATGATATAGCTTTTATATCCGACACAGTTAAAGGCCTTCAACGCCAATTAAATATCATAGAAAACTTTTGTGCAATATATAAAATGATTGTAAATGTTGTTAAAACCAAAGTGATGGTATTCAGATTAGGTGGTAAACTTAGTGCAAATGAAAGGTTTTTCTACAAGGGCATTAAACTGGAGATAGTAAATGGATTCCAATATGTTGGACTGTTATTTACTCCGAGGCTCTCTTTGTATAGGATGACTGATGATTTATCTAAAAAGGCAAAACGAATATTAGTATCATTGTTGCAAACATTGAATAGCTATGGTCAATTGTCTGCATTTTTTAAGATTTTTGATATGAAAATATGTTCCATGTTGTTATACGGTTGTGAAGTATGGGGTACTCAAAAGCTTGGCAGTATTGAAAGAATAAAATACTACGCATGTAAAAGATTTATGAATGTGTCTCAAAATGCCAGCAATTATGCAGTTTTGGGTGACTGTGGTCGAAAATCTCTGTATCTTACATCGTGGAAACGCGTAATAAAATATTGGTTGAAAATTTTAAAGATGCCAGATGATAGGTACGTTAGAAAATGTTATAATATGCTGTTCCATTTTCAGTCCTTAGGCTATCAGAAATTAGAGGTATTTTGTCATTTAATGGGTTTCTGTATGTCTGGGAGAATCAAGGCGTAACAAATGAAAATGAGTTTTTGGATAGGTTTGAAAAGAGAATAAAGGACCAGTTTTTGCAGTTATGGAAATCGAAGGTTAACGAAAGTAGTAAATTGTCTTTTTACGCAGATATCAAAACACAGCATTGTTTAGAAAGTTATCTAGATATTTTGAAAATTCCTAAATTTCGTAATGCTTTGTCAAGTTTTAGAATTTCTTGTTGGAAATAGAAAAAGGTAGACATAGGGATATAGATAGGTTACTCAGAAAATGTCGATTTTGTCCCAATTGCATTGAGGACGAATATCATTTTTTGCTAGTATGTAAACAGTATGAAGATTTAAGGTATGATTATTTACCTAATAAATATTTTGAGAGGCCAAATTTACATAAACTTACTATACTTATGTCATCAAAAAAGGAAGCTCTTATAAAGAATATTGCTTTGTATATATATTATGCAAATTTGAGAAGCAAACATGTTGCAATAGAATATGTCACGCATGTACCATATTGTATTTTGTATTACATGTTGTATTTATTGTGTTGTGGGCCGGTGGCCTTTATCACGAAATAAACTTAAACATAATAACCCGGATATGGCACTAAAGCAAAAGTCAGTTTATGTTGTAGCTACTTTATTTTAAGTATCACAAGATTTGAAAGGGTTTAGATTGGAATCGAGGAAAATGATTTTTAAATCAATTTCCAATGACGTGACGTGGCAAAATTACGTTACGTTGCATAACTCCGTGGCCAAGGCGATGACAGTTAATGATTAAAATGGCGAATATCAAAGAAGTAAACGTTGAAGTTGTGAAAATTCCAAGATTTACGCTATGGAACGATGAGTCCGCTGTGTAAGTTAAATAATAATTGTGCAACTTTCGATTTTGATCTAGACGTATCAAAAGCTTGGTAAATCCATAATAACGTTGCGCGTGAAAGGTAGCAAGCAAATATTTATTCTACGGAAATAAATCGTTACACATAACATAACATAACTTTATTTAACTCTCAGGTTGTACAATTACAACATATGAGGTAATACATACTGATCATATACAAATGTTACAATAATACATGATGCGTGCACAGCTTAGCGGGGACATCGTAATAGAATACATAAACGAATAATGTGAACCTATTTAAACTTGTCTAATACAATAGCTACAAAATCGCTTACTTTTTTCAATAATTTCATATTTTGTGTTGACAATAAACTTGAAAATTTTAATGTATTGCAATTTTTCCAATAATACTTTGGTATGAACAATTTCCTCTGTGTTTTAAAAAAGTCACATTCTAACAAAAAGTGGTATTCGTCACCGAGTAAGTTTTTATTACATAAGTTGCAATTACGCGTGTCACGCCGTGACCTGTCCCAACTTCCTTTTTCAATTGGTAGCCTATGGTTTGTTGTTCTATCTATCTATCTTCTGATACTGAGTCGATCAATTTCTGATCATCACCTCAGGTGTGGGGTGGGTGGCTAAATTTAGAATTTAGTCAAGGGAAAATTAAACATTTGGGGTGGACCATTAAAACTATTTACAAGATATAGATGAGAGGCATACTAAAACGCATGCCTCTGGGCCAATGATTTAAATAGAAGCCTTAAATTCCTCAATGGTCTTAGATAGGACCACTGAAGAAGGGAGACTATTCCAAACCGGAATAGTTCTGGGGAAAAAGGAATTTTTCAGGGCATCACTATAGGCAAATGGTCTTGTGTATTGTGATTCATGTGATGCCCGAGTATGCCTTAGATTGGGTGCCGGGGTCAGGTATTTGTCTTTATCAAGAGACACTGTACCGGAGTGTATCTTGTAGAAGAAGGTTAAGGAGGACCGCTCCCTGCGAGACTCCAGGGATGGCCACTCAAGTTCGTCTAGCATTTCACCGACGCTACTGGTGTTCCTCCATCGCCTGCAGGTCCACCGGGCAGCAGTCCTCTGCACCTTCTCCACCATCTCAATCTGAGTTTCATGATAGGGATGCCAAATAGGAGCTGCATACTCAAGTTGAGGCCGAACCAATGTTTTGTATGCAACTTCCTTAGTATGCCTAGGTGCCAGTGCCAAATTGCGCCGAAGAAACCCCAAAGTCTTAGTTGCCTTGCATGTAATTTCAGAAATGTGTTGACCCCAATCAAGATCATCTGTGATAGTTAAACCGAGGTATTTAGCGGACTGAACCTGTTCTAATGTTTGCTGATGCAGTGTGTAATTGAAATCTATATGCCTGCTTGGATGTAGCCGCGTCACCCTCATTGAATGACATTTGCTAACATTGAATTTCATTTGCCAATCCATTTCCCATTTGGCCAAGCTATTCAGGTCATCTTGTAAAATTTGACAATCCAATGGTGACTTAACATTTCTGTATAAAACACAATCATCAGCAAATAGCCGAACAGATGACCTGATGTTGTCAGGAAGATCATTAATGAAAATAAGAAATAGGACCGGTCCTAAGACCGATCCTTGTGGGACACCAGAAAGAACCGGGACTGGGTCTGAGGCACGGCCATCTAATACCACTTTTTGAGAGCGCTCAGAGAGCCACGAGTCGATCCACTTATGTGTAGATCCTCTAATCCCGTAGAAGTCAAGTTTGTATAATAACCTTTTATGTGGGACCTTGTCAAAGGCCTTAGCGAAATCCATGACAATCACATCCGTCTGCCTGTGGCCACGACCCACTGCTCGGTCCAGATTACTAACCAAATCATGATAAAACTGAACTAACTGGGTTTCGCAAGACCTTTGACTTCGGAACCCATGCTGACAGTCAGCAAGAATGTTTTCAAGAGCCAAGTGTTTGTTTATGTTGCTGACTATTATATGCTCTAGAGTTTTGCAACAGATACAAGTAAGCGACACCGGTCGATAATTAGCTGCATCGTATTTCTCACCTTTCTTAAATACCGGGGCTACATTTGCCTGTCGCCAATCGTCTGGTACAGCACCCTGAGCAAGCGACTCATTGAAGATATAGGTCAGTACAGGAGCAATTTCAGAACTACATTCCTTCAACACCCTAGCACTCAGGCCATCTGGCCCAGGCGCCTTATGTATATTCAAGTTATTCAACAGTTTAATGACCCCATTGGGGTCAACTGTAATTTCACCCATAGCGGTGAAAGGACTTGTGCCTTTGGAGGGGATTTCATCATCTGATTCGCGAGTGAAGGCTGACTGAAACTGCCTATTACAAATATTAGCCTTATCCAAAGTGTCAGTCTTCAAGATACCATTTTCTCTAAGAGTATTGATCCCAGACGCGTCTTTCTTTAGGGACTTGACAAATGACCAAAACTTTTTTGCCTTTTCATTTTTTCGGGGACAATCGGGATCAGGGTTATCATTTTCAAAGGAGAAGATATTGGTAATATGCTTCCAATATGCATCTCTAATGCTCTTTTGAACATGTGCTCTGAACCGTTTGTAATGGTTCTTAATGTCAGGGCTGCTTGACTTGCGAGCACGAAAGTAAAGTTTATCACGTTTCCTTATCAAGCGTTTGATCGAGCTATCGATCCATGGTAAGCTATATTTTGTCTTGGTCATTTTTGATGGAATAAACCTTTCAATAGCCGAGAGAACCTCCGACTTAAAACTGACCCACATGTCATTGACTGACACCTGACTATGGTCAGTTGAAAGGAACGAATCCCTATAGCGCGCTAGATGGTCATGGAGACCGTCCATATCCGCTGTTTATATAGGAAAATCTTACGCGGGGCCTGCTGAATCCGTTTAGCCTTTATGTCATATTCAATATAGACAATGTCATGATCTGCTTTGCCGATCGGGGGCATCCCTTTAACACGGTTAATTGGGGATGGCGAGTTAGTGAAGAGTAAATCAAGGGTCTTGTCTTCTTGTTCGGTATCTAGCTAAAGGTATTGCTGATTTCAAAGGCATTTCACAGATATATTTTTCAAGATTTAGTTCTTTTTTATATAATCGATAATTCAAACGTTTTGAGCTATCAAAAATATCATTATTCCATTTTTGGGTAAAGTGATCATGCAATTTGGTATTTACAATACTACAGAAGTTATCTATATTCTCAACATCATTGTTTAACCAAATATAATTCAATCCAGTTTCTTGTATTATATTTTTAACTTTTAAGATCCATTTACTACTATAAATATCAGTTCTATACATGTAATACAATAATTTATACATAATACAAGATATACTATAAGACTTAAGTTTAGCAATTTTTTCATTCATCATTATTTTCAAAATCAAATGTTTGAAAACTTTACATACGCTTTTAATATGTCAAGTGATGCTCAAATTCATGTTTCGAGACGAGTTTTTGCACTTTTCTCACATCCACGAGTTGCTACGTTACGTTTGAAAAATCATGCAAATCACGTGCCCAGCATTCCACGTGCATCACATGTTATCATTTTTTGCCTTGTTTGATTGGTAAAAGTGTCATAACGAATAAACCGGAATGACATTTGAAAAATTCCATGAGGGGACGCCGTCATGGCCTGACGTTAAACCAGCGTTACACGAATATCAGTATGCTCAGTGCAGACATGAAGAAAAAGGAAGCCAATTGAAATGTCTGAGTTTGCTAGAGTACGATACAGTCTCCTAGAACCATATTCCATCATCTGATAACATCAAAAACCGGCATCATGACGCCAGACAACGTAAGGCTATCATGATATAGGGCAATGCCAATTTGACGTCATAGTGACGTAATCGATTTTTTAGGCAACCACGAATATCAGGTTTGATAATTCGCGGCATGGAAAGATGGGTTTGTATCGAAACAGCTGACAGGAAACAACCTGCGTGGTGCGAACACCGTGAATATCGCCGTTACGTTTTTGGTCCTGTACACGTTAAACGGCGTAAACGTGCAAGTCCAGACTTGCCATCACATCAAAACTTATAGGCCTACTAAGCGAAATTTTACTCGTAAAAGCGAAATCGCACGTCATTTCAGCAATTAAACAAATGTGGGTTCACCTCGGGAGAAAGGCCAGGGAACAAAATAACGTCAAATACGTCATACACCGGGGGCGTTATCTGGTACAATAATGGACCCAAATCTCTACGATCATGGTACTGTACTCTTTTTGAGCACAGGAAGATGTTAAATGGCTGCTTTGGGAATAAAAGGTTAACTTTTCATATGCAGAGAAACACTTGTTAATTTTGAGGTGACACCCCTGTTAACTTTGACGTAGCGTAATTGCGTCAGGAAAAGATGGCGTTTCGGCGAAAATTGGAAATTGAATTCCTTAAGGATTAAATATTGATGGGTTAAAGAGTTTAGTTCAGTTCATCTTTATACCAATTTGCAATTTCGAAATCAAATAAAAATTGCTAAACTTAAGTCTTACAGTATATTTTTGTACTTTTTCCAGAGATGAGCTTACACCAATATTTAATCATGCGCGACTTTACCATTATCTCGAGCGGAAATCTTCCGAACTCGCCATATACCATCACATTCGGCGTGCACTTTTTAAGCTTAAGTATGCTTTTCAGAAAATCTAGATGTATTCTTTCTAGCTGATAAAGGTTTTCATGTCCGAAGATTTCACTCCCATACAACAGGATAGGGACTACGGTTTGGTCAAATAATTTAAGTTGACAGTCTATTGGTAAATTAAGATTTATAGTGCGTTTTCGTAGGAGATGCATCGCTTTACCCGCGAGGTCAGATATCTGTTTAATATTGCGATTAAATCTGCCATTTTGTGTGAAAACTACGCCTAGATACTTAAACTCTTTAACAATTTCTACTGGGTCGCCGTTTAAAGTAAACACTTTATTGTTTGATCTTACATTTCCACCAAATATCATAATCTTTGTTTTGCTTATATTTATTTTCAGATGCCATTTCTTACAGTATTCTGCAAAGTAATTTAATAAATTTTGAAAATGTTTTTCATCATCGCTCATTACTTGGTCCGATTTGCATGAAACTTGGTGAGTGTATACAGGTTGATCTCTGATTAAGATTTATGGGTCCAATCAGGTCAAGGGTCATCGAGGTCAAAGGTCAAATTTTTGTTCCCAGGTCCTTGGGCCGATCTTCACCAAACCTGGTGGGAAGGTTGAGGGCGGCCCCTGATATTAGATCGAGGGGTACATTTCTTAAAGGTCGAGGTCAAAGGTCAAATTTCTGTATCTCGGCAGTCCTTGGTCCGATTTGCATGAAACTTTGTGAGTGTATACAGGTTGATCTCTGATTAAGATTTATGGGTCCAATTGGGTCAAAGGTCATTGAGGTCAAAGGTCAAATTTTTGTTCCCAGGTCCTTGAGCCGATCTTTACCAAACTTGGTTGGAAGGTTGAGGGCGGCCCCGGATATTAGCTCGAGGGACTCATTTCTTAAAGGTCGAGGCCAAAGGTCAAATTTCTGTATCTCGGCAGTCCTTGGTCCGATTTTCATGAAACTTGGTGAGTGTATACAGGTTGATCCCTGATTAAGATTTATGGGTCCAATTGGATCAAAGTTCATCGAGGTCAAAGGTCAAATTTATGGGTTTTTTCTGTTGGTCATGTTTTTTTCTGTTTGTTCCCCTTCTTCCAGGTCCTTGGGTCGATCTTAAAGGTCAAGGTCATCGAGATCAACGGTCCAATTTCTGTATCCCGGCAGTCCTTGGTCCGATTTGCATGAAACTTGATGAGTGTATACAGGTAAATCCCTGATTAAGATTTTTGGGTCCACTTGGGTCAAAGTTCATCGAGGTGAAAGGTCAATTTTATGTTTTGTTTTTTTTTTTCTTTTGGTCATGTTATGTCTTATTTGAGATTGTGTTTGTGTGTATGTGTGTGTCTTATTTGTCTTCATCGCCGCAATTATCTTACTGCTATGTCGAGACGGGTAAAACTGACTAGTTTTCAAATTACAGAGAATTACAACTGAAAAATGTGTGGATGGTAGTTTTGATTTTACATGTATGCAGATAGACAAATTATAACTAGGATATCAATGTTATTGCATTACTTGTTCTTGCCGAGGCTATAAAAGAAATAAACCCCGTTGAACTCTCTGCTGACGTGTGATAAAAATACAAGAATAGAACATTTTCTATTCCATATGTTTAGCACACGTGCTAAAACATAGCAGTGCATATCAATTTAGATGGTATGCTTTCCACATATGCACAGACGACTTAAGTTTAGCATTTTTTTTCATTCATCATTGTTTTCAAAATCAAATATTTGAAAACTTTACATACGCTTTTAGTATGTCAAGTGATGCTCAAATTCATCTTTCGAGACGAGTTTGTGCGCTTTTCTCACGTCCACGAGTTGTTACGTTACGTTTAAAAATCATGCAAATCACGTGCCCAGCATTCCACGTGCATCACATGTTATCAATTTTTGCCTTATTTGATTGGTAAAAATATCATAACGAGTAAACCGGCCGCGGAAAGACATTTGAAAATTTCCGTGAGGGGACACCGTCCTGGCCTGACGTTAAACAAGCGTAACACGAAGATCAATATGCTCAGTGCAGACGTGAAGAAAAAGGAACCCAATTGAAATTTCTAAGCTTGCTAGAGTACGATACAGTCTCCTAGAACCATATTCTATCAGCTGATAGCATCAAAAACCGGCATCATGACGCCAGACAACGTAAGGCTATCATGATATATGGCAATGCAAATTTGACGTCATAGTGACGTAATCGATTTTTAGGCAGGTTTGATAATTTGCGGCATGGAAAGATGAATTTGTATCGGAACAACCTGCGTGGTGTGAACACTGTGAATATCGTCATTACGTTTTTGGTCCTGTAAACGTTAAACGTAAACGTGCAAGACTAGACTTGACATCACATCAAACCTTATAGGCCTACTAAGCGAATGTTTTCTCGTAAAAGCGAAATCGCACGTCATTTCAGCAATTAAACACATATGGGTTCACCTCGGGAGAAAGACCAGGGAACAAAATGACGTCAGTTACGTCATATATCGGGGGCGTTACCTGGTACCATTATGGAACAAATCTCTACGATCATGTTACTGTTCTCTTTTTGAGCACAAGAGGATGTTAAATGACAGTTTTGGGAATAAAAGGTTAACTTTTCATATGCCGAGAAACATTGTGAATTTTGAGGTGACGCCCCTGTAAACTTTGACGTAGCGTAATTGCGTCCGGAGAAGATGACTTTGCGGCGAAAAGTGAAAATTGTGGCTCTTTAAGGATTAAATATTGATGCGTTAAAGTGTTTAGTTCAGTTTATCTTTATACCAATTTGCAATTTCGAAATCGAATAAAAATTGCTAAACTTGAGTCTTATAGTGAAAAGCACATCGTCTAAATTGTAGGTGCCCCTTTTAACGTGTTTACAAAACTTCATCACGTGAGTTCAAGCGTCACGGTCAACGTAAATTTACTTATACAAGCAGAAATTTAAAGGCACATTGTACAATGTTTACAAAGACGTTTCATAGCTTAGTTTTAAAGGATGTCATGAACATGTTAGTGGTGAATCAATAATTTGATATTGTCAATCTTAAGATGGTCGCCAACTTCGAATTCCAAGTTAGTTAGCAACACCAAGTTAGATAACAATACCCCGACGCCTTACCTATCCCCACCTAAAAGTCCGCCCCATCCCTTACCTATACCAACTTACAAATGCGGCACAACCCCTTATTAACCTCCAAGCCTGACCCATCCCATTACCTATCCCCATCCACAAGCGCTTACCCAACTCTAACATATCCCCACCTACAAGCCTAGACCCAACCCTTACCTGTCCCCAGCCACAAGCCCCAACCAATATCCATCCCATTGAGAAGCCCGGACCCAACCATTTACCTATCCCTACCCATAACCCCTTTCCTTTCCCCAAGGCCCTGACCCCAACCCAGATGTGCGGACCCTCACCGAGGAAACCGCTTAATTGAAGCGAAGGCATATAGCACCAACGCTCTTCGCCCAGGCTAAGCCCGAGCGGAAGGTCGTGAACTAGAACCTTCCCAAGCACTTTGCTGTTGTGCAATAGCGATACGCAGGCCTCGGATGTTATTCATTGGCACGGATTTCACTTACAGCATGACGCCGAAGGCAAAGTAACTGGTATAAAACCAGGTTAAACGCATATACATCGGGGCAAAAGTTAAGAATAAACCAAATATTACTGTAAAAAGGTATGATAAATTTTCATCATTTGTAATGAAACTAGGCTATTGTAGATATTAGAGATGCGTATTTGCTGTTTGTAAAATCTGAATTTATATTAATATGCTAAAATGTATTTATATTTGAGACAATTATCGTAGGAAGCATTTTCTATGGACTTATTTTAGAAGCTGAAAAATTGAGTACTTTCCCTTGAAATTGTATATTTTCATAGAATTAGTACGTATAATACAAAGGGGCCCAAATGACATGGCCGAGTGGTTAAAGACGCAAATATTTTTTCCAAATGTGATTGACAAACGGGGAACGTGCGTTCAAATCCCACAAACGTCGAAATGTATAGCCTCTATACTTGATAAAACTTATATTGTTTTTATTTTAGTTTATTTCTTACTTTATAAAACTTATTTTGTTTTTATTTTAGTTTCAGCTCACCTGAGCGGATTGCTCCATGCGGCTCTTTACACTTTCCTCCACATTGACCCCTTTGGGATTATATAAGTATTTCATTGCCGATGTCCGTGTGCCTCGCAAGAGCATTTCCATATACGACATGAACACAATTCATACTAGATCAGCTGGCTAACCTGCACTCCGATACACTTCGTGACCTCGCTCCTCTCTCGTGACATGGAGAGGTCTAACGGAATACCGATGAAAATATTCCGTCTAAATTCATACAAGAAAAAGGACATAACTAATGCCTAGGTTACATTTGCACTGATCATCGTACGATTTTTCCGTCTGCAATTTTCCCTACGATTTTTAGACATCGTTGGTGATCGTGGGCTACGACATTTGTCACGGTGTATGTTTGTATGTTAACAATTCATACGGCCATCGTAAAATTTCTTGCCCTGGCTTTCGCCGACGTTCTGAATCAGAACTGTATGCAGATCGGAGGGAAATCGTACGGAAATCGTAGGGTGTCCGCAAACTTAAAGTGGAAATCGTGCGCCCGTACGATGTCCACGAGGAGTCCCTACGATTTCTGACTCCCCACTCCAAAAAAACCGAGGTGGGGGAAAACTAAATTGACAAAACATATTGTAAAATGCAAAAATTGCCATCGTACGATCGATCATAGCAAGCTAATCGTAGACCAAATGTAACCTAGGCAAAAACGATTTTATCCCATTTTACCCGTGAATCTGCAATAGTATTCGGGATTCCGGGTAAAAATTAAAGAGCATTCGGGACTCAGTGCAAAAATTAAAGAGTATTCGCGACTCAAGGGGAGAGGGGGGTTACACCCTCAGTTTTGCGTGGTATAGTTGCAACATCACTGCCTAGTACGTCCGTAGTGCAACTTGACCCTTGTCGGTATAACAGGCAAGGGATTAAGTCACAAAGTTGATCATATTTCCAAATCTTACGCGCAGGTTCGAGCAGCTACAGCGTTTCTCGTGGATGTGTTCGAAACTGTTCTCCAACAGGAGCGCCACACAGCGAGAGTCTCCAGCGGTGTTTGTGCTCAGGAAGCTGTCAGAGACAACACAGCTTGCAGGTAGTTTCATAGAATTATTTCATTTACAGTATAATTATATAGTTATATACATGTAGCATCCCTGCGCATAATACTCAAATGAGGGTAGACCATTACAGTTATTTGACCAGTTCCGGATCACTTTACTTTAACTTGGTTTCTAACTTGTAAAAATCGGTCTGAAAGAAGAAAGTGGACCGATTTGGAAATTTATGTAAATTAGGGTGTTCTTCACATAAGTTCATATAACATTTATTGGAATTTTATTGAAAATGACTGTACGTCTACGAATATACATACGCTTCTAGTGTTCACCCTTATATATTACATCAAGTAGCACATTAGACGTCTAATAAGCTCTTGATTACATGTAATAGGGCTCCAGTTATCTTGACACTTGATAAACGTTGGTACTTAATTTGAAAAGAAATGGTGCAAAAAAAGACATACTCTTTTGTTTAAGAAACTTCATAAATATCCGATTATTCTTATATTTTAGTTGAAGATTTACAGAATCTGTTTCGACTTCTCAAGGAGGTTGCCTTCCAATTTCGGGAACCGGAAAAGACGGACACAGTGACCAACAGTAGATTGTGCCGAGAACCAATGTAACTCAACGTTTCTTAAAATTTTAGAAATATACGACAAAATTTGCATTTTTGAGTGATTTTTTTTTCTCATTCACTCTGCATATTTAAAGACAATGTCAGCTGCTTGTGTACGTAAGTTTGCATCTCTTGTGAGAGCTATGAACTAATTCTGATGTAAATCAGGAAAACATTACCATAAAAAGTATACCCCCCTCGAATTCCAATTTTATATAGTAAAAATAGGGTTTACAGGGGTATACCTTTTTTCCTTATTTTTGATCCAAAACATAGATTGTGGATGCTCGTTAGAACCGCCTTGGCGAGGCGGTTCTAAAGGCCCGCTCAGACCATAACGTATTAGCCAACGTATGAGCAGCGTATGAAAAAACACCCAGTACGTTATTGTACGTTGTCATACGCTGTTTATTCTATGCTAAAAATCCGGAAAATGCTCTCTCTGAACGTATGCAAAGCGTATGCTTAGCGCACGGAACGTATGTCTAACGTATGAGTAGCTTATTCATAACGTATCCATGGCGTATCATGACTTATAACAGCGTATAACAGCGTGTGCCCAGCGTTAGCATAGCGTTCGTGACTTATAAGGAGCGTATGAACAACGTACGTCTGACGTATTCCAAACGTATGCACAGCGTGCTTCTGAAGAACTTGACGTTCTTCAAAAAAAAAAGGAGTCAAACATATAAAATAAATAATTAAATAAATGAATAAAAGGAAATTAAAATGACCAAAGTAATCTACACACCTGATTCTTCGGGTGCATTTTGTGGATTTCTTATATCGTTTCTCAGAAGAATCATTTCCTAATTGGGTAGAACTGAGTTTATGGGTCACTTAACAAAAGTGACAAAATCATCATTAATGACAAATACTTGACTGGAGCTGAAAACACATAAACTATACTTAATTGTGCAATAGATCATCGTATTCGATACCTGTATTTTAGTGACTAAGCTTCCATGCACACCAAAATCGAAACAAATAAATTGGCACTGCCTGTATTCTTGTTTTACTTGTAATGAGTAGACCTAGTAGAAACATATATTATGATGCCAGGGTAACGTTTTTTAGATTCGCGTCTGTTTCTGTTTCAATCGTAACACTTCTCACAGCTAAGAAAGACTCCACATCTAGGTACCTCGATGACCTTTTGAACATTGACAACCCTTATTTTGAAGGTATGGTCAATCAAATTTATCCACCTGAACTTCAGTTGAACAAAGCCAATATCTCAGATACCGAAGCCCCCTTTTTAGATCTACATCTTTCTGTTGCAAATGGATTTGTTTCTTCTAAAATTTATGATAAGTGCGATGACTTTGATTTTGATATAGTAAATTTTCCTTTTTTGGATGGTGACGTTCCTCGTCGTGCTTCTTATGGTGTTTACATTTCGCAACTTATTAGGTTTGCTAGAGTCTGCAATCATGTTACAGACTTCAACGCTCGAAATAAATGTTTAACGGCAAAACTTCTCCAACAGGGCTATCGGTATCATAAACTTCGAAAAACCTTTTCTAAATTTTATCGTAGACACTATGAATTGATTTCCAAATATAATGTTGGGTTAAAGACGCTTTTAAGTGAGGGCCTTTCGGAACCTGAATTTTATGGTGACTTAGTTTACAAATTTAAGAAACTTATAGGAATTAATGATTTTTCTTTTCATTTCAGAAAAAATCATAACACGTTACAGACGTATAGGTTATAACTTGAATGTTATGCGACAGTTTGCATGCTTAGTTTTTAACCCAATCATGGTTGATAACTATGCTGCCTTCTTTAATTGCACGCCGATGGGTCGGGCGTCAGACTCTATGATGGCCCCGACTTAAAGCTATTCATTTTAGTTGGTTGGGGCCGGAGCTTCTTGTCTGTTGCTTGGCCCACCGGGACCCAACTGGTGTTTTTCTTTTGCTCCGGATTTAGTAGGTTATTCGGCGCCCAGGGATCTCCATCGTCGGGCAGCTTACTCAATCTGTGAGTCCTTGTTTTTGATTCATCAGGATGTTTATCATGATTTATATGTTTGTTCTTGATGATTCATTTACTAGTTAGAGATTCACCACGAGGACCGAAGAACTTACTAAATGTTATGAACCACTGCAGAAGCTGAGGGTGAGGTTAGGATCCTGTAAAACCGGTTTAAGCCCGCCAGTAACTTTGTGTTACTGATCGTTCCAAGGCGATACTTCTGTGGTGGTTCATTTTGTTTTATGTCTTGGTGTTTAAATTTTTTTTTGTGCTGTTGGCGCCTTATGTATGTTTTCATATTTTTAATTAAGTTAAGGTAACTGAGTGGCCACCTATTGGGAAAATAGCTGCTCATTCGGCTTACGATATGTTTCATGGTATAAGTGCCTGATTGTTAGTTTGGTTTTTTCCCACCTCGGTTTTTGGAGTGGGAATCTCTTTCTGATTGCGCCTTTTCCTGATCTTTGCCTACTTGTACCTTCCCATAACAATTTTTCAACAACTTTTCGTTTCTACAAAATGTTATAATTCGATATACACGAACACGTACAGAAAATAACCAGCATATTGTGGAGTCTACCTGCTACCTTTGATATTCGATTTTGTATAAAGCATATTTTGAAAAGGTGACTTTAATATTCAACAAATCGTTGGCACTTTATATGTCGATAATTTTATAAAGGGTCATCGAATATGAGCTTTGAAGGCATCCAGTTCTTACAAAAAATATTCTCTGGACAAGCGATAATACAACAGTGAATACAATTTATTGTGCAATTTGTTGTTGGCCGAGTATATTATTTTGATGCTTCCGTGTGGCTATTTAATCATGAATACAGTCCCTATTCCTTCCATTCTTATACATAAAATTCCGAACGCTGACCAATGCGCTACGCGTAAGTTGTGCATACGCTGAGTACGTTCTTCGCACGTTTAACGTACGCTGCGTACGTTCCGAGCACGCTGCTCGTACGTTGGTAATGCGTTATGCATACGCTTCTCATACGCTAAACAAAAATCCAGGTGTGCTTTGGCGTACGACAACGTATGCGAACGTATGAGTAACTTACATGTAACGTTCATGAACTTATGCATAACGTATTCGTTGCGTACGCCTAACTTATGAGTAACGTATTATCAGTACGTCGGCATACGTTGGAAATTTTGTGCATGCACAAAATTTCTGGGCGTACACGACGTACGACAACGTATGCCAGCGTATTGTAGCGTACCCCTAACTTATGCAAAACTTATGCCGAACGTATGCAACGTACACCAACGTATGGACAAAATATCTCATACGTTGGCGCTATACGCTGTGGTGTGAGCACCCCTTATGTACACACAATCTATGTTTTGATCAAAAATAAGAAAGATATCAAAACTTTTTCTGTTAATTTTTCATTTTTACAAACAAAAGAATTCTCTGTATATTGCATGGGCATGTTTTCATATTGAATGGTGTTTCACTTTGTAGCATTTCTGACGAGATGTATAGTAGGTGGTGCAGACAGAAGAGACTACTGAAAAAGACAATCAAAGAACACGAAATAGCTTACGATGAGCTGAGACAGAGACAAAAGGTAATTGAGCCTGTGCATCAGAAAACCAACAATTTGGGTTCCGACCAGGTCCGACACAAACCGGGCTATACAGTCACTGAAGATGGTTAGAGGCTGGAAATTTTGGATTTAGAAGATAGAGGAACAGTACTATCTGTGTAGCGAAAACAAAGGCGATGATCAGCTTTGCAGTTAGCTGCGCCTTTGTTTTCGCCTATGCAGATTGCTGGTTTTCCTATGCGGCGGCTCAATTCTTATTCTCATACAAATGAAACAAGCAGCGATCTGCAGACGATAATACAATATTTCTTTGTAAGTTTAAGAACCGGATGCAAGAAGCACCAGGGCATTATATGTCACATCGTTAACGCCAAAAGGGTATTTTTTAGCTTTATTTGTAGTGTCAGACAATTTAACTTAGTTTTTAAGTCTCCACTGAAAGAAAATTTTGGGATCAAATCCGCATCTTGTGGTTTACATTACGTGAGTGTCTAAACCACAGGAGTTTCTATGGTGTTTTGTATCAAGATCTGATGGACATAGAAACTGAACTGAAGATGGGAGTGAACACAAAGCCACAGTAGAACAGCTAAGTAGTTTGGACGTTCACTTGAGGGCAGTATTACAATTGGCCCTTATCTCCCCATTAAATCATATTTTGTTTGAATACAGAACCATATAGTTAAAGCGCTAAAGAAAGCCAAAAGGATAAAGACCTAATGGACATAGCCACTCAGCTTGAAGATTCAGTGATGTGGACACTGAGGATGTCAATGACAACAAGGCTACAATAGAGCAGATGGTCACTTTAGGGACAGTTTTACAGTTGACCTTTATTATCTCTCGAATAAAATGATATTTTATTATTATTATTATTATTATTTCCAGCTACCTACTTGCTCTCCACATAGCATGGCATGCTATTTTGTTTAATTACAGAACTGTATAGACGCGCTGAAGAAAGCCAGGAAGTATAAGGACCTGATGGACATAGCCACGGAGCTTGAGGATTGTGACGCGGACACTGAGGATGTGAGTGACCACAAAGCTACTATAGAACAGATACAACACAGACTTGTAAGGAAGGAGGCCTCCCAGGAGAAGAGTATTCGGCTTTATGGCAGGGCACTACGTCAAGAGCAGGAAATCCGAAGGACTTTGCTAGATGTAAGATTGTTTTGATATGTAACTGTGTTTCCTTTTGTATTCACTTTAAATTTCTTATAACTGCAATGCAAAATGCATAGTTTTCTGTATTACCATGCGTACATGACAGTTGCCTGTGTCTAACAGGTGAAGCAGAATTTAATATCAAACATGGTTTAATTATGATCATGTATTACAAAAACTATAGTTTTATATATCATATACCAATATAAGTACTTTTATATATTGCATCTCTTCAGTTTTGAAATCAGTCGCTCAAGTAGCCATCGCTTCATATGCTCTTAGCCAATAAAGTAAACATCTCGATAAAACTAAGTTGGACGTGCAATTCTAAAGGACCCCATATGTCAAACTATTTGTCAGAATGCCAGCATGAGATAATATTGTAGCTGTTATTAGCATAAAAAGTACAAGTAGGCAAAGATCAGGAAAAGGCGCAATCAGAAAAAGATTCCCACTCCAAAAACCGAGGTGGGAAAAAATTAAATTAACAATCAGGTACTTATACCATGAAAACATATCGCAAGCCGAATGAGCAGCTATTTTCCCAATAGGTGGCCACTCAGTTACCTAAACTTAACTAAAAATATGAAACATACATAAGGCGCCAACAGCACAAAAATTTTAAACACCAAGACATAAAACAAAAAGAACCACCCCATTTATTTTAATTTTAACTATAAGGATGACCCTGATTATGATATCCAAGAACACAAAAATGATTTTTTTTTCATTTTGAATCGGTAGTATTATTTTTTATTTCAAATCACGATATTCCGGATGGTTTTATTTCAGCTAGCTGACAACTTAGAAACAGAAATTCGTCAGCGCATGCGCGATAAAATCGACCTTGGGTTGACCTATTTGAAGTTAGCAGCAAATTTGTAAGTAATATTATTATTCAGTATTGTCAGTTTCATCATTCCATGATGCAAGGAATGATGCAACAAAAAATAAACGTTTCTGTAATTCTTGAATAAAATGTTATAGTTTTTTTTTCAACTTTCAATGATGTTATGCCTATTAGGGTATCAGAAGCAAAATGATCTTGCTTCGTAATTTTTATTTAATGTTTTTAATGTCTGTTATGTTTATTTTTCCAGTGATATATTTCTGGATGCTGACAGTGTTGCTAGAAATGTCTATTCTGTAATTTGTAGGAAATATTATTTCCACATTCCAAGGGTAAGATGAAGAGAATTTTATGGTCAATTTTTGTAATCATAATACTTGGAAACATTATATACTGGCATGTGCAAAACATCTTTTGAAACAGTTAGACCATGGCAACTTAGCTCATATTCTATTAATTATATATAGCTTATTACTGTACAAAGTGCTATAGAAATATGCCATAACCACATAAAGCTGTAGTTTAAAATGCTTAAAAAATATTTCAAAATTCTTTTAACAGATTAAGCAGGTTTATTCCAAGATGTACATCGCATTGTTGTGATATTACGCTAGGTCAGACAAGTATGGTGGTTAAGTCATGCGCGCCCTTTCATTTTCATTATTTAGATAAGTGATTTAGCTGTTTTCTATAATATATTTTATACAAATGATAATGATAAATATATGCAGCTATGAAACAATAATGATTTTCAAGGAAGGGGACGACTTTGATTCCCTTAGAGAACCATTACCTATTCCTTGGCACGTAGAGTCCGAATTTGCGGCACCAGATGACGAATTCACGTATGGTAAAGAAATTTTGCTTACTTGACAAAGAATTTTACCATCACCAATCTAAAAACGCTGTACCGTTATTATCTGAGCGTACACCACAGTTTATTATGTAAAATATTGTTCAGTGTGTATTTTTCACCGTTCAAACCAGAATTAAACCCATTTAGAAACATAAACTGTATTCTCTTGTAAAGTGCACTTCAAACGAAGTAATGAACTATGCTGATAAATATATAGAACGATACTATAGCAACGTAATAAATAGTTTAAAACATTCCTACTCGTCTTTTGTAGGATATGGTAAATTAGGTATGGTTGTCTCAGGAAATAACACAGAGGAAAAGAGTTATTTAAAGTTGAGCAAAGGTAAGAAATCGTTATGTGCTGATTAATATACAAATGGATTTTGCTGCTTACCTTACTATAGTTCCTGAAAAACATAAACCTTTAGGACAGAAGCTTTATATTATGGCACGTGATTGTATGTTTTTCCTTCTTATGCAACCGGAAGAAGTGTAACTGATGCAGGTTTTTAACGATAAATGAATGTTTATAAAGATAAATAAATAAATAGATAAATAAGTAAATAACTAGATAGATAAATAAATTCCATTTGAACTCGATATAACATTATGAAAGAGAAATATTTGTGGTAATTCTAGTTCTTTATTTTATCTTTACAGATGACATTGTGAAGCAGAAGTTAACATCGTCTGATGGTAGTATGGGGTTTGGCTGGACCAGACCAACTGCATTCTCTCTCAAGAAATGGGGATTTTATCCCACAGATGCACTTTTCTTTGCATAATGCCATCGGGATTTTATTCTACTGATGCACTTTTCTTTGCATAATGTCATGGGGCTTTTATCATACACATGCAGTTTTCTTTGCAAAATGACATGGGGATTTTACCCCACAGAATCTGATGCACTTTTCTTTGCATTATGTCATGGGGATTTCATCCCACAGATGCACTTTTCTTTGCAAAATGACATGGAGAGTGTGCCCCACAGATGCACTATTTTGGCATGATGTCATGAGAATTTTATTCCAAACATGCACTTTCATCATGAAAACATGTCCGTGTAATGTATACCCCCTTGAACCCCACTTTTATATAGAAAAACTGGGGTATGTATGGGTATACCTATTTTTCTTATTTTTGCTCCAAAACATAGATTGTGGGTACTCGTTAGAACCGCCTCGTCGAGGCGGTTCTAACGTGTACCCACAATCTATGTTTTGAGCAAAAATAAAAAAAATATCAAAATTTTTCAGCTGAAATTTTTCAATTTTTAAAGCTTAAAAATCTCTGTATAATTGCATGGGCAAGTTTTCGTAATGTCTTTGCATTATGCCTCATCTGTAAATGAAAATGAATCGTTATAAACATTCGCACACGAAATGGAGATTTAATCCCACAGATGCACTTACTTTGCACACTGTTACATTTGTAAAGAAAACTTGTGTCCTTCATAGCAAACATGTAGACTTCTCTCAAGAAATGGAAATCTTTGCTATTGTGAATGGAAATAAATGAATGTGAAGAAATAGTAATAGTAATATTCTTTCTAAGGAAAAGGGGTTTTCTCACAGATGTATTTTCTTTGCATATTGTCTCATTTGTAAATGATAATATGATATAACGAATATGTGTACAACGAATATATGTACATATTAACTTCTCTCTTAAGTGATTGTGACACTATCCCACCTTTCCTTGCGTCATATTTCATTTGTAAATGAAAAACGTGTTTCCTTTATATTCATAGCCAACCTGTAACACTCTCTAGAAATGGGCATGTAGTCCCACTTTTCTTTTCAAAATGTATCATTTATAAATGAAAATAAATGACGTGCTCTTAATTATCATTCTGTATCTCTAGAAATGGGGATATATCCAACAAATGTCAATACATTTATTTGCTCAATGTCTCATTTCTAAAATATGGGTCCTTATCAACATTCATTTCTTAATGTCTCAGTGTAATTTACAATGTGAGTCGTCTCTATAATTTGCTCTGCCGAAATACCCCACCCCCAAATTCTTGGCCGCACAATTTCTTTAACCGATTCAGTCACGTATGGTCAAAAAATTTAGCTTCTGGTAATATTAAGTTCAATGTCGTCGGGAGGCTGCTTATCTGACCTAATTGATTCCTGGATCTGTCTTTTTGCCTTCCCGTTTTTCACTCGGTAACAAATGACCAGTAACAATATCGCCGCTATCACAGAGCCTGTCAAAATTAAGCCTCTTACAGGATCAACGTGTTTTTCATCAGTCACATCACTGTCGTTATTAATTACATCTTTTTCGTCTTTGACAATTGTAATATCGTCAATGACGCGCGTTTGATCGGTGATAGGATCAACACACATGTATATTTCGTCGCCTTGTCGATCATACTGATCACCAAATAAAACAGTCCCAGTAGTTTCACGACGATTCGGGACTTCGTGGTACGGACTATTTCACTGATGTCAAAGACAGCCCTGAGACACCAATTCACTTCTGATATTGTCAAGTATGGCCGAGGGGTCACCATTTTCCATCCCTCTCCCATTAGTGGTATCAGCTCCACGCCATTGCTCATATCGATGTATTTTCGTCCTATCAGGTCGAGTCCATGATTCAGCTGAAAGTTGAGTTTGATATTCAAAGGAACCAGAACAGCAAGATTGGCCCTTATTTTTATTTTGAGAAAGAACCGCTTAAATTGTTCAACAGCAACACTGTATTCAATGATGCTGCTAGAGTCGAAGAGGAAAATGTCCAGTACGTAATATTCTGCTGGAATGTCGTATGACCGCGGTAAATACCATAAGGAGACTTGGCGTTGTTCGAGACTGACTGTATCACTGAGGGTTTCATCTGCCATATTCTTAAGAGTGTCAGCAAATGCTTCCGAAATACCTCTAGGAATGGCTCGACTCGGTATTATTTCTATCTTTATGTTAAGGTCAAGTCCTTCCAAGCTTTCATAAAGTGGCACACACTGGTTGTGCACGGTGTAGTGGTCCCTTGGACAGACAATCCTCCGACATCGTCCCTGTAAGAACTTGGAACATTAGGTCATCGAAGTATGTGTTTAAGTTCGGATATACTGTCCGTATCATACAGGGTGTCCCAGAAAACATGATACATTTTGAAACTTAAATAAAATGTCCAGTTCTTTTATTTTGGTACTGTTAAATGAACTTAAATGATTGGTAATGTATGAAAATCTTATTTTATAGCATTGTCAGCATTGTTCGTTCTCAACAGTGTGTTTTCATGAAAGATAATGTCACAAAAAATGGGAAATTCAGCAGTTTGACCAATTGAAATATACTGAAAAATGATGTTTAAGGCCCCCTGCTTCAGGTGTTAAAGGAAAGTTCAATATTTAATGCATTAAACAAAACAATACTATTTTCCAAAGACATTGAATGGTTTTGTTTTATTGCGCTCACACCTAACTGTGCATGACAGACCAAACACTACATGTGGTATCAACGGTTTCAATAGTGAAAAGTGGGTGGGGTAATAAAATTTGGTACTCATGTTGATAATGCATGGTTCAATGTGTTACAGTAAATAGATGATCTAAATAGTAAGTGTTGTCCTAAAGAACAATACCACAAGCATTATTTAACAGCATCAAAACTGCAACGAGATGGTTACCATGGTAACAATATATGGCTTGTCAAAACATTATGTGATAAAAAATGATCAAAATTGAACAAGGTGGTACTATACATTTGATCTTGATAAAGATAATAGGGGAACACCATGTGAGACAAAATCTATTGAATATAATAAAGCATACAATAGACATTTGAGCCGCCTCGTGGGAAAACCAACAATGTGGTTTCCGAACAGGTCGGACATAAATCAGGCTGTGCAATCACAGAAGCAGACTAGAAGCTTGAAATTTTGGGGTTAAGTAGAGGAGGAATTGTACTATCCGAGTAGCGAAAACAATGGCGCTGATCAGCTTCGCGGTTACCGCGAAGCTGATCTGCGTCTTTGTTTTCGCATATGCAAATTGTTGGTTTTCCCATGAGGCGGCTCATTTATAGTCACATTCATGAAGATATGAATATCAATCCTGCCCTGAAAGCTGGGAATCTGTAATATTCATAGTAAACTAGAAAAAGTGCCTTGAGAGGCACGTATACCCCCGGCTGGTAGCCACAAAGCCCCCTCCCTACCCCCTACCTATACAACCCTGCACATGCTCACCCCTGACATTGAATCTCAACCCCCCAATGAAAGACAGTACCCTTATCAAGTACACTTAAGAAATAAGCACTGTAAAGCACATTGCATACAAACATGGGGGAGTGGTGTTTTAGAATGACAGATCTATTTTAGAGCAGTATACAGAGCTGACGTGTATACTCAATCTAGGACATAATCCACGGACATTATGGGTCAGGTCCAAAGTCCTAGATTGGAATGAAAATAGAGTGTCATTCTTAAAAAAAAAAAAAAAAAAAAAAAAAAAAAAAAAAAAAAAAAAAAAAAAAAAAAAAGCCCAAGACCTTGACCTCCACCCCATGCATGGACCCTTGGGTCCATCCCATCCCCACCCCCATGCATGGACCCTTGGGTCTTGCCCTTATGTGGTACCTATGTTGTAAGTATGAATGCTTTCTGACAAATGGTTGTCAAGATATAGACCTACAGAATATTAATCTTGGTAAATATTCTGTATTTTATAAATGTGTCCTAGATTTTGACCTCCAGCCCCACCCCTAGAGTTTGGTGCCATGGAATTTAATTCAACCCTAAAGGGTATCTATGATCCAAATAGGAATACACTCCTATAAGTCTTTGTTAATATATGAACTTAGAGAAGAAAAAAACAAAACACTATGTAAATAGCACATTTTCAAGGTGACCTAGATTTTGAACTCTAGCCCCACCCCACGAGCATGGACCCTCAGGTCTGAACTCACGGAAACAAAGCAAACCTTATAGGGTACCTAAAGTCCAAATATGAATGATTTCTGAAAATTGGCTCATGAGATATACACCGTTAGAGAAACTTTAACCAAAACTTTGACGCAAATTAAAGGTGACCTAGATTTTGACCTGTAGCCCCACCCCCAGGCATGGACCCTGGGGTCCGAACTCTTGAAATCAAAGCTAACCCTATAGAGTACCTAAAGTCCAAATATGAATGATTTCTGATAAATGGTTCTTGAGATATACACCACTAGAGAAACTTTAACCAAAACTTTGTCGCAAATTAGAGGTGACCTAGATTTTGATCTCTAGCCCCACCCCCAGGCATGGACCCTGGGGTCCGAACTCATGGAAACAAGGCAAACCCTATAGGGTACCTATGGTTCAAATATGAATGGTTTCTGACTATAACTGCATGAGATATACACCACTAGAGAAACTTTAATCAAAACTTTGACGCAAATTCTACTGAACTAACGAACTAAAGAACGAACGAACGAACAAACGAACTAACGAACATACGAACGGACGAACGGACAAACGGAAAAGCGAAAACTACATACCCGTCGGCATAAATGCCAGGGGTATAAAAAGCTTTAGGAGCAAAAAGGCGAAATTTAGAAAAATAAAGCAACTTTTTAAAAAGTCATACTTTGCTCTTCCCAAATTTGGAATCTAGTCAAAATATGCCACGACATTATCTCTATGTATATTACATTGATGAGCAAACACAATCTGCAACATATCTATTTAGAGTCAAATGCTATTAGAATTTCAAAATGTGCCATGTTTTCTGGGACACCCAGTATGTACTCCCTTACACCCCAATTTACATAGTAAACCTGGAGTATCCATTTTTTTCTTGATTTGTGTCAAACCATAGATTGTGTGTACTCAATCTACATGCTACAATCTACGTTTTGAGCAAAATAAGAAAACCAAACTCAAAATTTTCTCAAGCATACATTAAAATACACTCACGTATTTGTGTCTGAATAATGATTTACACTGATGGGTTAAAATTATTTTAACCGTACATTGCAAATTTGATTTTTTTTTTTCAAAAATGATTATATTATTTTATTAAGCATTAAAGATGAGTCTCATCATATATTAAATATTAGAGTTCACCAGCAGCGTCACATGAGAAAATACTGATTTGTTACTGTTAGTAATTCCGCACAAAATGCTTGGAGATGGTGGTAACAAAATCAATCAGAATTTTACTAGCGACGTCTGTGCCGCAAGTTGTCATGATACCCCACCCTTCTTGCCGAAATCAATAGTTTGCTTACGTAACCTGTATCCTTAGCCGTAAGCGAGATATTGATTTTGATAAGCAGGGCGTGGATACTCAAGAAACGAAACTCAATGTCGATGCTTTTCAAAGTTTGAGAAAGTTCTAGTATATCGAGCATAATACATACCAATGTGTAGAATTTTCCAGCAGGGCAGTGACGATGCGGGATGCGTTGTAAAGCATCTTGTTCGATGTATGGTGCCGGTGTCATAGGCCACTCGTCTTTTCCATTAGAAAACACATTTTGTAAGTTCAGCCTTGTTCTGAACGTCAATGCAGAATCTAGTTTTCTTTTGTAATAATCACAGGAAAGTTGATTTTCAATCGAGTCTCTTTCTATATTACAATAGAGACATCCTATGTTTCTGAATGTGAGTGGCTGTTCATTAACTTTGCTGATTATGGGTAACTGGGCACCATATAAACAAAGGTTTTCCATCGATTGGTCGTATCTGTCCCAAAGGCCGGTCTGGTTGCAGTCAAAGATGTCAAAAGCGTTACAACGTCGTGCTAAACTTTCATCACCCGGCATAAAATGAATATTGGTAAAAAAATTGTCGTTGTCTATCAGAGTATCCAGAATAGAATCTGGACTAGCAAAGAAAATGTGTTCATACCTTGGACCGTTGGATACTATTTCAATCTTCCAATCTATGATATCTTCCGATTGTAATTTCTCATTACAAATAAGGCAGTATTTGTTTTTGTACGTCAGTCTAGTGAGCTTCGAAGTGACAGGAATCAAATCTGGCATTTCATCAACATCTACCCCGGCATTACATTTGTCAACGATCAGCTTATCTTCAAATCCGTCCGGGCAGGCTACCGTCATCATATATGCTTGGGCATCCATATATTTGTTAGGTCTGTAAAACGTTTGTGGTCTGGTACATAGTTCGTTTTCCCGTTCAATGCTGATCCTAGAATCTTGTGTTGTGTTTTCGGTGTCATGCGTTTGGTTGAGATTATGAACCTCACGTGTTTCCGTTCCATTTTCGTTAGTCGTGCTTCTGCTTATACCAGTCTTACCATCGTCTGTCAGCTTGTGATCCACCCAATTTGTCTCATTGCCCATACCAATACCGTTAAGTCCAGAGGTCGGTATAGGCACTCCGGGTATTCCGCTCACCGATACTGGGCAACAGTTCTGTTGCTCTGCGCATGACTGTAAACAGGAGCACGGTAAACAACATGGAACCGGTATAACAAACTCCGACGGTTCCACGTGCTCTCTTCTCCCGCACGTGGCGGTGTCACCACAGCGCTGCCAATGAATTGTCAACAGTTCTATCAGCAAGTCACCGCGACTGTCTAGGTCTGTTGTGGTCGTTTGGATAGGCTGCACAGCAAAGCATGTAATTGCAAATATCAAAAACAAAATTACATCCATTCTATAATGCTTAAAAATTAATCACTAAATCCTTTCTGGTTGTCTGTTAGTTATATGTATGCATGTTTTGGCTGCACAAATGGTTTGACCATTTTATTCCGCATAAAGAATAATTGAAATTTGATAAAGAGACAGAACACGTTGTTGACAATGACATTTCCGTCGTTTTTCATTAAGAACATAATAGAGCATTATCAGCAGCTAGACATACTCGTAGGAATGTCACTTGAACGAAAACTTGTATATTTGAGCCACCTCGTGGGAAAACCAACAATGTGGTGTTCGAACAGATCCGACACAAACCGGCCTGTACACGCATGGAAGATGGCTAGAGACTGGACATTTTGTATTGAGAAAGTAGAGGAATTGTACTATCCATGTAGCGAAAACAAAGGCGCTGATCAGCGCCCTTGTTTTTGCATATGCAAATTGTTGGTTTTCCCATGAGGCGGCTCATTTATACTGGTCAAAAAGTTAGGGATCAAATTTTGAAGGATTCATTTTTGGATAAATTGATAATAAATCAAGTTTTGATTTATATGGTGGATTAGCAGTTTTATTGCCCTTTCATATGCCATCAATTTTAAAATTATGCATCATTTTTAAACCGCACTATCCTAGTCCATAAGAACTGATTTCAAAAAAATTCCAATTTTGCCAGATGTTCGCTGCCAATGAAAAAGTATTCAAACTTTTTTTCTAACCACTCTTTTTTGATTCCAAATTACAACACAAGACATTTGAAATCAAAATAAGTATAGGGTAGTGTGCATTCTTTCGAGTTATAGGCCTGTGAATGAGACCTCTGAACACTATGTTTTAAATTTAGTGAAATTAATTTAATTTTCAATTCTTTGAAACATATCTGTCTTGAACAAAATTACACCTAGAATGCTTTCAAAAGTCATAATATTTACGTAATGTAGACTATTTTGGACCAAAAGCAATGAAACATTTGAAACTTGAAGTGGGTGACAAAATTTTACGAGTCGTTTTCCAACCCTACCCCCATACTTGAAAAGTCGCAAAAAATCAATATTTTGAAATGTGCCAAACCCATACTTGTAGATTCAAACTTTTTCTTGTATTTTCACAAAAGATAGAACTTTGTAATATTGTTCGAATAAAAGAAAGAAATATATAGGGTAGTGTGCATATAAGAGAGAACCAGCAACATGAAAATCGCCAATTTAAGCCTTTTTTTCGTCTGTTTTGTTTCTTAAAGCCCATTTCATAAAACCACCCAAAATTTTAAAACTAGCACACAAAGACAGGAAAACGACTTAGAAGACCATATACACATATACTGCTGCTAAAACAAATATCGAACTAGTGCAATTTATTTGAAGATGTATAATATTCAAGTTTAATCTACCCTACCCCCTAAATTTTACTGACAACTAAAATTTTCTGAAAAGTTGCAGAAAATGGGGTGAAAAAATGAAGTTCCTTAGATTGACAATTTTCATGGCTCATTCAATGCATATCATCAATATGTATCCAAATATAATATATTAAGAAAATATCTGCAAATCTGCAACCGTTTTCGAGATATTCAACAAAAGAAAAGCCGGAAGTTCCGAAATGTCAAATGTTAGCAGCGAACATCCTTAATGGAAATGCTGCAAAAGATAGTAATCAAGCTTACTCCTTTCTTAGGTCTGCAAGCCAAAAAGGATTGGTTATTTTTTGCCGAACTGAACTGGACTTTATTTTACATTTCAGATTCAGATCACTGCCATTTTAAAAGTTTTGCATGAGCAAACTTACACACCATCAATTCCCTATGGGAATTTCATACCGCTTTCATTTTAAGGGTAGTCTGAATTTAAGTTTGGTCTTGTTGAAGGCAAAAACTATTGTTTCGATCTCCATGCGTACAAAGCATGCAAAATGAATTACCTTGATGATAGAAATGTTGAACATGAAATCTTCCAAAAATTGCACAGTGAAAGTTTGATCCTTAACTTTATTTGTCCAGTATATTTGAATGTTTTCATAGAACATCGTTTGTATAGTGCGATTGCCTTGACAGTGCCGGTTTACCTTTGGCCTTCCTCATTACAAAAACTTGTCAATGCAATAAACAGAGATTTTTTTTTCAGAAGTAAAAATTGAAAATTTCATTGGAAAAGTTTTGATATTTTTTATATTCTCGCTCAAAACATACATTGTGGGTACACGTTCGCCGAGGCGGTTCTAACGAGTACCCACAATACATGTTTTGGATCAAAAATAAGAAAATTAGATAAACCCCTGTAAACCCCAGTTTTTCTATATAAAAGTTGGGTTTAAGGGGGTATTCATTGCACAGACATGTTTTCCTATTGTGTAGCAAATCCACTATACACTGTATGTCAAAGCGACACGGTCAAAGTAATTGCACTGTATAACAGTTGCACACCGCCAATTGTACTATTTATTCCACAAGCTTTATAACTTTGTTTCCATTCTAAATGCAAATCGTGAATAAAATTCATATTTTCATAGAGAGGAATAATTTATTGGTCGAGACGTGTACATATTAAGCTGCATCATTAAACACAGATTCAAAATGATGCCACAGAAATGTATTACTCCCTTTCCCATAAATCCTAAATATGCCTATATGAAACTTATAATACACGGTTTTAGATATCTAAAATGGCGCATATGGCAGAAATATACGGCCTGAAAAAAGAAAATGAAACACATTTGCAGGTGACTCAGTAGATTTATTTCTATAGACATAAATAACCAGAGGACCAATGGTCCTGTACACGCTCACCTGAGATCTGCTGCATATACCAATAAACATGTTTGAATATTATAAAAATAGTCCCAGTGTAGGGGCAGATGAAGCCCTGGTGTCATTTATTTTTCAGAATAATCAATATCCTGTCCATTTGCCAATTTCCTACAAGTTTGTCCCTTCATTCAAATACATAGGCAACCCATGTCGACCTTGTCTTAAAATAGGCCAAGGTCAAGGTCATCACAGGGTCATGATTTATATATTACTTGAGTCATCAATGCTTCATGCCAAGATTCTTTGAAATCGGTCAACCAGTTCCGAAGAAGATTTTTGAAGGGTTTTACCATATATGGGCATGGCGGCCATCTTGGTCACGTGACCGGGATTATTTATATACAAATTAGTTCCCCCTTTCCTATAGATGCTTCATATAAAATTTGGCTTTGATTGGCCAAGCGGCTTCAGAAAAGAAGATATTTGAATATTATTGTAATATACATGTATATTGCCCCGGGTGGGGGGCAGACCAACCCCTTGGGTCCAATTTTTTCAGAATCATTTTATCTTCAGTCCATTTGCCCGTTTCCTGCAAGTTTTTCCTTTCAAATGCAATTTCAACAATTTTCCCCATTCAAATGCATGGGCAACCTATGTTGACCTTGCCGTAAAATAGGTCAAGGTCATCCAAAGGTCATAATTTATAAACACATTGTAGTACTCCAGTCCCCGATGCTTCATGCCAAGTTGCGTTGAAAATCGGTCCAGTGGTTCCTGAGAAGAAGAATTTTGAATGGTTTTTACCATATATAGGTATGGCGGCCATCTTGATCACGTGGCCTGGATTATTTATAAACACATTGATTCCCTCTTCCCATAGATGCTTCCTATAAGATTTGGCTTTGATTGGCCAAGTGGTTTTAGAGAATAAGATCTTTGAATATTATTGTAATACACATGTATATTGCCCCGGGATGGGGGCAGACCAACCCCTGGGGTCCATTTTTTCAGAATCACATATCTTCAGTCCATTTGCCCATTTCCTACAAGCTTTTCCTTTCAAATGACATTTTAACAATTTTCCTCATTCAAATGCATGGGCAACCTATGTTGATCTTGCCGTAAAATAGATCAAGATCATCCAAAGGTCATAATTTACGTACACTTTGTAGCACTCCAGTTCCCGATACTTCATGTCAAGTTTCGTTGTAATCGGTCCAGTGGTTCCGGAGAAGAAGAATTTTGAAGGGTTTTTATTATATATTGGCGGCCATCTTGGTCATGTCACCTGGATTATTTATAAACACGTTGGTTCCCTCTTCCAATAGATGTTTCATATACATTTGGCTTTGATTTACCAAGCGGTTTGAAGAGAAGAAGATCTTTGAAAATGGTGGATCACGGACGACGGACGGACGGACGCCGGATCCGTGATGGCCATCCTAAAAGCTCACCTTGTGAGCCTAACGGCTCAGGTGAGCTTAAAAGGGACAAGAATATTTCTCATTACGATTCCAGCGTCAAAATGTCCGTTTCGTTTGATCCTCGTCGTGAGAAAACTTCGGGTTCACTAATTCTGAGGTCAGCTATGAAAAAAAAAATGTCGCATAAAGGTTTGGAGAAAAAAAAATACGCCATTCAAAGCAATTAAAGCAAAGAGGCATGCCAGTCTGGTACGTGGTATCGCAATGACTGATCATAGTGTTGGTTTCCTTCAAGTACAATTCTACTTTTCCACACACAAAGAGGTGTCACACACAAAGAGGTGTACCCGCTTATAATCAGTGAGCCGCGTCATGAGAAAACCGGAGTTTTGCATGTGCGAGAACAAAGGCGCAGATCAGCTGTTCAGTAACTGCACGGTCAGCGCCTTTGTTTTCGCTACACGGAAAACAAACTCACTATTTTTGTTAAATTCAAGCGTCTAGCTCTCTTCCGTGGCTGCACAGGTCAGTTTGTGTCAGACCTCAAGACCGATTTTCTCGCGTCGCAGCCCATATGTAGGCGTATCATCTGACAGTGTCTTTGTACCTGCACAAAGGTGTGTGGAAATATTGTCATTCAGTTCGAAGGAAATGGAAGACAATATTCCCAGCGGTATTCCCATCTTTATTTGAGCCTTCGCATGAGAAAACCAACAAATTTGGGTTCCGACCAGGCCGGACACTAATCGGCCTGTACAGTCACAGAAGAACACTAGATGCTTGAAATGTTTAATATAAGTAGAAGAGGAATTGTACTATCCGTGTAGTGAAAACAAAGGCGCTGATCAGTTTTGCAGTTACTGAACAGCTGGCCTGCGCTATTTTTGGCATACAGAGATTGTTGGTTTTCTCATAAGGCGGCTCATTTGCAGATTGATATTATATTCATATAAAGTTTCCATCACATATGATATCTTAATGTCAAAACATGAAAGAAATAAAGGACATAAAGAGATATAGGAGGAAATATGTCTATTATCGCTGAAATGACATCTTTGAAATTCATAAATTCTAATTGAGCCTTCGCATGAGAAAACCAACAGTTTGGGTTTCCGACCAGGCCCAACACAAACCGGTCTGTACAGTCACAGAAGCAGTATAGGAGCCTTAAATTTTGGGTTAAAGTAGAAGAGATATTGTAGCGAAAACAAAGACGCTGATCAGCTGTGCAGTTACTGCACAGCTGATCTGCGCCTTTGTTTTCGCCTTCATTTTGTTGTTTTTCTCAAGCAGTGGCTCAATTAGAAGATGACCATAGAAGAACCATGGCAATATTCTGCCGTATATAAAATTTAATACATCTCCCCGTTGAAAGTTTAGTACTGTATACTTATTCGCAAAAGAAACGCGAAAATAACTAATACGCTTGTTTTTATCGCCAAAATTTATTTAAGGATGTTCGCTGCCAACATTTGACATTTTGGAACTTCCGGTTTTTATTTTGTTGTATATCTCGTATTTTTCTAATATTTTATATTGGATATTGATGATATGCATCGAATGAGCCATGAAAATGGTCAATCTAAGGAACTTCATCTATTCACCCCATTTTTCTGCACTTTTTTCAGAAAATTTTAGTTGTCAGTAAAATTTAGGGGGTAGGGTAGATTAAACATCTTTAAATAAATTGCACTAGTTCTTTGTTTATTTTAGCAGCAGTATATGTGTACATTGTCTTCTAAGTCAGTCTTTCTGTCTTTGGTGTGCTAGTTTTAAAATTTTGGGTGGTTTTATGAAATGGGCTTTAAGAAATAAAACAGCCGAAAAAACGCTTAAAATGGCGATTTTCAAGTTTTTGGTTCTCTCTTATATGCACACTACCCTATATATTTTTTTCTTTTATTCGAACAATATAACCAAGTTCTATGTTGTGTGAAAATACAAGAAAAAGTTTGAATCTACAAATATGGGTTTGGCACATTTCAAAATATTGATTTTTTCCGGCTTTTCAAGTATGGGGATAGGGTTAGAAAACGACTCGTAAAATTGTCATCCACTTCAAGTTGCAAATCTTTCTATGCTTTTGGTCCAAAATAGTCTGAGTTACGTAAATATTATGACTTTTGAAAGCATTCTAGGTGTATTTTTGTTCAAGGCATGTATGTTTCAAAGAATTAAAAATTAAATAAGTTTTACTAAATTTAAAACATGGTGCACAGTGGTCTCATTCAGAGGCCTTTAGCTTGAAAAAATGCACACTACAATATATTTATTTTGTTGTCAAATGTCTTGTGTTGTATTTTGGAATCAAAAAAGAGTGGTTAGAAAAAAAGTTTTTCATTGGCAGCGAACATCCTTAAACGCGTTTTTTCATGCGGTGTATCTTATACCGAAATTAGTAATAAGTTCTGTCTTAGGATAAGATATGTCATAAAACGCTTCGTGAAACGAACTACAGGAAAACATGTCCGTGAAACGTTTACCCCTTTAAACCCCACTTTTATATTGTAAAACTTCGGTTTGCAGGGGTAAACCTAATTTTCTTATTTTTGATCCAAAACATAGATTGTGGGTACTCGTTAGAACCGCCTCGGCGTATTATATAAAAATATCCGTATTTTTCCAATGAAAAATACATTTTTGCTTCTGAAAAAAAAAAAAATTTGTTAATTGCATGGGCAAGTTTTCGTAATGATTATGTCACTTTGAAACCAGCTCAAGTATGCATCTAGCCAGTTGTTGAGACACAATTCAACTCGTTTTTATTTGGTGTCAACAGAAAATAAGTAACATACATGTATGAGTATAAACTAGAACAAAATATGCACATGATAAATTTAAAACATGTTTATATCATCAGTTTCATTAATTCGAATGTTTCTTCAATGCCCAATGTTTTCTATTCGTATCTCATCACGAAAACATGTCCGTGTATACCCCTTTGATTCCCACTTTTATATAGCAAAACTGGGGTATGGAGGGGTATACCTATTTTTTTCTTATTTTTGCTCCAAAACATAGATTGTAGGTACTCGTTGGAACCGCCTCGGCGCATATATAAAAATATCAGTATTTTTCCAATGAAAAATACATTTTTTGCTTCTGAAAAAAAAAAATATCTGTTAATTGCATGGGCAAGTTTTCGTAATGATTATGTCACTTTGAAACCAGCTCAAGTATGCATCTAGCCAGTTGTTGAGACACAATTCAACTCGTTTTTATTTGGTGTCAAAAGAAAATAAGTAACATACATGTATGAGTATAAACTAGAACAAAATATGCACATGATAAATTTAAAACATGTTTATATCATCAGTTTCATTATTTCGAATGTTTCTTCAATGCCCAATGTTTTCTATTCGTATCTCATCACGAAAACATGTCCGTGATTTTGATTTCTACTTTTATATAGCAAAACTGGGGTATGGAGGGGTATACCTATTTTTTTTCTTATTTTTGCTCCAAAACATAGATTGTAGGTACTCGTTAGAGCCGCCGCAGCGAGGCGGTTCTAACTTGACCCACAATCTATGTTTTGAGCAAAAATAAGAACAATATTTAAACTTTTCTGATGAAAATTTTCATTTTTCAGAACTTTTAATATCTCAGTATATTACATGGATGGGTTTTCGTCATGTGTTACAATATTCAGAGCCTGGTTATCAGAGGCTGGTCCGAATCTCCATCAAGTGTGTTGATCTTCCCGGTCTGCTTCGGCACAATGTCTGATACTTGAAAAAATCCCCACTTCTTGAATGACATCAAGGAATAATGCTTGACCCATCCAAATCCCCTGGAACCGTCGCTGTTTAGGAATAGTAGTTTTACTCTATCGCCTACAACATGAATTGACCATTTTGGCATTTATATCATATGGACCGGTCTTTGGGGTTTCCGACCAGGTCTGACACAAACCGATCTATACTACAGTCACAGTAACAGGCCAGAAACTTCAAATTTCGGATTTAAGAAGAAGAGAAATTGTACTATCCGTGTAGCGAAAACAAAGGCACTGATCATCTGAATTTTTATTCCTATATTTAAATTTTATATAATCAATCAAGTATCAGTTTGGTATTTCTTCAAGTAACGACGTAATTGATTGACGCTGATGGCGCTCCGTCTATAAGTATGGCCCGCTTAATCACGGGATCTCATTGGCAAATAGGTAATTGCAATGAATTGAAGCCTACCTTTCTTTAGTGTTATATCATCTTTGTGTAGATTTCGGGCTGTAGAATTCTTCACAACGGTATATATACCATCAATTCGAGCTAGAAAAAAATGTACGTGGGTCATTTAATATGTATTACAATATTGATTATAGTTTTGTGGTTAAATACCTTATTCAAGTTTTAGAATTATGTCATTTGAAATATAACTAAAATTCGCATTCTGCGAAGCATTTCAACAGGTAGTCATATGCTCAACTTCCTGTTGTCTAGCAACAATAGAACACTCGTAAAATCTACCCGTTCACGACCCTTAAAACCGTTGACATGGTAACAGGAAAACCAAATTAAACTTATTTCTTTCTTCTCTCACACCAAGGACACTCTATCAAGCTCGATAGAGGGTCCTTGCTCACACCGAATTAGAATATACAAGATAATGTAATTCGATTGATATTTAAAAATGACACACAATGAACGTCGATAAATCGATCGAAGGTTGGAAAATGGGGCTGGAGATGCAATCTCTGCTACTATTTGACCTATAGTTTTGTTTTATCGATCATTTCTATGCCTATTTGTTTCTGCAAGTGACGCATTGTACGTAGTACTTGCTACAAAAATGCAATTCTCAGATAACATAATTCGTTGCCTAGTAACCACAATCTATCCATAGAAAATGCATAAAACCGAAAAAATGCAAATATTCTGGTGTTGCTCAACGAAAGTTAACACGGGTGGGGGTTTTATGAACATTGTACTTGCCTGGAAACTTCTGGCTGAGGTGACATAACACAACCATGTCAATAGATAGATATTTGGAACATTATCAAGGAATACCAATTCAAAGCTTTCTGCTTTTTTTTATTTGACATCGGATTTTCGCGGCCATGACACGTTTGCTTCCATTATATGGTTGCTAAAGGCAACACAAAGTGAAAGGTTCGATTAAGTCGACATGAATTTTCCTAAATCCAAATTGAATCAAACTTTCAGAAATTAAAACTTTACTTTTGCAAGATGAAAATACACAAAATACGCTACATATTGCATTACTTTTTGAATGACCCACGTACAATATCTCAAATGCCCAAACCTCAGTCTGATCAAGACTTGTTTTTTATAAGGTACAGGCATTCACATTGTCGCTGTGCTGATGTTTATTTGGAATCGAACATAAAGAAATGTTTAGAAAATTATTTTAGAAAACAACATGTACAATGGCATAATAGTCGAAGCCTTACGCTAGTAATCACAAAGGGCTAAAACGTAATTTTTATTAAAAATGAATAAATAAAATTCTAACACACCTCGCCTATATAGCCAATGGTAAAAAAAACGTGTTATATTGTGCAACAATTTCACTGGGCGAATAAGCGTGACGTTACTTTGCGGCATTTGTGACGTCAGCTATCCCACAAAGCAGCGTTAGACGGTGAAACGTCGTTTTAGCGCACAACAAACGTAATAAGTGTGTGTAAATACCAGCATTACAGTCAAATATTTGGCGGGATATCTGCAATGCAATGGCGGAAAGCTGAACGATATCGACGGTTTCAGCAACATTTAATCCGTTTATTTAAGGATTGAAATTCAGATTTTAGCTTTCACTGGATGATGAAAAACATTAGGCTGTTTTAATGTCTGTGAAGCCCGAAGGGCTTCTCGGAGACATTAAAACAGCTAATGATTTTCATCCTCCAGTGAAAGCTAAAATCTGAATTTCAATACTTATATTTACATTTTATATTATCAATCAAGTATCAGATTTTTAATTGCGCATATCACCGTTCATTTTCATGTTATTTGACATCAAATTCGACTTAACGTAATTTTGGAACAGCCAAAACGTCAAATTTTCGCGCCTAACGTCATGGCGATACGCGACCAACGTCACGACAACAAGAGTAAACAAACAACGTCACTGGATGGGTTTTGACGTCGCCTCGCCCATAGGCGTGGCCTCTAGATCATGTGACATAATGTTTTTCATCGGGAAATGAAGAACATCAAGAAAGATACTTTCATCTAGGGCGATTGCAATAAAAATGTAAATATTGTGTGTTACATTACACAGCAGTTCAGAGACGACTACATGTATCCACAGGTCATTGACGCTCTAAAGCCATTAAACAATCTAAATAGCCAAAATTTGTTGATTCTAGCTTCGTCAGCTAGAATGAGAATTTGGGGCAAATGTGGATTATTTTAGCGATGCAGTATATAATATTGAGTAAGCGTCAAGGACATGTGATGTATCCTCACCATAAGTCAGAGAGCTGTTTCCAAAATTGCGTTCGCAGCTACTCATTGATGGACTTGAGATCTGTTCATTGAACCGCATGTATGTGGTATCCATCTAAAATACAATGAACAATTCTTAAGCCCCGTTTACACATTCACGATTTTTGGCTACGGTGCCGCTACGATTGGCCACGATTTGTAAAATCGTCGTGTACCGTGGTGCACCGTGGTCATTCGTAGTAGAACCGTGGTGAATCGTGGTGAATCTTGATGAATCGTGATGATTCGGGAAACTCTACGGCAGCGCTACGGAAGTTTTAAACTGTTTAATATATTCGTGGCGTACCGTGGCGAATCGTGGTGGTAAATGGGCGTGGCCTAGTTCGTAGCGCAACCGTAGCGGAATCGTGCTTATTCATATTGACACCGTAGCTATATTCGTGGCTATTCGTGAGAGATCGTAGCCAGTCGTGGAGCTCCGTAGCGAAACCGTGAAATCTTTGACACCACGAACTCTCACGATTCACCACGAATTGTGTACGGTTGTCCTACGAATCATCCACGGTTTCGCTACGGAGCTCCACGATTGGCCACGACGGCTACCGCCGTGAATCGTACTAATACCGTATCGAACCGTACTAGCACCGTGAGCATTCGTTGTGCCACCGTGGTTAATCCTCATTGACCGTAGCGTTGTCGTCATGAATCGTCATTGATTCGTAGAGACTCCTTACAGACACCGTAGTAATACCGTGGACATTCTTACTAGAATCGTAGTGATACTGAATATTTCCACTTTTCGCCACGATTCACCACGATCCATCCCGATTTTTCTGACCATGAGAAACCGGGGTGAATCGTGGTGAATCGTAGAGGAAACCGTGAATGTGTAAACGGGGCTTTAAAGGGACTTTTTATTGGGTTTATGACATTCGGCTTGTGTATTAACATAGTCTAGTCAACAAATTTCGATTAACAACAGAGAGGTATCTGTATACTTGTTTTGACATCTTCACAGTGTCATGTAAAGCAAGTGTGCATGTGCCTGCGCATGAGAAAACCAACACTTTGGGTTCCGTCCAGGTCCGACACAGCCTGTACAGTCACAGAAGCAGGCTAGGGGCTTGGAATTTTGGATTTAAGAAGAAGAGGAACTGTACTATCCGTGTAGCAAAAACAAAGGCGCTGGTCAGCTTCGCGGATCTGCGTCTTTGTTTTCGCATATGCAGATTGTTGGTTTTCTGATGCGGCGGCTCACATGTCTTTTAAATCTTATTCAAATCGCATTTTTTATGAATATATTTTATTGATTAAACTATTCAAAGCAGTGTTATTAAATAACGCATATCAACGACCGTCAGTGCCGGGAGACGACACCGAGGTCACAGAAATCAAATAGTACAAGTTCATACTGTTTTTATGAGATCACGTACCGGTGGTATTCTGAATCTGTAATGTTTACATATGAGGTCATAAAGTCTCTCACTGAGTCTGGTGACGTCATAGGATATCCTGCATCTATTACAAAAGAAATATAAAATGAATATAGGGCACACAACGCATGATATATTTTGAGCAGTGGCACTCCAATACCAAAACCCTACGAAACAATCTTTGACATAGTCCAAATCAGCTTGGAATTGCTTTAGTTAGTTTTAAGTTAAATTGTTGTTCAGGTAAACCCTTATAAATGTATGGTGCAATACTGATGTTTATTAAGAGCTCAAGACACGTCTTTTGTTCAATAGAATACTGTGGAAATACAATGTGAACTTTGTCTCTCTCGACGAATTAAAAAAGGAAATGCTTGTCCCACTTACTGTGTATGGTAGCTAGCCGACCGAAGATCTTCCAACCCCTCTTCTATTCTGGCTTTAATGCGTGCCGTTATCCCTGACCGCAGATTGTAGGCAAACTGAGATAGATAGATAGATAGACAGATAGATAGATAGATAGATAGATAGATAGATAGATAGATAGATAGATAGGATTGAATTTTAACTAAAACAGAGCACTAAAACATTGATAAATTTCTAATATCCTGGTCACGGCACCAATGTATGTGCATGTATAATGTAGCAAATAAAATACGTGTTTCGCCTAGTACCAGGTATTAATATATCTCTGACACAAAATATACCTCTTTGATTTTATCTCTTACTCTTCCTTCAAACTCAACAGCACTGTCATACTCCTTGACATTATCTAGATGTTTATCCTGCTTGTCTGAGAAGCTTCTTTTGAGTCCCCTCCAGGCTATATATCTGGCCGTGTATTCGCCTCTGTTATTATCATAGTTCCCTATCGATAACTGGGAGGCGTCCACCATTGTTGCGTATTCCTGTGACTTCGAACGCGATTTCCAACATTTCTGAAACACGTAAAATCACGTTATTAATATGGTCTACAGGAAATTCGTATTCTGATCCTCTGCAATGTATAAAAATAATTGTAATGTAATTAAATAAGGTTTTACGCAAAAATGACATTTCACAATAGTTACATTTGCTTTTACGCTGATACAAATAAGTGATTTCATCAATTTTATCCCACCAAAAAGACAATGAAATGATGCTTGTAATAAAATTTGAAAGGATCGGCCTGCTGATCTTCGAGATATACGAAGTTTGAAAGTGTAGACGTACGGCTGGAGTCACATTTATAAGCTAAACTTGTTAGCATTCAGCTGAAGTAACAGGTTACAATGTAACTCGGCATCAAGCTTGTATGGACGTTAAAAAATTGAGCCAATTTATACGGAAAACCAGCAATCTGCATATGCGAAAACAAAGGCACAGATCAGCCGTGCAGTAACTGCACAGCTGATCAGCGCCTTCATTGATAGTATAATCCCTCTTCTTCTTAAATCCGAAATATCAAGCTTCCAGCTATTTTTGATGACTGTACTGTCCGGTTCGTGCTGGACCTGGTCGGAGTTTAAATCGTTGGTTTTCTCAAGCGAGGCTCAAATATCAATGAACAGGTCCTACCACTTGGATTTTCTGTAGCTTCTCAATGTGGCGTTTGTGTAATTCTATGGTGGATTTCAGGGCCCCTTTCCAAATAGTCCACTGTCGGATATCGGATTCTGTGAATCTGTGACAGGACAATCGGAAAAAAATATATTAAAAAACTGCGCTCTAAAAAAAAAGGAAAGAAAAAAGAAAAAAAAAAAAATGTCATAATATCTAAATCAGTAAGGGGTTGGTATGAATTAAAAGTTACTATTTTAATACGAAAGGTTTAGTATGATTTAAACTTAATACAGTACGGCACCATCCCCCATGTCTTTCGGACACGTAAAAAGCAATATTTGAAAACAATTTGAGAGGGGCCAGAAATGTTCCAAATTGTACATGGCCCTTTACCTTTATCACCAACTGATACGTCTATACTCACATGGGTTCAAAGCTTGGTTTGGCGGGCCTATGTTCTGGTTGTTTGTAAGCGAATGCTGAATCTATGATTGTCTGGAATAACTCCTGTATCTCTGTAACTACAACAGGAACAAGTTCTTGAACATGAAAGCTTAACCCATATTATTGTGTCTTCGTTGTGGAAACGTACATCACCTAATAATGACGATACTTTCTGTGCATCCTCCTGGGGCTTTTTTGTATATTAGTCAGTTAGAGGGATACAATATAAAACTCGAAGGAAAAAATATAAAAATCGCTCATAATGTCCGTAAAATGGAAGATCTAGGTTTTTGTACATTTTAACCATTCAAGTTTTCATCCTATTTTTCTCTCTTGCATAAGCGTGTCTCATGATGTGAAAAATCACCATCACCAGACCAGCAACTAACCTAAAACTAACTAACTAACTAACTACATGTAACTAACTAACCCGTACATCGACGAAGGATTCTGGATACCCTGGTATCTATATCAATGAGGACCTTACAAAGCCCAGAAACAAACTTTTACTTAAGGCGCGTAAAATGGTGAAAGCGGGTAATTTTAAGAGCGCGTGGTCGAGTGACGGAAACATACTGGTACGCGACAAAGACGACGAGAAACACAGAATACTAACTGAAAGTGATTTAGCAGCGTTTGGTCCTGTGCCCAAGTTACGGGGTGAGGAGGACCCTGTAGGTGCAGTAGCAGTAGAGCCAGCTACCGTTACTCCCATGGACGCAGCTCCTGTGTGACAATCTGAACATGTGTTTCCTTACTTTTTCCGTGGTGTATAGTTGTATAAACGCTAATTCGTTGATCCATATAGCCTCGATTTGATCGCACAAAACTTTTCATTCATATTCTCGCGATTATGCCGCTATACTTCACTATTGTTCTGCTATTTACATGTAATATGCTTCATATAAGATATTGTAACGTGTACCGTTATATTCCTGTCTCATGTGCAAACATTGTCGACCGAGATTGTACGCCGATTGTGGGGTAAAATCGAGGTTCTTTGTAAACTGATAATAAGTTATCTTTTGACAAAAGAATGCCTGGTAACAACATGCAACCTTGTTTGAATTCATAGATATTTATATCAGTGAGACTCTTTCAGTTGGTCGCTACTAAACAAACTGTCATTCATATCATAGAAGGACTCAAAACATGTGCCGTTTAATCTATCCATACACAAGACGACACAAACGTGCGGTTTTTTAAAGACAATTGTCGGGTATAATGGTAACATGAATTTTCATATGTCTTGTCTTTATTCATAGGCGATGATCACCTTAATTCTATTGTAGTTTTGTCATTCATACAATGATTATATCTTTACATGAATTATATTTTCTAGGCAACATAGTACTAAAGACTAGATCTAACTTAATAATGTGACCAGTCAATTGACCAAGATACATGTAACATACTTACAGTAGTTTGATGATTGTGCGGCTATCAATTACAATCAATGCAACTTTATGCGCATGCAAGTAATTTATGAATTTAAATTGGTTTGATAGGCATTGTGCATAATAATTGCAATGTTAGCAGTATAATCACATCTGTCTTTACAAATATTCATGTAATGCTATCACTCTCTACGATGTATATGTGAAACTGGACAGTACCCCAATGCAAATGAATGATTTTATTTGAATGTTTATTGTCGACTTTTTTCACAATGATTGACAAAATCAAATGCAATACAGCGTTTCGATTCTTATTTTTCATGTACCTAACCTTTGTCTTGTTTGTTATAATTTGCTTTCAAAATGATTTGTTTATACATTTTATTATGTCACAGCATTGAATGTTTTCAAACAGTTTCATGATATCATATATTAACTACCCAATTTTTCATACATAATAATTTTTTCTAAGTGATCCTAATGTTTCTCATCTGATATTGAAATGTTCCAAGAATTTAAACTTACATACATTTAACTTTTCCTGACTGTTCCTAAGTTTTCAGTTGTATACTCTTTTTAGCTTATCTTCCATCTGATTATCCTCATTTTTTGTTTCTATTGCCTTTTTTCTATTTATGTTACGTCTTACTTTCTCTCAGGTGATGATGGGTGGTGGGTCGCAGGTTTTTGGGACGCGCATCTCGGGCTCTTTGATAGTTTATGTTGGTATGATGGTGTTTCTCTTGTTTATACTTTCACTTTCAACAATTACATAATAACATTTAATAACAAGAAAATGATAGCCGTCATGCCAGTATATCGTCGTGTAGGCCGATTTGTTCTTTTTATCCACATGCTTGTACTGACAGCGGTATTCAAACATGACATACTAACATTTTCCTTGCTGAAGTCAGTACAAGATAGTGATAACCTATCCCGCAATGTGTTTTTCCGCTACAACTTTTACAAAAAAGCCGAACAAGGAATGAAGGTAAAGATAAATTCACGCTGGTCATATAAACTATTACTCTCTCTTTCCAGTACTGTACTTATTACATGGCTTCTGTTTCTGTTATTTCTCTCAGGAGATATTCATCCTAATCCTGGACCAGTTATGCCACACTCACCTAACAGCTCAACTTCTTCATCAAATTCATCCTTGTCGTTACCTGATCCTATTAGCCTATGTCAAAATTTATCAATTGTACATTATAATGTCCAAAGCATTCTCCCCAAGCTTGATGTTCTGCACACTGAACTTATTGATTTTGACATTCTTACTTTTACTGAAACTTGGTTAAGCGATTCTATTGATACCAATGATCTACTGCTACAGTCCTTTCAAAAACCTGAAAGGAAAGACAGGGATAGTAATGGAGGGGGTGTGATGCTCTACGTAAAGGAAGGCCTCCATTATAAACGTCGTGATGACCTCGAACTAAGAAACATTGAATGCATTTGGATCGAAGTATCTAACTCTCATAAACGCATATTAGTTGGCTTATTTTACAGACCTCCTAGATCTGACTCTGCGTATCTATCAAGTATTGAGGATTCCATTGGTCTAGCTATTGACACCGGCATAAAGGATATAATCATAACTGGTGACTTCAACCTTAATACAGCAAGACCTGACACATTACGAAAAGTTGACTCGATCTGTACTCAGTTTAATTTACACCAGTTAATAGAGGAACCAACACACTTTACTGAACAATCTTCATCTATTATTGACTTGTTCTTTGTATCCAATATTGGCAGTGTGGTTTTAAGCGGAGTCGGTGATCCATTCCTTCAACAGCATGTTAGATACCATTGCCCCATTTATGTATTTTTAAAGTTTTCAAAGCCAAGAGTCATTTCATTTGAACGTCACATTTGGTATTACGATAAAGGCGACTATGATAAGCTTCGTAACAAAGCACGTCGAACAGATTGGATTTCTCTGCAAGATAATGACATTGATGCATATGCTAACAATATCACAAATCGAATTATAGGTATAGCTTCTGAATGTATACCTAACAAAATTGTCAGAATTAAGCCATCTGAACCTCCTTGGATAACAACTTACGTAAAACGCTATATTCGAAAGCGAAAGCGAGCATATAAGAAGGCTAAACGTTCTAATTTACAACAGGATTGGCAAAAATTCAAAACTTTACGCAATAAAACAACGCAAATTATCCGCGATGCAAAGCAAGCACTTTACAATAACTTGGCAGAAAAACTAACGTCCAATTCTATTTCTTGCAAGAACTGGTGGTCTACGCTGAAGTCATTCATAAAGCCAAACAATAAAGCATCTATTCCACCCATTGAGCATAATAACCAAATATACACAAACGAACACGATAAAGCAAATATCCTTAATGAATTCTTTCAGAGTCAGTCATTTCTGGATGATCGAGAAGCCCGTCTTCCAGCAATTCTTCCAACTAAGTTAGAATCTGAATTAAACAGTATTGTCCTAACAATGGACGAAGTTGAATCTGCTCTCAAAGTACTTCCGGTGGGCAAGGCAACTGGTCCCAATGGTTTAAGTAATCGCATTCTTCGAGAACTTTCACACGAACTTTCTATCCCCTATTGCTCCCTATTTAACCAGTCTCTAGGTACAGGATATGTACCAAGATCATATAAAGAAGCCAACGTTAGTCCGGTTCCTAAAAAGGGTGATTTATCTATCGTTTCAAATCACAGACCTATTTCTTTACTAAATTCCGAGGACAAAGTAATTGAAAGACTTGTATTTAAACATTTGTATAACCATCTTCGTGACAACAATATTCTCTCTTCTCTACAGTCTGGCTTTATACCTGGCGATTCTACCGTGAATCAACTAACTTACCTATATAATGTTTTCTGTCAAGCCCTTGACGAAGGAAAAGAAGTAAGAGCTGTTTTCTGTGACATCAGCAAAGCATTTGACAGAGTTTGGCATTCTGGTCTACTTCTCAAACTTCAAGCGGCTGGTGTCACAGGAAAAGTCTTAGCATGGTTCAAGAGTTATCTTTCTGAACGCAGACAGCGTGTAGTGATACCTGGTGGCACTTCTGACTGGAAATCTATTCATGCTGGTGTTCCACAAGGATCTATTCTTGGTCCCTTGTTGTTTCTAGTATATATCAATGATATTGTCGTAGACATAGGTTCAAACATACGTCTATTCGCTGATGACACTAGCCTTTATATAATAGTTGACGACCCTGTTACAGCTGCTGGATGCCTGAACACAGACCTTCAGAGAATTACTAGATGGGCTTCTCTGTGGTTAGTCAAATTCAACCCGACAAAGACTGAAGCATTCTTAGCATCACGAAAATTATTTAAGAATCATCCCCCTATCTACATGCAAAACCAGCAGATAACTGAAGTAAATTCACATAAACATCTTGGTATTATTTTTTCAAGCGATTGCACATGGCATAATCATATAAAATACATCACTGAAAAAGCATGGACTAGAATTAATATTATGAGAAGACTGAAATTCAAGCTTGATAGAAAGTCATTGGAAACGATCTATTTAACTTTTATCAGACCATTACTTGAGTATGGAGATGTTCTCTGGGATAACTGTACCAAGTATGAAAAAGAAGAATTAGATAAAATACAAAACGAGGCAGCCAGAATTGCAACTGGCGCAACCAAACTTGTATCTTTGATTCCTCTTTCTAATGAAATAAAATGGGAAAGTCTTGAGGATAGACGCAATAAACACAAACTAACGCTTTTTTATAAAATGAAATTTAACCTTTGTCCTGAGTACTTGTCTTCACTAGTTCCTCAAACTGTAAGTAGTATTTCTCGTTATAATCTTAGAAATGCAAACGACCTACAAACGATCAAAACTGAATCAACTCTTTATTATAACTCATTCCTACCTTCCACTGTAAGAGCATGGAATAATCTGCCCAATGAAGCTAAACATTTACAATCAACTGATGCTTTCAAATACTATCTTAAAAAGGACAATGTACAAGTCCCTAAGTATTATTATACTGGCAAACGCAACGTTCAAATCTTACATACTCGATTAAGAACTAACTGCAGTTCACTAAACCTTGACCTCTTTATTAAGAGTATGTCCAATTCTCCCTTGTGTGTTTGTGGTAGTTTGGAAGATACTCAGCATTATTTCTTTCATTGTCCAAACTTTACGCAACAACGAATTGAGCTTTTAAATGAAATTTCTAGATACAATACCCCTTCGTTAACTCTCTTCTTGTATGGTGACTTGACTTTATCTTATGAAACAAATGTTCTCATTTTCCAAGCAGTGCATAAGTATATTCACAACACACATCGCTTTTAAGTCAAAAATGGTCTCCACGATTAGTGTGTCTAGTGTGTCAGGAGTTCGGTTTTGTGTGTCCCGGTTTGCCTGCGCCCTGCTCCCATCTCACAGGGGAATCTTTTCATTTTTTGTAAACTTATTTTTATTCTAATGTAGATCTACCTCTACATTACGAAATTACTCATAAATCACATTTTTGTTTTGCTGTATTTTTTTCTCACTAAGTTTTTTTGCTTAATTTATTCCTTTGACTTGTTTTTGTTATTTTATTGTAATGAACATTGTCTTCATATTGACTATGAAGTCAACTATACGTGTCTTTAATTATGAATCAATTATCTTTATTATTATTATTATTATTGTTATTATTATTATTATTATTATTATTATTATTATTATTATTATTATTATTATTATTAATCTACTATTAATATATGAGCATGTGTACATAAATATATGAATACTATGTCATCGACAAAATTCCATCATTTACTATACAACATAAACATACTAGGAGAAGAACTCTATAAGTACTTGTGCTTTCGTTCTAATCCTATTAATTATTTGTATCTGTCAATGTATATGTATGTTGTTCTTAATTATGAAATAAATATGTTTAAACTAACTAACTAACTAACTAACTAACTAGCTAAATAAATAAATAAACCTACTTGGGGGTTTGTTCAGCGTCATTATCTCCTGCAGAACTGCTATGGGAGGTGATTTCCCGCCAAATCGCCGACATTTTGATCGGTACAACTTCTGTGACAGTTCTCGGAATTTCTCTATGTACGAAAACCTGAAAAAGGAGGAAATCTTTTTAACCATCTCTGAATCTGAACCTGAATAGTTTACTGGTGACACGCCAATTATTTCACCAGGCAAATATACGTCATCCATGTGTCCTAATTTTGAGAGCAAATAGTGGGCCAAAATTCCCGCGTTGAAGAAATAATTTTCAATCTGGCTTGGTTAGTGTGTATTTACAAAGAGGAGAGTGGTATTGTCAGTTTGGCATTGCGCCGGTTAACTATATTCTGTTCCTGTTTCTCAATTAACCAAACCATGACATTTAGGGTACCGTCTTCTTTCCCTGGACTATCGAGGGAATAGAATGACCTCTTTTATTTAAATAATCAACATTGAACGACCAGATGACTGCGTTTCCAAGTTTGCTTCTCTTGGGCACTATGATAATTTTCCCCACAACCGAATCCCCTGGTAAAGTATTGTCATTGACGTGTTACCAGTAAACTATTCAGATTCACCGGATTACTCTATATGAGCCACCTCGTGGGAAAACCAACCATGTGGTTTCCGAACAGGTCCGACACAAACCGACCTGTACAGTCACAGAAAAGAGCTAGAAGCTTGAAATTTTGGATTTAAGAAGAGGAAGAATTGTACTATCCGAGTAGCGAAAACAAAGGCGCTGATCAGCTTCGCGGTTACCGCGAAGCTGATCTGCGCCTTTGGTTTCGCATATGCAGATTGTTGGTTTTCCCATGGGGCGGCTCATATCTAGATCATCATTTTTAATATCATTTACACTTACATTATATGTTCTGAAGTGTTCCTCTCGAATTTCGGAATCTGTAGAGATGCTTCAGTCATTTTCCCTATTTTTTTCTGTTTCGAATCAGAACTGGGCCTGAGGTTATAAAACTATTTTCATGCTCAACTCAGCTGATACTAAAATTTATCCTGCTCATAAATGTTAAAATGCCAACAATTGTTGGCATTTTAACATTTATAAGCAGGATAAATTACTAGCTTTTGTGTTTTGAACCTGAATTTTCCACTAATTTTGACTATTTCAACATTTATGAGCAGTTGAAATTTCATGCTCAGCTGAGCTGAGCTTGAAAAAAGTTTTATAACCTCGGGGCCTGGTAATCGTGGTAGCTCGTTTTTAGCAGCGCTGACAGTTTCATAGCAACGGGACGTTACGTTACGAGACGTTGTGCGTCAAACGTGTCCAAGTGCGCGTTTAATTAAAATGTTTAATGTTGTCCTTCAGCTTCTGCTTGTCTATTACATTGCCTGTCAGCGTACTGCTCCAGACCAAAAGACCGTGAGGGTGCGTTAACACTAGACATTATAATCAGGATTATTTTGAATCCTCATCAGCACCTTTACGCGTTTAATCGAGATCAAACTGATCCGGACCAACTTGTTCCGGGATAAATTTGCGTTTTCACAAGAATTTTATGTCTAATCCGCATCAATCTGATTCGAATTTAACCCATATTTGACGAATGGATTTTCCCATCATTATCATTTGGATGAGTCCACTTTCATTTTTGGGGCATCAGGAGTGATTTTTGAATTTATTCAATTTTTCGATGAAAATTCTCTAAGCAAACAGAATAGCCCCAGATGGGACGCCGCGTTCTGCGGCGTCACATCTGGGGCTATTCTGTTTGCCTATGTCCCATAAAAGGTACACCAGCCTTAAATGAGTTAATTTGCGTTCACACTAGAAAGCATATAATAAGTGTAAGCGCAAACTTAGAAGTCCATTGCGTCCATTTGACGTCCTAAATGAAACATGACTGTCGACCAACGTTATTTTAGAGCATTGTTTGGGCAAGGGAATAAAAGTACCCTCGGTGGCATCTGGGCCAAAAGACCAAAGTTGTTATCATGCCTGTACATCAAATATCTAAGTTATACTGCTCTCCCATATACCGAATTTCCCTTGCGAATGCCCTTCCGAATGCAATTTTGAGCGAATTCGCATTAATCGCTAGAAATTCGGAAGCATTCGGTAGCATTTGCAAGCATTCGGTGAAAATTTCAAGTCGTTGCGAAAATTAGGAACATGCTCCTAAAATTCGCAAGGAAATCATATTCTTAACATATTCGTAAAGAATTCGTAAACAATTCGGATTGATTGCAAGACATTTGTAACACTCGCAAGCCATTTGCAAGGATTCGGTAGCATTAAATTCTATTGTTTTGATGTCCGTAAAGAATCGCTAGTAAATCGCAACATTTTCACATTCAAGACTCAGTTTTTAGCATAATTTGTTTATTCTGGCGCTATCCTTCAAGTCAAGGCCATAAGTTATGGTGTTTAGCCTTAAGCTATCCATCAATGTATGACAGACTAACTAAAGTCTCGTGAAATTTTTGTTTGCCCAGTAAAATTGTTTTTTTATTGTGTACATCGCAATTTGAGAGAAACAACAAAGTGGTGTGTGTTTCAAGAGAAGACTTGGATCAATAATGACATATTTTTTCCATGGCCCTCCGCATTGTGGGTGATTTCATTTTACATTGATATTTTTGGCTACAATGTTTGCGAATGAGTAAAAAATGAAAATAATTCGGCAAGCATTCGCTACACATTGGCTTCATTTGTAAGGTGTTTGCAAGGAGTTCGTATTATTTGTAACGGCATTTGTGAGCGTTCGTAACATTCGTAAGGCATTTTCAAGTATTCGGTGGTGTGGATGGCAATCAATCGCAACATTCTTAAGACATTTGTAAGGATCCGCAAGCATTTTTAACGCTTTCGCAAATACGAGGGTTGGGATTTAAGTTCGTAGACTTTGGCTACTGATTGAATATTACAGCATTTATCCGATATTTTATGCATTATTATACAGAAACAATGTCTCCTTGTTTCGTGTTTACAATATTTTTCAAGACACTTCGCGCAGTGCTCATAAAATGGTCTCCATAGCAACCTAGGTTTCGCTACCCGGGGCACGTCGAATTTCTAACAATTCTGAAGTTATGTGGCGTTGAAGAACAGACCAGTAATTATCATATTGAAAACCAAAACTTGAGCTAAATCAGTTTAAGGCATTGCAGTATCATGTTGTTATCTCAGTTTAAATTTTAAGCATTATGTCGACGACTTGATTTGTTATTGGAGAAAATGTATTGCCAGTCGCCCTGCTTGGAAAAGAAAAAAAAATGGCGTTAACAGGCAACGTCGAAACAATAGCATTGATCAAATCTTATGAAATACCCACAGAAACAGTCAAAATGATAGGGATGTGTTGTACAATTGTGGAGCAGATCGTACAGTGGTATTTTAAAATGGTATGTGAGATTTCAGATGGAGGTACATGTACTTGAATTTCAACGATGAGAAATGCACTCGTCTACAATTAGTCTTCAAATGCTAATGCCAACATTCTTGATTTAAAACACTGATATGCATACTACGCATAGAAAGTTATGTACAGCTTCTAATGATCAAAGTTTTTCCACAATAATAATTCCGAGATCCCTGAAGGAAATCTTGCAAATAAGTAAAGGCATGGCTTGTTGTTTGCTTACAAACAAGGCGTTTTAATGCTAACACTTATTGAAATTTGACGTAGTTTTGACGTCAGAATTTCCACGACATGCCCCGGGTGATGAAAGGTCATTGTGTTTAATTCATTGTTGTTCGAATACCATTTTGAGTAGAACAATGCTTTATACCTTATATGATAGGTAAAAGAATGTATTTTCAGATTATAGCATTTTAATTTCTGTGTGACAGGCATCTGATCTTTTACAAGGAAAGTCTACGAACTTAAATCCCAACCCACGTACATCGTTTTGTACAAGCCCCGCCCCGTCCATTCGCATCATATTCGGTAATTTCAGCGCGAATTTCAAATTTTAGCATTCGCAAGGGATATTCGGTATATGTGAGAGCAGCATTATCTAGAGTGTAAGTACCGAGTAGAAAAAAATAATAAGTAAAATAAAGCGAGTCGAAGACGAGCTGCTTTTACTTATTTTTTTTTCATTGGCAGATCCGAACAGGAAGTTATTGCATGGTTTTCATCCCGCCTCTTTGCTTATATGTGGGTCCGCCTCTATTGATATTGACTTGTATTAGATCTTCAAAGGAATAACAGAAAGTCATACTACAATTAGTTATAGGCCAGCGGAATTTCCTTAAAATGAATTATAACATGAGGTGAGGGTTTCGGGTAAACCATTTTTGTAATTTTATTTATTTTTATTTTTATTTTTTATCTATTTATTATTTTTTGTAAATGGTGACGTTTGCCTTGTAGCAGTACTTGTAACTTGGTGCAAGGTAATTTTACTTTTGAAAAGTTTGCGGTTTGTCTATTTCTCTAAATATAAATGGTTTATGTCATGTTCAAACTTCCGAGATCGTGATTCGGCGGGGGCGTAAAAGATACAGTCATGGTGACGTCTCGGATGGTGAGACAAATATGCGTGAGAAGTTAGCATGGTAGATCAATTATAAATACATTTCGTTTCTTTGTGACCAAAACTAAGGGGATTGTATTTCACAATTATATGTAAGAATATAAGCCTAAGCTGTGATGTTGAAAGTTTGGCTGTGCGGGATTATTTTTGTTTTACCTTGGCCCGTTGTCCAGGTCACACAATACATTCAAAGGTCAAGGTCATGGAGAGAATTCTAACTGCACGTCATGATAATTATGGTCGGGCTAGGTTAAATAATTTTTGTTTATAGAAATTTGACAATGTCTGCGTTTGCATATAGTTTTTTTCATAGGTTTTGTTGTGCCGCGGTTTTTTGTACCTATTTTGTTCATTTGTTTTCAATTCATACAGAAGTACAATAACTTAATTCTTCTAAACGCTGGCTTGTGTTACAAATGAAGTTTTGAGTACTTCATCAAAATTCGATTTCATGAACTGTGACCCGGCAATGCACGAATTATGTGCTGGGTAAAAAGAAGTCACGCGCTTTCTTAGATCATGTGATGGTAAAGCCCGTTTCTCAACATAATTGAAGGGGTTAGGGTCGTTTTAGCAACACCCAGTAAAATAAATCACGTTACATTAATTGAGCCGCGACGCGAGAAACCCGGTCTTCGGGGTTTCCGACCAGGTACGACATAAAATCGACCTGTACAGTCACAGAAGCAGACTAGAAGCTAAAAAATTCGGAGTTGAGAAGAAGAGAAATTGTACTATCTGTGTACCGAATACAAAGGCGCTGATCAGCTTCGTAGTTACTGCGGAGCTGATCTGCGCCTTTGTTTTCGCATAGGCTAACTCCGTTTTTGTCACGATGCGGCTCAATTGAGAGAGAGAGAGAACTTAGTAAGGTCTTGTCACTGATGGTAAACCCTGATGCCCCTGCAATGAAAGTGGACTCATCCAAATGATACAGCCGGGAATGTGTCTTTTTACAAATGGGTTTTAAGCAGGATATGACATAGATGAAAAAATGCAGGTTTTATTGCTACGGGGCTTAAATTGTTGTACAAGTGGATGATATAGGATTATAACTTTTGAAAAATTAGATACTTTTGAAATTCGGTAATACTTCTTAAAGTTCAAACAGACTCTATACATGCGATGCGTGGTACTTAACTCCTATATAAGCTCATTAGCTATCCTTGAAAGGAAAATACGACAAACAGTTAGTGGAAGGAAAATCAGGATGAGGATACTTGTTTATTTCAGCTGCTTTGTGTTTAAGATAGGATCAGTCGCAGGTGATGTTCGTTGCCTTTTTTTTCATTTTATATACATCCGGAAAATATACCCCATTGAACCCCATTTTTATATAGAAAAACTGGGGTTTGCAGGGGTATACCAATTTTTCTTATTTTTGCTCAAAAACTAAGATTTTGGGTACTCGTTAGAACCACCTCGCCGAGGCGGTTCTGTCGTGTACCCACACTCTATGTTTTGAGCAAAATAAGAAAAAAATATCAACGATTTTCTACTGAAAATTTTCATTGCAGGTGCAAGTTTTCGTAATGTTACACTAAGGGGTTGGGCGGCGGGGGGTTGGGGTGAAGTGGGGTAGTGTTAGGGTAGTGTAGAACTCATTAAGCAAACTCTCCGCGTGGAGTGCATATTAGATGATGCGCAACACATTTTTGTGTCGGTACCGCAATGGGTATTCTTGAAACGCAAACGTGCGAAAATAGACCTTGGACGAGGAATATTAAATGTCTGGTAAGCCTCAAATGTTTTCCTTTTCCTGAAATGATTTGGATTTTCATATTTACATGTTTTATTTACAAGCTCAATACAATTTTGAGAAATCAATTCCGGAGCTGGAGTCATTCCTAATAACAATTATTTTTAAATGAATTAAAAAAGGGAGAAAGAGAGATATAAACTTGGCTCGTTGACATTTGATTCACTGAAGGTGTATGTCAACTTTCAGGTCATGGGAAACTGGTAGACCCACCGGGGCGGAATACGGTAATGAACACACAGAGACTCCATGGATTCACGAAAAAATGCAGTACGGGAGAAATCAACTACAGCGATACATCCAACTTCTGTGGTGGAACGAATGTGAGACATTTGATACATTGCCATGTCATTTCGGCACCTAGAATCTCGGCCTCTACATTTAGTCACATAGGTCATTGACGCTTCGGCACCAGTCACAACGACACATAGTCACTTCGACACCATTATCATTTCTAGGCGATGTCTAGGTCTCGAGATTACAGTTTTGAAAGTCACTGAGTGCCGAAGTGGTATGGCTGCCGAATTGACTAGAGCCGAGTTGTATTGGTGCCGAAATGTTAGTGGTGCCGAAGTGTTTGAATACATTAAAAGATGGATTTTGATTTTTCTTTCTGGAGCTATGAACCGCACTGGGTCGCGTGCGAAGGGGCTCATATAACTTTTGCTAGCCACACACTGTCTTTATTTCAATTAAAAACGGTGAAGTATGGTAAAAGTAAACCCGCTTTGAACTGAAATTTTATAGCTTATTTGACCGGGGGCAGAGATTTTTTGACATCATCATCATCATCATCATCATCGTCGTCGTCGTCGTCATGATGATGATGATGATGATGATGATGATGGTGATCATCATCATCATCATCATCATCATCATCATCATCATCATCATCATCATCATCATCATCATCATCATCATCATCATCACCACCAACAACAACATCATCATGATCATCATCATCATCATCAACACCAACACCAACACCATCATCATCATCATCATCATCATCATCATCATCATCATCATCATCATCATTATTATTATTATTATTATTACTCTACAGACACAGGCGGAGAACGATGGAAAATGTTCTGCTTGTGGTGATGACTGGGCCGCCACGTATCCTCGAAAGCATGACGCTGGTGGTGACTTCGCCAAACAGGTCACGCCTGTCAGGGCTTATCTGCAAGGTACTAGTACTCTCCACATTTTTACGGTCCTACCGTATTCGTTCTAATTACATGTTCCTATAAGCACATAGTCAGTACTTTTAGAGTTATCATAAATTGGTTGTAACTCAAGAAAAAGACTAAGAATATATAGTTCCCATTTTGTATAAGGATCACAGGTTCGATCCCGGGCTACTACAGTCTGTCAGACGAGACTAAAAACTGAGGTCCCGTCTCTATATGACCATAGCTGTTGGTGGGGCGTTACGCCCCAAATCAATCAACCAATTTGTATACAACTTCACGATAGCATGAAAACGATACATGTCTATTGTTATTTTTGTTTTCTTTTGATTAAAATATACATACCTGTTTTTAGTAAGGTATCTCAAAGCCGAAACTGAGTCTTCAGTGATGTGCACGCCGGCCAGCGCATTTGTGGTTTGTATATAGGTAGGGAATTTTCTTTTCCTCATGGTGCTTCCATGGATTTTGCTATAGTAGTTTATTGTGGCACTTCCTGGACATACATATTTTTACTTATTTTTTTCCTTCATTCAGGTCAGGTGATAACAGTTAAAGTGGAAATCACGGCTTCGCACGAGGGCTACTTCGAGTTCAGGCTGTGCCCGAAACTGGAGGGGGAGGAGGGGGATGATGACCTGACCAAATGTTATCAGGACCCGGCCCAGTATAGGCTTCTCCAGCTGACGGATGGGAAGACGAGAGCACACGGTAATACATCAGGAAAACATGCCCATGAAAAGTTTACCCCCTTGAACCTCACTTTCATATAGAAAAAATGGGGTTTGCAAGAGTATACCTATTTTTCTTATTTTTTTTCTCAAAAACATAGATTGTGGGTACTCGTTAGAGCCGCCTCGGCGAGGCGGATCTAACCTGTACCCACAGTCAATGTTTTGATCAAAAATACCTTAAAATATCATTTTTCCCCAATGAAATTTTCAACTTTTTCTTCTGAAATAAATTTCTATGTATTGTATGGGCAAGTTTTTGTAATGCCAGGATCCCCGACCGGTGAGCATGGGTAACGTAGTTGGGATCGCGTTGACCACAACATCTGTTCAAGAGTTTGCGGGTTTTGATTTCTGTTTTTTTTTTTTTTTTTTTTTTTTTTTTTGGTTAAAACGGTGCATACCAGACTGGGTTTTTGATAATGAAAAACCCTGCCTAGGAATTAATTGATTGTATAAAACCTTATTTCTGTTAAATCTTATGTTTCGCATAGATTTGTGAGACAACATAATAGTGCACCATGGCGGCCTCAGTGGCCGAGTGATTGAGGGCACTGATATCGTTACCGCGCTTAACCATTCGATCATCTCACCGTTGTGTCTTGGGCTGGTTCCAGCCCCGCACCGTGCGTATGTGAGACAAGCCAAGTTCTGCTTGCAAGTGTTTCAGTGTGGTTTTTCGCGGGGTTCTCCCGTTTTCGCCCCGCCCACCGATTGACCCGTCTCAAATGAGCTGAAATTATCTTGAAAGAGACGATACACTAAAAAAAAAAAAAAAAATGGCAACATTGACATGCTTTGAAAAATGCACACCGAATTTTTTTTCTCTCTTTTAGGAATATCTCACAGGATGACGTACACGTACGATCTTCATCTTCCAGCAGATATAAATTGTGACAAGGGATGCAACTTCCAGTGGTGGTACCGCACAGGTAATAGTTAAATCCCTTTGATTATAACGTGGTCATGTCTTGAAAAATAAGGATTTAGACATCGATTAGAGGCCATTTAATTTATGTTGATAAAAGCCCAGAGTTTATAGTCTTCATCTCGGAACTTGGTTGCAGATATCCAACTATAGTAACATGCACGTATAAGCTGAGAAATGACCTCATGTGAGGAAACATCTGGCTATTCCACGTGATTTTTCCATAAAGAAGCGTAGCCGATTCCGCAAACTGCAGTCCCCGTAATTAATATTTTCCTCGACTCATAGTTACTACAAGTATAAGCTTTAACAAAAAGCTTGGTCTACGCTTCGCATATATAAACTAGAATGTCAGAGAATCTGACCGTACTCCCATTTCATCGTGGTGCATTTGACTGAACAGAAATAAAACGCTGCACGGTGAAAGCATTCATACCTGACAATCGACCGTCACAATACTGTCGGTTCATTTCATTCCGTTGTGGCTTGGATAGAATGTAATTGGCTACACGGCAGGTGGGGCGCGGTCAAAGCTTTCATACCTGACCATACAACGTCACAATACCGTCGGTTCATTTCATTCCGTTGTTGCTTAGATAGAATGCAATCATGCACCAGTTCCACGAATTTAACAATTTGCCCCCATTTTTGGTACCTACTGCACCATTGGTACAAATGTTACCAACCAAAGGGAGGTTTGCATTGGTGTTTGGGGGTGTTTACACGGTCCTTGGCGAAACGACCCGGAATCCTATTAACACGATGATCAAGCCACTAGACTCAAACGTGCAGTTGCAGTTGTAGAGAGGTGTATGAGTTGTCTTATAAGTAGGTCAATCTCAAACCTTAGAGTAGTCTACGCGCTGGCGCGTAGACAATTATACAATTATTGACTTCAATGAGGTAGATATAAGGATTTATCTACCTGAAAAAGTGATATTCACCGAGGCCGGAGGTGAATATCACATTTTCAGGTAGATAAATCCTTATATCTATGGAAATTGAAGTCAATAACTGTTTTGTTATATGACTTTTCAAGTGTTTTAATGTTTATCTTATAACAAATAAACAAACAAAATCATATCAGATGTTAAGTATTAAAGGCTAGACAATTGACAATGAGGAACAATTGATTATGCTTGAAAGATAATTTTGTTAGTTCTTAATGAAACATATGTTATGGGTACTCCTAAGAATCACCATGTTGAGGCAATTCCAATGGGTACCAACAACATAGGTTCTTATGAAAAATAAACAAAATTATCCCTTAATTATAACCAAATAGACCTCATTATCTAGTGCTTTGTTTACCTGTAATAGTGTGCTACTGCAAAGCATGTAGATTTCATGAGCTGAAATGAGTTCATAGTTATTTATAGCTGACTGGCAGGTTTTAAACACATACATCAAATTATGTCAATTTCATGAAGCCCATGTAGCCTGGTTCCCGTCGTCAATACGGGCAACCGAGAATGATAATGAAGGAGTCGGGTACCAGACTAGAAGCCCATGTTGATTTCATGCTGGTGCTATTTTTGGGTGCTCAGGAGCGTAATATAGATTTTGGAGGTTAATATAGAAAAGCTGTCAAAATTATTAACCTCCAGGAACTGGTTTGATCAAGTATTCATCGGTTTGGTCTGGTTTCAGAGAAATATAAGGATTTATTAATACTGAATGAGCCAATCAGGAGACAGTAATTCCTTCAGTCATATAACAAATATGCATATATCATATTATATACCACCATGAAAAATATTTTGTCTGGAAGATATGTTAAATACTACCATCATTGCGGAATCGGCTACCATACTGTACTTACTAGCAAATTTATAAATACACGTTTGAAGATGTTGGTTATCATTTTTAAGGGAACTCGTGGGGATGCGACCCGGACCAGACCTGTGGTACTGGAAAAGGTCAGCAAGAACATTTTGTTAATTGTGCAGATATTCTGATCCTAACCTGTGCACAATACAAGGTAAGTCTTAGCGATGTTTAAGAACATAAAAAAATCTGTTAAGATGCTCTTGCTTCCTCCGTCTGCCGAAATAGACTAGATGGACAGATGAGATCTGCATGAGGGACACTGCGAGGACTCAAGTTCATGTATTTCACGTATTTAATCTTGAATTTGATACTACCGTTTAGGCTTTTGTCATTTATGTATTTATTATATGGTACCCTGGGTTTTCCTGTGGTTTCCTTCGGTAATAAGACTGACCGATTGACTATTAATCTCTTTTTAGCTCACCTGAGCCGAAGGCTCACAGGTGAGCTTATAGTATACCCATGCTCCGGCGTCCGTCGTCCGTCGTCCGTCGTCGGTCGTCGTCGTTCACAATTTCAAAGATCTTCTCCTCTGAAACCGCTTGGCCAATCAAAGCCAATTTTCATGTGGAGCATCATTAGGAAGGGGGAACGAAAGTTTATATAAATGGTCCAGGTCACATGACCAAGATGGCCGCCATGGCTATAAATAGCAAAAACCTTTAAAAATCTTCTTCTCCAGAACCAGTGGGCCGATTTCCACGAAACTTGGTATGTAGCATTGGGGACGTGGGCCCATCATAGTTTATATAAATCATGACCCTAGGATGACCTTGACCTATTTTACAACAAGGTCAACTGAGGTCGCCCATGCATTTGAATGGGAAAAAATGGTAAAATGTTATTTAATGGGTAAAACTTACTGGGAATAGGCAAATGGACAGAAGATTAATGTTAATGGAAAATTTTTGCCCCTGGGGGGGGGGGGGGTTGTCTGCCCCTGCCCTGGGGCTATATACATGTATATTTCCATAATAATGAAACATCTTCTCCCCTGAAACTGCTTGGCCAATCAAATCCAAACTTCATATGGAGCATCCTTGGGAAGGGGGAAAGAAAGTTTATATAAATGGTCAAGGTCACATGACCAAGATGGCTGCCATGACTATAAATAGAAAAAAACCTTTAAAAATCTTCTTCTCCAGAATCAGAAGGCCAATGATTTTGAAACTTGGTGTGAAGCATCAGTGACTGGAGCTCTACAAAGTTTATATAAATCATGACCCTGGGATGACCTTGACCTATTTTACAGCAAGGTCAACATAGGTCGCTCATGCATTTGAATGGGGAAAAGTGTTAAAATGTCACTTGTAGGGAAAAACTTGCAGGAAATGGGCAAGTGGACTTAAGATTGATGATTCTGAAAAAATTTGGACCCCAGGGGTCTGTCTGCCCCCACCCCGGGGCAATATACATGTATATTACAGTGATATTCAAAGATCTTCTTCTCTGAAACTGCTTGGCCAATCAAAGCCAAACTTTATGAGGAGCATTGTTAGGAAGTGGGAATGAAAGTATATATAAATGGTCATGGTCACATGACCAAGATGGCTGCCATGGCTATAAATAGCAAAATCCTTTAAAAATCTTCTTCTCCAGAACCAGAAGGCCTATGATTTTGAAACTTGGCATGAAGCATCAGGCAATGGAGCTCTACAAATTTTATATAAATTGTGACCCTTGGATGACCTTGACCTATTTTACAACAAGGTCAACTTAGGTCGCCCATGCATTTGTATGGGGAAAATTGTTAAAATGTCATTTGAAGGGCAAAACTTGCAGTAAATTGGCAAATGGACTGGAGTTTAATGATTTGAAAAAGAATTTGACTCCAGGGGTTGCTCTGATCTGGCCCTGGGGTTATATACATGTATATTACCATTGTTGTCAAACAAGTTTATTGGTACATATCTCAGGTTTCAGGTGAGCGTTTACAGGACCATTGGTCCTCTGGTTCTCTTTTCCTTTTCCATGACAGAGTGGTAAATATCCCGACTGGTGTGGTTACGGACCCACCGAAGAACTGAAATCCTGCACTATTGAAGACGCTACCGATGAAGGTGTCTCAACCACTGATTCTGAGTCAAGTGAATTCGATGCTGAAACTGGGTTTGATCCCGCGGTTGAATCTGGGCTTGAGCCCGGGCCTGGTGAAGCGACGAGTGCTGGCGAAGGTGCCGGAGTTGGACCCAATCAGGGTTTAGAACCGATCAATGCAGACAAAGGAACAAACACACAACCAGGTACACGAATATACTGTGTATACCAGGTACACGAATATACTGTATACCAGGTACACGAATGCACTGTATACATGTACCAGGTACACGAATATACTGCATAGTAAGGGTATATTTTTACGTTGTATGTTACCTCATTCCAGGAACTGGATAGGCACTTCATCTAATATCCTGATATTTCATGCTCAGATATGTTGGGCACACTATACATTATAACACGTTGACATATCTGTATGATAACAGCCCATCCATTCCTGCGAGTCTGCTACTACTCCAACTGGTCTCAGTACAGAAACGGGGACGGGAAATTCTTCCCAGAGAACATCGATCCCTATCTCTGCACACATCTTATCTACTCATTTGCCAAGCTGACGAACAACAAACTAGCGACCTACGAGTGGAACGATGATGATCTGTAAGCCTGTTTACAAAATTATTTGTTAGCTTATTTGATTTTGGTACGTTTCAGTGAACAGATGTGATCATGTCGGGACATTGCCATCATTTTATTGGACTTCTTTCCAATATTGAGATATCATGATATGTGAAATTTTCTTTAAACCACACAAATAAACAGCTTTAGCTATTATGCATAGATGAATTGACTAGACTTTTTCTTGGGCATGTTCAGATCCTCTAAGCGGTATCCAGTATTTAGGTCATCGGTCAGTCGGCTATAAGGTCTGCCCGGAGGCCAAGCAGCGCATCCATTTCTATCATTCCCAGAGAATGGGCTTTGCATTGAATGCTCAAACACGAACAGGACTGCACAGCAGCAGAATATGACCGGAATATTGAAATTATAGATGAATAAGCGGATAAAAATGATTATTCGTGCAACCAGAAAAACATGCCCTTAATAAAAAAAAAATCTATGAAATTTTAAGTTTCAGATTTCTTGAAAAAAAAAAAAGAAAAAAAAAAAAAAAGATAAACCCGCTCTAAAGAGCTGTTTTCGGTCTAATCGAACGTTTTATTGTCTTAGAAAAGTTTGACTGTCCCTCCTTTTTCATTTAAATCGAGAATAAGATCACTTATTTCGAAATGAAGTAACTCATTTCTTGTATATCAAGCAAAATATCGATCTTTTATTTTGTAGGTACAAACGATTTAACCAACTTAAGGAAACAAATCCCGACTTGAAGACCTTATTAGCCGTAGGTGGCTGGAATTTTGGCAGCCCACCATTTTCCCGGCTTGCTGCATCTTCGTCTCTGAGACAACAATTTGCCTCTACGTCAGTGCAGTTCCTGCGCGCTAACGGGTTCGACGGACTCGACATGGATTGGGAGTACCCGGCCCTGAGAGGGGGTGGGTCTGAGGATAAGGAAAATTTTGTATTGCTGCTGCAGGTACTATAACAAGTCATTGCGCTTTTTAGCTCACCTGAGCCGAAGGATCATAGGTGACTTTAAAGGATACAGGCAGTGCTCAAAAGTTATAGGCAATATAATAACCAAAGGAATGTAATATTTTTCATTTCTTATTTTATGAAAACGTGGCTATCCTCAGCCTCTTATTATGACACAAATGTTATATTGGCATGTTCAGATTGATACGAGCGGAAAACTTGATTTTCTGAATCAAAATTTCTGTCAAAAAATTACCCCACCCTCTAAAACCTAAAGCCATGGCATCTATATGTAAACTGTTCAAACAGAGTTTATTTTGTTGAGTGCACTTGTAAGACACCCAGCTTTCATTAAAAACATATATATAGCTACAGTCATAACTGATTTTTTTTCAAGATACAGGCTTTCAGAATAAAGGCAAACTGAATGCCATTTCCAACGAGCTCCTTCACTAAAGTATACCCAAATGTAGCCCGGATAAAAAGAGATGTTTAGTTGTCCCGAGGAAGAAGTGCAGAGGAGGAGAACATATTGTAGGGCCAGCGCAAGGGCGTGTTGTAGTACCACAATAATGCATCGCCTATGTAGTAATGCTGTTTCACTCTGTTTTCATTTTAGGATATGAAAGAAGCGTTTGAAGCTGAGCATACGCAGACTGGCAATCCCCAGCTACTGTTGACTGCCGCAGTGGCTGCTGGGAGGACTAACATCGAAGCGGCTTACGACATTCCTGGCATGAACAAGTACGTCCTACTGCTTATCATGTTAATTTTGAAAATGACGTTAATTTTGAAAATGACAGTCACAATAGAAGGGGTTGTTGCAAGAACATAAGTCCACTTTTGTCAAATATTGAGTTTTTGGCGTCACCAAGTTCTTCATACAATAAGCTTCATTCTGATACATGTAGATATATCAATTAAGGACTTGGCATGAGCATGTCAATTAAAAATTCACGTCCGTTCATGTGCAAGACGGGTCTTCATACTCACGTCTTCCATTTTATTTCTGGAAGCCCACATGTAAGGGCACCATTGGTAACCTGTTAGGCAAAATGTTCCCGGTTCCACAAACGGTACAGTGGACTCGACAATGGCGAACCACTAAGAGGTCAGACGCTATTATTTTAAACACGACCATGGGAGTGTTATTTTATTTGATCCTAAGAACATCTTACATGTCTCAGCTTTTCAGGAAAATAATAATTTTAGTTCATTCGATTTCCTAATGGGAGATAACTCTGTTGATATAATACCTCCCGCATTAGACAATGGCGAACCAACTCGACAATGGCGAATCAAATAGTTTATAGCCCAAACGAAACCATTTTAGAAGGTTATTTTTGCACACAAATGGTGCCATCATCATGAGAAATTAAATGGTATTCGATAATATTGTGTTAATTTGCTTTGGTGCTATACGTTCACTGTCAACAGCAAATGTCCTGTCCGAAAGGTCAATTATACCGATTTAAGCATGTCTTATTGTTTAATGAATCAATGTAAGCCTAAAATCAAGAAAGTTAAACCACGAGTTGCATCAATATTAGTTACGTCATTGGCCGAACCAAATTGTTCCTGGGCGAGCCTTCCAAAGGTAGATTATCAGTACTTTGTGCACATTCATTTTACCACACAAAGTATGATTCGCTACTATTCTAGTACTGCATTCGTGATTAAACATGTTCAAATGAAAATGTCTACAACAGATAAGATTAGAACAATTGAATTATCATCTGGAAAACATGTCCATGAAAAGTATACCACCTCATATCCCACTTTTATACACTGAAAAAAAGTTATAAGAGGCCACTTTTTAAACTCATTTTTTGTTTCTAAGCCATGTTCAAAATTGCACGATTTTTTGCCAAAAGACGTGTCTTTCAAGTAAGTAAAGTTTCAAAGTGTTAAGAAATAATTTTCTTTTACTAAAGGCGTTTTTGGAGTAAAATGCAAAAATCAATGTTTTTAAATAAAAAAATTGGATACAGCACACCATTTATTGAAATTAGGAACGGGTGTCATCAAAGGGGTCGTTACGGCTCGGAAAAACATCAAACATTCGAATTTTCTCTACTGGTAGAATTTTTATGCATTTTTAAAAATCGCCAATTTTGAGATTTTTTGGAAAATTCATAAATGTGCCTCTTAAACATGTTGACCCCTGTTAAATTCACTTGATGAGGCCTGGAAATGAGAGATATAACTCGACTGAACTGTTTTAGACCATTTTCGAGGACCAACAGGTCAAGGCTGCCGCACACTTCCGGTTTCAATGCCAATTTTTAACAAACAAAATAACAAAATTTGTGGACGATTTTTTTAATTTTCAAACTTTATCAGAGTCTAGTATTTGACCTAAATAATCGCTGAAAATTTCAATGCCGTGCTGTTGATAATAACGCAACTGGAGAAGAACAAAGTCGGTATGCAAATTGCATACAAAAGCTGAATTCCTGTTATTCAGGTTGTTGTCTTCTTGCATGTACAAAACAGAAACGAAGATTCTTATTGCAGCAACACTTTTGACTTAATTTTATTTTGCATCATGGCAGTCAGTAGCACTTTCAAATAAATTAAAATGTAAAAACACAACGTCATAATATGACATTTAATTTGATGTTAATAAAGTGTGACTTTTTGAAATAGGGTACCTTTACACATGCTTCGTCTGTGTGAGAAGTATCACGCATTTTGGAATGCAGAAACTCACAGAGCCACTGTTAGACATTGGTTTATTCATATGATCATGAATTTTAATTGATCGTATTTTACTTTCTGAACTAGAAGAAAAAATATGAGGTGGCCTCTTATAACTTTTTTCAGTGTAAAGCAAAACTGGGGTTTAAAGGTGTAAACCTATTTTTTCTTATTTTGACCGAGCGAGGCGGTTCTAACGAGTACCTACCATCTTTGTTTTGGATCAAAATAAGAAAAACATCCAAAAAATTATATTAAAAATTTTCAATGTATATTACATGGGCATGTTGCAGGTATTTAGACTTCATCAACCTGATGTCCTATGACCTTCACGGAGCCTGGGAGAAATTCACTGGGCACAATGCACCACTTCAAGAAGATGATAAGACTGAAGAATTAAATGTGGTATGTTATCTGTGATGTTTGACCGTATAGTCACTTTCACATGGGTGAAATTCTCTTAACGTACCTATGAAGGCCTATAGTTATGGATACCTGTTGAAAGAAAGAAAAGGAAGGAAGAGACAAAATATAATTTAAAAAATGTCTTTTCATTATAATTGATTTTATTTCCGCCGCGACGCGAGAAAACCGCTCTTCGGTGTTTCCGACTAGGTCTGACACAAACTGGACTGTACAGTCACAGAAAAAGGCCAGAAGTTTTTAAAAGAACAAGAGAAATTGTACTATCCGAGTAGCGAAAACAAAGGCGCTGACCAGCTTCGCGGTTACCGCGAATCTGATCAGCACCAGGTCCTTTGTTTTCGCATATGCATATTGTTGGTTTTCTTATGCAGCAGCTCATTTAATTTTAATGCTTTATGCAATAACGCTATATAATAAAGTAAAGGGGTCTAACACTCGGAGCTTTTAAGTAATTCCACAAAACAGTGTATATTTAAACATACAGTAATGCAGAATTCTTTTACATGAAAATAAAGTCTCTTCCGAAAAACTGGATAAGAACAAAATCATATTTTTCATTTGGCGAGTGGCTTAACACTTCTGCTAACAACTCAGGTGAGCGTTTACAGGATCAGTGGTCCTTTGGTTTATGACAGGACTGGGCTGCGAGATACTGGCGAGACAATGGTACACCTGAAGACAAACTCATCATTGGTTTGGCAACCTATGGGCGCACCTTCACACTGGCCAACCCCAGTGATAACGGCATTGGAGCCCCAGCTCGAGGGGCGGGCTCAGCAGGACAGAAGACAAGGGAGGCAGGGTTTATGGCGTATTATGAGGTATGTCAATTGTTTTGCCTTTTTATTAGCTCACCTGAGCCGAAGGCTCACAATGTGAGCTTATAGGATGGCCATGGTCCGTCGTCCGTCGTCGTCCGTCCGTCGTCCGTCCACAATTTCAAAGATCTTCTCCTCTGAAACCGCTGGGCCAATCAAAGCCAAACTTCATGCGGAGTCTCCTTAGGAAGAGGGAACCAAAGTTTATATAAATGGCCGCCATGCCATATATGGTAAAAAACATAGAAAATCTTCTTCTCTGGAACCGGTGGACCAATTTCAATGAAACTTGTTATGTAGCATCGGGGACTCTGGCCCACCATAGTTTATTTAAATAATGACCTTGGGTTGACCTTGACCTATTTTATGGCAAGGTCAATTTTTGTTACATAGGCTTTTCAATGGAAAAAGTGAAAATGTTGAATTTTTCAGGCCTATGACCTGAAAGTTGGTAGATACAGACAACATGTTGAGCCAATGAAGTGTTATGAGTATTAAAGGTCAAGGTCATTCCTTGACCTTGGACCTTGGCAAAAGGTCAGTTACAAATTAAATGTTAAACTTAATTTTCTCAGTAACCGCTTGACCAATCAAAGCCAAATTTTACGAGTATATGTAGTATCTTTGGGATAGGGGAACGAAAATTTATATAAAAAGTCAAGGTCACATGACCAAGATGGCCGCCATGGCTATAAATAGCAAAAACCTTAAAAAAAATTTCTTCTCCAGAACCGGAAGGCCTACGATTTTGAAACTTGGCATGAAGCAGCAGGAGGAGGAGCTATACAAAGTTTATATAAATCATGACCCTGTGATGACCTTGACCTATTTTAAGGCAATGTCAACATAGGTCGCCCATGCATTTGAATGGGGAAAATTGTCAAAATGTAATTTGAAGGGAAAAACTTAATGGAAATGGGAAAGTGGACTGAAGATTTATGATTCTTGAAAAAAATGCACCCCAGGGGCAGGTCTGCCCCCACCCTGGGACAATATACATGTATATGTATATTACCATAATATTCAAAGATCTTCTTCTCTGAAACCGCCTGGCCAATGAAAGCCAAACTTTATGTGGAACATTCTTAGGAAGGGAGAATGAAAGTTTATATAAATGATTAAGGTCACATGACCAAGATGGCCGCCATGGCTATAAATAGCAAAATCCTTTAAAAAATCTTCTTGTCCAGAACCAGAAGGCCTATGATTTTGAAACTTGGCATGAAGCATCAGGCAATGGAGCTCTACAAAATTTATATAAATCATGACCTTGGGATGACCTAGATCTATTTTACGGCAAGGGCAACATAGGTGTCCTATGCATATGAATGGGGAAATTTAGTAAAATGTTATCAAATGGGGGGAAACTTGCTGTGAGTATGCAAATGGACAGAAAATTTACGGTTATGAAAAAAATGTCCATAGGGGGTTGTCTGCCCCTGGGCTATATATATGTATATGACCATAATATTCAAACATCTTCTCTGAAACCGCTTGGCCAATCAAAGCCAAACATTAAGTGGAGCATCGTTAGGCAAGGGGAGTAAAAGTTAATATAAATGGTCCAGGTCAGATAACAAAGATGGCTGCCATGGCTATAAATAGTAAAAACCATTATAAATCTTCTTCAGAACCGGAAAACCTATGATTTTGAAACTTGGCCGGAAGCATCAATGAATACAGCTCTACAAAGTTTGGGTAAATCATGAACCTGGGATGTCCTTGACATGTTTTACAGCAAGGTCAGCTTAGGTTGCATATCCCAGTTCTCAGGTTATTGTTTACAGGACCTTTGCTCCTCTTGTATTAAATAACTTGACTTACAAGACTTACAAGACATCATTGATGTTATTTAGAGTGTCTACATTCGGTAAAAAGGGAAAGGTGCCCTTCAAACTTGTTCTATAAAATAAGGGCACTATTTATTATGTAGATGTGAACCTGTTTTAAAACAGATTTTATCTCGGGATCTCGATATAATTTCTTGGAAAACAAAAGCTGGAATCTGTCATATGACAACTAAATAATTCAACGAACGGAATATGACAGAAGGTAGCACTCGAAAGTAACCCATTTGTGAATTGACTTGCCCACCATTATCATTTGGATTGAGCCCATTGTTATTTTTGCTTGCTGGGCCACAGTCCAGCAAGCATTGATTCGGAATGGGGTTATCGAAACGGCCTGGTTTCAGTCATCTATTTGGAAGCATTCTTGACCAATGACTTAAGTGATTAAAGAGGGGAACCAGCCTCACTTTTCGTCCATTTTAAACAATGACTCATGGGAAGATATGACGTTTTAGGAAAGACCGGTCCAGTGATTGGTTCCATCAACCACGTGACAGCAGACTGCTATCCAATGACGAAGAGTCGTGTTACTGAACAACCTAACTTGTGCTCGTGTCCTAGTTACACCTAGCACTACTCAGTTTAAATGTGTTAACATGTATGCATGTTGGGCTGGTAACATGCTATATAGTTTAGTTCTAAACCTTAGTGTCATTGACAGATTCAATTCGAGATTCAATTTCCCAACAAAATCTGTTTCGTTTATTGTGATCCATTTTATTTCGGTGGAGGCATCCTGGATGAAGATGGTTTTTAAAGAAGATTCAAAGATTCAACATTTAATCTGAATTCAATCCGAAACATACAGAATTATGACAGAAACGTATGAATGAATTAAAGAATGAATTGGGGAAAATATTGCTTCCTACCTAGTGTTTGAATTGACTACACTAGAAAGGGTACTTTCTGACTGGACACAGTGGAAAGGGTCACATTTTAAAGAGAACACAGTGAAAAGGGGGGTCAAATTCAAAATGTCGACCACACTGTTTAGGGTATGTTTAACAATCCTTTGTTCGCGCATCGGTACCCCGCGGACCAGAGAGCGCCCCCCCGGGCCCAGTATGTTAGTGTTTACATGTAACACTATTGTTTGCTCTTTTTGCTGATAGTTAAGTTTTTAAAGCTCTAAGTATATTTTGTAACTCTTGCAAAAATGAAAATCATATCTTTATCAGAAAGGCTAGAACTTGGTAAAATTTCCAAAAAAAAAAAAAAAAAAAAAAAAAAAAAAAAAAAAAAAAAAAAAACTGTTAATGCACAGGAATCGTTTAGAATGCCTCAAACTTGGCAATCTCTCCTTTTTAAAAGGAAAATTTATTAGGGACATTAGGACTGATTTTGAATTTTTATTCCAATTTTCGATGAAAATCCTCAGAGCAAACAGAATAGTCCAAGATGGGACGCCGCGTTCTGCGGCGTCACATCTGGGGCTATACTGTTTGCCCATATCCCACTAAAAGGGCGCAAAGCTTGTAATATGAGTTAAAGCGTTTAGTATTTAAACAATTTCTGGGTATATTTTGATTACCAAGAAGCCCACGTCATTATTATTGCCCTTCAGAGACTTATACAGTATTTCTTCCACCAATCTTAATATAACGTCTTCAATTTCTTAGGTTTGCGAGAAGCTGTCACGGAATGAAGGAGTCAAGCACTGGGACGCCGAGCGTCAGGTACCATACCTTGTAGTCGGGAACCAGTGGATTGGTTATGATGATGAATTCAGCTTCGCGGCTAAGGTAGGGGATAGGCAGGGGGGGGGGCGTCTTGAAAAATTATGCGAGATGCTCTTACTTATGAGTTTGTTCGCGATTGGAGCCAAAATTGATTGACTAGATAAATAGAATCCATCATGGGTGGTCAGTGGAGATAGGAAAATCCCAACCCGAGGGTCCACCCGTTCCAGTGGGAAACGAGGCTCGCCGAGTTTCCCACCGGAACGGTGGACCCGAGGGTTGGGATTTTCCTTTCTCCACTGACCACCCATGATCGATTCTTTTTCTTACATACCCCGATTAAGCCTAAATTCATTTTACCGGTAACGTCACCTGGTACCGTGCTTTAATTAACTCAGTCTGATGACGTTGTGTTTATTGCGGATATGACGTCAAATGTAAATAAATCGTTGTCAAATTGAAAAGAGATGCAGTTTTGATTTGTTTTTCGTTGAAAACGAGTGTGAATCAAGAATATACCCTATGAATTCACACCAATGTAGTCTAGTTTTGTTGAACAATATTGCTGGAAGCAGCTGCTTTGGGATAGAAACGATCGAATTTAGTCGCGTGCTTTTCTTATCTTGTATGAGCAACCAAGCGAGCAGTGTAAGATAAATAGAATCCATCATGGGTGGTCAGTGGAGATAGGAAAATCCCAACCCGAGGGTCCACCCGTTCCAGTGGGAAACGAGGCTCGCCGAGTTTCCCACCGGAACGGTGGACCCGAGGGTTGGGATTTTCCTTTCTCCACTGACCACCCATGATCGATTCTTTTTCTTACATACCCCGATTAAAAGCCTAAATTCATTTTACCGGTAACGTCACCTGGTACCGTGCTTTAATTAACTCAGTCTGATGACGTTGTGTTTATTGCGGATATGACGTCAAATGTAAATAAATCGTTGTCAAATTGAAAAGAGATGCAGTTTTTATTTGTTTTTCGTTGAAAACGAGTGTGAATCAAGAATATACCCTATGAATTCACACCAATGTAGTCTAGTTTTGTTGAACAATATTGCTGGAAGCAGCTGCTTTGGGCTAGAAACGATCGAATTTAGTCGCGTGCTTTTCTTATCTTGTATGAGCAACCAGGCGAGCAGTGTAAGATAGATTTTTCTTACATACCTCTATCATAAAGATAGAAAAATTCCGGTATTTTGGTGGTGGTAGATAAATCGATCTTACACTGCTGGCTTGGTTGCTCATGCAAGATAAGAAAAGCACGCGATATAATTCGATCGTTTCTACTGCTTGCAGCAATGGCGTTCACCAAAACTTGACAAAAGTGATGTTTTTCACAGCGATATTCTTGAATCACGCTCGTTTTAAAATAAAAACAAGTAAAAACTACAGCTCTATTGACTTTGACAACGATTTATTTAGATATGACGTCACATCCGTAATATGCACAACGTCACAAGGGTTAAATTACGGTACCAGGTTACGTTACCGGTAAAAGGATAAAATCGGAGTATGTAAGAAAAAGAATCGATCATGGGTGTCAAGTGGAGAAAGGAAAATCCCAACCCTCGGGTCCACCGTTCCAGTGGGAAACTCGGCGAGCCTCGTTTCCCACTGGAACGGGTGGACCCTCGGGTTGGGATTTTCCTATCTCCACTGGACACCCATGATGGATTCTATTTGTCTACCACCGCTAAAATACCGGAATTTTTCTATCTTTATGAAAGAGGTATGTAAGAAAGATTTGTCTACCACCGCTAACAATACCGGAATTTTTCTATCTTTATGAAAGAGGTATGTAAGAAAGCTCAATTCAGGACGTCATATTCGAGAGATAGAGATCGAGCCAGGTCTCAGCCAAAATACTTCACTCTTAATCTTCTTATAGACTTTCCTAACATGCCTAAGAAATTTCAATATCTTAATTAAAGTGTCAGTAAATTTTCAATTAATTTTTTCAATTTTGATAATTTTTTATATGTTCTAGTGCTTCGTTTGCCGAACAAGGATCTGTCGAAAACTTCCATAAAGCATTACAGATAAACCAATTAAAGACTAATTAAAATTTGGCTTAAATGAGTGACAGTGATAAATATATACTTTTGCCCGCCTTCACACTCGAATTCAATGCGCAAAGTTCTGGAATTCCGGAAGTAAATAGAAACACGTGCTAAACTCTATTTTACGACCAAACATAAATACGGAGTTGTGTAATACTGTAAAATAAAAATATTTGAAAGTATGATCGTGTGCATTGACAAATCTTGTTCATGACTACTTGCCCCATTATTGAAAGGCAATAGTGTGTGCCCTAAACAAAGTGGTATTTTGTAATACATAATCGATTTTATTTACGGAGAGGCTACATAGGGGGAAATTAAGAAAGAACAGCGCAGACTGCCCTATACATGAAAGACCGTTCAAGAACCGCGTTCTGTAGCAATTCTGCATTCTCTATAATGCATTACCCGAACGTTGGCCCATTCATTTTTATGCCAACATCATGGCCACAGTGTCATATTTCCTCCCTAAAGTAATGTTGTGTTTGGTGGTCAGCCTTCATAAGGGGGGGGGGGGGGGGGCGTTGCAATGAAATGAGAGAAAACTTACGTTTACCGCAAAAAATCTCAATGCCCGGGCTACTGAAAACGAGAATAAAGTGGTCTGTGGAGTATGAGCCATGTCGATCCGGGAACAACCGGAATTAAGCGTGTAAACCGGCTAACCGCCTAAGTTAAAGAGTATACGTAGCTCGCATTCTTCGATACACAACTCGTACAACTGGCAGACTTATGTGCTACAATTTTTACGAGTACGTACCATAACGCAGCAGTTCCGATACGCCGTGCATACGTCAATGCCATGTATAAGAATGCAACGCAGCAGGTACTCCTAATATGCAACGCAGCAGGTACTCCTAATACGCCACGTAAAAGTAACGATTAATAGCTTTGTCACATATTCACGTATCTGCGGCGTATCGCTTGCGTATCTATGATAATGTCGATACGCCGAAGTCTGAGCCGTATCAGTTTGTTCAAGCGACGTACGTGTGACGTTCCTGCTACGTTCCAGTGGCGTATCAGTGACTTATCTGTATTCGTATGGAATTTCACTTTCGTATGTACGGCGTATCAAGGCGTGTGTGTTGCGTACGTGTTACGTATGTATGGCGTATGAAGTGTAGGCGTGACGTATCTACGGCGTATGTAAGTTACGTTCTATTCTTATCTGCGGCGCATCTGCTCTGTACCATTTGCTTTTTAAAATCTATGAGAACAAACGGTTGTGTTCACTTTGTTCATGCAATTCGCACATTACTGTTATCAATTATCAGAGGTCGAAGATGCCACATAGAAATCTGGATAATCTAGATTAACACCGAAGAAAACAAAACACAAGGGGGTGATATCTCCAAGCTCCCAATACTGGTCTAAAGACGAAATGAACAAAGACTGAGGCTACACCAAGCGTAGCCTTGCAAGAACCCTACACGGCACCCCGGACCGTGAGAAACATCTGATCCAGGACTTCGGAAAAACGAAAAAAATTATATAGAAGCATTAAGATTCTCTTGGAATGCTAATACTCCTTATACGTCACACATACTCCACAACAGCGAAACGTACATAGTACGCGAGATACGCCACACGTACGTCGCTGATACGCCGTAGATACGAAAAGAGTGTCGAGGATACGCCACACATACGTCACACATAGGAAAGGTACGCTCTACATACGCCACGGTTACGTGGCATGTTACCCGCGACGTACGTGTGGCGTATCAGGAGTATGAGCTACGTATCTACGGCGTATCTGCCACGTTGCTTTCGTATGTACCACGTATGTGTGACGTATGTACGGCGTGTCGGACTTGCCACGTACGTCAGCGGCAACGAATTTTTAAGTGCACACATAAAAACTTAGCACCTTGGCGTATGAGGAGTATGAGCTACGTATCGTGGAGTATGAGCTACGTATGCTCACGTATGTACGACGTACGCGTGACGGACCTTTCGTATATTGATACGCCGTAGATACGTGAGTCGATACGCAATAGTATGACAGCGGTTTAAGTAATACATCACCTAGAAACGGTGTGTATATATATAGCTGTTTGAGTGTTGCTCTTGTGTCATCAAACTGCATTATACTAATTGTATAAGCACTCGACAATGACCACAGAGACAGATCAAAGACCGAGTAAGTATCGAAATTGACATGCGCACGTCACTGATACCTGTCAGTAGCATTATGACTCGTCGGGCCATATTTACTAGGATATAATGGATTCATAATAATAACATTTTATAAACATATCAAATCATATTATTCGTGTATCATAGATTGACCTTTACATGGATCTAGAAAAAGCCTCTGTGGTGTAGTTTCGTCAGGCAAAACATGGCCATGTGTTCCACCCCGAGCTTCTCTAGATCTTCGGGCGAGACATTAAACCAAGATCCCGTCCTCATGCGACCATAGCTGTTGACTGGGACGTAAAAACCAAATAATCAAATCAACTGAATACACATGACTGTACTATATCTATTGTCCATACTCTTTCGTCATTTGGTATTCCGATCAAAATGGCGACTTTTCTATCCAAAACTAGTATCCCTGGGTTTTAACATATCGCTATTAGCGTTTCCTGTTGGTGTGTGCAGTTTTGAAATTTAATTGTTTTAGTTCCTCTGCATTTTTACGTTTTTACTTTTTAAATGTTCCGTACGTTCTAAGGAAAGTCGGGACGGAGTCACCGCTTCTGGGGTTTCAACCAGCACTCTGGAATGTTAATGTGTCTTACTCAAGGACACAGCACTATGCCACCAGTGGGGATCGAACAAAAGAACCTCTTCACACGGAGTCCGATGCTCTATCAGAACGCCACTGCGCTCCCCTACTTTTTGGAGTCAACCACATACGTTCTAACTAAGAAAATGAATACCCACACTTTATGTTTTCGTTCATAAATAACGGAGTTATAGGCGTTTGAATTTCTGAAGTAACACACCTTTAATGACCAAGTAAATGGAAACGTCAGAAGTAATCCAAAATCTAGTGACTTTTGATATCAGTGAGATTTGATTCAGTGAAAATTTCATATCAATGAAAATACCAATTTTATCAAGTTTTGATATACATTGGTTTTCAGTGGAAAGTATAAAATAACTTCATTTATTTCACTTTTATAGAATGAACCCGGTGGAGCCACGTTTTTGCTGTGTTCAAACACAGTGTCGTCACTATGCAGGCCGGTGGATCCCGGTTTTACTTCGGTAAACCCCGATGTTAAGCCGGATGGTTGTCAACGATGGTGTCGGTGACAACCGGGCCCAAAACGGGCTTCACGGTGGGCAAACTTTTAAAGGTCCGGTTCGTCATAAAGGAGTTCCGGTTAAGGCACAGCTTGTGTCGACCCCAGTTTACGTCGGATCATCCCGGTTTATCATGCTCGAGCGCTTTGTCCCGGTGTCGCCAAGTTCTGCACCGGAATGTTTTCCGCGCATGTCCATGGTGGCGCTATGGTTCTATCCCGGTCCGACACGATTCATCCTGGTTAACCGTAGATAATCCGGGACAGTTAGAACATGGCTTAAGCATCGAGCATTAAACCGTCTTCTACTATGTAAGTTAGCACCGTACTTCTTTGCCTAAAAGAATCATATAATACAACTATAAGTTTAATGAGGTAATCTTACAACATGCAAACGAGCAAAATTAGTGGTAGAGGACAGTCTGCAGCAAGATAACTACGAAAACTACTTTCACCGTGCAGTGTTCTTCAACGAGGCACTTTTAAGCTTCGCATAATATTGGTTGACACCCAGAAACCTAGCAACCGCTGGCGTCGCCCCAACATGACTGAAAAATTGTTGACCAGTAAATTTCATCGAACCACTTACTTACTAATAGGTATAAAATGACAAAATTAGTTACGAACCGACCATTTAGTACCCAGATAGCTAGGGCGGAAATGATGAAAGTGGTTACGAAATATGGTTTTAATTGGGTACGAAATATACAAAAATGTGTACGAAATGACCGAAGTGGTTTTCAAAATGACATGGGTTCGAATAAACAACGACAACAACAAAACATTCGCGTACGAAACGATTGGAAACCATAGTGAAAATAAATGAAAATGTATCACTCAATGAAAATTTTACCTCAGCCCTCTCAATAGGTCTTGGCAGAATCTGTGTCTGTGTCTGGCTTTCACTAACAATGCCTAAAACGATAAAATCATGCAATATGACCTGGTATGTATAACATGAATGCATTATTGTTACTGGTTATATGCATTGAAAAGTGTGATGATCTGTGATTATCGAAATCTTAATGTACAGCTCGACACTGTTATTTTCCTTTGAGAAGAGAATACTTGTCATGATTAGCCAATACCCTTATCGAACCTCAAATGAAATACATGTAGACTCTCTACAGTACATGTGCATATAAGACCATATAATAAAATCGTGTCTCTAAACCACTTTCAACTGTTATACAATATCTAAATTGGAGGTGGACAGGGTGATATTCTACAGATTTGTATATACGCCCATCCATGTGGCATCTCAGTGGCTCCTTAAGCAGAATGCGTAAAGCGAAATGCAAAATATACATAAGTGTTATTATTTAGTTTTATGTTTGAAAAACAGAACTGACACTGTACCCTTACCAAACGTCTAGAAGTCGCCTCGTCATGGGACCTGCATAACATTCCTCCTACTCCCCGCTCCCATCTCCTCCATATTCCATTGGAAAATAACTGGATTTTAATATTTTTTGCTTCCGCATTCAAGCATTGACGAACCGCTCATGGCTATATGGTGTTTACATTTTATTGATGACGCGAGACTATGTGAGTGCGCAAGCCTACTACGGTACCCCGCCTTAAGTCACGCCTAGAGCTCTTTATAATATTTGAGGTAGAATCGAAAAATGTAAATGAAGCAAAATTAAGGTATTTCCCTTAATTTAAGCCCAAATTAAGGCGAGTAAATGAGAATTTTAATCCCCATATTTAGGCAACATTTTAGCACAAAACTTATGACCCAAAAAAATTTTTTTTCACATATAAAATTGATTGAAAATATACTGTGACTTTAATATTTTGACCATTGACTCGAAAGGGAAACATGAGTTTTAAACTCAATCAGCTGACAGGAGATAAAGCCCGAGATAAAGAAAGTGAAAGCATGATCAGGCCCCGAGGTTATAAAACTTTTTTCAAGCTCAGCATTTTCAATTGCTCATAAATGTTAAAATAGTCAAAATTAGAGGAAAATTCTGGTTCAAAACCCAAAAACTGGTAATTTATCCTGCTCATAAATGTTAAAATGCCAACAAGTGTTGGCATTTTAACATTTATGAGCAGGATAAATTTTAAACTCAGCTGAGTTGAACATGAAAAAAGTTTTATAACCTCGGGACCAGATCTTTTATTTCCGAATCACAGTTTCATATCCTTTTCTAGTTACGGTATATCCGGGACAATAACTACGGTGGCGCTATGGTGTGGAACATTGACCTGGACGACTTTCAGCAATCCTGCTCCCTATCAACAAGACCCTATCCCCTAATGAGCCTCATGTCAGAGATTCTGAATTCACCTGCCGGCGAACCGACGTATAACACGTCGTCGGGATCAACGGAAAACAAACCGTCGGGGTCTTTATCCTTGGAGAGTGAGGAGGAATGGTCTTCTTCGAATGGAGCTGCAAACTCTGACAATGATCAAGGTAATATTGGCAGTCTAAGGAAAAATATAACAGTTAAATGTTGTGGATGTACGGTTCGCTTTCATAATTTTGGAGATGCTTCCAGGGTCAACTAAAAGGCTGTCTGCAATAGCATCGAACACAAATGTCATCTCTCTGATTATTGTTTTTTGTTGTTGAACAATAACAAAAATAAATTAAGTTTCTTGTATGCTTGTATAGACGAAGGGAGAGCTGAATTATACATTGTATTTCAATGATCCATATTTAATAAGTACTGAAAACATTAACAAATCGAACAAATGTTAAAACGTAAAATTAACCAAGAAGAAAAAGAAAGAGAGAAAAAATGAAATTGTGAGAATAAAAATGGAATATTGGCAATGAAATAGTAAAACTTTGTCTCTGCACTACATTACGAAAATACACCCATGTAATATACAGAGTTTTCTCAAGTTGTTGAAAAATGAAAATTTTCACTAGAATTATTTTTTTTTATATTTTTCTTAATTTTGCTCAAAATATAGATTGTGGATACACGTTAGAACCGCCTCGGCAAGGCGGGTCTAACGAGTACCCACAACCCATGTTTTGGATCAAAAATAAGAAAATATGTATACCCCTGCATACCCCAGTTTTACTATATAAAGTGGGGTTTGAGGGGGTATATATTTTGTGGACATGTTTCCCTGATGATGATTTGTAGGGAATACAGAAACAACTGAGAATGGTGGTGAAGAATTGGCCCCTATTAACGGCAACGACAATGCGGATACAAATAATCGAACTGAAAATAATGTCGAAAACATTAAACCCACCATTAACGGTATCAATAATGATAACATACTAAATAACGATCAAATGAAAAATGACAGTGTAAATACCGTCGACCAAAACAACAACGAAAATGGCGGTGATCACTCTGGAACATTGAACAATGATAAAGATACTCATAATGAGCTGTCTCCAATGCACCATGGAGATGCTCCGGATGTTGGCGAAACAGTAAGTTGTGAGACGTGCTACAGAGAAGGACTGCCATATTGTGACGCATGTTGTGAGATCATCATGACGTCAGAGATCAAGGGGAACAGACCAATGTACGACAACTGGTGCCAGGCAGTCTGCAATATGGGTTTCTGTCCACAGTCGCACTGCCGGAAGTACGAAATGAAGAGTTTCCGGCAGTCGTGTGACATTCCGAGTTTTCCGGATATACCCGGAACCGGAAGTCTATCGACGCTACCCTCTTGTGAAGAATGCCAGCGACAGGGAAGCCCCACATGTCCCAACAAATGCTGCGAGAAGTGGGTCACGACGAAGGTAAAAGGGAAATCAGCCAGGTTTCAAGGGTGGTGCGAAGACAACTGCGCCTTGGGGAACTGTCCAAGTTCACACTGCATCCAGGAGGAGAAAGAAGAATGGAGAGACGTCTGCATGGCTGCACTCCGAAGTTTGGGTGAGGTTCTGAGGGACCATAGACGATCATAGACAGTACACAGAGAAAGAGAAGAGAATTCATTGACAGTACTTGATGTTATGAACGTTTGAGCCTGTGCGTGAGAAAAACCAACAATTTGGGTTCCGACCAGGTCCGACACAAACCGGGCTGTACAGTCACAGAAGATGGTTAGAGGATGGAAATTTTAGATTTAGAAAGTAGAGGAATTGTACTATCCGTGTAGCGAAAACAAAGGCGCTGATCAGCTTCGCAGTTACTGCGAAGCTGATCTGCACCTTTGTTTTCGCCTAATGCAGATTGTTGGTTTTCCCATGCGGTGGTTCATTTATTTGAGAATTTATCATTTTGAAAACAATATACTCAGCAACATTTGGAATGTTCGACCATGTACAGTATATACATTCAAACCAAAAGGATTTCAGATTAGAGACAGATATCTGCTCCAATGTGGTTTTTCTGTTGTGATAAGCTTAATTTTCACAGAGTCCGTATACATGTATGTTTCTTTAATTGAAACTAGCTGGATTTCTACTGTTGAAGCGAGCTTGATGATATTAGCTGGCCGTTTTTGGCTCTTCAAATAAATTATTTTATTTTTGATGAAAGGTTGCACAAACGCACAAAAAACCCCTTAAAAATGAACATGTAAAAAAAGAAAACTAAAATGTCTACTGCTGAACTTTTTATTTCTTCCTACTGCTTCTATTTCTACTTGCTTATTTCGTTTCAATAGAAAGCCAAGTATCTATGGCTCTCTATTACAACTGCACATATCCTGCGGGCATTTCTCGTAGTTATGGTAACAGATGTTGGTGCACATCCATTCCATGGTGAAGGGGTCAGTCCAATCCCCTACCCCCTTGCACGCAAACGTTGAATCAGAGGGAGGGGCGGCCGTCGCTGAAATAGAAATCTTATCATTATGAATACACACCCACGCAATACACAGATTTTTTTCTTCTGTGAAAAATGATAATTTTCCATCGTAAATGTCATTCAAAAAGTAATGCAATATGTAGCGTATTTTTGTGTATTTTTATCTGTCAGAGGTAATATTTAATTTAATTTCTGATAGTTTGATTCAACCTGCATTCAGGAAAATAAACATCAACTAAATCAGACCATACACTTTATGTTGCTTAGCAACCATAGAATGGCAGCGAAGGTGTCGTGGCCGCGAAAACCACTTCTCAAACATAAAACCAATAAACATAAAGCTTTGGTATTTCTTTGGTGGTGTTTTAAATAGACGAACATCAAGTTAGTTGTCGGTTGTCGGTTGACGGTTGACTATTCAAAAAACTAAGTTATTTTTGGTCAACTTTGCACTTAGCTTTTTTCTGCCACTATTCGATCTTAGTTTTTTTGTGTCAAAATCAAAGTTTTTTCTATGTTGGAAAAAAATCGAACTTAGTTTTTCGAATAGTCAACCGACAACTAGTTGTCGGTTGACTATTCGGACTTAGTTTTTTTGGGTCAAAATCAAAGTTTTTTCTATGTTGGAAAAAAATCGAACTTAGTTTTTCGAATAGTCAACCGACAACTAGTTGTCGGTTGACTATTCGGACTTAGTTTTTTTGGGTCAAAATCAAAGTTTTTTCTATGTTGGAAAAAAATCGAACTTAGTTTTTCGAATAGTCAACCGACAACTAGTTGTCGGTTGACTATTCGGACTTAGTTTTTTTGTGTCAAAATCAAAGTTTTTTCTATGTTGGAAAAAAATCGAACTTAGTTTTTCAGTTGACTATTCGGACTTAGTTTTTTTGGGTCAAAATCAAAGTTTTTTCTATGTTGGAAAAAAATCGAACTTAGTTTTTCGAATAGTCAACCGACAACTAGTTGTCGGTTGACTATTCGGACTTAGTTTTTTTGGGTCAAAATCAAAGTTTTTTTCTATGTTGGAAAAAAATCGAACTTAGTTTTTCGAATAGTCAACCGACAACTAGTTGTCGGTTGACTATTCGGACTTAGTTTTTTTGGGTCAAAATCAAAGTTTTTTCTATGTTGGAAAAAAAATCGAACTTAGTTTTTCGAATAGTCAACCGACAACTAGTTGTCAGTTGACTATTCGGACTTAGTTTTTTTGGGTCAAAATCAAAGTTTTTTCTATGTTGGAAAAAAATCGAACTTAGTTTTTCGAATAGTCAACCGACAACTAGTTGTCAGTTGACTATTCGGACTTAGTTTTTTTGGGTCAAAATCAACGGTTTTTTCTATGTTGGAAAAAAATCGAACTTAGTTTTTCGAATAGTCAACCGACAACTAGTTGTCAGTTGACTATTCGGACTTAGTTTTTTTGGGTCAAAATCAAAGTTTTTTCTATGTTGGAAAAAAATCGAACTTAGTTTTTCGAATAGTCAACCGACAACTAGTTGTCGGTTGACTATTCGGACTTAGTTTTTTTTGGGTCAAAATCAAAGTTTTTTCTATGTTGGAAAAAAATCGAACTTAGTTTTTCGAATAGTCAACCGACAACTAGTTGTCAGTTGACTATTCAGACTTAGTGTTTTTGGGTCAAAATCAAAGTTTTTTCTATGTTGGAAAAAAATCGAACTTAGTTTTTCGAAAAGTCAACCGACAACTAGTTGTCGGTTGACTATTCGGACTTAGTTTTTTTGGGTCAAAATCAAAGTTTTTTCTATGTTGGAAAAAAATCGAACTTAGTTTTTCGAATAGTCAACCGACAACTTGTTGTCGGTTGACTATTCGGACTTAGTTTTTTTGGGTCAAAATCAAAGTTTTTTCTATGTTGGAAAAAAATCGAACTTAGTTTTTCGAATAGTCAACCGACAACTAGTTGTCAGTTGACTATTCGGACTTAGTTTTTTTGTGTCAAAATCAAAGTTTTTTCTATGTTGGAAAAAAATCGAACTTAGTTTTTCGAATAGTCAACCGACAACTAGTTGTCAGTTGACTATTCGGACTTATTTTTTTTGTGTCAAAATCAAAGTTTTTTCTATGTTGGAAAAAAATCGAACTTAATTTTTCGAATAGTCAACCGACAACTAGTTGTCAGTTGACTATTCGGACTTAGTTTTTTTGGGTCAAAATCAAAGTTTTTTCTATGTTGGAAAAAAATCGAACTTAGTTTTTCGAATAGTCAACCGACAACTAGTTGTCAGTTGACTATTCGGACTTAGTTTTTTTGGGTCAAAATCAAAGTTTTTTCTATGTTGGAAAAAAATCGAACTTAGTTTTTCGAATAGTCAACCGACAACTAGTTGTCAGTTGACTATTCGGACTTAGTTTTTTTGGGTCAAAATCAAAGTTTTTTCTATGTTGGAAAAAATCGAACTTAGTTTTTCGAATAGTCAACCGACAACTAGTTGTCGGTTGACTATTCGGACTTAGTTTTTTTGGGTCAAAATCAAAGTTTTTTCTATGTTGGAAAAAAATCGAACTTAGTTTTTCGAATAGTCAACCGACAACTAGTCAGTTGACTATTCGGACTTAGTTTTTTTGGGTCAAAATCAAAGCTTTTTTCTATGTTGGAAAAAAATCGAACTTAGTTTTTCGAATAGTCAACCGACAACTAGTTGTCAGTTGACTATTCGGACTTAGTTTTTTTGGGTCAAAATCAAAGTTTTTTCTATGTTGGAAAAAAATCGAACTTAGTTTTTCGAATAGTCAACCGACAACTAGTTGTCAGTTGACTATTCGGACTTAGTTTTTTTGGGTTAAAATCAAAGTTTTTTCTATGTTGGAAAAAAATCGAACTTAGTTTTTCGAATAGTCAACCGACAACTAGTTGTCGGTTGACTATTCGGACTTAGTTTTTTTGGGTCAAAATCAAAGTTTTTTCTATGTTGGAAAAAATCGAACTTAGTTTTTCGAATAGTCAACCGACAACTAGTTGTCAGTTGACTATTCGGACTTAGTTTTTTTGGGTCAAAATCAAAGTTTTTTCTATGTTGGAAAAAAATCGAACTTAGTTTTTCGAATAGTCAACCGACAACTAGTTGTCAGTTGACTATTCGGACTTAGTTTTTTTGGGTCAAAATCAAAGTTTTTTTCTATGTTGGAAAAAAATCGAACTTAGTTTTTCGAATAGTCAACCGACAACTAGTTGTCAGTTGACTATTCGGACTTAGTTTTTTGGGGTTAAAATCAAAGTTTTTTCTATGTTGGAAAAAAATCGAACTTAGTTTTTCGAATAGTCAACCGACAACTAGTTGTCGGTTGACTATTCGGACTTAGTTTTTTTTGGTCAAAATCAAAGTTTTTTCTGTGTTGGAAAAAAATCGAACTTAGTTTTTCGAATAGTCAACCGACAACTAGTTGTCAGTTGACTATTCGGACTTAGTTTTTTGGGGTCAAAATCAAAGTTTTTTCTATGTTGGAAAAAAATCGAACTTAGTTTTTCGAATAGTCAACCGACAACTAGTTGTCAGTTGACTATTCGGACTTAGTTTTTTTGGGTCAAAATCAAAGTTTTTTCTATGTTGGAAAAAAATCGAACTTAGTTTTTCGAATAGTCAACCGACAACTAGTTGTCAGTTGACTATTCGGACTTAGTTTTTTTGGGTCAAAATCAAAGTTTTTTCTATGTTGGAAAAAAATCGAACTTAGTTTTTCGAATAGTCAACCGACAACTAGTTGTCAGTTGACTATTCGGACTTATTTTTTTTGTGTCAAAATCAAAGTTTTTTCTATGTTGGAAAAAAATCGAACTTAATTTTTCGAATAGTCAACCGACAACTAGTTGTCAGTTGACTATTCGGACTTAGTTTTTTTGGGTCAAAATCAAAGTTTTTTCTATGTTGGAAAAAAATCGAACTTAGTTTTTCGAATAGTCAACCGACAACTAGTTGTCAGTTGACTATTCGGACTTAGTTTTTTTGGGTCAAAATCAAAGTTTTTTCTATGTTGGAAAAAAATCGAACTTAGTTTTTCGAATAGTCAACCGACAACTAGTTGTCAGTTGACTATTCGGACTTAGTTTTTTTGGGTCAAAATCAAAGTTTTTTCTATGTTGGAAAAAATCGAACTTAGTTTTTCGAATAGTCAACCGACAACTAGTTGTCGGTTGACTATTCGGACTTAGTTTTTTTGGGTCAAAATCAAAGTTTTTTCTATGTTGGAAAAAAATCGAACTTAGTTTTTCGAATAGTCAACCGACAACTAGTCAGTTGACTATTCGGACTTAGTTTTTTTGGGTCAAAATCAAAGCTTTTTTCTATGTTGGAAAAAAATCGAACTTAGTTTTTCGAATAGTCAACCGACAACTAGTTGTCAGTTGACTATTCGGACTTAGTTTTTTTGGGTCAAAATCAAAGTTTTTTCTATGTTGGAAAAAAATCGAACTTAGTTTTTCGAATAGTCAACCGACAACTAGTTGTCAGTTGACTATTCGGACTTAGTTTTTTTGGGTTAAAATCAAAGTTTTTTCTATGTTGGAAAAAAATCGAACTTAGTTTTTCGAATAGTCAACCGACAACTAGTTGTCGGTTGACTATTCGGACTTAGTTTTTTTGGGTCAAAATCAAAGTTTTTTCTATGTTGGAAAAAATCGAACTTAGTTTTTCGAATAGTCAACCGACAACTAGTTGTCAGTTGACTATTCGGACTTAGTTTTTTTGGGTCAAAATCAAAGTTTTTTCTATGTTGGAAAAAAATCGAACTTAGTTTTTCGAATAGTCAACCGACAACTAGTTGTCAGTTGACTATTCGGACTTAGTTTTTTTGGGTCAAAATCAAAGTTTTTTTCTATGTTGGAAAAAAATCGAACTTAGTTTTTCGAATAGTCAACCGACAACTAGTTGTCAGTTGACTATTCGGACTTAGTTTTTTGGGGTTAAAATCAAAGTTTTTTCTATGTTGGAAAAAAATCGAACTTAGTTTTTCGAATAGTCAACCGACAACTAGTTGTCGGTTGACTATTCGGACTTAGTTTTTTTTGGTCAAAATCAAAGTTTTTTCTGTGTTGGAAAAAAATCGAACTTAGTTTTTCGAATAGTCAACCGACAACTAGTTGTCAGTTGACTATTCGGACTTAGTTTTTTGGGGTCAAAATCAAAGTTTTTTCTATGTTGGAAAGAAATCGAACTTAGTTTTTCGAATAGTCAACCGACAACTAGTTGTCAGTTGACTATTCGGACTTAGTTTTTTTGGGTCAAAATCAAAGTTTTTTCTATGTTGGAAAAAAATCGAACTTAGTTTTTCGAATAGTCAACCGACAACTAGTTGTCAGTTGACTATTCGGACTTAGTTTTTTTGGGTCAAAATCAAAGTTTTTTCTATGTTGGAAAAAAATCGAACTTAGTTTTTCGAATAGTCAACCGACAACTAGTTGTCAGTTGACTATTCGGACTTAGTTTTTTTGGGTCAAAATCAAAGTTTTTTCTATGTTGGAAAAAAATCGAACTTAGTTTTTCGAATAGTCAACCGACAACTAGTTGTCAGTTGACTATTCGGACTTAGTTTTTTGGGGTCAAAATCAAAGTTTTTTCTATGTTGGAAAAAATCGAACTTAGTTTTTCGAATAGTCAACCGACAACTAGTTGTCGGTTGACTATTCGGACTTAGTTTTTTTGGGTCAAAATCAAAGTTTTTTCTATGTTGGAAAAAAATCGAACTTAGTTTTTCGAATAGTCAACCGACAACTAGTTGTCGGTTGACTATTCGGACTTAGTTTTTTTGGGTCAAAATCAAAGTTTTTTCTATGTTGGAAAAAATCGAACTTAGTTTTTCGAATAGTCAACCGACAACTAGTTGTCGGTTGACTATTCGGACTTAGTTTTTTTGGGTCAAAATCAAAGTTTTTTCTATGTTGGAAAAAAATCGAACTTAGTTTTTCGAATAGTCAACCGACAACTAGTTGTCGGTTGACTATTCGGACTTAGTTTTTTTGGGTCAAAATCAAAGTTTTTTCTATGTTGGAAAAAAATCGAACTTAGTTTTTCGAATAGTCAACCGACAACTAGTTGTCAGTTGACTATTCGGACTTAGTTTTTTTGGGTCAAAATCAAAGTTTTTTCTATGTTGGAAAAAAATCGAACTTAGTTTTTCGAATAGTCAACCGACAACTAGTTGTCAGTTGACTATTCGGACTTAGTTTTTTGGGGTCAAAATCAAAGTTTTTTCTATGTTGGAAAAAATCGAACTTAGTTTTTCGAATAGTCAACCGACAACTAGTTGTCGGTTGACTATTCGGACTTAGTTTTTTTGGGTCAAAATCAAAGTTTTTTCTATGTTGGAAAAAAATCGAACTTAGTTTTTCGAATAGTCAACCGACAACTAGTTGTCGGTTGACTATTCGGACTTAGTTTTTTTGGGTCAAAATCAAAGTTTTTTCTATGTTGGAAAAAAATCGAACTTAGTTTTTCGAATAGTCAACCGACAACTAGTCAGTTGACTATTCGGACTTAGTTTTTTTGGGTCAAAATCAAAGCTTTTTTCTATGTTGGAAAAAAATCGAACTTAGTTTTTCGAATAGTCAACCGACAACTAGTTGTCAGTTGACTATTCGGACTTAGTTTTTTTGGGTCAAAATCAAAGTTTTTTCTATGTTGGAAAAAAATCGAACTTAGTTTTTCGAATAGTCAACCGACAACTAGTTGTCAGTTGACTATTCGGACTTAGTTTTTTTGGGTTAAAATCAAAGTTTTTTCTATGTTGGAAAAAAATCGAACTTAGTTTTTCGAATAGTCAACCGACAACTAGTTGTCGGTTGACTATTCGGACTTAGTTTTTTTGGGTCAAAATCAAAGTTTTTTCTATGTTGGAAAAAATCGAACTTAGTTTTTCGAATAGTCAACCGACAACTAGTTGTCAGTTGACTATTCGGACTTAGTTTTTTTGGGTCAAAATCAAAGTTTTTTCTATGTTGGAAAAAAATCGAACTTAGTTTTTCGAATAGTCAACCGACAACTAGTTGTCGGTTGACTATTCGGACTTAGTTTTTTTGGGTCAAAATCAAAGTTTTTTCTATGTTGGAAAAAAATCAGCAGAGTGAAGTTAGTTTGTTTTTTCGTTTTTCGTTATTCGACATTCAAGATCAGGTGAAGTTAGTTTGTTTTTCGTTTTTCGTTATTCTTTTTTCGTTATTCGTTTTTCGTTTTTCGACATTCGAACTGGGACCGAATTTCGTATTTTGACATTCTAAATCCCATTTCGACATTCGAACTGGGATGGAATTTCGTATTTTGACATTCAAAATCCTATTTTGACATTCGAACTGGGACCGAATTTCTTATTTTGACATTCAAAATCCCATTTTGACATTCGAACTGGGACCGAATTTCGTATTTTGACATTCAAAATCCTATTTTGACATTCGAACTGGGACCGAATTTCGTATTTTGACATTCAAAATCCTATTTTGACATTCGAACTGGGACCGAATTTCGTATTTTGACATTCAAAATCCTATTTTGACATTCGAGCTGGGACCGAATTTCGTATTTTGACATTCAAAATCCTATTTTGACATTCGAGCTGGGACCGAATTTCTTATTTTGACATTCAAAATCCTATTTTGACATTCGAACTGGGACCGAATTTCTTATTTTGACATTCAAAATCCTATTTTGACATTCGAACTGGGATCGAATTTCTTATTTTGACATTCAAAATCCTATTTTGACATTCGAACTGGGACGGAATTTCATATTTTGACATTCAAAATCCTATTTTGACATTCGAAATGGGACCGAATTTCTTATTTTGACATTCAAAATCCCATTTTGACATTCGAACTCGGACCGAATTTCGTATTTTGACATTCAAAATCCCATTTTGACATTCGAACTGGGACCGAATTTCGTATTTTGACATTCAAAATCCTATTTTGACATTCGAACTGGGACCGAATTTCGTATTTTGACATTCAAAAACCTATTTTGACATTCGAACTTGGACCGAATTTCGTATTTTGACATTCAAAATCCTATTTTGACTTTCGAACTGGGACCGAATTTCGTATTTTGACATTCAAAATCCTATTTTGACATTCGAACTGGGACCGAATTTCGTATTTTGACATTCAAAATCCTATTTTGACATTAGAACTGGGACCGAATTTCGTATTTTGACATTCAAAATCCTATTTTGACATTCGAGCTGGGACCGAATTTCGTATTTTGACATTCAAATTCCTATTTTGACATTCGAACTGGGACCGAATTTCTTATTTTGACATTCAAAATCCTATTTTGACATTCGAACTGGGACCGAATTTCGTATTTTGACATTCAAAATCCTATTTTGACATTCGAACTGGGACCGAATTTCGTATTTTGACATTCAAAATCCTATTTTGACATTCGAACTGGGACCGAATTTCGTATTTTGACATTCAAAATCCTATTTTGACATTCGAACTGGGACCGAATTTCGTATTTTGACATTCAAAATCCTATTTTGACATTCGAACTGAGACCGAATTTAGTATTTTGACATTCGAAATCCTATTTTGACATTCGAACTTGGACCGAATTTCTTATATTGACATTCAAAATCCTATTTTGACATTCGAACTTGGACCGAATTTCGTATTTTGACATTCAAAATCCTATTTTGACATTCGAACTTGGACCGAATTTCGTATTTTGACATTCAAAATCCTATTTTGACATTCGAACTGGGACCGAATTTCTTATTTTGACATTCGAAATCCTATTTTGACATTCGAACTGGGACCGAATTTCTTATTTTGACATTCAAAATCCTATTTTGACATTCGAACTGGGTCCGAATTTCTTATTTTGACATTCAAAATCCTATTTTGACATTCGAACTGGGACCGAATTTCTTATTTTGACATTCAAAATCCTATTTTGACATTCGAACTGGGATCGAATTTCTTATTTTGACTTTCAAAATCCTATTTTGACATTCGAACTGGGACGGAATTTCGTATTTTGACATTCAAAATCCTATTTTGACATTCGAAATGGGACGGAATTTCTTATTTTGACATTCAAAATCCCATTTTGACATTCGAACTCGGACCGAATTTCTTATTTTGACATTCAAAATCCCATTTTGACATTCGAACTGGGACGGAATTTCGTATTTTGACATTCAAAATCCTATTTTGACATTCGAACTGGGACCGAATTTCGTATTTTGACATTCAAAAACCTATTTTGACATTCGAACTTGTACCGAATTTCGTATTTTGACATTCAAAATCCTATTTTGACTTTTGAACTGGGACCGAATTTTGTATTTTGACATTCAAAATCCTATTTTGACATTCGAACTGGGACCGAATTTCGTATTTTGACATTCGAAATCCTATTTTGACATTCGAACTGGGACCGAATTTCGTATTTTGACATTCAAAATCCTATTTTGACATTCGAGCTGGGACCGAATTTCGTATTTTGACATTCAAATTCCTATTTTGACATTCGAGCTGGGACCGAATTTCTTATTTTGACACTCAAATTCCTATTTTGACATTCGAACTGGGACCGAATTTCGTATTTTGACATTCAAAATCCTATTTTGACATTCGAACTGGGACCGAATTTCGTATTTTGACATTCAAAATCCTATTTTGACATTCGAACTGGGACCGAATTTCGTATTTTGACATTCAAAATCCTATTTTGACATTCGAACTGGGACCGAATTTCGTATTTTGACATTCAAAATCCTATTTTGACATTCGAACTGAGACCGAATTTCGTATATTGACATTCAAAATCCTATTTTGACATTCGAACTTGGACCGAATTTCGTATTTTGACATTCAAAATCCTATTTTGACATTCGAACTTGGACCGAATTTCGTATTTTGACATTCAAAATCCTATTTTGACATTCGAACTGGGACCGAATTTCTTATTTTGACATTCGAAATCCTATTTTGACATTCGAACTGGGACCGAATTTCTTATTTTGACATTCAAAATCCTATTTTGACATTCGAACTGGGTCCGAATTTCTTATTTTGACATTCAAAATCCTATTTTGACATTCGAACTGGGACCGAATTTCGTATTTTGACATTCAAAATCCTATTTTGACATTCGAACTGGGACCGAATTTCGTATTTTGACTTTCAAAATCCTATTTTGACATTCGAACTTTTGACATTCAAAATCCTATTTTGACATTCGAACTGGGACCGAATTTCGTATTTTGACATTCAAAATCCTATTTTGACATTCGAACTGGGACCGAATTTCGTATTTTGAGATTCAAAATCCTATTATGACATTCGATCTGGGACCGAATTTCGTATTTTGACATTCAAACGTCGTACGACTGTTTCAAGACAGTCGCGCACGCGAAAGTCTTGCGAAACATTTTGGAAAAAAAAAAATTGCATTAAATTTTTAAACATGTTCAAAACCTTCGCGACCTGTTCGCGACACTTGAAAATTCTCACGACACTCGTGCGACACTCGCACGATTGTCGTGCGAAAGTCCGATTAAATTCGCAAAACAGTCGAGGGACATTCGCATGCCAGCAGAATACTAGATTAAATTCGCATGCCAGTGAGATACTAGCTTAACTAGTCGAGAACTGGTCGCGAAAGTTTTAAACATGTTAAAAAATATTATGCCAAAATATTTCGCAAGACTGTCGCGCGAGTGTCGCGAACCTGTCGCCGCAACATTTTGTCTCCAGTTCTCGCATTCCAGTGAGACAGGGGCGTATGTCACACTATTTCTTAAGAATAGTTTGGGTGAAATTCTGATATTTTTGTGGATATTTTTGTGGCATAGCTAAGATTTTGTGACGAATTTATGCAAGACAAGGGTACTTAAGGATATAATATGTTCATCCTTAAGTACCCTTATCTAACCCCAGTCAAATTATTTTAGCTTAGCTCAAAAAGGTTTAAAAATTTCATCCGAAACTATCCGTAAGTGCTAGTGTTACCAAAACATTAGTGGGAAAACTGTTAGAGATTTGTTTACAGTAATTGCTTGTAATTGATAAATGCTATGAGTAGAGACTAGGTTATATTTGGCCTACGATTAGCTTGCGATGATCGTGCGATGTCATTTTTTGCATTTTCGTGCGGTCTCCACAGGGTGACCCTACGATGTTCCTACGATTCTACGGCTTCCTACGGCTTTCTACGATCTCCGTAGCCTCCAGTACGATTTTGTAGTAGTCTGCAATTTTATAATTTTTTAAAAAATGTAAGACCGTAGCCCGTAGACACGTCGTAGGTAGTATCGTACGGGCGCCTTACGGAAACCATGCGGTGATCGAGCGGTCACCGCACGGTTTTTATGATAAGTTGGGGACTAAAATCGTAAGATAATTGTAGACCTTCAGGGTGATCGTGCGACATACGTACGGCTATATCGCAAGGTTATTACAATCGTACGGGTATCGTGCGGTCATCATATGGATAGATCACGAATATTTTGCGACAATGACAACCAGTCAAAATAAAACCGAATGGACAAGAATGAACCGAAACGATCAGTTTCATGACCTTACGTTTCGAACAAATTTCGACCAAAAATGACGTCGTTCACAGGGTCTTGCGTTCAGAAATATAAGTCGGCCCAGGGCGGTTTTTATCGATCATGTCCGATGGCCCGACGAGATTTGGCGAACATGATACCTTTCTTGGTGAAGCCAATGGGACCCGTCAGCTCAGTACGGTAGACTGCCTAACAACCAGCTACATGCCACATCCCATGAAAATGCGCATGATTCTAAAATCTGAACCAAACAGCCGCTGAACATAATTATTCGCCACAGGGAGGATATTTGTTTCTTGTAAACCGAAGTCGCTGTAGCTTTTTAGCTCACCTGAGCCGAAGGCTCACAGGGGAGCTTATAGTATACCCATGCTCCGGCGTCCGTCGTCGTCCGTCGTCGTCCGTCGTCCGTCGTCCGTCGTTCACAATTTCAAAGATCTTCTCCTCTGAAACCACTTGGCCAATCAAAGCCAAACTTCGTGTGGAGCATCCTTAGGAAGGGGGAACGAAAGTTTGTATAAATGGTCCAGGTCACATGACCAAGATGGCCGCCATGGCTATAAATAGCCAAAACCTTTAAAAATCTTCTTCTCCAGAACCAGAAGGCCTATGATTTTGAAACTTGGCATGAAGCATCAGGCAATGAAGCTCTATAAAGTTTGTATAAATCATGACCATGCAATGACCTTGACCTTTTTTACGGCAAGGTCAACGTAGGCCGCCCATGCATTTGAATGGGAAAAAATTGGAAAATGTCATTTAATGGCAAAAACTTGCTAGGAATAAGCAAATGGACAGAATATTCATGTTTATGAAAATATTTTGGGCCTAGAGGGTTGTCTGCCCTTGTTCCGGGGCTATATACATGTGTATGACCATAATATTCAAACATCTTCTTTTCTGAAATCGCTTGGCCAATCAAAGCCAAACTTTATGTGGAGCATTCTGAGGAAGAGTGAATGAAAGTTTTTATAAATGGTCAAGGTCATTTGACCAAGATGGCCGCCATGGCTATAAATAGCAAAAACCTTTAAAAATCTTCTTCTCCAAAACCAGAAGGCCTATGATTTTGATACTTGGCATGAAGCATCAGGCAATGAAGCTTTACAAAGTTTGTATAAATCATGACCTTGGGATGACCTTGACCTTTTTTACAGCAAGGTCAACTTAGGCCGCCCATGCATTTGAATGGAAAAAACAGGAAAATGTCATTTAATGGCAAAAAACTTGCTAGGAATGAGCCAATGGACAAAATATTCATGTTTATGAAAATATTTTGGGCCCAGAGGGTTGTCTGCCCCTGTCCCGGGGCTATATACTTGTGTATTACCATGATATTCAAACATCTTCTTCTCTTGAAACCTCTTGGCCAATCAAAGCCAAACTTTATGTGGAGCATTCTGAGGAAGAGTGAATGAAAGTTTGTATATATGGTCAAGGTCACATGACTAAGATGGCCGCCATGGCTATAAATAGCAAAAATCTTTAAAAATCTTCTTCTCCAGAACCAGAAGGCCTATGATTTTGAAACTTGGCATGAAGCATCAGGCAATGAAGCTCTACAAAGTTTGTATAAATCATGACCTTGGGATGACCTTGATCTTTTTACGGCATGGTCAACTAAGGTTGTTCACGCATTTGAATGGGGAAAATTGTTACAATGTCATTTGAAGGGCAAAACTTGCAGTATATTGGCAAATGGACTAAATCTTTATGATTTAAAAAAGAAATTGACTCCAGAGGCTGCTCTGACTCTGCCCTGGGGATATATACATAATACCATTCTAGTCAAACAAGTTTATTGGTATATATCTCAGGTCTCAGGTGAGCGTTTACAGGACCACTGGTCCTCTGGTTTCCGAAAGTTGTGAATACTCATGCCCAGTGAGAGTACTCGTGCATGCAGCTATTTTCAATAGCTTATAAGCGAACCTACAACAGAATACGATAATAATTAAGTTTTTCTTTCGATGTTTAAAGAGAACACTTTCCCTATACTTAAACCGCTGTCACACTATCGCGTATCGACTCACGTATCTACGGCTTATCGAGATACGAAAGGTATGTCACGCGTACGTACATACGTGAGAATACGTAGCTCAAACTCCTCATACGCCGAGGTGCTACGTTTTCTTGTGTGCACTTAAAAATTCGTGGCACGTACGTGGCAGGTCGGATACGCCGTACATACGTCACACATACGTGGTACATAGAAAGCAACATGGCAGGTACGCCGTAGATACGTAGCTCATACTCCTCATACGCCACACGTACGTCGCGGTTAAGATGTCACGTAACCGTGACGTATGTACAGCGTACCTTTCGTATCTGCAACGTATGTGTGACGTATGTGTGGCGTATCATCGACTCTCTTTTTGTTTCTATCAGCGACGTACGTGTGGCGTATCTCGCGTATCAATGGCGTATGTGCTACGTATGTGCTACGCACGTTTCGCTGCTGTGGAGTATGTGTGACGTATTGGGAACATTTTGTGGCTTTTTAAGAGAATCTTAATGCTTCTATATGCATGTTTTCGTTTTTCCGAAGCCATGGATCAGTTGTTTCTCACGGTTCTGAGTGCCATGCAGGGTTCTTTCAGGGCTATGCTTGGTGTAGCCTCTATCTTTGTTAATGTCCTCTTACGACCAGGATGGGGAACTAGGAGATGCCCCCCTCCCCCACCACCACCACATTTGTTTTTTTTTTCCTTCGGTGTTGCTCTAGATTTCTCCGGTGGCATCTTCGACCCCTGATAATTGATAGCTATAATATGCGAACTGCATGAACAAAGTGAACACAATCGTTTGTTCTCATAGGTATTAAAAAGCAATTGGTGCAAAGCAGATACGCCGCAGATAAGAATGGAACGTAGTACATACGTCGTATATTCGTCACGCGTACACTTCATAAGCCATACATACGTCACACATACGTAGCACATACGCCTTGATACGCCGTACATACGAAAGTGAAATTCCATACGAGTTCAGATACGTCACGTATACGCCACGGGAACGTAGCAGGAACGTCACACATACGTGGTACATACGTCGCACGAGCAAAATACGGCTCAGACCTCGGCGTATTGACATTTTCATAGATACGCGAGCGATACGCCGCTGATACGTGAATGTGTGACAGAGCTATTACGTATCCTTCCGATAGTGTCGGCAAACTGCTGCAGTTCTGAGTCTTTCAATTCTTTGTTGTTCTATTGTTCGTTTGAAATATCATAGAAGTACGGCCTGTCTTCGAAGAACTGCACAATCCTGTTGCTTAGTGCGGTTTGCTTCCCCGTCATCTGTATAATTCTGTGATGTTTCTTGTGTGAACCGCTTGCCCTAGCCATGATGCACTGTGAGGTTGTACACGTTTGGTAGTACACGAAAGACGGACGGACACCTAACATCGTACGACTATCGTAGGGAGATCGCAAGGGCTGAGTCAGAAATCGTAAGGACTCCTCACGGACATCGCACCGGCTTCGTACGATTTCCACTTTAAGTGTGTTGAGACCCTACCATTTCCCTAAGATCTCCAAGAGGTTCTGACTCAAAACATCGAAGAAAGCCAGAACAAGAAATCGTACGGTGCCCATATGAATTGTAAACACCTACGTCGTAGCCCATGATCACCTTCGATGTTGAAAAAAAAAACGTAGGGAAAATCGCAGACCGAAAAATCGTATAACGATCTGGGCAAATGTAACATACTATGGAACCCGTTGCGGCCTCCCTACGATAACTGTACGATTTTTGTCCACAAATTATCGTGCAAAAATCGTGCGGTAACCGCTCGACATGTGAAACTTACCTGCATTTTTACCGGAAAACACCGATGAATTATTGGATTTCCGTAGGCAATAACAGGTAGACCTTACCTGTCCAGTTTGGTTACCAATTAACATTAGATTGCTATGGAAAGCAGTTTTTATACAATTATATTATTTTTATTCTAAAAGTTAGAAACAGGATGCTGTTATATCCATATTCTACAATTTATCAGCTTTCCGATGGTATAAATTTTATTTGATTTGAGTTTGATCTTTTTGCTTCCCGGGTCGTCGGAAGGTGGCATATTGTTACCCTATACCAAACTATTGAGAAAGGGTAAAAACGCGTGTTTCACCATTTTTACGTCTAATTAAACAAAACAATATTTAATGGAAATTTAGGATGCTGTTATATTTGTAATCTGCACATTCCATACTTTACATACGTATAAGTTTAATGACTTTAGCAATAGTCCTTTTTGCTTCCCTGGTACAGGATAATACCAGTTTCAACTCTTTCTGGAAATTATTTTTTGTTCGGAATTTGACTAAGTCCGCACCATGAATATTACAGGTAACTGTCTTATGGTTGCCACAGGTAATGGAAATATGTGAGAGATTCAAGAAAATACTTTAGTTTAATACCCGAAGGGGCCAAAATACTTTACTATAAAAATGCTCAAAATTTTATCTTTGAGATTAAATATTGTATGTCTGCATTTTTAAAAGCTGACATTATGTCCTATACACTTACATTACAAAAACTAAATATTTCAAGAATTCATGTGCGGTCAATAACGGAGTACAGAATTACATGTATAAACGATATAATTTATCATTATCATTTTAACTATTATGGTTATGTTTGTTATTATTGATATTATTAATATTTGATCAGGCATTTGAAGTTTATAATTGTTTTATTTTGATGCCGTAATATCGAAGCGTCATTGGCTGCCTCAGGATAATGAAAGACGCGAGAAGTTCAAGAAATGCTTTAGTTTAGCTGATGTTTCAAAAAATACTTTTTCTGTAACAAAATGGTCAAAGCTTTATCTCTGAAATGAAATATTGCTGGTCCGGACATTATGTCCGAAACACATACGTGTACTTCTTGGTCAAAAATGGATAATTAAAAAAATCATGTGCATTCATGTTATACGAGTATTTATCATTTTACTATTATGAAAATAACTTTTATCACGTATTTTATCGAGATGCCGTAATCCCCAACTAGAAAAGTACACGATCAAACACAAAATTTAAATGCCGCAACCAATTTAAAAAAAAAAAAACAACAAATTATCCATTTAATGTTTTTCAAGTATTTCACATATATTCAAGTCATCATTGGATGACACTGTGCCTTATCTGAGAAAAATCAAAGGCAATGGTTCTTCTTCATTTAGTTTCTAAGCATTTCGCCACGAGACAAAAATTAAATTATAATTATATACTGCGTGAAGACTTCTGCATTTATCAATTCTAATTATGAGTAGACCCGAGTCGCATGTACTTTCTTTCTTTCTTTCTTTCTTTCTTTCTTTCTTTCTTTCTTTCTTTCTTTCTTTTTTTTTATCTTTCATTCATTCATTCATTCTTTCTTTCCATTCTTTCTTTCTTTTTCTTTCTTTCTTTCTTTCTTTCTTTCTTTGTTCTATATGCGGTATATGAAGTCCTTGATAAAGCACAAATCATTTGAGATATTCTAATAGAAAAAGGTCATAATTTAAAAAAAATAATCATCTGGGGAATTATACCTATTCTAAAATTTAAAAAAAGGAAAACAAGACCATGCATCTGCACAAACTGATCATCGATCACCCTTAAAAAATCTCGAAGTAGCTTACTGTTTTAAACAAGTTATAACATCTGGTTGCGTGGAGTATAATCAGTTTGCAGTAGGCAAGTTTGCAACATCCTGACAAAATCTAGTTTTACCAAATGTGTACAACAAACGCATAACTGTGTAGCTTTCGCGCATTCTGATAAATATCATATATTCGGTGTTGTCTCTCTGAGCAGTATTGAGGAATCCTGTTTCTTGCATATGTCCAACCGCCGACCAGCATTAACTACGTATCTCTTCATCGTTATGTTTGTCGTTTGAAACAAAATGAAAACTCTCTACTCTGGTTGTACATGTTTACTCATATCAGGTTCCCAGGCCCGAAAACAGGCTTTCTTGCGCTGAGCCGAATATATACAGATGTCAAGTTTATAACACATTGTTTTTATAGTAGACAAACTTCGCACCCCAAGGCAAAGTGAGAAGAGGGGACTGCGGCCAGGTGGCACGCGTGACCTAAAAGGGAAAATTGAAGTACGGACATATTCGACAAAAAATTAAATGCCGGGCCAAAAGTGTTAATAATATCAATGTCTCTCTATAGAGAAACTTTGATAATATTTTCAGCAAAAGAGAGTAAAAATCAAATACATGGTCGGATTTATCAAATGATTAAAACGATGAAGACTGCACCTTGAGAAATTCACCAGTTTTAATTATCAGGAAAACATGTCCATGAAAAGTATATCCACTTGAACCCCACTTTTATACAGAAAAACTGGGGTTTGTAGGGGTATACCTATTTGTGTAATTTTTTGTTCCAAAACATAGATTGTGGGTACTCGTTAGAACTGCCTTGCCGAGGCGGCTATAACGTGTACCAACAATCAATGTTAGGAGCTAAATGATTAAAAATGTCATTCTTTTTCTTATGAAATTTTCATTTTTACAGCTGAAAAAATCATGTATTGCAAGAGCAAGTTTTTGTAATGAGGACTTTAAATGTTCATTTTCACAAACTGACGTGAAGATATGAGTCATTACACAGCATATACGAAACATCAGAGGATGTCCGCGTTAGCAGCTCAAATACATTTTCTATGATGCCTTATTTCTAGATGTACATGTACTCTGAGACAATTACCTCTACTAATCCTTTTCGGTATCATACCGATTCAGTCAAATGATCGGGAAGTGTGTTCTTGTACTTTTAGATTAACAAGTAAAAATTGTCTTATATTTCATCTTTTTTTTCTTGTGCCATGCAGGCATAATTTTCACCATGATTGTATATCGTCTCTGTATCATGCCACGCAAATGCTGTGACAATGACAGAGACAAAGATTATCAACCACAAGCGCATCCAAAGCCGATTTACTAGATGAGATGCTACATGTACTTAAAACAAAATTACAATTTTTGAATATATGAAGAAACGAAATCCAGATTGAGCCGTTGAGTCCTGTCAGCATGGAAACGGGCTTACTAAATCTCACCCATTAAGCGAGATTCTCGCTCTGTGCGAGATTCTCGTCCTCTTGGCGCAGGTAAGGAAAATACAGGTAAATTAATTATCAGACAAAACTCTCACACTAGCTACAGGTAACACATTATCGGTGAAACTCAGGTATATCGTTTCGACGGTCTACAGGGACATAACTTCTTTAATCGGATTAAGCTTATTTGACGGAAATTATGTGTTATTTCCCATGGCAGTTAGGTGCACAGAAGTTCAGTATGATCATCGCAGGGTCTCCGTATGGCGCCTGTATTATGCCCTACGACGTATCTACGGGCTACGGTCTTACGATTTTAAAAATCTGTAATAGTGCAGACTATTACAAAATCGTAGAGGCTACGGAGTTCGTAGGAAGTCGTATAATCGTGGTGACAACGTAAGGTCACCCTACGGAGACTGCACGAAAATGCAAAAATTGGCATCGTACGATCATGGCAAGCTATACGATTTCCACTTAAGGTCTGCGGAGACCCTACGACTACCGTACGGCCTCCTTGCGTTTGTATCAGAACGTATAGGGACTCCGTACGGACATCGCACGAGATCCGTACGATATCCACTTAAAATCTGCGGAGACCTACGGCAACCGTACGATGCGGCCTTGCGTTTTTGTATCAGAACGTCGACAAAAGGAAGATAAAGAAATCGTACGATGCCCGTATGAATTTTAAACACATACGTCGTAGCCCACGATCATCTACGATGTCTAAAAATCGTAGGGAAAATCGCAGACCGAAACATCGTACGATGATCGGGGCAAATGTAACCTAGGCTTAAAACATGATTCTTACGTTTGTTGTTGTTTGAGTTCTGGGTTTGTTTAAAGTTAAAAGTAAGCAATCAACAGGGACTGGTGCAACCAGTAGCAAAACACAACCATGAATACGTTGTGAGAAAGCAATAAGTATGCATTACGAAACCTCGACCATGCAATATTCAGCAATTTGAACTGCCGCGACAAATTGAAAATTTTCAGAGGAAAAAGTTTGATATTTTCCATATTTTTGCTCGAAACATGGATTTTGTGTTCACGTTACAACCATCTCGGCGAGGCATTGCTAACGAGTACCCACAAAATCTATGTTTTGGATCAAAAACAATTGTATACCCCTTCAAACCCTAGCTTTGCTACAAACGTTTGGTTCAAGGGGGTATACATGTCACGGACATGCTATTCTGATGAAGCGATACGCCGGATAAGCATCTATTCCCTTAATGATGGTCACTGAGCTACTTTAACTTAAAGGCCCGTTCAGACCACTTTGACGTATTAGCCAACGTATGAGCAGCGTATGAAAAAATATCCAGTACGCTGTTGTTCGTTGTTATACGCTGTTCATTGTATGTTAAAAATCCGGAATAGGCTCTCTCTGAACTTATGCAAAGCGTATGCTTAGCGCAAACGTATGTCTAACGTATGAGTAGCTTATTCATAACGTATCCCTGGCGTACCATGACTTATAACAGCGTACGCCCAGCGTTAGCATAACGTTCGTGACTTATAAGGAGCGTATGTACAACGCACGTCTGACGTTTTCCAAACGTACGCACAGCGTGCTTCTGACGAACTCAATGTTCGTCAAAAAGGTGAGTCTAAAGTGCCAGTCCCACTGAATCGTAAGCAATCGTACGATTGCGCAATCATTAGTTTTGCGATAAGACTGCGCAGACAAACTATGTAAAATGTTTTCCAGCGTGTTTATGCTTACTTAATTTGCATATTGGGGTCAAAGAAACGATCCCCAAATTATTATTTAGAGAATCGTATTGCGATCTTAAGCGATCGTAAGCGCAGTGGGACCGGCACTTTAGACATATCCAGTAAAAAGTGAAAAATAAATAAATAAATAAATAAATAAATAAATAAATAAATAAATAAATAAATAAAAGAAAAAGAAAAATGATTAAGGAAATCTACATACCTGATTCTTCAGGTGCATTTTGTGGAGTTCTTATATCGTTTCTCAGAAGGATCATTTCCTATAATTAGGTTGAAATTAGTTTATGGGTCAGTTTTGCCCCACCTCTCGATTGATCCGTCTTATAATATGAGTTGAAATAATCTTGAAAGGGACGTTAAACTGAATTGAAAAAAAAAATACAAAAAAAAAAAAAAAAAAAAAATAAATAAATAAAAATAAAAGCGCTGCAGGCATGCATGATACCCGCCACGCAAATTTAATTTAGTACAAATACACAGAATATCTTGATGACATTAATCTACAATACCAAACCATACCTTCCAGATATGAATTCATATACAAAGGATGAAGCAAACTGGTCTAAAGATGCTCAAGATAGAGCATGGAAAAGAAATTGCTACATAAATCAAGGGCATTTACTCTGTATTTATTTGAAAACAATTACCCATCTTCAATCCCAAACCACTCCTTCCTGATATGAACTCCTATACAAAATTTGATAAGAAAAATTGTCAATAAAAATCAAGATAAATAATCAAAATGACATTTTAACGTAAATCAAGGGCCATAACTCTGTAGTTATTTTGACGAAATTTATCTAGCTTCAATCCCCAACCACTTTTTCCTGATGTGAACTCCTACACAAACTTTGAAGAAAACTGGTCAATAAATGCTCAAAGAGCCTAGAAATGAAATTTTAACGTAAAACAAGGGCTATAACTCTGTACTTATTTGACGAAATTTACCCATATTCAATCCCAAACCACTCCTTCCTAATATGAATTCCTATACTATGTCTGAAGAAAATTGATCAATAATTGCTCATCTTCAATCCCAAACCACTCCTTCCTAATATTGACTCCTATACAAAGTTTGAATAAAATTGGTCAATAAATGCTCAAGATAGAGCCCGGAAACGCAATTTTAACGTAAATCAAGGGCCATAACTCTGCACATATTTGACGAAATTTACTCATCTTCAATCACAAACCACTCCTTCTTAATATGAACTCCTATACAAAGTTTGAAGAAAATTGGTCAATAAATGCTCAAGATAGAGCCCGGAAACGAAGCGCTGACGGACGGAGACAGACGGACGGACGGACGGACACTCGAGCGCAATTTTTTGCGGAGGGTATAACATAATACACGGCACTTTTTCAAGTGGCGGGGTATAAAAACCTTTGGAACTTTATATGTCGACAATTTTATAAAGGGCCATTCAATATGAGCTTTGAAGGCATCCCGTCCTTACAAAAATATTATCTTGACAAGCGATAATATAACAGTGGATAAAATTTTAGCCATACACACAATTGTGCAGATTGTTTTTGGTCGAGTATACCATTTTGATGCTTCCGTGTGACTATTTAATCATGAACACAGTACCTATTCCTTCCATTTTTATATATAAAATCCCGACCAATGCGCTACGCGTAAGTTGTGCATACGCTGAGAACGTTCTTCACACGTTTCACATACGCTGCATACGTTCCGAGTGCGCCAGGCAAACGCTGCTCGTACGTTGGTAATACGCTTCTCATACGCTAAAAATACAGGAGAGCTTTGGCGTATGACAACGTATGCGAGCGTATGAGTTACTTACAGGTAACGTTCGTGAACTTATGCATAGCGTATTCGTTGCGTACGCCTAACTTATTAGTAACGTATTATCAGTACGTCGCCATACGTTGGAAATTTTGTGCATGTACACGGCGCACGACAACGTATGACAGCGTATTGTAGCGTATCCGTAACTTATAAATGCAAAATTTATGCCGAACATGTGCAACGTACACCAACGTATGGACAAAATGTCGCATACTTCGTCATACGCTGGCGCTATACGCTGTGGTGTGAGCACCCCTTAACAAACAATATGGGTATGCACATTATAACATACAAAAAAAAAAAAAAAAAAAAAAAAAAAAAAAAAAAAAAAAAAGCCTGTCAAATAGGATTTTGAATATCAAACTAGCATATTCTTGACAAAATCGAATGTCAAAATAGGATTTTGAATATCAAACTAAAAAGGTTTATTTTATTTCAATCACACAGAAAGCTCATTGAACTTATATACGCATTCTTGAAGGCGCGGATGTTGGCGTTATGTGGTCCAACGTAGTGGAGGAGCTCGGAGAACCAGGGGAAAACCAACGAATCTGAACGGGCGACCACTACCAAATATCAAAATAGCATATTCTTGACCAAATAGAATGTCAAAATAGGATTTTGAATATCAAAATAGCATATACTTGGCAAATTTGAATGTCAAAATAGGATTTTGAATATCAAAATAGCATATTCCTCACCAAATGGAATGTCAAAACAGGATATTGAATGTCAAAATAGCATATTTCTGACCAAATGGAATGTCAAAATAGGATTTTGAATATCAAAATAGCATATTCCTGACCAAATAGAATGTCAAAATAGTATTTTGAATATCAAAATAGCATATTCAAGGCCAAATCGAATGTCAAAATAGGATTTTGATTGTCAAAATAAGAAATTCGGTCCCAGTTCGAATGTCAAAATAGGATTTTGAATGTCAAAATACGAAATTCGGTCCCAGTTTGAATCTCAAAATAGGATTTTGAATGCCAAATACGAAATTCGGTCCAAGTTCGAATGTCAAAATAGGATTTTGAATATCAAAATAAGAAATTCGGTCCAAGTTCGAATGTCAAAATAGGATTTTGAATGTCAGAATACGAAATTCGGTCCCAGTTTGAATGTCAAAATAGGATTTTGAATGTCAAAATACGAAATTCGGTCCCAGTTCGAATGTCAAAATAGGACTTTGAATGTCAAAATACGAAATTCGGTCCCAGTTCGAATGTCAAAATAGGATTTTGAATGTCAAAATACGAAATTCGGTCCCATTTCGAATGTCAAAATAGGATTTTGAATGTCAAAATACGAAATTCGGTGCAAGTTCGAATGTCAAAATAGGATTTTGAATGTCAAAATACGAAATTCGGTCCAAGTTCGAATGTCAAAATAGGATTTTGAATGTCAAAATAAGAAATTCGGTCCAAGTTCGAATGTCAAAATAGGATTTTGAATGTCAAAATAAGAAATTCGGTCCTAGTTCGAATGTCAAAATAGGATTTTGAATGTCAAAATAAGAAATTCGGTCCCAGTTCGAATGTCAAAATAGGATTTTGAATGTCAAAATAAGAAATTCGGCCCTAGTTCGAATGTCAAAATAGGATTTTGAATGTCAAAATACGAAATTCGGTCCCAGTTCGAATGTCAAAATAGGATTTTGTATGTCAAAATACGAAATTCGGTCCCAGTTCGAATGTCAAAATAGGATTTTGAATGTCAAATTACGAAATTCGGTCCCAGTTCGAATGTCAAAATAGGATTTTGAATGTCAAAATACGAAATTCGGTCCAAGTTCGAATGTCAAAACAGGATGTTGAATGTCAAAATACGAAATTCGGTCCCAGTTCGAATGTCAAAATAGGATTTTGAATGTCAAAATACGAAATTCGGTCCCAGTTCGAATGTCAAAATAGGATTTTGAATGTCAAAATACGAAATTCGGTCCCAGTTCGAATGTCAAAATAGGATTTTGAATGTCAAAATACGAAATTCGGTCCCAGTTCGAATGTCAAAATAGGATTTTGAATGTCAAAATACGAAATTCGGTCCCAGTTCGAATGTCAAAATAGGATTTTGAATGTCAAAATACGAAATTCGGTCCCAGTTCGAATGTCAAAATAGGATTTTGAATGTCAAAATACGAAATTCGGTCCCAGTTCGAATGTCAAAATAGGATTTTGAATGTCAAAATACGAAATTCGGTCCCAGTTCGAATGTCAAAATAGGATTTTGAATGTCAAAATACGAAATTCGGTCCAAGTTCGAATGTCAAAATAGGATTTTGAATGTCAAAATAAGAAATTCGGTCCAAGTTCGAATGTCAAAATAGGATTTTGAATGTCAAAATAAGAAATTCGGTCCCAGTTCGAATGTCAAAATAGGATTTTGAATGTCAAAATACGAAATTCGGTCCAAGCTCGAATGTCAAAATAGGATTTTGAATGTCAAAATACGAAATTCGGTCCCAGTTCGAATGTCAAAATAGGATTTTGAATGTCAAAATACGAAATTCGGTCCCAGTTCGAATGTCAAAATAGGATTTTGAATGTCAAAATACGAAATTCGGTCCCAGTTCGAATGTCAAAATAGGATTTTGAATGTCAAAATACGAAATTCGGTCCCAGTTCGAATGTCAAAATAGGATTTTGAATGTCAAAATACGAAATTCGGTCCCAGTTCGAATGTCAAAATAGGATTATGAATGTCAAAATACGAAATTCGGTCCAAGCTCGAATGTCAAAATAGGATTTTGAATGTCAAAATACGAAATTCGGTCCCAGTTCGAATGTCAAAATAGGATTTTGAATGTCAAAATACGAAATTCGGTCCCAGTTCGAATGTCAAAATAGGATTTTGAATGTCAAAATACGAAATTCGGTCCCAGTTCGAATGTCAAAATAGGATTTTGAATGTCAAAATACGAAATTCGGTCCCAGTTCGAATGTCAAAATAGGATTTTGAATGTCAAAATACGAAATTCGGTCCCAGTTCGAATGTCAAAATAGGATTTTGAATGTCAAAATGCGAAATTCGGTCCAAGTTCGAATGTCAAAATAGGATTTTGAATGTCAAAATACGAAATTCGGTCCCAGTTCGAATGTCAAAATAGGATTTTGAATGTCAATATAAGAAATTCGGTCCAAGTTCGAATGTCAAAATAGGATTTTGAATGTCAAAATACGAAATTCGGTCTCATTTCGAATGTCAAAATAGGATTTTGAATGTCAAAATACGAAATTCGGTCCCAGTTCGAATGTCAAAATAGGATTTTGAATGTCAAAATACGAAATTCGGTCCCAGTTCGAATGTCAAAATAGGATTTTGAATGTCAGAATACGAAATTCGGTCCCAGTTCGAAAGTCAAAATAGGATTTTGAATGTCAAAATACGAAATTCGGTCCAAGTTCGAATGTCAAAATAGGTTTTTGAATGTCAAAATACGAAATTCGGTCCCAGTTCGAATGTCAAAATAGGATTTTGAATGTCAAAATACGAAATTCGGTCCCAGTTCGAATGTCAAAATGGGATTTTGAATGTCAAAATACGAAATTCGGTCCGAGTTCGAATGTCAAAATGGGATTTTGAATGTCAAAATAAGAAATTCAGTCCCATTTCGAATGTCAAAATAGGATTTTGAATGTCAAAATACGAAATTCCGTCCCAGTTCGAATGTCAAAATAGGATTTTGAATGTCAAAATACGAACTTCCGTCCCAGTTCGAATGTCAAAATAGGATTTTGAATGTCAAAATAAGAAATTCGATCCCAGTTCGAATGTCAAAATAGGATTTTGAATGTCAAAATAAGAAATTCGGTCCCAGTTCGAATGTCAAAATAGGGTTTTGAATGTCAAAATAAGAAATTCGGTCCCAGCTCGAATGTCAAAATAGGATTTTGAATGTCAAAATACGAAATTCGGTCCAAGTTCGAATGTCAAAATAGGTTTTTGAATGTCAAAATACGAAATTCGGTCCCAGTTCGAATGTCAAAATAGGATTTTGAATGTCAAAATACGAAATTCGGTCCCAGTTCGAATGTCAAAATGGGATTTTGAATGTCAAAATACGAAATTCGGTCCGAGTTCGAATGTCAAAATGGGATTTTGAATGTCAAAATAAGAAATTCGGTCCGATTTCGAATGTCAAAATAGGATTTTGAATGTCAAAATACGAAATTCCGTCCCAGTTCGAATGTCAAAATAGGATTTTGAATGTCAAAATACGAAATTCCGTTCCAGTTCGAATGTCAAAATAGGATTTTGAATGTCAAAATAAGAAATTCGATCCCAGTTCGAATGTCAAAATAGGATTTTGAATGTCAAAATAAGAAATTCGGTCCCAGTTCGAATGTCAAAATAGGATTTTGAATGTCAAAATAAGAAATTCGGTCCCAGCTCGAATGTCAAAATAGGATTTTGAATGTCAAAATACGAAATTCGGTCCCAGCTCGAATGTCAAAATAGGATTTTGAATGTCAAAATACGAAATTCGGTCCCAGTTCGAATGTCAAAATAGGATTTTGAATGTCAAAATACGAAATTCGGTCCCAGTTCGAATGTCAAAATAGGATTTTGAATGTCAAAATACGAAATTCTGTCCCAGTTCGAATGTCAAAATAGGATTTTGAATGTCAAAATAAGAAATTCGGTCCCAGTTCGAATGTAAAAATAGGATTTTGAATGTCAAAATACGAAATTCCATCCCAGTTCGAATGTCAAGATGGGATTTAGAAAGTCAAAATACGAAATTCGGTCCCAGTTCGAATGTCGAAAAACGAAAAACGAATAACGAAAAACGAATAACGAAAAACGAAAAACAAACTAACTTCACCTGATCTTGAATGTCGAATAACGAAAAACGAAAAACAAACTAACTTCACTCTGCTGATTTTTTTTCCAACATAGAAAAAACTTTGATTTTGACCCAAAAAAACTAAGTCCGAATAGTCAACTGACAACTAGTTGTCGGTTGACTATTCGAAAAACTAAGTTCGATTTTTTTCCAACATAGAAAAAACTTTGATTTTGACCAAAAAAAACTAAGTCCGAATAGTCAACTGACAACTAGTTGTCGGTTGACTATTCGAAAAACTAAGTTCGATTTTTTTCCAACATAGAAAAAACTTTGATTTTGACCCAAAAAAACTAAGTCCGAATAGTCAACTGACAACTAGTTGTCGGTTGACTATTCGAATAACTAAGTTCGATTTTTTTCCAACATAGAAAAAACTTTGATTTTGACCAAAAGAAACTAAGTCCGAATAGTCAACCGACAACTAGTTGTCGGTTGACTATTCGAAAAACTAAGTTCGATTTTTTTCCAACATAGAAAAAACTTTGATTTTAACCCAAAAAAACTAAGTCCGAATAGTCAACTGACAACTAGTTGTCGGTTGACTATTCGAAAAACTAAGTTCGATTTTTTTCCAACATAGAAAAAACTTTGATTTTGACCCAAAAAAACTAAGTCCGAATAGTCAACTGACAACTAGTTGTCGGTTGACTATTCGAAAAACTAAATTCGATTTTTTTCCAACATAGAAAAAACTTTGATTTTGACCCAAAAAAAACTAAGTCCGAATAGTCAACTGACAACTAGTTGTCGGTTGACTATTCGAAAAACTAAGTTCGATTTTTTTCCAACATAGAAAAAACTTTGATTTTGACCCCAAAAAAACTAAGTCCGAATAGTCAACTGACAACTAGTTGTCGATTGACTATTCGAAAAACTAAGTTCGATTTTTTTCCAACATAGAAAAAACTTTGATTTTGACCCAAAAAAACTAAGTCCGAATAGTCAACTGACAACTAGTTGTCGGTTGACTATTCGAAAAACTAAGTTCGATTTTTTTCCAACATAGAAAAAACTTTGATTTTGACCCAAAAAAACTAAGTCCGAATAGTCAACTGACAACTAGTTGTCGGTTGACTATTCGAAAAACTAAGTTCGATTTTTTTCCAACATAGAAAAAACTTTGATTTTGACCCAAAAAAAAACTAAGTCCGAATAGTCAACTGACAACTAGTTGTCGGTTGACTATTCGAAAAACTAAGTTCGAATTTTTTCCAACATAGAAAAAACTTTGATTTTGACCCAAAAAAACTAAGTCCGAATAGTCAACTGACAACTAGTTGTCGATTGACTATTCGAAAAACTAAGTTCGATTTTTTTCCAACATAGAAAAAACTTTGATTTTGACCCAAAAAAACTAAGTCCGAATAGTCAACTGAAAAACTAAGTTCGATTTTTTTCCAACATAGAAAAAACTTTGATTTTGACCCAAAAAAACTAAGTCCGAATAGTCAACCGACAACTAGTTGTCGGTTGACTATTCGAAAAACTAAGTTCGATTTTTTTCCAACATAGAAAAAACTTTGATTCTAACCCAAAAAAACTAAGTCTGAATAGTCAACTGACAACTAGTTGTCGGTTGACTATTCGAAAAACTAAGTTCGATTTTTTTCCAACATAGAAAAAACTTTGATTTTGACCCAAAAAAAAAACTAAGTCCGAATAGTCAACTGACAACTAGTTGTCGGTTGACTATTCGAAAAACTAAGTTCGATTTTTTTCCAACATAGAAAAAACTTTGATTTTGACCCAAAAAAACTAAGTCCGAATAGTCAACTGACAACTAGTTGTCGGTTGACTATTCGAAAAACTAAGTTCGATTTTTTTCCAACATAGAAAAAACTTTGATTTTGACCCAAAAAAACTAAGTCCGAATAGTCAACTGACAACTAGTTGTCGGTTGACTATTCGAAAAACTAAGTTCGATTTTTTTCCAACATAGAAAAAACTTTGATTTTGACCCAAAAAAACTAAGTCCGAATAGTCAACTGACAACTAGTTGTCGGTTGACTATTCGAAAAACTAAGTTCGATTTTTTTCCAACATAGAAAAAACTTTGATTTTGACCCAAAAAAACTAAGTCCGAATAGTCAACTGACAACTAGTTGTCGGTTGACTATTCGAAAAACTAAGTTCGATTTTTTTCCAACATAGAAAAAACTTTGATTTTGACCCAAAGAAACTAAGTCCGAATAGTCAACTGACAACTAGTTGTCGGTTGACTATTCGAAAAACTAAGTTCGATTTTTTTCCAACATAGAAAAAACTTTGATTTTGACACAAAAAAACTAAGTCCGAATAGTCAACCGACAACTAGTTGTCGGTTGACTATTCGAAAAACTAAGTTCGATTTTTTTCCAACATAGAAAAAACTTTGATTTTGACACAAAAAAAACTAAGTCCGAATAGTCAACCGACAACTAGTTGTCAGTTGACTATTCAAAAAACTAAGTTCGATTTTTTTCCAACATAGAAAAAACTTTGATTTTGACACAAAAAAACTAAGTCCGAATAGTCAACCGACAACTTGTTGTCGGTTGACTATTCGAAAAACTAAGTTCGATTTTTTTCCAACATAGAAAAAACTTTGATTTTAACCAAAAAAAAAACTAAGTCCGAATAGTCAACTGACAACTAGTTGTCGGTTGACTATTCGAAAAACTAAGTTCGATTTTTTTCCAACATAGAAAAAACTTTGATTTTGACCCCAAAAAAACTAAGTCCGAATAGTCAACTGACGACTAGTTGTCGGTTGACTATTCGAAAAACTAAGTTCGATTTTTTTCCAACATAGAAAAAACTTTGATTTTGACCCAAAAAAACTAAGTCCGAATAGTCAACTGACAACTAGTTGTCGGTTGACTATTCGAAAAACTAAGTTCGAGTTTTTTCCAACATAGAAAAAACTTTGATTTTGACCCAAAAAACCTAAGTCCGAATAGTCAACTGACAACTAGTTGTCGGTTGACTATTCGAAAAACTAAGTTCGATTTTTTTCCAACATAGAAAAAACTTTGATTTTGACCCAAAAAAACTAAGTCCGAATAGTCAACTGACAACTAGTTGTCGGTTGACTATTCGAAAAATTAAGTTCGAATTTTTTCCAACATAGAAAAAACTTTGATTTTGACCCAAAAAAACTAAGTCCGAATAGTCAACTGACAACTAGTTGTCGATTGACTATTCGAAAAACTAAGTTCGATTTTTTTCCAACATAGAAAAAACTTTGATTTTGACCCAAAAAAACTAAGTCCGAATAGTCAACTGACAACTAGTTGTCGGTTGACTATTCGAAAAACTAAGTTCGATTTTTTTCCAACATAGAAAAAACTTTGATTTTGACCAAAAAAAACTAAGTCCGAATAGTCAACCGACAACTAGTTGTCGGTTGACTATTCGAAAAACTAAGTTCGATTTTTTTCCAACATAGAAAAAACTTTGATTTTAACCCAAAAAAACTAAGTCCGAATAGTCAACTGACAACTAGTTGTCGGTTGACTATTCGAAAAACTAAGTTCGATTTTTTTCCAACATAGAAAAAACTTTGATTTTGACCCAAAAAAAACTAAGTCCGAATAGTCAACTGACAACTAGTTGTCGGTTGACTATTCGAAAAACTAAGTTCGAATTTTTTCCAACATAGAAAAAACTTTGATTTTGACCCAAAAAAACTAAGTCCGAATAGTCAACTGACAACTAGTTGTCGATTGACTATTCGAAAAACTAAGTTCGATTTTTTTCCAACATAGAAAAAACTTTGATTTTGACCCAAAAAAACTAAGTCCGAATAGTCAACTGAAAAACTAAGTTCGATTTTTTTCCAACATAGAAAAAACTTTGATTTTGACCCAAAAAAACTAAGTCCGAATAGTCAACCGACAACTAGTTGTCGGTTGACTATTCGAAAAACTAAGTTCGATTTTTTTCCAACATAGAAAAAACTTTGATTCTAACCCAAAAAAACTAAGTCTGAATAGTCAACTGACAACTAGTTGTCGGTTGACTATTCGAAAAACTAAGTTCGATTTTTTTCCAACATAGAAAAAACTTTGATTTTGACCCAAAAAAAAACTAAGTCCGAATAGTCAACTGACAACTAGTTGTCGGTTGACTATTCGAAAAACTAAGTTCGATTTTTTTCCAACATAGAAAAAACTTTGATTTTGACCCAAAAAAAACTAAGTCCGAATAGTCAACTGACAACTAGTTGTCGGTTGACTATTCGAAAAACTAAGTTCGATTTTTTTCCAACATAGAAAAAACTTTGATTTTGACCCAAAAAAACTAAGTCCGAATAGTCAACTGACAACTAGTTGTCGGTTGACTATTCGAAAATCTAAGTTCGATTTTTTTCCAACATAGAAAAAACTTTGATTTTGACCCAAAAAAAACTAAGTCCGAATAGTCAACTGACAACTAGTTGTCGGTTGACTATTCGAAAAACTAAGTTCGATTTTTTCCAACATAGAAAAAACTTTGATTTTGACCCAAAAAAACTAAGTCCGAATAGTCAACTGACAACTAGTTGTCGGTTGACTATTCGAAAAACTAAGTTCGATTTTTTTTCCAACATAGAAAAAACTTTGATTTTGACACAAAAAAACTAAGATCGAATAGTGGCAGAAAAAAGCTAAGTGCAAAGTTGACCAAAAATAACTTAGTTTTTTGAATAGTCAACCGTCAACCGACAACCGACAACTAACTTGACGTTCGTTTTAAATAGCTATCTTTTAAATAGCTATCTATATACATGTTTGTGAAATGTCACCTTAGCCAGAACTTTCTAGGCAACTGCAATGTTCATACAGCCCCACGCGTGTCAACTGTTGCTTAGCAACGCCAGAACCTATGCGATTTCGGTTTTATGCATTTTCCACAGATTTTGGTAGCTAGGCAACGAAATATGTTATCTGAGATTGGCATTTTATTGCAAGTAGTTTACAAAGCGTCAATGGCAGGTACAAATAGGCGTATAAATATTTAATTAAACAAACTAGATGTCAAATTGTAGCAGAAATTGTATCTCTACCCCCATTTTTCACCTTTGATCGAGAAATTTTCGTCATTTTTTCAACTTTGATTGGGTGTCATTTAAAATATATCCATCAGATTGCATTATCTTGAACTTTAAATGCAACCATTTTAAGTTCGGTGTAAGAAAATAAAGTGAATACGTTTGTTTTGGTTTTCCTGTCACCATGGCAACGGTTTTAAGAGTCGTGACCAAGTGCCTTTACACAGTGTTCTATTGTTGCTAGGCAACAGGAAGTATAGCACGTGACTAGGTATTGAACTGTCTCGCAGGGAGCGATTTGAATTTATGTTTCAAGAAAGCTAAATCAAACTTACGTAACGTGTTCAAACAAAACATTATGGCCAATATTGCATTACTTATTGAATGGCCCTCGTATTTCCCGTTTTTCTATTCAAAACATTGAGTGTGTTGTTTCTTGTTTCTCTGTTTTTGATATTTCCTTTTTTTCTGTTCAAAACATTGATTGCTATTTTACGTACATTGGTTATGACATCTGAATACTACAGTAGTGAACCATTGCTGGATATGGTCTGAAGAAAAATGCAGTTTCGAGAACACGTGTGTTTAAATTGATTCGACGTCCCAGTCAACAACTATGATCATGTCACGACGTTACCTCCATTTTATGGGACCGTTGTACCCAAAATTAGGATGCCAAGGTATCCAAAATGTGCTTCAAATATATCTGCCCATCTAAGCGAATAAGGATTGTATGTATGGATGGTTTGACTTGAACCACTTCTTCCTTGGCAGGCTCAGATCTGAGCAATTAACCAAGTATCAGATGGTCAGTCACTAGTGTATAAGCTTTGCCTGGAGGCACAAGCAGCCTAGCCCATCTATTTCTTAAGGCCCCAATGGTCGGGGTCCAATTATTAAAGAGACAGACATTATGTACCTGAAGTCGTGCTTTCAGAGGATGTTGACTCGGTGGATGTTGACTCGGTAGACGCAGATGAAGATGTTGATTCTGTAAAATGTATACGGTGAAATCATTGACATTATCTTGAAAAACATGAACAAAGTCAAAACCTGTTGGAATTCGAATATAAGATACAGACTCTAGACCTTTTTTTATGTGCAAATCCGATTGAATGACACCAGATTACTGCGTTTTGCCATCTTCTGCTTGATCTGTGCACTTCTGAAATATTTCTATGACGCGGCTAAAATAGAGAGTTCTAAATCGGAATATAATCGGAGGGACTGCGATAAAGGTCACATTAAATCATACAGACTGATCTACATAAGATGATTTTCGACAAATGATATTTAGATACTGAAAGCTTTATGTACAATTACCTTCAGGTTCTTTGGGACTCGATGTCGTCATGTCATTTGCGCAGTTTTCCAGTATAGCAATATCTGCGCAGTTAATGAACTGCTCTGCTGGACCGATTCCACTACCGCAGCCCGTATCGTCACAGCCCCAGTTGTTACCTGTTATATAACAAATACCATAATTTGATTTAATATTTGTTAACTGTTTTCTGAAAATGAAGGGACACTTAAACCGTGTTCATGTGCAGCAGTGCAAAAAAAAAAAAAAAAAAAAAAAAAAAAAAAAATAAACACGGCTGTAGAGCACAACATATGTTCGATTGCTTCTTAATTTTTCAACAACGTATACCATTATAGCTCGATTTTGACCCCAGACTTGTCAAAAGATTGACGAGTCTACTTAGTAGCACGTGAAAGGATATTCAGATTGTAACAGTACAAAAACTTACTGTGCGGGTAACCGAAGTGTAACGGAAAACTGGCGTGAGGCATTTCGTCCCGATTTACCTTTCACGCGCTACTTCGTCGGATCTTTTTACGCGTCTGAGGCCAAAATCGAGCAATAGACAGGATAGCTCATGCATGCCTCTAATACAACCATCAATTAATGACACGTAATATTCTTACACTGCTTCACAAGATCAAAATGGAAACTTACATACTCTAACATGTCGAAAAGCAGTTGCATTGATATTACTAGATATTTATCAAGGAGGAATCCAAACCTGTATTGTATTTCCACTGAAGAATGCACTGTGTGCACGTGACATTTCGTGGCATATTTAGGCTGAAAAAGTAGTCCCAGGAGTAGTAATCGTTGATATCAAAGCGCGTCAAGCCCGTCTCATGAATCGTCATCAGCGTCCCATTGTCAAAACAACTCTGATTAGCCCTCGTAGCCATATTGTTATGCTCGCAAAGGCGAAATTCGAAATAGCCTGAAAATATAACATGTGCGAAGTTTTTTTTTTCACGATCGTTTTTTGTTATTTTCTTAAACTTAAGTAAAAGTTAGTAGACATGGTGCCTTGTGTGCATAATTTTAAAACCAATACGAAGGCGGAAGTAATACAATTCTGATGATTTTGCAATTCTGTTTACGCCTGCACAAGCTTTTTTTTTCGTTTGTTTTTGTGCGTCTTGTGCGTTTTGCGTGTAGGGATACAATGTATCATATAAGTAAGTAAATAAAAGGCGGGTAACTGCAGATCTAAAAGTCGTCTGCCGCCAGTTTCCAGCGTTGTCTGACAGTGGGGTTCATGAATGACAAAACAAAATGGTATCGAAACCATTTCGAAAACTTGCCCATGCAATATACAGAGATTCTTGAACTTAAAAAAAATTAAAAATTTTCACTTGAAAAAATTTGATATTTTTCTTATTTTTGCTCCCTGCAAACCCCAGTTTTTCTATATAAAAATGGGGTTTAAGGGGGTATACATTACACGGACATGTTATCCTGATGCGAAGGCTCGGTTGTAGGTAGGAAATACTTACCCTTATGATGAGCTGTTATGACAATGTGTATTTCTATGACGTCGTCGGCTTTGTTGTAACATCTGGTGACCTTTCTGTGAGGTTTGGCGTATTTCCCACCCGCCTCGTGGTCATATGGCCCCTGATAGGGGTCACCACAGATTCCACATTTTCCATCATACTTCTCCCATTGATTCTATAGAAAATTGACAATGAAGTTATTATGTCGTAGGGCGTTTCAAACCCAATCTAAACCCCATGCAATAAATGCTTAAGAGACTCACAAAAAACGAGACAGAATATCAAAGACCATATGAGCCGCCTCGTGGAAAAACCAACAATGTGGTTTCCGAACAGATCCGACACAAACCAGCCTGTACAAGCACAGAAAAGAGCTAGAAGCTTGAAATTTCGGATTTAAGTAGAAGAGGAATTGTACTATCCGAGTAGCGAAAACAAAGGCGCTGATCAGCTTCGCGGTTACCGCGAAGCTGATCTGCGTCTTTGTTTTCGCCTATGCAGATTGTTGGTTTTCCCATGAGGAGGCTCAATTATTATAATACGAGGCAGAGTCGGAAAGTTCCCGGACTGGTTAATTTTGAAGGATATTTGACGTCCAATTATTATGAAAATTGTGAAATAATACATCCAGTCCATTTGCTTAAGAAAAGAATATGCATAATGTCGACGAAAACATGCACATGCAATATACAGATTTTTCTGATGCGGTAAAATTGAAAATGCGGGTACTCACATTCTGAGGTTTGGATAAAAAGTAATAAGAAAAAAATGTTTTAGGGCACCGTAACAGAAAAAAAAAAACATGTACTTGAAATAAATACCCCCACAAATCTCACTTTTATGAAGATAACCTTGTGTTTACAAAAAATTTATAGAGGTTTACAGTTTTTCTTATGTTTGTATAAAAAAATTCCAAAACATAGATTGTTGTTACTTGTTAGACTGACCGCCTCGTCGAGTGTCCCCACTCCTATATGTTTTGAGCAAAAAATATTACGACAATGTTTTGAGCAAAAATATTACAAATATCAATTATTTTCCTACTGAAAATTCCATTTTTACAGCTGAAAAAAAAAGTAAATTTGTATTCTGTACAGGTAAGTTTTCTTAATGACATCAAAACCTACCTGAAAGCCGCCACAAAATTGCTGGTTGTCATTATAGTTTGGTTCCCAATTTTCCGGATCTGATCTCCAAGCAGAGTTCCTTGCGGGCGGTACCAGTAGGTAACCATGGCCCGACACCCTAGCAACCACCATAGAAACGGTGAAAACAAACGAAACGATCATTATGATACTGCGTGTGTTTGTGTTATTAAAACGACAAAATAATTTGCAACAATAATACGAATGCCTTCGTTTTAAAAACTAGGGTGTGGTACATTGTAGTACTGCGTCTTTATATACGTTTAACATCAGGAAAACATGTCCATGACATGCATACCCCCTTAAACCCCACTTTTATGTTGCAAAACTGGGGTATACAGGAGTATGCCTATTTGATTTACTTTTTGCTCCAATACATAGATTGTGAGTACTCGTTAGAACCGCCTCGGCGAGGCGGTTCTAACGTGTACCCACAATCCTTGTTTTTAGCAAAAATAAGAAAAAATATCAAAACTTCCCAACTTTTTCATTTTTACAACAACAAAAAAAAAAAATCTGTATATTGCATGGGCGAGTTTTCGTAATGAAACGCTGCGTAGAGCAGCTGCAGAACTGAGAAGCCTTCTCACGATAAAATTCATGTTAAACCAGCTGAACATTACGAATACATATCCATGCAATAAATGGAGATTTTTTAAGTTATAAAAATTGAAAATTTTCAGTAGATTGTTTTGTTATATTTTTTTTTTGTTACTCAAAACATTGATTGTGGGTACACGTTAGAACCGCCTCGGCGAGGCAATTCTAACGAGCATCCACAATCTATGTTTTGGATCAAAAATAAGAAAAACCGGCATACCCCTGCAACCCCCTGTTTTTCTATATAAAAGTGGGGTTCCAGGGGGTAAACTTTTCATGGATATGTTTTCTTGATTTCATTGTCCTATCTTTTGTAATATACAACAATACAAGAAAAAAGTGGGCTATAGCAAGGAATATTTTTAAGGACGAAAAGGAAATATATGTGTGCCCTGTAACCAAAATGAGAGAAGGGAAATATGAGAGAAGGGATATATGAGAGAAGGTGTTGGGGTGACCAAATGCAAGAACGGAAAATCATTATTTCTAAAAGCAAATAAAACAGTGTTTTTTTTTTTTTTTTTTTTTTTTTTTTTTTTTTTTTTTTTTTAACATGGAACGGCTAAAATAAATTAATAGACTGACCCACTGGTCATTTCTTCAAAATGTCAAACGCTCCTATAGGAGAAATAAATTAAGAATGATATACAACACTTTTAATTAAAAGTAGTATCAATTGGTTTATCTTCTCAATTTCAGAAATATGATTAAATATACAATTGTAGTAATTAAAACATTCATATTTTCCAATATAGCCGCATCGTGGGCAACTCTCACATATAGTCCATACAAAAAGGTGAACATGTATTTAGCAATAGAAGTCCACTTAATTCTTACTGGACGTTCCAACACTAAATCATGTTGTTTTTCTTATTCATTATAATGCCTATCTATCGTCTTTCGTGCCTCATCTTCAACTTTCGTCCAATTTTCTTTCCTGCCGGTTTTCACTCTCACCTTCTTCTGTCATTTTCTCTACACTATCATTTGGTATCTTTAATTGTTCCTCACCCTCTTCTTCCTTACTCACTATCATCTTCACTGCTTTCTTCACTACTTTCATCTTGCTTTTATTGTCGTCCACTGAGTTTGTGTCCTGGGTCCAGTCTTTAGCTTAACGCTGTCGTTAAGCCTTCAGTTTGTTAACTATATATGGACTTCAAAAGCAAATACTCTGTTATTTTTTGTTGCAGGGCAAAGGATTCTCACATTTTTCAACAAAAAATAGCAGTGTATTTGTAATATTGCCATTTGAAATTTTAACCAATCGTTCACTAACGACATCGTTAATTTTGAACAAGTGAGCATTCTGGACTTCTTTGATTATGACCTGGTTGATTAACATGCGTGGCAAATTATCTTATTATGACAATGTCAGCTGTAAGAATTGACAACTGAATTGGAAAACTGACAATTGGAATATTTTTGTTCAAAACATTGATTATGACCCGGGGTACACGCGAGGCGGTTCTAACAAGTACCCACAATCTATGTTTTGGAACAAAAATAAGAAAAATATGTACATCCATGTAAACCCCATTTTCACTATATAAAAGTGGGTTATAAGGGGGTATTTATAGCACGAAACACGTTTTCTTGCTGGGCAGTAGATAGGGGTTTGAGAACGGGTTCCTATCAGTATAGAGTGACTTGTCTTTAACTGACTCCCGTCGCTAATACATGTGCCCTAGCGACAGGGTCCAGCATGTAAATTCTCCATACATCCCATAATCTTTGTGCATCGTCTTTATGTGATGCTCTCCCCACAACATCTTCGACAGCCTCACATGTCACAAGTGTTGAGGTATTTTGTATTGATCATCAAACAAACCAAACATTAAACAAATGGCTCAAACACACGACTGCAACAATGTCAAAACTGTCGCAGACGCGGAAAATACGCGAACTTGAAAAATAACAAGCGTCAAATCGTGCTTTTTTTTTCTTCAAAATGCTGCTCTTGTGATTCTCATAATATATGCATCTAATTCTTGCATTTTATGTGCTGTACATGCAACAATTGAAAATTTATTTCTAATATAGTTGCTGTTCAAGCCCATAATTTCTTACTGTATTTGTCATTTGTTCTCACACGACTGCAATGTTCATTGGTTAAAACTAACAAACAGTTATCCTGGGGTAACACCCGAAGAATAACATGCCTCTGGTGTAAATATATCGGCCAAATATCAGGAAACATGTCCGTGAAAGGTATACCCCCTTAAACCTTACTTATATATATATATTAATAAATAATGGGGTTTGCAGGGGTAAACCTATTTTTCTTAGTTTTGATCCAAAACATAGATTGTGGGTACTCGTTAGAGCCGCATCGGTGAGGCGGTTCTGACGTGAACCCACGATCTGTTTTGAGCATAAATATTAAAAATCTGATTTTTTTCCGGTGAAAATTTCAAATTTTACAGCTGAAAAAAAAAAAAAAAAAAAAAAAAACCTCTGTTTATCGCATGGGCAAGTTTTCGTAATAGTTGTTGTTCAAGCCCATAACTAGCATAACAACTTTTTTTTTTCATGTTTTTGTCCATAATAAACAATTTTTTGTGTCGTTTGTAAACCCACGACTGTATCGTTGTTGGTTTAAACAAACAAAATAATTATTTCAGGGAAACACTCGAAGAATTATACGCCTCAGGTGTTAAAGTCACAGTATATTTTCAATCAATTTTATATGTGAAAAAAAATTTTTTTGGGTCATAAGTTTTGTGCTAAAATGTTGCCTAAATATGGGGATTAAAATTCTCATTTACTCGCCTTAATTTGGGCTTAAATTAAGGGAAATACCTTAATTTTGCTTCATTTACATTTTTCGATTCTACCTCAAATATTATAAAGAGCTCTAGGCGTGACTTAAGGCGGGGTACCGTAGTAGGCTTGCGCACTCACATAGTCTCGCGTCATCAATAAAATGTAAACACCATATAGCCATGAGCGGTTCGTCAATGCTTGAATGCGGAAGCAAAAAATATTAAAATCCAGTTATTTTCCAATGGAATATGGAGGAGATGGGAGCGGGGAGTAGGAGGAATGTTATGCAGGTCCCATGACGAGGCGACTTCTAGACGTTTGGTAAGGGTACAGTGTCAGTTCTGTTTTTCAAACATAAAACTAAATAATAACACTTATGTATATTTTGCATTTCGCTTTACGCATTCTGCTTAAGGAGCCACTGAGATGCCACATGGATGGGCGTATATACAAATCTGTAGAATATCACCCTGTCCACCTCCAATTTAGATATTGTATAACAGTTGAAAGTGGTTTAGAGACACGATTTTATTATATGGTCTTATATGCACATGTACTGTAGAGAGTCTACATGTATTTCATTTGAGGTTCGATAAGGGTATTGGCTAATCATGACAAGTATTCTCTTCTCAAAGGAAAATAACAGTGTCGAGCTGTACATTAAGATTTCGATAATCACAGATCATCACACTTTTCAATGCATATAACCAGTAACAATAATGCATTCATGTTATACATACCAGGTCATATTGCATGATTTTATCGTTTTAGGCATTGTTAGTGAAAGCCAGACACAGACACAGATTCTGCCAAGACCTATTGAGAGGGCTGAGGTAAAATTTTCATTGAGTGATACATTTTCATTTATTTTCACTATGGTTTCCAATCGTTTCGTACGCGAATGTTTTGTTGTTGTCGTTGTTTATTCGAACCCATGTCATTTTGAAAACCACTTCGGTCATTTCGTACACATTTTTGTATATTTCGTACCCAATTAAAACCATATTTCGTAACCACTTTCATCATTTCCGCCCTAGCTATCTGGGTACTAAATGGTCGGTTCGTAACTAATTTTGTCATTTTATACCTATTAGTAAGTAAGTGGTTCGATGAAATTTACTGGTCAACAATTTTTCAGTCATGTTGGGGCGACGCCAGCGGTTGCTAGGTTTCTGGGTGTCAACCAATATTATGCGAAGCTTAAAAGTGCCTCGTTGAAGAACACTGCACGGTGAAAGTAGTTTTCGTAGTTATCTTGCTGCAGACTGTCCTCTACCACTAATTTTGCTCGTTTGCATGTTGTAAGATTACCTCATTAAACTTATAGTTGTATTATATGATTCTTTTAGGCAAAGAAGTACGGTGCTAACTTACATAGTAGAAGACGGTTTAATGCTCGATGCTTAAGCCATGTTCTAACTGTCCCGGATTATCTACGGTTAACCAGGATGAATCGTGTCGGACCGGGATAGAACCATAGCGCCACCATGGACATGCGCGGAAAACATTCCGGTGCAGAACTTGGCGACACCGGGACAAAGCGCTCGAGCATGATAAACCGGGATGATCCGACGTAAACTGGGGTCGACACAAGCTGTGCCTTAACCGGAACTCCTTTATGACGAACCGGACCTTTAAAAGTTTGCCCACCGTGAAGCCCGTTTTGGGCCCGGTTGTCACCGACACCATCGTTGACAACCATCCGGCTTAACATCGGGGTTTACCGAAGTAAAACCGGGATCCACCGGCCTGCATAGTGACGACACTGTGTTTGAACACAGCAAAAACGTGGCTCCACCGGGTTCATTCTATAAAAGTGAAATAAATGAAGTTATTTTATACTTTCCACTGAAAACCAATGTATATCAAAACTTGATAAAATTGGTATTTTCATTGATATGAAATTTTCACTGAATCAAATCTCACTGATATCAAAAGTCACTAGATTTTGGATTACTTCTGACGTTTCCATTTACTTGGTCATTAAAGGTGTGTTACTTCAGAAATTCAAACGCCTATAACTCCGTTATTTATGAACGAAAACATAAAGTGTGGGTATTCATTTTCTTAGTTAGAACGTATGTGGTTGACTCCAAAAAGTAGGGGAGCGCAGTGGCGTTCTGATAGAGCATCGGACTCCGTGTGAAGAGGTTCTTTTGTTCGATCCCCACTGGTGGCATAGTGCTGTGTCCTTGAGTAAGACACATTAACATTCCAGAGTGCTGGTTGAAACCCCAGAAGCGGTGACTCCGTCCCGACTTTCCTTAGAACGTACGGAACATTTAAAAAGTAAAAACGTAAAAATGCAGAGGAACTAAAACAATTAAATTTCAAAACTGCACACACCAACAGGAAACGCTAATAGCGATATGTTAAAACCCAGGGATACTAGTTTTGGATAGAAAAGTCGCCATTTTGATCGGAATACCAAATGACGAAAGAGTATGGACAATAGATATAGTACAGTCATGTGTATTCAGTTGATTTGATTATTTGGTTTTTACGTCCCAGTCAACAGCTATGGTCGCATGAGGACGGGATCTTGGTTTAATGTCTCGCCCGAAGATCTAGAGAAGCTCGGGGTGGAACACATGGCCATGTTTTGCCTGACGAAACTACACCACAGAGGCTTTTTCTAGATCCATGTAAAGGTCAATCTATGATACACGAATAATATGATTTGATATGTTTATAAAATGTTATTATTATGAATCCATTATATCCTAGTAAATATGGCCCGACGAGTCATAATGCTACTGACAGGTATCAGTGACGTGCGCATGTCAATTTCGATACTTACTCGGTCTTTGATCTGTCTCTGTGGTCATTGTCGAGTGCTTATACAATTAGTATAATGCAGTTTGATGACACAAGAGCAACACTCAAACAGCTATATATATACACACCGTTTCTAGGTGATGTATTACTTAAACCGCTGTCATACTATTGCGTATCGACTCACGTATCTACGGCGTATCAATATACGAAAGGTCCGTCACGCGTACGTCGTACATACGTGAGCATACGTAGCTCATACTCCACGATACGTAGCTCATACTCCTCATACGCCAAGGTGCTAAGTTTTTATGTGTGCACTTAAAAATTCGTTGCCGCTGACGTACGTGGCAAGTCCGACACGCCGTACATACGTCACACATACGTGGTACATACGAAAGCAACGTGGCAGATACGCCGTAGATACGTAGCTCATACTCCTGATACGCCACACGTACGTCGCGGGTAACATGCCACGTAACCGTGGCGTATGTAGAGCGTACCTTTCCTATGTGTGACGTATGTGTGGCGTATCCTCGACACTCTTTTCGTATCTACGGCGTATCAGCGACGTACGTGTGGCGTATCTCGCGTACTATGTACGTTTCGCTGTTGTGGAGTATGTGTGACGTATAAGGAGTATTAGCATTCCAAGAGAATCTTAATGCTTCTATATAATTTTTTTCGTTTTTCCGAAGTCCTGGATCAGATGTTTCTCACGGTCCGGGGTGCCGTGTAGGGTTCTTGCAAGGCTACGCTTGGTGTAGCCTCAGTCTTTGTTCATTTCGTCTTTAGACCAGTATTGGGAGCTTGGAGATATCACCCCCTTGTGTTTTGTTTTCTTCGGTGTTAATCTAGATTATCCAGATTTCTATGTGGCATCTTCGACCTCTGATAATTGATAACAGTAATGTGCGAATTGCATGAACAAAGTGAACACAACCGTTTGTTCTCATAGATTTTAAAAAGCAAATGGTACAGAGCAGATGCGCCGCAGATAAGAATAGAACGTAACTTACATACGCCGTAGATACGTCACGCCTACACTTCATACGCCATACATACGTAACACGTACGCAACACACACGCCTTGATACGCCGTACATACGAAAGTGAAATTCCATACGAATACAGATAAGTCACTGATACGCCACTGGAACGTAGCAGGAACGTCACACGTACGTCGCTTGAACAAACTGATACGGCTCAGACTTCGGCGTATCGACATTATCATAGATACGCAAGCGATACGCCGCAGATACGTGAATATGTGACAAAGCTATTAATCGTTACTTTTACGTGGCGTATTAGGAGTACCTGCTGCGTTGCATATTAGGAGTACCTGCTGCGTTGCATTCTTATACATGGCATTGACGTATGCACGGCGTATCGGAACTGCTGCGTTATGGTACGTACTCGTAAAAATTGTAGCACATAAGTCTGCCAGTTGTACGAGTTGTGTATCGAAGAATGCGAGCTACGTATACTCTTTAACTTAGGCGGTTAGCCGGTTTACACGCTTAATTCCGGTTGTTCCCGGATCGACATGGCTCATACTCCACAGACCACTTTATTCTCGTTTTCAGTAGCCCGGGCATTGAGATTTTTTGCGGTAAACGTAAGTTTTCTCTCATTTCATTGCAACGCCCCCCCCCCCCCCCTTATGAAGGCTGACCACCAAACACAACATTACTTTAGGGAGGAAATATGACACTGTGGCCATGATGTTGGCATAAAAATGAATGGGCCAACGTTCGGGTAATGCATTATAGAGAATGCAGAATTGCTACAGAACGCGGTTCTTGAACGGTCTTTCATGTATAGGGCAGTCTGCGCTGTTCTTTCTTAATTTCCCCCTATGTAGCCTCTCCGTAAATAAAATCGATTATGTATTACAAAATACCACTTTGTTTAGGGCACACACTATTGCCTTTCAATAATGGGGCAAGTAGTCATGAACAAGATTTGTCAATGCACACGATCATACTTTCAAATATTTTTATTTTACAGTATTACACAACTCCGTATTTATGTTTGGTCGTAAAATAGAGTTTAGCACGTGTTTCTATTTACTTCCGGAATTCCAGAACTTTGCGCATTGAATTCGAGTGTGAAGGCGGGCAAAAGTATATATTTATCACTGTCACTCATTTAAGCCAAATTTTAATTAGTCTTTAATTGGTTTATCTGTAATGCTTTATGGAAGTTTTCGACAGATCCTTGTTCGGCAAACGAAGCACTAGAACATATAAAAAATTATCAAAATTGAAAAAATTAATTGAAAATTTACTGACACTTTAATATAGCGGTCAAATACTCCTTGTAAGGTGAAAATATATTATAGTTGTTGTTCAAGCCCATAACTAGGATAACAATTTTTTATTTATGTTTTTGTTCATATTAAACAATTTTTTTGTGTCATTTGTAATCCCACGAATGTATTGTTCATTGGTTAAAACTAACAACTAACAATTTAGTAATTATTTTAGGGAAACACTCGAAGAATTATTCACCTCGGGTGTTAATATAGCAGTCAAACACCTCATATACGTACTCGTAAGGTGAAACACCACCACAATATCATGATTCGGCATATTGCCAGTAGCTTGCCTGAGCCGATGGCTTAAAGATGCGCTGTAATGAAAAACTGCAGAAGGCAGGTACTCGACGTCAGACTGATAATTGTATGTGCGTGTGTGTGTGTGTGTGGGGGGGGGGGGGGGAGGTCCTAGTATCACACGCCCTTAAAATTTATTGGAAGCCTATCAAAAACAGAGCGTTATGAACAATTGGTCGATGCTTTGTTTTTCATATCAGTAGCGTTTAAGTTAGTGCACACTGTTTGCCGTTTGAGCATTTTAGCAGTTAAAATTGAAAAAAAAAAAAAGAAAAATCTGCTTTTGTCCCTTCCCTGTTTCAAATATTTGCTCTTAATTTACATTGCAAAGCAATTACAATGTTTTTATCAGAAGAGGTGGCATCATTACCTACAGATGAATGCTGAATAGATTTTACTTTTAAGAACACCTGGCACCTGGGACACTGCTTCAATTCAAAAAAGAATAAAAAGTTAGTAATAAATACCCGATTTATACACAAAAATGCTCAAACGGCAAACTCGAGTGAAAGGGTCTGTAACAATTGCAACAACCTACATTCATCACGTTTCAGGGCATATGACTTACGTTTGATTCTAGACCATCGAGCCCATGATATCCCTTTAAAAGACATGGGTATACATTTTTTTCTTATTTTTGATCCAAAACATACAACGTGGGTACTGGTTAGAATGCCTCGCTGAGGCGGAAAAATCGTCTGGCTTGGGTTGTATTGGAATTGAGGGGCGAGGGGAGGATAGTTTGTTTTCGAGCAAGCAATACATTATATATAGCGAAAATAAGCACATCCAAGAGATTCGCCTACACTACGTTAAATTGTTTATTCATGCCTTAAAAGGACATAGGAGGAAAATTACATAAGAAGTTGTTTGTTGGGCAGTGAACCAATCAGAAAACATGTTTATCAAGAAGATATACGTAACCAGAAAGTACAAATTGATGCTAATGAAGGGTGCGGGCAACACGTAATACATTGTTTTTAAAGTAGTTTGTACACGTATGCATGTATAATGGACTTTTTCTTAAGGAAACCGCGACAAATTTAGTTTTGAAGACGTACAAGGACGATGGATTTCGTGAAAGCCACGGGAAGGCGTCTCAGTCGGGCTCTGTCTGATAATGTCTTCAATATGGACACACTGAAAGAAATGGTGACTTCAGATAGGTATGTGGCTTTCATTTTTCTTTACTCTAAATGAAGAATTACGTTTGAATATTTACGAAAACACGCCCATGCGATATACAGGGATTTTTTAAGTTGTAAAAATTGAAAATTTTTGATTTTTTTTCTTAACTTTGCTCAAACATAGATTGTGGGTACACGTTAGAACCGCCTCGCCGAGGCGGTTCTAACGAGTACCCACAATCTATGTTTTGGTTCAAAAATAAGAAAAATAGGTATACCCCTGTATATCCAATTTTACTATATAAAAGTGGGGTTAAAGGGGGTATACATTGCACTGGCACGTTTTCGTAATGTAGGATGAAACATGTATGGCGAGCAAGATGACTTCTGTCCATAAACAATTTCCAGAAACTGCCTTTTTCAAAATCGCTTATTTTGAAACACCTCAAGAAAAATATGAGCGTGTCACCAGTTTGCCATTGTGAAATGACAGCAAGGGAAGTAACTATTTTCCAAGAAAAAATAATTGTTTTTCTTTCTTTCTTTCTTTCTCATATAAAATGTACTAAACCAAAACAAAATTGTAAAGTATACATAGCCGAGTGTCAAACTCTTATTAGCTCACCTGAGCCGAAGGCTCACAAGGTGAGCTTATAGTATAGTGGTCGAGCCGGCGTCCGTCCGTCCGTCCGTGCGTGCGTCCGTCCGTCCGTTCACATTTTCAAACTTGAATATCTCTAAGACAACAAGGCCAATCGTGATCAAATTTTATCTAAAGCATCATTGAGGAGGGGGAAAGGTTGCGTTAGGTTTTGGGCCAGGTCGGATCAGAACTCTGGTTTCCACGGCAACGGATAGCTCCCATAGACTTACAATGGGAAAAACATATAAAACTCTTCTTCTCTGAAACCACAAGGCCAAGAGCTTTCATATTTTGTGTGTAGCAATGTCTAGTGGTCCTCTTCAAAAATCCTGCCAATCATGCCCCTGGGGTCAAAAATGGCCCCGCCCCGGGGGCGTCATGATGAAAATATAAAAAAATCTTCTTCTCTGAAACCACAAGGCCCAGAGCTTTCATATTTTGTGTGTAGCAATGTTTAGTGGTCCTCTATATAAATCCTGCCAATCATGCCCCTGGGGTCAAAAATGGCCCCGCCCCGGGGGTCATTAGCTCCCATAGACTTACAATGGGAAAAACAAAAAAATCTTCTTCTCCGAAACCACAAGGCCCAGAGCTTTCATATTTTGTCAGTAGCAATGTATAATGGTCCTCTTTATAAATCCTGCCTACCGTGCCCCTGGTGTCCATACTGGCCCCGCCCTGGTGGTGTCATGGGAAAAACATGAAAAAATCTTCTTCTTCGAAGCCACAAGGCCCAAAGCTTTCATATTTTGTATGTAGCTATGTTTAGTGGTCCTCTATATACATCCTGCCAATCATGCCCCTGGGGTCAAAAATGGCCCCGCCCCGGGGGTCATTAGCTCCCATAGACTTACAATGGGAAAAACATAAAAAATCTTCTTCTCCAAAACCACAAGGCCCAGAGCTTTCATATTTTGTCAGTAGCAATGTATAGTGGTCCTCTTTATAAATCCTGCCAACCGTGCCCCTGGGGTCCATACGGGCCCCGCCCCCCCGGGGGGGGGGGGGTAATGGGTAAAACATAAAAAAATCTTCTTCTTCGAAACCACAAGGCCCAGAGCTTTCATATTTTATTTGTAGCAATATATAGTGATCCTCTTTATAAATCCTGCCAACCGTGCCCCTGTGGTCCACACAGGCCCCGCCCCGGCGGCGTCATGGGGAAAACATAAAAAATATTCTTCTCCGAAACCACAAGGCCCAGAGCTTTCATATTTTGTTTGTAGCAATGTATAGTGTTCCTCTTTATAAATCCTGCCAACGGTGCCCCTGGGGTCCATACAGGCCACGCCCCAGGCATGTCATTATCTACCATAGACTTATAATGGAAATAAATGAAAAAATCTTCTCTGCAACAGCATGACACAAAGCTTGTATATTTGATATACAGCATTGTCATGTGGAGCTCTACATAAATCCTGCCAATCTTGCCCCTGGGGTCAAATATGGCCCAACCCCAGGGGTCATTATAGGACCCTGGCCTTGTTAGATGATTTTTTCAAGTGAACCAAAATGGCAGAAAAGAGGATACACAATCCAGACAAGAGCTCTTCTGCTGATGTAAGTAGAGTTTCAAGGTCACATGACCAAGATGGCCATCATACCCATATATATGGTAAAAACCCCAACTACTTTGTCCAGTGACTGTACTTGTTGGCTCTCAGGTGAGCGATCGTTGCCCCTGGGCTACTTGTTACTCCACAGATTTGCTAGATTTTCATTTTCAAGGTGTTTGGATTACCTCCCTTGCACATGCAAAAGACCTGTTTAAAATAATTTTTGGCATATTTTTACTAGTCAACCGTTTTTAAAAATGATGCTTATTTTACGACTTACGGAGCAAAAGGTACACCTGTAGACTTGCTAGACTAGTAACCAACCTTTGCATAGGAGCATTACAAAAACATTTGAGACTGTGCGTGAGAAAACCAACAATTTGGGTTCCGACCAGGTACAACACAAACCGGCCTGTACTGTAACAGAACATGGTTAGAGGCTGGAAAATTTGGATTTAGAAAGTAGAGAAATTTTTACTATCCGTTTAGCGAAAACAAAGGAGCTGTTAAGCTTCGCAGTTATTGCGAAGCTGATCTGCGCCTTTGGTTTCGTCTATGCAGATTTTTTGTTTTCCCATGCAGCGGCTCATTTATCTTCATTAAGCATCGTTTTCGTATGTTTAGAAATCCCGGAAAACCTCTGTCAGAAAGATTGGTTTGTCGTTACTCTTCGCTATCAGAAGACGATACAGTAGAATCTAGGTCAAACACCCGGATGTTCAATTTCTTCGGACGACGTCGGTCTTCTGCCAGCAGCGATAGATCCACTAGAATCAGAAAACGTTCCAGACAACTATCAGAGGAAGAGGAAAAGATTAATAGAAAAAGATTGGCGGCGATTGGAAATTTCCTGAGCCTGTTTAATGATGACGAAGAAGAAATTTCATCTGATCAGGATGACCTTGTCGAGGACCTTCAAAATATTGGCTACCTTATTACTCCAAAAGATGTTCTTTTAGAAGTGGAGAGTATCGATGAAGCCGGAATCAAGTCAGATTGTACAAAGGATGCTTGCAAGAGCACAAACAGCAATTATAACAGTGCCTTTGAACGCTTTACTAGTCATATGACTCGCGAGAGAAAGTAAGTAAAAACTTGAAGTGACATAATTTGCTGAAAGACATTTTGTGAATCAATGCATATACAATGTATACTCATGGAAATAAGTTAGGGTGCACATTTGATAATGTGACCACCAACATTGTACTGTATATATATCATTCTTTGTAAAAATTATGTATATTGTTTTGACAATTTGTCAAAATCTGTAGTATCCAAAGTTGCTTCTTTGTGAAAATGGTTAGCATCAAACATAAACTGCGGTGGACAGCGGCCATCTTTGATTCAGAAATGTTTTGCTAGATTTAAGAAACGTGCTGATATTCACTCTTTGAACTTGCATTGTCGTCATTGTTCGTAAGCATAAAGCTGACACATTGATTGTTGAGCTTCAATCGTCAATTCTTTATTTTCTGACCGACTTCCGGCGGTCGATACACTTTTCCGGGGGCAGGTTTTATGATCACGTTAAAGGTATTTGGCTATACACTTTGCAGGTTGTAAATGTTGGGCCAGATACTTAATATGACCCTTAGGAATTTAAACATGCACGTTCTTGCCATGTCGTATGACCCTTGGATAAATGTGTTTTGACCAGTTGGTTTGGAGATGAAACGTGACGTTTTAGATCTGAAGTCGTTTATTCATTATGGCCGATCAGATTCAACACGGTGAGTGAAGGTCGTGATGAAAGATCACTCATAGTATGGTTTAATTTACAAAACACTGCACTTGGAGCAAAAATCAGTTGATTATCTCTTTATTCTATAGGCTGTAAGATCCATATCAGGTTGTTGCAAATGCGCAGTTGATCAGTGTCTTTGGCTTACTATTATTGTATAAACAGTGATGTTCATAAGAAAAGTTTTGTTGTGACACAGCTTTGTTTCCCAAATTTTGACACTTCCTGTGGTATTGGGTACAGTAATAAGCCACATCACGAAAAAGGCGCCCCTGTAGATTTATAAGGTGATCAGCAGTGCAAAACCCTGCACTTGAAGCAAAACTCAGTTGATTATCTGTTTTATCCTTTATGCTGTAAGATCCAGATCAGCTTGTTACAACGGTTGAGTAGATCAATGTCTTTGTGTTACTGTAACTGTATAAATTCTACAGTACTGATAATTAAGACAAGTTAAGTTGTGACACAGCTGTTTCCAAAATTTGGACATTTTCTGTATTGGGTATAAGCCACATCATAAAAAGGCGCCTCTTTAAATCTATTATATGAATCTATAATGTGATCAGCAGAGCAAATTGACTAGCAGTAACATTACTTTTTAGTACAGAATCAAGATTGAGGTCAGCTTTGTGACAACAGTGCAGCAATTGTATGTCTTTGTTTTCATTGTATGGAAAGTACAGCCACTTAAGATAGACTTTGTTGTTGTGCCATGACTCTTATGAATAGTACTGAAGACAAGAAAACAGATATATTTATATGAGATGCTCATTGATTGGTCCGAAAATGTAGACTGACTCAACGTAAACAAAAATTAAAAACTTTTGTTTAATTTTCGTGAACAGTTACTGTTTTAATAAAAGTTTTGTCTCCATAGGCTCTGTGCTATGCTTATAAGATAAGAAATAGTTATTTGGTTATTTTATCTTTAAGATATATATGTAAGACTCACAAACTGGGCCAGCCCCACAAGTTGGGCCAATCCCACAAACCGGGCCAATCCCACAAACTGGAATGAAAAATATAAATCCAACAAACTGGACCATTTTCTTTCCATGGGCGAATTAGCTTGACGTTACTATGCGCCCTTTCGAAGCCATCTCGATTTTTGTGACGTCAACTATCCAATCAAGCATTGAAATCTTAACATTAGATGGCGTAAAGTCATATAAGTGCGTTACAAGCTTAAACATGTGTGTAAATATCCGTAACACAGTTAAACATTTGGCGGATTAATACAGTGCAATGGTGGGAAACTAAACGATATCGGTTTGAGTGGCATGAATTCTGTTTATTTTTGTGTTAGAATGGAAATGGACGAGCACTACTGCGTGGTTTGTCGAGTGATAAATCACTGTTTGTTGGTCAGTAACCCTGGTATATTTGCTTCAAATCAAGAATCAAGTTCAATTACTGAGTGAATTCATCGTCATCCCAACCATGGTTTTTATGGGTAGCCATAAACCAGATGGTTTCCCTAAAAGAAGTTGAATTATGTTTTAATCGGTGTGTTGAAGTAATAAATGACTTACAAGTTTTTAGAATTTTTTTTTGTCTTACTAAACTGTCACTAGAGACTGCATGCTAAGATGTCAATGTCAGGGAAATTTGAAATTCCGTCAGGGCATTGTCAAGAACTTTTTATTTGGCTTTAGCTCGGCAACCGTGATTTATTTGCTGCAAATTGTGTGCCATGTTCTTTTTCTACAAATCATCACTCTGATGCCAGACATTGGAAAAAACAGAAACCTTCATACTTGATGAATAGAATAGAATAAAATATTTTAATCTTTCCACAATGGAATGAGATTGTAAAACAGAGGTCATGATAAGATTGTCTTGTAAAACAGATGTCATGATATTATTGTCATTTTGGAACCCATGAAAAGATTTGCCTGTTTTTTGTTTAGATTGGCACAGTTTGTGGAAATCAGCTCAGAATTTAGTCCAGTTTGTGTGATTGTCCAAGTTTGTGGGATTGGCCCAGTTTGTTTGTGAGACCTACATTATATAATTTTGATCAACTGAGTGTCTGACGTCAATTTAGTTCCCTATTGATTCAGCTTAATTATTTGTTTGTATATAGAAGTTATAATGACTTTCTCCATTGTACTATTACGTTTTATATTTTGTACTTTTCGTTTGATACTTGTGTTTGAATTTTAATATATTTACATTTTTTATTGCAATCGCCCTGAATGAAAGTATCTTTCTTGATGTTCTTCATTTCCCAATGAAAAACATTAAGTCACGTGATCCAGAGGCCACGTAAATGGGTGGAGCGACGTCAAAACCAACCAGTGGCGCTGTTTATTTACTCTTGTTGGCGTGACGTCGGTCGCGTATCGCCATGACGTTAAGCGCGAAAATTTGACGTTTTGGCCGTTCCAAAATTACGTTAAGTCGGATTTGATGTCAAATAACATGAAAATGAGCGATGATATGTGCAATTGAAAATCTGATACTTGATTGATAATATAAAATGTAAATATAAGTATTGAAATTCAGATTTTAGCTTTCACTGGAAGATGAAAAACATTAGCTGTTTTAATGTCTCCGAGAAGCCCTTCGGGCTTCACAGACATTAAAACAGCCTAATGTTTTTCATCATCCAGTGTCCAGTGAAAGCTAAAAATCTGAATTTCAATCCTTAATTCGTGAGATGCTTGCTTTAAAAACGATTTCTTTGTGACGTTAAGTTACTTTGTGGTTTAAATAAATGATTTATTGTTAACAAGTCTTGAGTTGTGCAATGAGTAGACTTCATTTCTACATAAAAGTTAAAACTGTTGACAAGGTTATTAAATACAGTAAGAACATTTCCATGTACATGCGTTAACATTTTTTTAGAAACGGGGAAATATTAGCAAGGGAAAATCGCTGGTATTTTGCAGGACAAGAAATCGAAATAGTTAATTTAAAACTTACATATCTTGTTTTTTTTTTTTTTTTTTTTTTCTAATGGGGATTCATTTATGCAAAACACTAAAACATTAGCTAGAAAGGTACTTAAGGCAATGCACCAGCTTTTACAAATATTAAAAGAAGTAGATTCATTATTGAACATTACCTTTAATTTGTTTGATTCATTAGTTGCATCAGTACTTTATTATGGAGCTTAAGTTTGGGGATTTATGAGCGCCGAATGCATAGAAAGAGTGCATAGAAAATATTATCTTAATCAACCAATAACTATGCTGTTTATTATGAACTTGGCAGATACCCACTGATTGTTGAAAGGCAGTGTAGAATAGTTAAAACAGGTCTACTTTAGCACAAAAGTAGAAAAAATAAATGCATACTGAAAAGTGTGTATTCAGAAAAAATCTTCTATGGAAGAAGCGATGGTACATATGTAGGTGACACTCAAAACATATGAGCCGCCTCGTGGGAAAACCAACAATGTGGTTTCCGAACAGGTCCGACACAAATCAGGCTGTACAATCACAGAAAAGAGCTAGAAGCTTGAAATTTTGGAGTTAAGTAGAAGAGGAATTGTACTATCCGTGTAGCGAAACCAAAGACGCTGATCTGCTTCGCAGTTACTGCGAAGCTGATCTGCGCCTTTGTTTTCGCATAGACAATTTGTTGATTTCCTCATGAGGCGGCTCATATTATGGATTTCGAAGTTACAATGCCCTCTAGAAAGTACAGGGTTTGCAGGAGTGTGGCTTTACCCACGGTCAGTCGACTTTAAGTTATTCTTTCCAAAATTAAAACAAAGACTGATTTATAATTTTATTGCTAACGCACGTGAAGGCTTAAACAAGTCTTCGTCTATGAGTATGTACAGAGAATTGAAAAAAGGTACAAGTAGGCAAAGATCAGGAAAAGGCGCAATCAGAAAAAGATTCCCACTCCAAAAACCGAGGTCTGATTTTGACAGATCACCTTATTCAGTTATGTCACAAAATAAGAAATGCACTTTCAAAATTGAGCTTTAAATTCAATTACGCTGTAAATCTAAAAAAAAAAAAAAAAAAAAAAAAAAAAAAAAAAAAAAAAAATTAGCCGAGACGCGCGAAAACCGATCTTCGTTTCCGACCAGGTCCGGTAAAATCGGCCTGTAAGTCACAGAAAAAGGCTAGAAGCTTGGAATTTCGAAATTTCGAATTTAAGAAGACGGAATGTATTATCCACATAGCGAAAACAAAGGCGCTGATCAAATGTGCAGTTACACAGCTATCTGCACATTTGCTTTCGCATAGGCGAAAATCCGGTTTTCTCATGACGCGGCTGAATAACATTTGAATTATTTTCTTCAGCAGCCGGCTTCACCATTTTGCATTTTCAAGATGAGATAATATAATAGTAAAACATATTGGATCCACTTAGGTTTATTTTATTTTTGGCTCACCGGTTTGGTGTTTATATGATTACTTTTCAAAGACTACCAATATTTTTGACTGTGCAAAAAAGCACTATGAGCGTCCTGTTCCCCTGTGTAAAACATTAATATAACACCATATGAGCCTCGACGCGAGAAAACCGGTCTTCGGGGTTTCCGACCAGGTCCGACACAAACCGGCCTGTACAAGCTCAAAAAAGAGCTAGAAGCTTGAAATTTCGGATTTAAGTAGAAGAGGAATTGTACTATCCGAGTAGCGAAAACAAAGGCGCTGATCAGCTTCGCAGTTACTGCGAAGCTGATCTGCGCCTTTGTTTTCGCATAGGCAATAATCCGGTTTTCTCACGATGCGGCTCATATTGTCCTGTGTAAACAGTCTTATGATGTCCTGTATAACACATTATTATAACAATGATGTCCCCCCCCCCTGTGTACAACATTATCATAACATCTTTTCGTATATGTTTGTAGTTACAAATTACTGGTGAGCTGAATTAATTCAGTTTGACTGTCATGCATCCAACCTCGCCTTTGTTTCTGTTTGATAGTCTGTCACGTTTTTACACCAGATCTTGCTTTTACATTCATACTCTTGGCATTGACGTCTTTCGGAGTTATGAAATATCCGATATTTTGCAACTCTTCAATGAGGTCATCCTGGTCCGAGGAAATATCGTCTTCTTTGTCATAAAACACACTGATCAGGTCACCTACCGCTTCCAAACGCTTTATATTGATTTCTGCTTCCATTGCAGTCAAACACCTTGAACGTTGTATAAATTCAGTCTGTGTCGAAGAAGATCGACGTCGTCCGAAAATGATTGGTACCAAGATGTTTGACCTAGTTTCCGCACTGTTGTCTATAATCTCTGATGCGTAATGGCGCACCATTCTTGTTGACAGAGATTCTTTAGGGGTTCTATAACAAAAATATAAAAAAAATTACACATAAATCTCAAAGATGAGCAATGAATGAGCTGAGTGCATTACGAAAACTTGCCCATGCAATATACAGAGATTTTTATAGCTATAAAAATGAAAAAATTTGATATTTTTTCTTATTTTTTCTCAAAACATAGATTGTGGGAACACGTTAGAACCGCCTCGGCGCACCTTTTGACTCACTAAGTAACTTTAGTAGGCGTAAAATAAAATAGCCGTGTTTCTACTAACATGACAAAGACGAAACAGGGTCGATAGGTCGGAAAATCTTTTTATTTTTCGTGTATTTTTTCTTTGTTGAAAATGTGTATAAAAGGCAAAAACGCGCTTTAATCAATTATAAATACTAGAAAGAGACATGCAATGGTTCTTAAAACAGTAAGAAAGCTAAAGAAAGGCAGTTCAAGTATTATTGTTACAGTAATAGTTGTCTACGTTTCTCTTTAAATGTTGAGGGTCGGTCGGTATGAAAATATTTTTATTTTATTATTAATGGAAGTAAAAATTACAGGGTCGGTGCAAGAAATCAGAGTCGGTCGGGATAGTGGAAACACAGCTATTTTTTATTTGCGCCTTATGCAAACTTCGAATGCGGCAGATGCACATATGTATTCTTTCCAAAATTAAATTTCCCACTTTATTGACAATTTATCATTTGTTATTTAATACAAAGACTTGGAAATTAAAATAATACGAAATGAGATACCTTTCTAGGGCTATGATTTCTCTCAAAGCTTCGACATTGATAACCGCTTCTGTTAATGAACTAAGCCGCCTAGTTGCTGCTTTAAAACCATCCAAACTCATGCGTTTTGTGGCTGTCTTAACACCATCCAAACTTAGACGCCTAGTTGTTGCATTAAAATCATCCATGTTGCACATGTCCTACCTCAGTATATGGATGTTATTTACATTATAAAGTATCTGCTTTACTACATTCCATTTATATAAGGAATACTCTACATGCGGAAACATAAAAGTCATGCTACCCTTACCTGTGGATGGTGTTTACTGTTTTCCTGACGACGCAAGACCACCTGTGCGATTTCATTTGCACAAAGACTGATTGGACAGTTATCTGAGCAAATACGTCATTGAAATGTCATTGAAATGTGATGAAACATACTGTGCTTCTAGAATCAGAACAATATTTATTGGAACACTTATATAAGAAAATCTAATTAACCAGTTTCTAAAATGTAAAATATTGCACATATACACGTTTGTATAACCCACATACTTTAAATTAGGGAGTGGATCCTAAAATAGCGACTTTACTGCTGTTTTTTTTTTTGAATTTACATGTGCGTTCAACACTGTGTGAGCAGCGTCAGCCATGTCTAATAAAAGCAGACTGAACACTATTAAAAAAAAATGTTTGCTTAATGTTTGAAGTTTCGGATGAATAAAAAATGGCATACGAATAAAATACTTTATATTTATTTTTATTTAAATTTGATCACAACGGATTATGGTTTTGTCGTTGAACAAACTGATTTTACTCAGTTTTTTTTTTATATTTTATAACAAACAGAAAGTTCAGCTTTCTTAAGTGTGCAGCGGAATATGGAGTAATTGATACATACGTACTCGTATATTGAAAAAAGAAAAAAAATGATAATGGAATCACGCCGTGCGACAGAAACCTGTTATAGAATATTATCATAATTATTATAATTAATTATCATATGAAAATCCGAGTTAACACCTCTTTTCGAAATGATTGTGAAGATACCAATCAAATAGTTTTGTTTTTGCCATTCTCTGTCTGTCAATCTCTCTCTCTCTCTCACACACACACACACACACACACACACACACACACACACACACATTATTGTCTTGTAAATATTTTTGTTATCATTAAGTTGATTCATTTAATCCATGGGGTTCCTATCCATTGTTTACGTATTTCTGCGAATTTCCGCGTTTAGTGTAGAGTTTATGTATGTGACGTAGTGTCATCCTTAATTTCATCAGGAAACATGCCCATGAAAAGTATACCCCATTTAGTCCAGATTTCATAAAGGCAGACAGACAGACAGACATACTCTATTTCAATCTCTGGCCAGATACCTAGCATCGAGCTAACATTTCCAAATATACTGAGTCATGGCATCTTGTAGTAAATGGCAAACATGCAGTTCAAAATAAAGTAAAACTGGGGTGTGAAAGGGTATACATTTTTTTTTTAATTTTTTTTATCCAAAACATAGATCGTGGGTGGGTGTTCATTAGAACCACCTTGCTGAGGATGAGGCAAGTGAAACAACATGGCTCTAACCCAGATTTACTCCTTCTCCAGTATGTGTATACTTTTTAAAGAAAGACAGCATCAAGACAATATCATTATTTTCGAGCTTTTATTGCCGATGAATCATATTGCAAATGCATACATATGTTGACTTGGCGATAAAATAGCTGTTTACATCTATTTAGAAGGGCAGTTATTATGAATGTCAGCTGATCGAGTTGACCCATTCCCAAGAAAATCAAAGTCGTTGATGACTAGCGGCGTAGACGGCGACGTCTGAAATAGATATAAACGGGACTGTTTCAAGTGTTTAAAAAAAGTACATGTACAAGCTGACAGTAAAAATGTTTTAAATATTGTTCATTTGTTCGAAAATTGTAATGAGACAATTCAATTAGACATGGTGTTAAATCATGGCTATTGCCTCAAAATAACTGTTGGTTGAAAATGAGTTCTGTACTTACCCACATTGAGATGGACCTGTTCAGAAAGAGAAAATGATAAATAAGTACAACTTTAGTTAACAAAGACGCTGACAGTATTCTGTATTAAATTTGGAACTCATTTTATAGTAAAACTGGTGTTTACAGGGGTATACCTATTCCTCTTATTGCTGATCCAAAACATAGATTTTGGGTATGTTTACCTTTACGCACAATCAATGTTTTGAGCAATTAAAAAAAAATATATCAAAATTGTTCTACTCAAAATTTTCACTTTTAACACCTTTAAATATATCACATGTTTATATTTCATGGACTTATTTTCGTAACGTAAGCTTTTTACCTGGAGACCGTGTTGGTGCTGGTGACGTCATTGTTGCGCAGTCGTCAAGAATAGCGACATCTGCGCAGTTAATGAACCACTCCTGATTGCCGAGTCCAATAGCACACCCGGTATCATCGCAGCCCCATCTATTGCCTATAAACCATAAAATTAAAGTAAAGAAGGCACCGTGCTAGTAAATTGATTACATTATTATTACAATTATTGCCGTTTAAATTTCATGTGGTACATTTAAAATTTTATGATCATAAATAAATTTTTTTAAATCTTTCAGTTTGACACTAAAAGATCCATTAAATTGATGTGAATAATGTCATGTTGTGAATTATGTCATGTTGTGAATAATGTCATGTTGTGAATAACGTCATGTTCTCAACCAAAAATGACCAGCGCATTGTTCTAATAGTCAGTGAATATCGAAGTTGTTTATTAGGATACCATATTGCCAACACAAAGTGCGGTGATGAAGAGCTACGCCACAGCTCCGCTGCCAGAAACAAGATGTAATCATTAGGAAAACTTTCCCATGCAATATACAGAGATTTTTTTCAGAAGAAATAATCTTCGCCGAGGCGGTTCTAACGAGTACCCACAATGTATGTTATGGATCAAAAATAAGAAGATCAGGTATACACCTGCAAACCCCAGTTTTTCTGCATAAAAGTGGGGTTTAAGGGGGTATACATTTCACAGACATGTTTTTCTGTTGTTAACGGGTGTTTCCCGTACTTGTCTAGTGACTTCAGTCACGGAACGTGACCGTCAACGAAAGTTTCCTCATGCACACATGTTCGTACAATGAATACCCCCTTATACCCCACTTTCATATAGTAAAATTGGGATTTACAGGGGTATATCTATTTTTCTTATTTTTAATCCAAAACATAGATTGTGGGTACTCAATAGAACCGCCTTATCGAGGCGGTTCTAACGTGTACTCACAATCAATGTTTTGAGCAAAAATATTAAAAACAACATTTTTCCTTATATAATTTTCAATATTTACTGAAAAGTCTTTGTATACTACATGGAAAAGTTTCCGTAATGTACTCTAAAAGAACAAAAATTTCATTGGGCATTAATAACACTGACCTGCAGTATATTCCCAACGTAGAATACATTGCGTACAATTGACGTTACGTGGCATATTCAGCTGATAAAAGTAATCCCACTGTACGTTGGTATTGATATCAAAACGAGTAATTCCGGTTCCGTATTCCGACATTAAGATTCCGTTCTCAAAACAGCTTTCTTGGACCCTTTCCGTCATGTTGTTATGCTGACAGAGTCGGAACTCGAAGTATCCTGTAATGTATGCATAGTGTATATATATACAATAGTAGAGTGGTCTGTTTCATTACGAAAACTTGCCCATGCAATATACAGATTTTCTTCACATGTAAAAAATGAACATTTTCAGTAGAAAATCGTTGATATTTTTTTATTTTTACTCAAAACATAGATTGTGGGTACACGTTAGAACCGCCTCGGCGAGTACCCACAATCGTATGTTTTGGAGCAAAAATAAGAAAAATAGGTATACCCCTGCAAACCCCAGTTTTTCTATATAAAAGTGGGGTTCAAGGGGGTATACTTTTCACGGACATGTTTTCCTGATGTACTGTTGATCACTGGTTTTATCTTGAGTTGGAAATGTTGTAGCTTATACATTTAAGAATGTTTTTGAAAATTTGAACGGTTCTTTGTTGATCACTGGTTTTATCTTGAGTTGGAAATGTTGTAGCTTATACTATTAAAATGTTTTTGAAAATTTGAACGGTTCTTTATTTATAGCTTAATAATAAGATAAATAATAATGTTACCTTTGTGGTGTGCTGTAATGACCACGTGTATATCAATGACGTCATCGGCTCTGTTATAACATCTGGTTACTTTTCTATGAAGTTTTGCGAAGACACCTCCAGCTTCGTGCTCGTATGGCCCCTGATAGGGGTCCCCACAAACCCCACATTTTCCACCTTGCTGTTCCCATTGGTTCTAAGAAAAAGTAAATACACGCTAAAATTTAGCCAAGTGACATGAAAAATCCGAAAGCGAAAGAAAAAAAAATGGATAATTTTATTTTGTAAATCGGGAGAATAGTTTCAAAAAAAAAAAACAAAAAAAAAAAAAAAAAACAAACAAACAAAAAAAAAACATGAATTATGGAAGAACAATATGTAGCTTCAAATAGAAAACAACATTTATATAGAATATATGAAAGTTGAATTTTTTTTCATAAGGAAATTCATAAAAACTATAAAGATCAATAGACCAAAAATAACGATTTACTATATGTAACCTATATGGTAAAGACTCGATACTAAATGAGTACATTTTGAGTTATTCGTTTGGACTTATCAGCTGAATGAATACATGTATCTACAATGCATATTTCACTAAAAACTGGTTTGCTTGTTTCTTGTACAAGTGTATCCTGTCATTTTACCTATTTGAGGCAGATCAATAAACCCATATTTGACGAATGGATTTTCCCATCATTATCAATTGGATGAGTCCACATTCATTTTTACGGGTGTTAGGAGTGATTTTTAATTTTTATTCAATTTTTCGATGAAATTCCTCTAAGCAAACAGAATAGTCCCAGATGGGACGCCGCGTTCTGCGGCGTCACATATTGGGCTATGCTGTTTGCCTATGTCCCATAAAAGGGACATCAGGCTTAAATGAGTTAAAGGAAGGTACAAGTAGGCAATGATCAGGAAAAGGCGCAATCAAAAAAAATTCCCTACACCAAAAACCGAGATGGGAAAAAAACTAAATTGACAATTAGGTAATCATACTTAGAAAACGAACGAACAAATCTTTTATTTCACAACTCCGGTCATACATGTGACATCGAGTTAATGTTATAAAAATACAATATGACATGACAAGCACGAAATTAAGGTTTAGTATAAGTAAAGAGGTTATGCTAGAGTCTAGGTTGAGTGAAGAGAAGAGAGGAAGAAGGGGTGGGGGTGGTAAAGATACAATAAACATGACATTTAGGTATAACGAGCTGGTAACTACAGGTTTCCAATAAAGATTATCATACTAATGGGGATATGACAAACGGTATAGTCCCTAGCTGTACAGAACGGTATGTGTTCAGCCTGGGCTAAGGTCCAGTTTATGACAATATATAAATCCGATGAGTATATTGAGAAGACATACACATGCAGAAAATTTGAAAATGTGTTTTGGAACTAAATGATTTCTTACTTTTATTAGTATGCTATCTAGAGCAATTTAGTGATGCGCAGTCATTATTATTTATTTGTGCCACTGCATGGGAAAACCAACAATCTGCATAGGCGAAAACAAAGGCGCAGATCAGCTTTGCAGTAATTACGAAGCTGATGAGCGCCTTTGTTTTCGCTACACGGATAGTACAATACCTCTTCTTTCTCAATCCAAAATTTCCAGCCTCTAACCATCTTCTGTGACTGTACAGCCGGGTTTGTGTCAGACCTGGTCGGAACCGAAATTGTTGATTTTCTCACGCACAGGCTCATTTGTCAACACGTCTGTCCCGTCAATTAGCGCATCTAAATAACTGTCCGTAGGTCAAGCACGTACTAAGCATGGTCGCGATTTCCGTCTGGCTGAAAGCATGGCAGCATGTTGAAACTCGTTTAAAAAAAAAAAAAAAAAAAAAAAAAAAAAAAAAAAAAAAAAAACTATGCCAGGTAAGTGTTTAGTTAGTAAATTGCTCTTATTGGTGCCTAGCTCCCGAGAACAAGACTTTCGAAAAGATATCTTAAGTCGAGTGAGCAGCTATCTCCCAATAGGCGGTCACTCAGTAACCCGAACTTAACTAAAACTATGAAAACGTACATAAGGTTCAAACAGCACAAAAAATCGACTCCAATGTATTGATTACTTAAGGTTCAGAAAAGACCGTATAAAGCTAGATTTATAGATTTATCTAGTTCTTGTAGTACCACTGAACTTTCTAAGTTATTAACTTCCTATCTTACTGCTATCAAATCTATACTGTAAGACGGTGTATGAAACTTCAAATAAAAATTGTTTTTTGGTCAATAAAAATTCTGGCGAGGTGCTCAGTAAACTGAAGTGCAGAGGGTTCCGTGCGACGAGCTTGTCCACATACGATATTTCTACTCTGTATACCACATTGCCACATAATCTGATTAAAGAAAAACTTCTCGATTAGCGAAAGAGCATTAAAACTATGGTTCATTTTATTTGGCCTGTAATGACAGAAAAAGCTTTTTTCACTTCCTATGACCAAAGTCGATACACACTTCGGTCATGCCAGAATGTATGCGCCGCTTTATCCTATCTCCTGGATAATATATACTTATATTAGATTCAAGTGTTGGGATTCCGATGGGTAAACATTGTCCCCCTCTCGTGGCTGATTTATTTTTGTACTGCTACGAAAGAGATTTCATGGATTCTCTTAACCATGACATTCAAGCTGATAGTCCGGCAGGAATATGGGATATTTTCACTGGACCTGGTAATCAGGTATAAAGTTTTTTTCTTGATGGATTCCTGTACTATAGGCATTGTCTTTCAAGAATCTGACTGATGACACTTTGTCATCATTGGGGGTTTTGAGAAATTCAAGATGGCGTCCAATATGTCTTCCAAATACAGGGATTTCAACTATAATTTTAGTTATAATGATTTTAACGTATTTCTGTGCTTATTTGGTCATCAAATCATGACTGATGATTAAAGATGAAGCTTCACTCTTTGTAAGAAAGTTGTAAACATCAATCTTTTCAAGATGGCATCCAAAATGGCCACCAGAAATATATTTTTCAACCGAATCATTAATAAAAATGACCTAAAAGTATTGTTGTGTTTGTTTTAATGACATTAATAATGGGGGCAATTAAAGGTGAAGCTAATTCTTTTTAAGAAAGCTGTAAACATAAGATGTTTCAAGGTGGCATCCAAAATGGCTGCCAGAAATATGTGATTTTTCTTTAGTTTTCATGTCGGTGCAAAATTGGCAAAAAAAGGCCTGGGTATGATGATGCCATATATCTTTTAAGTCCAGTAACAAGTGATTTGCCTATATTCTAATGAATAAAAGCTTTGCTGCATTTCAGTATCTAATGAAAAGTACAGATTTAACACAATAGAAGACTATATGTTCACAGTTCTAATATTGTGTTACTGAACGTGAAATGACAAGTCGGGGAATATGATCCACGAATAAATGGCTTCAGTGTAATTGTATATTTAACACAAAGCAGTTATCGTTAGGCAATAACTTCAACAGTAGCATGAACATAAACAGTGTAGCATAATAGGTTGACACAAAGATTTGTTAGCTTGTGTATGTCTGTCCAATTTGACCAGAGTCTTTGCTTCATACGTGGAAATCATAGTGACAATCTACTAAGCACACAGTGGGTACTTACATGTATATGGTTTATAATGTCCAGGTTTCCATATTAATAAGTAATGCTGTGTATATTCTTACCAGACCAGATGCATCTACTGTAAGTTAGAATAAAGGGTCTGGTTTCCTGTCCAGTAAGTGGTTTGACACGAAACTCAACTATAATTGAGCCTCGGCGTGAGAAAAAACCAGTCTTCGGGGTTTCTGACGAGGTCTGACAGAGAAACAGCTTTAGCTTGTAAATTTGCTTTTAACTTAATTTCACGTTGAGGTAAAGAGGACTTTACTAGAATAGAACTTCCACCAGAAGCTCTGGCACAATCATAGTGGATGTGATTGTAAACATTAAAGCCTTTGAAAGTAAAGTTGTCGTCAGTTTTCAGAAAAGTTTCTTGAAGACAGAAAACAGACGGTTCTAGCAGAGTTAAGAGTTACATCAGTTCATCATAACGTGGTTTAATTCCTCGACAATTCCACTGTATACATGTAATTCTTTGTTTATTCTTTCCATTAAATAATTTTCAGAGAATTAAGAACTTGGCTTTTCTTTATTATAAAGGACAGGAACCTACTTTCAGTATTGGTAATTCTTGGAAGATGCACTTTGCGAGAACTATGAGGAGTGATATCCTCTTCCATGCTCTCACCAAGACAGTCATAGTAATTCTCAGATCTTAAGGGGTCATCAGCCCCTTTAGGTATTTTCTCAGACAGAAGCTTCTGTTTGTCCTTTGCTGAGTGAAGTTTTGATGGTGCAAGAGGTTTTCCTCCAGCAGCTGAAGGTTTACCCCCTGCAGTTAGAGGCTTACCTTCTGCAGTTTTACGGAGTGCTTTGCACATGGGGAGGATTGCCTCCTGCTAGTGCAGGAGATACTTTACCTCCTGCAGTCTTGTTGGTACCAGAAGGGGCATCGCCTCCTGGATTTTTATGTTTTTTAATCTGAACGTCGTATGTTTCATCAGTTTGCGTCATGGCATCAACTAGTTTGACTTGTGTGCCAGCACTTTTTTATGATGCTGGCGTAGTTCTTGTTTGTCTTGGACAATTGCTGTTCTACAATTTTTCGCGCTTCGAAGAAGGGCAGATTTCTTGTATATTTTATCTTAAGGAGCTCTTTTTCTTTGTGCCAAGTCGGACAGTCATGTGAAAAAGTTGGGTGTGGGCCACTGCCGTTGACGAACTTTGCTACTTTCTCAAAGTTGCGATCATAACTGCAGTGTTTCTCTTCTCCACAGTTTGAGAAGCCTTCGTGGTGCATTGGTTAATCCACTCGCCTTGTAAACCAGGGGTCGCAGGTTCTCCAGTCCGTCGGATGGGACTATAAACCGAGGTCCCGTCTCCATATGACCTTAGCTGTTGGTGAGACGTTAAACCCCAATAAACCAACCTCTCCACAGTTTGCACATACCTTTTTCTGGTACATCTACTTTCATGATGGCCGAAAAACTGGCAATTGTAACATCGTAGAGGATTTGGTACGTATACCTCTGCTTTCATTTTCTTTGGCAATATGGGTGTATTGAAAGTCAAAACGTAAGTGTTTGTTTGTTTGAGGACACCGTTTCTGCGAACATGAATGTTTCGAATCTCTTTGACACCTTGAGTTTTCACCTTGAGACTGCACGACTAAGAAGCGCGATACGTTCGAAGCTGATTGTGACGTTGATTGTGTAATAGGCTATTGAGTTGATGGTTCAGAATCCGAAGATTCATCCGACTCTTCAGCGAATTTTTTACGCTTGGATGTAGTTTGTTACGATTGTTTATTTGAACCTCTCATAATTAAATGGATGGATGATTCCTCTTAAATGCTCTCCGCCCTCCATTTAGCCCTACAAGGGAACACATAAAATGAGTGGCTTTCCAACTCAAAAGTGTAAGAAATACACAGAGATATACTCGTACAATCTTGATGCTTACACGATTGACCTGTTGAGACGCCGCCTTCTAGGAATGATAAAGATAGAAAGACGTTTATGGGCATATGGTAGGTATCAGGGACGATACTGAAAGACAGGAAGAGAAAGCAAAAGGTATTCCTAGGGCTTGGCGCGACAAAGCCGATTGATATCCGAGTCCGCATGGCCTCCCGTCTAGCCCAAATCAGGGCCAAAGTGATGTGTTGCATGCCAACTATTAACGTCAGCACAGCAGACACACTCAATCACCAGGATCCCTTAACCCAAACGACACGGGTCGCCACTCATGGCAAACGAGCCGCTCCTCTATTCGATCAGGTTCCACAAGAAGGGGGCGACCGGCCAATTCTAACTCGGGTCTGGTACGGGACGGAGGTTAATCATGTTTTGTTTTTAATCATGCACCTTCTTGGACACATTTTTCTATGTAATGGCTTAGAAGTACTTTTATCTGATAAGTCCATAATCTCCTTATTGTCAAAACTATTAAACATCACAGACTTTCCACATTATGGCAGCCATCTTGGACATCATCTATGTTTAACAAATGTTAATGCCAAGACTGTTGAGTTAAAAGCACTACGAGTGAATCTATAATTGCTATGAACAATATCACTGAAAATCAATATTCTGGCAGCCATATTTGAAAACTATTGGCAATCAAATAAGAATCATTTTGTGGCAGCCATCTTAAACATCGTGATCGACAAATCTGTGAAATTATGACACAATCAGATATGTGAATGTGGACAGTTTTTATACAAAACAATGTATGTTGATATGCTAAATGCATTGTCAAAACTGTTAAAATTACCGAAAATCGATATTCTGACAGCCTTCTTGGACACCATCTTTGATACACCAGTATATTCAGAATGACTACGGTCAGATAAGTTGCTGTGTGCAATATGTGAAGGAAAAATGGATTTTTGGTTCATTTACGGGGCAAAAAGTACCATTATATCAAAGCTTTGAATTTCTGGAAGACCTTTTGGACGCCATCTTGATTTTCTCAAATTCCCCAGTGATGACAAGGTGTCATCAGTTGGAATCTTTGAAGACAATGCCTAACCAACACGAATCAGTAAAGAAAAAAACTTTATACCTCATTACCAGGTCAAATTGATTTCCTGCTGGACTATGATGTTATCGAGGCTTTTAATTCGACTTCCAGGTACCTCGAAGACCTTTTGAACATTGACACTCCTTATTTTGAAGGCATCGTCAATCAAATTTATCCACCTGAGCTACAGTTGAATAAAGCCAACACCACAGATACCGAAGCCCCCTTTTTGGATTTACATCTTTCTTTTGCGAATGGATTTGGTTCTTCTAAAATTTATGATAAACGCGATGACTTTGATTTTGGATGGTGACGTTCCTCGCCGTGATTCTTATGGTGTATACGTACATTTCGCAGCTTATTAGGTTTGCTAGAGTCTGCAATCATGTAGCGGACTTCAACGCGTGAAATAAATGATTCACAGCCAAACTTCTCCAGCAGGGATATCGGTATCGTAAACTTCGAAAAACATTTGCTAAATTTTATCGCAGACACTATGAGTTTATTTCCAAATTTAATGTTGGGGCTAAAGACGCTTTTACGTGAGGGCCTTTCGGAACCAGAATTTTATAATGACTTGGTAAACTTATAGGAAGGAATGAGTTTTCTTTTCAGTTCTTTTCTTAACACGTTACAGACGTATAGGGTATAACTTGACTGTTATGCGGCAGTCTGTATGCTTATTTTTAACCCAGTCATGGTTGACAACTATGCTGCCTTCTTTAATTGCACGTCGGTGGGTCGGGCGCCAGACTCTATGATAGCCCCGACATAAAGCTATTCATTTTAGTTGGTTGGGGCCGAAGCTTTTGTCTGTTGCTTGGCCCATCGGGGTTCAAATGGTGTTTTTCGTTTGCTCTGGGACTCAGTAAGAAGCAAAAGAAAACACCAGCTGAATCCAGGTGGACCAAGCAACAGAGAAGAAGCTCCATCATAGAGTCTGACGCCCGATCCACCGGTGTGCAATTAAAGAAGACAGCATAATTATCAACCATGATTGGGTTAAAAACTAAGCATGAAGACTGTCGCATAACATTTAATCTATACGTCTGTAACGTCAAATGATTTTTCTGACCTGAAAAGAAAAATAATTCCTTCCTATAAGTTTCTTAAATTTGTATGGTATTTAGAGATAGGAAAATACAAACTGATTGCAAGCAATCTCTGAGGATTGGAAAAGTAAGAGCATTAAATGAACGACAAGGAGAGCCTATTAAGAATACTAAGAATTAATATGCAATAAACGAATCAAAAACTTACAGCAAAACCGCCACAATTTAGCTGAGTATCAGTGTAGTTTGGTTCCCAATTTTCCGGATCAGTTCTCCAAGCTGTGTTCCTTGCAGGTGGTACCAGTAGGTAACCATGTCCCGACACCCTAGTAACCGCCATAGCAACGGTGAAAACAATCAGGTGGATCATTTTCGATTTTCAAGAAGTAACTTCAGTTTATTAAAAAATAGATATTCAAGCTAGCATATATACATCTATTAAAATTGAGCCGCCGCATAAGAAACCCAACAAAATACATAGGCGAAAACAAAGGCGCAGATCAGCTGTGCAGAAAGTGCACAGATGATCAACGCCTTTATTTTCAGTACTTGGATAGTACCATTGCTTTTCTACTCCAAAACTTCAAGACTCTCGCCTGCTTCTGTGACTGTACAGCCCGGTTTGTGCCGGACCTGGTCGGAATACGAATATTAAATATAATGTTTAAAATACTGCAGCTGTTTTATGGAGAACCAGTGTCATGAAAAATCATGGCTACAGGTTTGAGCCTGGCATTGAAGGGTAGGTATTTATATCATTTCGTGCATGACTGCATTTATTCCTTCCTCTTTTGATATTTCTAGTTACCCGATGATTCACTTCATTCAGTATGTCTGTGTCTCTGAACATTCCGGTCTGAAACTTTCGAGTCATTTTAAAGTATCTCGGGAACAGATTTTCGTGGGATGGGGTTTATATTGATAACGTCAATAAGGCTGCCGCTGGACATTTCTCCAATCACCAAAACCTTTTCGTATTGGAGATAAAAGGTTCAACTGCATATATCCGTATATTACTAATGAGTATATCAATGTTTTAATCTACATTCTGCGTAAATTATACTTAAAAGTCAACAATAATATTTACATGTACAAACTATTTAAAGGCCCGCTCAGAACACAAGTTGAACGTATTATCCAACGTTTGAGCAGTGTATAAAATATTCAGTACGTTCTTGTACGTTGTTATACTCTGTTCATTCTATGTAAAAATATCTTGGAAAGGCTCTCTTTTAACTTATACAAAGCGCATGTCTAACGTATGAGTAGCTTATTCATAACGTATCAATGGCGTACCATGACTTATAACAGCGTACAACAGCGTACGCCCAGCGTTAGCATAGCGTTCGTGACTTATAAGGAGCGTATGTAAAACGCACGTCTGACGTATTCCAAGCGTATGCACAGCGTGCTCCGAACGAACTCGACGTTCGTAAAAAAAAATGTGAATCAAACATACATCCACTCAGTTAAAAAGTGAAAAATAAATAAATAAATAAATAAATAAACAGATAAAAGGAAATAAGAATGACTAAAGAAATCTACACACCTGATTCTTAGGGTGCATTTTGTGCAGTTCTTATATCGTATATCAGAAGAATCATTTCCTATCTTAATTAGGTAGAAATGAGTTTATGGGTCAGTTAAAAAAAGTTACAAAATCATCAATATTACAAATAATTATTGACTGGAGCTGAAAACTTGCATATATAGATCACCGTATTCGCTGTGTATTTTAGTGACTCAGCTACCATGCATACCTGAATCTTTTTCTTTCTTTCTTTCTTTCTTTCTTTCTTTACATAATGCCATACGCCCTCGCGGACATTCTAGGCATGTTGCGCTGTCGAAAAAGTCCAAGTATGTTAATAGGATGAGGCTAAAAGCTAAAAAAGTGTGACAGTGAGGGAAAAGAGTGTGATAGTGAGGGGATGATAGATGATAGGTTAAAATAGTTAAGAATAGCTAAAAGCAGGTTAAAAACAAACTATACTTGGGATCTAAGGTTTGGAATGTTGCAGCTTGCCAACTGCTGCCTTGAATATGTCAAGGCTTGGGGAGCTAACAACCTCTTCTGGAAGCGCATTCCACTGCACAATTACGAGGGGGGAAAAAAGAGTACTTATAGTAGTCTGTTGGGGTGTACAGTTGGCAAAATGTCATAGAATGACCGCGTCTGGATGGGCGAGTGTTTGGCTGGACATAATCGGGGAGGGGCACAGCTACAAGATTGTTTATTATCTTGTAGAAAAGGCAAAGCCGTGCGTATGCACGTCTTTGCTCTAGAGTTCGCCAACCCAAAATTTCAACCATGGCCGAAACACTAGAAGTCCTGTCAAAGTTGCAAACAGTCCAACGTGCAGCCCGCCGTTGGACTGCATCAATCTGTTTGGTCTTATCTTTATGGTTGGGGTCCCATATGGCTGCTGCATATTCCAGCTGCGGCCGGACCAAGGTAGTATACGCAGCCTCTCTTACACCTGACATCTTTGTCTTAATGTTTCTTTTGATAAAGCCGAGAGTTTTGTTGGCAGTGCCTGTAATTCTGTCTATGTGAGAGCCCCAGGACAGATTGCTGGAGATATCAACCCCCAGATATCTACAATTATGTAGCACAGGTAACAGTCTCCAGGACCACATCATGCAATCTATAGGCCGCATTGATGGGTTTTTTAGAGCCTGTCACCTGCACTACCTGGCACTTGGAGGGGTTGAATCGAAACAAACAAGTTGCCACTGCCAGTAATTTTGCTTGTTATGAGAAGTAGAAATATATATTATGTTGGGTAACATTTTTAAGATTCACTTCTGTTTGTTTTAATCTTTTAACACTTCTCACAGCTAAGGAAGTCTCCAAAAACAATTTCTCTACACTGAACTTTTCATTTCTACAAACTGTAATCATTCGATATACTGAAACTAGCCAGCATATTGTGGAATCTTCCTGCTACGCATATTTTGAAAAGGGGACTTTAATTTACAACAATTCTTCGGCACTTTAATTATATGTCGACAATAATTTTATAAAGGTCCATTGAATATGAGCTTCTGGAAACGATAGCAGTGAGTACAATTTAGCCATGCACCCAATTATTGTGCAGATTGTTTTTGGTCGAGTATATTACTTTGATGCCTCCGTGTGGCAGTTTTCAAAATCATGAACGCAGTCCCTATTCCTTCCATTTTATTATATAAAATACTGAACGCTGACCAAAGCGCTACGCGAAGTTGCGAATACGCTGAGTACGTTTTTCGCACGTTTAACATACGCTGCACTCGTTCCGAGAGCGCCAGGCAGTTGGTAATTCGTTATGCATACGCTTCTCATACGCTAAACAAAATTCCTGGTGGGCTTTGGCGTAAAACAACGTATGCGAACGTATGATTTACTTACAGGTAACGTTCATGAACGTATGCGTTGCGTACGCCTAACTTATGCCGAGTAACGTATCATCAGTACGTCGGCACACGTTGGAAATTTTGTGCATGCACAAAAATTCTGAGCGTCCACGACGTACGACAACGTATACCAGCGTATTGTTAGCGTACCCGTACCTTATGCAAAACTTATGCCGAACGTATGCAAAGGGGTGCTCACACCACAGCGTATAGCGCCAACGTATGCCGATGTACGAGATATTTTGTCCATACGTTGGTGTACGTTCGGCATAAGTTTTGCATAAGGTACGTCGTGTACGCCCAGAATTTTATGCATGCACAAGATTTCCAACGAATGCCGACTTACTGATAATATCTTACTCATAAGTTAAGCGTACGGAACGAACACTCCTGTGCAGACTTTTCCGAAGGCCCAATGGCTATGTCGAAATCCTTCAGAGAGGCTTTGAATGTGTCTTTGTAGCGTTTCTTCTGGCCACCTTGAGAGCGCTTTCCCTCTTGTATATCTCCATAGAAGACTTTCTTTGGAAGTCGTTCATCAGGCATTCATATAACATGGCCAGTCCACCTTAGCTGCGCTAGCTTTAAGACAGTATGCATGCTTTGCTTCCCTGCATTCTTCATGACATCCGTGTCTGTCTTGTCTTGCCACTTGATTTTTGACAGCTTTCTCAAACAGCTTGTGGAAATGGTTGCCTCCTTGCATGACGCTGGTATACTGTCCAGGTCTCACATGCATACAAGGGGGTTGGCAATACCACAGCCTTGTAGGTTTTCAGCTTGGTGTCAATTTTGATACCATTACGCTCCCAGACATTTGCACGGAGTCTTACGAATGCCACACTGGCTTTTTCAATTCTGGCAGTGACCTCATCATCAATGTGCACTGCTCTGGAAAGAGTTCTTCCCAGGTAGGTGATTTATCAACAACTTTCAGTTTTTGTCCACTCACAGTGATGGTTGGTTAATTTTACGGTTTTCTAGGTGCTGATTGGTGATTGTGAGATCATACTTATCACGTGACTGTGAGACTCCATGGCTCTTTGCATTTTTGCCTCTGAGCTGGCATTCTTATCCATATCATCTGCATAGAGGAGCTCATCTAGCACATGTTTTGGCTTGCAACCTTCTAAGGTTGAATATATTGCCATCAAAACGGTACCTGATTAGAAAATCAGTGTCACTGTCCTGAAAAGCATGGCAAAAGTCATCATGCTGAACAGTGTTGGTGCCATAACACAGCCCTGTTTGACCCCATTCGTTACCTCAAGGGGTTCAGAAGAGAACTCTCTATCGTTTTGCAGAGATGTGATAATCCCCTCATAACGACTTATCTTTGTTGATTGGATCCAATAGTCCAATAACAAGGGTATTACTTTTGCACCTCATGCTTATGAAACCGTGGCTTTAACAACACTGCGGTTTTGGGTTTTAGCAGACCACTCAAGTTCTACATGTACCTCTGAGCCATCGGACTTTCTTGTATGATTACGTCTGGCGTTGTTTTATTATTATGTTTTTATTTGCGATTTGCTTCTTGACTACTGATTTTGTTTCCTTTTTGAACATTATTAATGTGCCCTTGCGATATACTGAGATTTTTTCAACTGTAAAATTGAAAATTTTCAGGGGAAAAAATAAAAATTTTAATATTTTTGCTCAAAACATTGATTGTGGGTACACGTTAGAACCGCCTCGCCGAGATAAAAAATAACAACAATAGGTATACCACTGCAAACCCCTGTTTCTCTATATAAAAGTGGGGGTTAAGTGGGTATGCATTTCATGGACATTTTTTCCTGATGAGGTGGGTGAGTGGTACATGTATCACGCAACACAAATAGGGGCATTTGATTTACAAATTGCTAAAAAGAGGTAATCCTGTTTTTGTTTCTCTAGAAAGACTCGTATCACTTGGGTATTTATCAAAACAAGCCATAATATTTTAACATACAGGTTCGTTTCATTAATAACATACCCCTGCAATGTCGCAAAATAAATTGACCCCGCACCCTACATTGCATGGTTCATTGCTGGATGGTTATTAGTCTGGCCTGGATGAAACTTCTACAATTTGTGTATATATTGATATGTGTTAAACTGGTAGTTTGTTTATATTGATCGTGAGCAGTCCGATTGGACAGGAAGCTGCTTTCTGCGTGTACCAAAATTCTGGTAGATTTAATGTCAAGTTTTCAACTTTCGGTGATTGGTATTATGTAAGTACTGTGAATATTGCCAGTTTCTGACATGAATGTTGTTCATTGGCATCTATTGTAGATACCTTAAAACTTACATCACATTCGCTAAAGAACTGAAGTAGAAATGGAATATCTAACTATACCTACTACCCTGTATAATGCTACCATGCAAATGCATGTTTTCAGCACATAAATTGTCTGAAAGTTTATCAAATTTAAAAACTGGACATCTGAGAATATCATAAACAGTTGACATGATTATTTAAAGAGAGTTACGATAGCCTTGGTATCTAATGCAATGTGTACCTGCATATGACAATGTTTTAAGCTATGTAATGACATTCTTAAACATATATTTATTAAGGACATTTGATGGTTTTTGAATACAATTGATTGAAATAGTGTGACTGGCGATTTTAACAAGACGGCTTATATTAGTAATCATCCAAGAGAAACTTCAACGAATCAAATATTAAACGCGCGAGAGCACACTAAGATGGAAGTAGACATTAAGAGCAGTTTTGCTTCCTTGAAATATGTCTGTAATGAAGGAAATAGCGTCTATTTAATCATTATTTCTGAACTTTATATGTATTGCAAATGCGGTGCAAGTTTTAATGTATATCAAATAGATGTCAATGAATTACATTCAGGTCAGAAAGTGGCAGTATTCACAGTACTTACATAATACCAATCGCCGAAAGTTGAAAACTTGACATTAATTCTGTCGGAATTTTGGTACATGCCGAAAACAGCTTCCTGTCCAATCGGACTGCTCACGATCAATATAAACAAACTACCAGTTTAACACACATAAATATATACACAAATTGTAGAAGTTTCATCCAGGCCAGACTAATAACCATCCAGCAATGAGCCATGCAATGCAGGGTGCGGGGTCAATTAATTTTGCGACATTGCAGGGGTATGTTATTAATGAAACGAACCTGTATTTATTTCTATTTAATAAACAAGAAAATGAACAAAGACAAACATTAACTTAAAGTAGTCCCTTAGTAATGGTGTAATGGTTACCATGCAATACGACCTTCAAGACATCCAGGTACCATGTAGAATAACAGAATTTATGAAGATTTATTGTTTTTAGAGAAATTCTCGCTGATTTCAAAAGACCAAACAAAATTTTTGAATAAAAGAATTACTGAGAGAACACAAACAACCACAATACACATCAGCAGCTCGATGAAAGCGTACAAAGGTAGCAAACTGTCCTTAATTTTGACCCCCACCCATTGGGGCCTAAAATAGATGGGCTGCTTGTGTCTCCAGGCAAAGCTTGTACACTGCTGACTAACTATCTGATTACTGGTTAACCGCTCAGGTCTGAGCCTGTGCAGGAAAAGTGGTTTCAAGCCAAACCAGCCACACATATAAGCTTTTCTGGCTTTGTTGGATGGTTATATTTTTTAAAACTTGTTCGATGTCATGGCATCCTCATTTTGGCTAAAAGATCCATAAAGTGGAGGCAACGTCCCGACATGACCTTTGCTAGTGACTGGGACATTAAGCATCAATTCAAATTAAAACTCTAAACTCAAAAGTTTAAATGTTGCCCTTCAAGCAATATATCGTATAATACAGCAGCCTGTTCGTTTTATTTTAATTAAACATATTTAGCTTGGCTGTGTGGCGTTACTTAGCCGATAATATATGCTGCTCTTATTGCTGCACATTTGCAATAATTAAAACATCCATAACTCTTTGTTATCAAAATACACGGTGTTTGAAGTTGTAACAAGTAAGCCACATTGTCGTTCGCTTTAAAGTCTTGTGACGGAATTGAAATTTATCATCGTGTTAGTAGCTGTGTCATATTAAAGAGATACTTGCGTACCCCTACTACTAAATTATTACATTTGCTGGCATTTTCAGGATTTTACTTTACGCCTCACTAAGATCAAACAATAAAATAGTTGAATGCGTCTCGGGATGTTAATTAATTACTTGCCCATTATATTAAGATCATGTGTGTCTTCGTTGCCAGTATAGAAAGGTACAAGTAGGCAAAGATCAGGAAAAGGCGCAATCAGAAAAAGATTCTCACTCCAACAACCGAGGTGGGAAAAAACCAAACTAACAATCAGGTACTTATACCATGAAACATATCGTTAGCCGAATGAGCAGCTATTTTCCCAATAGGTGGCCACTCAGTTACCTTAACTTAACTAAAAATATGAAAACATACATAAGGCGCCAAAAGCATAAAAAATTTTAAACACCAAGACATAAAACAACCAGAGGACCAATGGTCCTGTAAACGCTCACCTGAGATCTGCTGCATATACCAATAAACATGTATGAATATTATGGTATTTAATTCCAGTGCAGGGGCAGATGAAGCCCTTGGGCCATTTTCTTTTTTCTGAATCTTCAATATTCTGCCCATTTGCCAATTTCCTGCTAGCTTTTCCCTTCAAATGGCATTTTAACAGTTTTCCCAATTCACATGCATAGGCAACCTATGTTGACCTTACCATAAACTTGGTCAAGGTCATCACAGGGTCATGATTTATATATACATTAAAGTACTTTAGCCATCGATGCTTCACGCCAAGTTTCCTTGAAATCAGTCTATTGGTTTCAGAGAAGAAGATTTTTGATGGGTTTTTACCATATATGGGCATGGCGGCCATCTTTGTCATGTGACCTAGATTATTTATATACACATTGATTCCCCCATTCTATAGATGCTTCACATAAAATTTGGCTTTGATTGGCCAAGCGGTTTCAGAGGAGAAGACGTTTGAATATTATGGAAATATACATGTATATTGCCCCGGGTTGGGGGCACATGAGCCCCTGGGGTCCAATTTTTTTCAGAATCATTAATATTCAGTCCTACTTCCCATTTCCTGCAAGACTTTCACTTTAAATTACATTTTAAAAGTTTTCCCCATTCAAATGCATTGGTGACCTATGTTGACCTTGCTGTAAAATAGGTCAAGGTCATCACAGGGTCATGATTTATATATACATTGTAGTGCTTGAGCCATCAATGCTTCACGCCAAGTTTTGTTGAAATCGGTCCACCGGTTCTGGAGAAGAAGATTTTTGAAGGGTTTTTACCATATATGGGCATGGCGGCCATCTTGGTCATGTGACCTGGATTTTTTTTATAAACATATTTGTTACCCCTTCCTATTGATGCTTCACATAAAATTTGGCTTTGATTGGCCAAGTGGTTTCAGAGGAGAAGACGTTTGAATATTATGGAGATATACATGTATATTGCCCCGGGGTGGGGGCACATGAGCCCCTGGGGTCCAATTTTTTTCAGAATCATTAATATTCAGTCCTACTGCCCATTTCCTGCAAGACTTTCACTTCAAATGACATTTTAAAAGTTTTCCCCATTCAAATGCATTGGCGACCTATGTTGACCTTGCCGTAAAATAGGTCAAGGTCATCACAGGGTCATGATTTATATATACATTGTAGTGCTTGAGCCATTAATGCTTCATGCCAAGTTTCGTTGAAATCGGTCCATCGGTTCTGGAGAAGAAGATTTTTGAAGGGTTTTTACCATATATGGGCATGGCGGCCATCTTGGTCATGTGACCTGGATTATTTATATACACATTGGTTCCCCCTTCCCATAGATGCTTCATGTAAAATTTGGCTTTGATTGGCCAAGCTGTTTCAGAGAAGAAGATCTTTGAAAATGGTGGACGACGGACGGACGGACGGACGACGGACGACGGACGGACGACGGACGGACGGACGCCGGATCATGGCCATCCTATAAGCTCACCTTGTGAGCCTGACGGCTCAGGTGAGCTAAAAAGGACCACCACAGAAGTATCGACTTGGAACGATCAGTAACACAAAGTTACTGGCGGGCTAAGGAAGGAGGCTAAGGAAGGAGGCCCAAGTAACCCTTTTCAGATTCAAATTAATATATCAAAATTTCATACCCAATATCACACTATCCCTAACTCCTCCCAAATGCCTCGTTTTATGTCCCATAACTATATAATATTTTTTACAAAAGTATCAACTATTATACTAGTATCCCTAAATAGCCTTCCAGGGCATCACTGATAAACTGTCCATCCATTTGAATATACGTAACCAGAGCTATTCCTTGACACTTGACTGGTCCGTTTTCCTCCGGAACTCCCAAAGATAATTTTCTGCACAAACACTAAAACATTTAACAGTAAACACATGATCACATTACACACTAAACACTACAAGTCTGAAGTCAATCCATTCTGTAAAATGTCCGTTGCCCTTTTGAGACTAATGATAAGATATGAGAGTTGTTCGGGCAGTCTGGACCAGTGTTCGGAGTCCGGTCCCTCCTTCAGTATACGTATCAGCCCCGGGAATACTGTTTCTTCGTGTAGATTGTCAAGATCTGGCGCCACTAATAAATTTCTGAAATCAGAATGAAATTTATATTGTCGGCAACAATCAAAGATTGTGAATCAGAGAAAACATAAAATTAAAAAAGCAATGGTTTACGACTGATATGTTACTTTTTCATAAACTTAACTCAAAGAGTCCTATCAAAAATATACTGCTATCATAAAAAGTTTAGTTTGTTATATAAATCGTATTGTTGCATTTATTGTATGTTACATGCATTTTACCATGCTCTTTTTAATTGTATCACGTGAACGTACATTTTTTATTTGGTCCCATTCGTAACCATTATGAAAACACGTTCATGCAATATACAGAGATTTTTTTTTAATTTGTAAAAATGGAAAATTCTCAGTAGAATTTTTTGTTATTTTTCTTATTTTAGCTCAAAACATTGATTGTGGGTACACGTTAGAACCGCCTCGCCGAGATTCTAACGAGTACCCACAATAAAACGTTTTGGAGCAAAAATAAGAAAAAAAAAGTTATACCCCTGCAAACCCCAGTTTATCTATATAAAAGTGGGGTTCAAGGGGTATACTTTTCATGGATATGTTTTCGTGATGGAATGAACTTGCCCATCCTTATCATTTTGGTGAGTACACTCTTATTTTTATGAGCGTTAGGATTGATTTGGGTTTTGTTTTCACTGCTTTGTAACTTTTGTAAGCATGAAAAAACAGAACAACCCCTGATGGGATATCACATAAATAGGACGCCAGGCTTAAATTGATGAGATAATGTTAGAAATGTGCGTACCTATAATGCCTTTGCCCTGGAAGCCCTTTATCTGATAGGAAAGCTTTTGGTAATTGCAATAATTGGTCGTTGATAAGGTAAATATCAAACTCACTGAAATGAATAGAATAAATAAATAAGCAAACATCGCAGTATAATCGTTGTCTTGCAACGGCCATTGTGACCATGATTTAAACAGGTTCTTTTCTCAACAGCTCCAACAAGATGCAGAAATTTATTGTTTTGAACATACTCATTTTGTAGCCAGCGTGTAAAATATTTCTCTCCATTTAGATAAAGCTATTTTTGTAAAGACTCTCCTGTTGAAAATTGCAATAAAACTATATAGTAATTCAAACTGGTTCCAAGGCACTGAAAGGGTCAATGTTGAGGATATAGTAACCAAAACTTCGATATGACCCATTCCCCTTCTCATTAATATTTTCTCTGCTCACGTTTGAACACAGGTTTATATTTGAATCCACGTATATTAAAGAAAGGCTTCAGTATCGAGGCAAAATGGTGGGGGTAGGGCATGGCTACACACTACGAATTTATTTTTGTCATTGAAGTCGCACATCAAACACGTTTTAACGACACAAAACGATATTGTCATCAACAATTACAATCGACCTAAGTAAATGAATCATTAGCAGCTGGAATTCAGAATCATCCTCTGACATCATATTAAATTATAATTGTATACAATACCTTAATTTGGATCTGTCTAAAGATTTGAGTTTTGTATCAAACGATTCTGTTGCATTGCAGAAACTGTCGATGTATAACATGAGTAATTCTGAAATAGAATACAGTACATTACGTTGACAAAACATATTCTTAACCCCGATTATCACAACTAAACAGTGCATTTCCGCAGTTTTTAACAAAATGGTCTAACATGTCAAATAATGAATCATATAAAGTAGGTTCAAAATCGAACATATCAGTCCCTTTGAAAATAAAATGAGCTGTACATCATTTATTTAACATAGATATTTTTTGTCAGCCATGTAATCTTTATGTCTTTCTTATATTATTTACAAGTCAGTTTTTCTTCCGCAAAAAGGTTATTTTGGGTTCTAAACACACATTGAACCAAATTGAAAATTCATATTTAACTGCAAACCACATTGTATGAAAAAGAAAATTATGGCACCAGCGTTATGTATTGACAATGCTGTTTTTCTTCTAAAGCTGGTATTTCTTTTTTTTTTTTTTGTTTTGGAATTATTTGTATCAAATTCAGGCATGTTCCTACTTGGCTGAAGTGTTTCGTTTCGTGTTGTTATAATCTTACCTAAATAAATGCCTATGTTATCCAATACTGCTTTGTAACTTGTGAGCATTTGTTTCTTACCTAAATTAATGCCTGTATTATACAATACTGCTTTGTAACTTGTGAGCATTTGTCTCTTACCTAAATTAATGCCTGCATTATCAAATACTGCTTTGTAACTTGTAAGCATTTGTTTCTTACCTAAATTAATGTCTGCATTATCAAATACTGCTTTGTAATCTGTAAGCATTTGTTTCGTACCTAAATTAATGCCTGCACTATCATATACTGCCTTGTAACTTGTAAGCATTTGTTTCTTACCAAAATTCATGCCTTTATTATCAAATACTGCCTTGTAACTTGTAAGCATTTGTTTCTTACCTAAATTAGTGCATACATTATCAAATACTGCCTTGTAACTTGTAAGCATTTGTTTCTTACCTAAATAAATGCCTAACGCCTGTATTATCAAATACTGCTTTATAACTTGCGAGCATTTATTTCCTACATAAATTAAGGCCTGTATTATCAAATACTGCTTTGTAACTTGTGAGCATTTGTTTCTTACCTAAATTAATGCCTGCATTATCAAATACTGCTTTTTTACTTGTAAGCATTTCTTTCTTACCTAAATTAATGCATGTATTATCAAATACTGCTTTGTAACTTTTGAGTATTAGTTTCATACCTAAATTAATGCCTGTATTATTTTTACCTAGATTAATGGCCGTGTTATCAAAAACTGCTTTGTTACATGTACCTGTGAGCATTTGTTTCTTACCTAAATTAATGCCTGCATTATCAAATACTGCTTTGTAACTTGTGGGCATTTGTTTCTCACTTAAATCAATGCCTGTACTATCAAAACTGCTTTGTATTTTGTGAGCATTTGTTTTTCACACAAATTAATGCCTGTATTATCAAATACTGCATTGTGAGTATTTGTTTCTTACCTAAATTAATGTCTGTGTTATCAAATACTGCTTTGTAAATTGTCAGCATTTGTTGTTTACCTAAATTAATGCCTGTATTATCAAAAAATGCTTTGTAACTTGTGAGCATTTGTTTCTTACCTAAATTAATGCCTGCATTATCAAATACTGCTTTTTTACTTGTAAGCATTTCTTTCTTACCTAAATTAATGCATGTATTATCAAATACTGCTTTGTAACTTTTGAGTATTTGTTTCATACCTAAATTAATGCCTGTATTATTTTTACCTAAATTAATGGCCGTGCTATCAAATACTGCTTTGTTACATGTACCTGTGAGCATTTGTTTCTTACCTAAATTAATGCCTGCATTATCAAATACTGCTTTGTAACTTGTGAGCATTTGTTTCCCTTTTCTCACGAGATCAACAAAGTTTATAATATCCAGTGGCACAATCGCAGAGTCTGACAGTCTTAAAATAACATCTGCAACCACCTTGGTCATCATGATATGTAAACTCCAATCAGGGTCGATGAAACGCTTTACGTATTCGACGTTGTCGTCAAGCGTTCCATACGTAGGATATGTTGATAAGTTTGGATATAACTGAAAGAAAAAGGACGGAGGCCTTAAATCAGTGCACTGCGTATATACAAAGGGTGGCTGTTGTATTTTCGTTCGATTTTATAAGGCCTATCTACAGTGCCTTTTACTTTTATTAGGTGGTGCTATTAGCTTTATGGTCCATAATCTTAACGTATGGCCTTTATGCCTCGTATGTGAAAAATCACTTTTTAAAATTAAGATTTGTTAAAACCTTATTGGTCATTGTTGCATTTTAATGGTCGGGTTAAATTTGGAGACAAAACACAGAATAAGATATGTTCGACTTACCAATTTATTATATGTAAAATATGGACTGACGGCAGGAACACCTAGCCGATATACAAAGGGCCCGTGATCACTGTTATCACCAAGTACACCAATACTGAAATGAAAATAATTTAGCTAATTCTTTTCCTAGCTATCAAAATGACATTAAACTGCCTGACGGTACGCTGAGTCTGTAGTGTTGAAACTGAACTGCTTTTAGTCTTACTTCACATCCAACTGGGTCTTTGATTAAAGACGTTTGCAGAAACATACAACATAGACAATACTTGAATTCCGTTTGAACATAAGGAAAACATGTCCATGAAATGCATACCCTCTCGTACCCAACTTTTATATTGTAAAACTGGGGTTTGCAGGGGTATACCTATTTTTTTATTTTTGCCCCAAAACATCGATTGTGGGTACTCGTTAGAACCGCCTCGAAGCAGTTCAAACGTGTACCCACAATCTATGTTTTGAGCAAAAATAAGAAAAACATAATATTTTTCTTTTCTAATAGCAATAAAAATCTCTGTATATTGCATGGGCAAGTTTTCATAATGAAATTGATACTTTTCATTTATTTCCTGTTTATGTGAATGATTACTTTTCGTTTGCGTTTTCCTTCTTATTGCTTACTGTAACTTATGTTCAATGTCGTTCCCGAGATCTAAACTCACATATAGTTCACCTTACCTCGGAACTGATCCATTCTTTAAACTTGGAAATTTGGAGACCCAGTCATCAAAAATGGTAGCATTTTCGTCATATCTTGCACAGAAAGAACAGTTCATCTCAACTGTTCTAGAGGCCTCCATAATTACACTGTGTAACAATGAACTTGCTGAGGCCGCAAAACTGTAATTGCCTGAAAATAATGAAGGATTGAACGATTTATAATCACAGTAAAATTATTCAATCAATCGAAATTGACTCGTCAAAGCAACTGAGCTTACGAATTTAAGCATTTCTTGTCAGTGGGTTCCGAAGTCAAAGAAAGAATGCGTATATTTGAATCCGAATTTCAAACATTAAACGTAAGCAATGATCAGGAACTGGTGAAATTTGAACTAAAGTACCACCATAAAATCCCAGGCGGGAGATGACCAAAATGCCAATTTTAGGGGTACTGATACAAAGGGGACATACTATAAGCCGAGCGTGTAGATACATGTATTTCCCAAAAGTGGCCATTCAGTAATCGATTTTTTTTAAAATTCAGTATTACGTCCTTTTCAAGATTATTTCAGTTCATATGAGAACGGGCAAAACGGGAGAATCGCGAGAAAATCCATCTGACACACTCGCAAGCGGAACTTGGCTTGTTTCACATGTGACCAGAGCAGGGCTCGAACCCACACCAGACACAGCGGTGAGCCAATCGAGTGATTTAGAAACAATTCGGCAACTGGGGCCGCCGTAATTGATTTAACTTAAGTATATAAGTAAAACTAAGTAGATCTTTGTAAAAAAGGAAGCTTAACGAAATCGGTTGTAATGAACACATACACTTACCTTGTATGACTGCGTCCAGGTTGATGTATGCCACAGCACCATCAATCAGCTGTTTCTCATACTCCTAAATGTTAAATCAAAGATAAAAGTTGCTATTTAGAATGAAGTAAAATTGTAAAACAAAATCATACGTCGCATCAATTGGTGGTATGTGTATTGATAAACGATAATTATGTTCAAAATGCACAGCACCATCAATCAGCTGTTTCTCATACTCCTAAATGTTGAATAAAACACAAAATCTGTTATTTAGAATGAAATAAAATCATAAGACAAAATCATATGTCGCATTAATTGGTAGTGGGTGTATTGATAAATGATAATTATGTTCAAAAGCTCTTGTCGACCAAATGGTTAAAATTTGCATCATCACACCTACTTGTGGTTATTTATCTGAAGTAATGATCTCAGTATCAGCTGATAGATAGTCTAAATATGCAAGTGGCAGGGTACTGATTGCGAGTTTCTCTGGTTTTCCACGGGATCTTTCGAGCATACCCCACTATGCTAGACCACATACGCAAGGACACCATGTAGGTCGGTATCCGCGACTTAAAGAACGCACTCTCGTCGTTAAATTTCGGTGTCTTTTTAAGTAATTTAAATGATGAACAACCAGTTTGATTGCATACATTCATAGTAGTAAAATACGTTTGAACCGGTCGGTCGATAACTAACCTGAGCCCACTCGTATGACCCAATATGACCATATTTTGAGGCATCCCAAATGGCAAACATAATGGTTCGTCTTGGCTGCCAACCTGAAATAAATATGAACGTTTAATGTATATTGGATACATAATCAGTAATACTGACGTTTGAAAAAGGGATTATTTTTCAGAAGTAAAGGACAGAAGTCCGTTTTAGTATCTTAAAAGACAACATTTGATTGGTGCTTTAAAAGGGGTGTTGTGTAAGTACACATCATTTACCATAATTACATTACCAGGTTATATGTATGCAGATCACGCCAATAATTTTATTTCATATGTTAAAAGCAAACAAACAAATAACAAAATCTTATTTATTTTTACACTTCTAGTAGAATGATGTAATTTGCATATGCAGTGCATACATGTACGCATATGCACACTTTATCTTTGAGAACATGAACATTTACCAAATTGCGTTGGCCTCAATTTCTATATAGAATAATTTTCTCCTGTATTAGAATGCACTTACCTCTGCGGTAATGATATGCAAATGTTCTGGACAACTCTTGCAGGACAGTATAACCTGTCCCCGAGTCAACTGCACCTTGTATCCAAGAGTCTGCATGGGCACCCACAATCACATATTTATCTGAAAATCATGTATTGGAGTAAACAGGGACAAAATGTACGTATATATAGCGTTGAATCAGAAACAAATGAAATAAAGTTATTTAAGTAACCAACTATGCTGTTTATTTGATAAATCAAATTATGAATAGGTATGTATTTCGGAAAAACATGACGATTGTCTTATTGAAAAAAAAAACTATAATGAGGCCCTGAAAGGGTATTTAGGGGTATAGGGATATTGACAAAATTTCAGGGTTTAGGGGTACTTTTGTAATAAGTTAAAGAGATATGGGTTACTGGAGAGGCCCTGGAAGTATTTTAAGAGATGGGTGTATATGAATTTTGTCGAAATTTATCAAAATGTTAAAGAGGCATGGGCTATTGGCACTTCCAGGACACACATGGTAGAAAGTTCACCTTTGTTGAACACTATAATGTAAATGTTTCCACTTAAAGACCATCGTTCTTGCAAAAGAAAATATACCTGTTTCAAAGTGCCCTTTTATTACTGCTACAATATTTGAAATATCCCTTTGTTGCAAAATGTTCTCAACTGTTAGAGTGACTTTCCTAAAATAATATCAAAATAACAATTATTGTTATCTTTACGCTCACAATTATCATTTATTACTCGATAAACTGAATAAGTAATGTATGGTACATTTACACATTAAACGTAAACGTCAGTGTCCCAAACTTTTTTTTAAAAGTGACAGAAGACTTAATTCAATATTAGGGATACTAGTAATAATCATTCAAGTAGACAATAAAATTTAAAGCATATAAGTTTTGATACTGATATTGGTATAGCTGTTGTCGTTATTGAACTAAAGGTTTTACATTTATATTTGTTAAAATACTAAAATTCACACAAATATCTGCTATTACTACCGTTTATCACTATATCCAGGGCCCGTTCTGTATGTGACGTTCAGACCACCAAACCAGTCGTTGCTTACAATAGCACCATCCATCTCACTAGAATATAGCAATATGTTAGAGTAATAGAACCTAAATTATCATTTGAGGCGCCGCGCCGGAAAACAAACAATCAGCATATGCGAAAACAAAGACGCAGATCAGCTTCGCAGTAACTGCGAAGCCGATCAGCGCCTTTGTTTTCGCTAAGCGGGTAGTACAATTTCTGATCTTCCTAAATGCAAAGTTTCGAGCTTCTAGCCAACTTCTGTAGCTGCACAGGCCGGTTTATGTCGGACCTGGTCGAATACCAAATTGTTTGTTTTCCCAGGCAAACGGCTCATTTGGTAATGTTCGTAAGGACTAACTGTCCTGAGTGAAGTGTTGGAACACCAGGACAGGAAGTGTTGCTCTGACAAAATAGTAGGAGCAGCTATTTGCAACGGTGAAATGTGTAGAATTCTCTTGTATTTTTCCGTTTGTTTTCTTGATTGACTTAAATTATATGTAACACTTTTTTAATTGAAGCTTCGGTTTTCATTTGTACTTTTTGACAATGTACTGAGCAGTGTTGTTACACAATATCATTTTATTTACCTGAGTAAATATTTGGCATCTGCATATCTTATTGGCTGCACTGGAATCTTCGGGAATTTGGCTTCTGATTCGGATATGGTATGTAGCCCAGCTGAAAAGAAGCATTTCAATTGATTAGTAAGGGCAGTCATCAAGTCCAGGTTTGATATGAATTCTATGTATTTATCAGAGTTGACCAGCATTGTCCTTTGTATTGCATCCTGGTGCCTGGGTGGTGTCTGTAAATTTGATTTAATCGACACTACTGGACTTCTAAAAAACTAAATTCAAACAAAATTATTTTGACTAAACAATGGATCTAGAGGTTATTTATGGTGAAGAATATTAAGATTTAATTGCCGTGTGGCGGCCCTAAAAAGTCTGCCCGTACATCCATTTAATGCTCTTATTTTTCCAATCATCAGGGATTGCTTGCAATTAGTTTGAACTTTCTATCTCTATATAGGAGTGTGAATTTCTTTCTGATTGCGCCATTTTCTGATCATTGCCCACTTTTTACCTTTATTTATCGCATAATACACTAGAAAATGTAGGAATGGTCCTAAGAAGAATTTCCACCGTCTCACTGCTTAAGACAGTTTCATAATTTCTAAATGAACATGGTGAATAGGGTCGTTGAGTACATACTTATTGAGGAGTAGTCAGGTGTCAGTGGGTCCCCCTCTAACTCATATCTGACATGCGATAGCCGTATCGCCCAGCTAGGTAACCACCAGTTGTCAGGGTAACCGCTACTCTGATTCCCGGCAAAGTCCGCGGGGTCGGAGTAGAGGATTACACCCAGGGCACCATTCTTTTCAGCATTCCGAACCTTTAAATGAAATACCAAATTTTTATTGTTTGATTGGTGGTTTAAAATCCAAATCAACAATTTTTCAGTGATGCCGGGACGGGGCTACCCCTTCCCGGTTATTTACCAGTACTTTGGGAAATTAATATGCCTATCCATAGACACAATCCTGTCAGAACGAGTGAGGTTCGAACCTCTCCATCAGGATAACATGTCCGTGCAATGTATACTCCCCTATACCCTACTTTTATATAGCAAAATTGGGGTATACAGGGGTATACCTATTTTTCATATTTTTGCTCCAAAACATAAATTGTGGGTACTCGTTAGAACCGCCTTGCTAAGGCCAATCTAACGTGTACCAACAATCTATATTTTGAGCAATAATATTAACAAGAAAAGATATGACACAAGTGTCATATCAATAGCCTCAATTTTCTATCGCAGTCAATAACGTATAAGACAAACCGCGCACCGAGCGTGTGGAAAAATATGCCGCAAATTCAACCAATGTATTTCTATAGACATAGAGATACCTTGATTCAACAAACATCAGAAGCACGTCGGAGAAACGTAACAAACGCGTTTAATACATGCGTGGTTTGTCAGAAAAGTTCGTGTACACCATTTATATTTTCAACAGAAAAAGGAATATATCTGCTTTTGCAAAAGTATTTTATAAGCAAATATACATGCAATTTTATTGAAATCTGATAAAAAAACACGTCATCTACAGCCTTTTCCCTGCATTTCCGAACCGAGTGCGGGGCGAAGGTCAACGTCTCTATATGAGGTCACTTGACATTTTAAGCCGCCAGCGCGTTATATATTTGTTTCAGGGTGTTTTTTTTTTTTTTTTTTTTTTTTTTTTAACAAAAGATCCTTGGCTATCAACATTTTTATGTCTGTGTATCCAGCTGTCAAATGCAGATAAGCCGTACCAATTCTCGCAAAATTGTTCGACCACCTGTTGAACATGTGTAACAATTTCTTACGGCGAGCATGCCAGACAGGTATCTTCCGTTTATCACCATAGGTGAACTTCTGAGCAGCTGAAAATCGACTGTGCCACAACTACTGTGAACTAATTTAAATAGTAACTGACAGACCGATGACTTTTCTGTTGTTTGTAACATGCAATCGGCGTCGGCTGTTCTCCGACGTCAAATTATGCCATCATTTCAAACAGATTTTTCGGTCTGCCTCTGATTTTTTTCACATATAAATCAAACCACACTGCCGCCAAGTCGGAATCTTTCTGAAACTGAAGTCAGTGTTATATGGTTTTAGGACGAAATATTTTAATGTTATAACATATTTAAGTGCCGTTTGACAGGGAAAAAAACACAATATGAAAATCGTCACATTTTATTGACGTTTTGGCACCTGTCCCGTGTGGCCCTACGTACGCTTAAGTAGAATATATGTCATATTTAACGTGTTGATACTTCAAATTGAAACAAATTCCTCAATTATGCTCATAAGATATTGCTGCTTATATTTATACAAAAACAAAAAACTTAAACAACAGCACTTTACTTTTCCTGCTAGCCAAGGTGTCCACAAACCTCGTACATGTGCGTTCTGTACGCTTGGTGTACGTTAAAGTATTTTTAAGCATGCAGCATGCTTAAAGCTAGACGTGTCTCGGGTATGTGTCTTATACGAATAAGTTCAACACGCGTTACATTTGTGTGCTTAACATAACTGTGACATAACACAAAAGTAATCCAAAATTTTCAGAAGGTGAGATTATTATCCGACCTGTACACATCTTAGACACACGCTAATCATTTGTAACTGCTAATTACACCATAGAGACTATTGACCCCCGCCTATTGGGGCCTGAAGAAATAGATATAGGCTACTTGTGCCTCCAGGTAAAGCTAAATACACTGCTGACTGACCATCTGATTACTGGTTAACCGCGCTTGTCTGAGCCTGCCGAGGAAACATTTCAAGTCAAACCATCCGTTAGTATAAGCCTTTTGTGTCTTAGTTGGATAGTTATATTTCAAGCACTTGTTGGATGTCATGACATCCTCATTTTGGGTAAAAGTCCTGTAAAATGGAGGCAACGACCCAACATGACCTTAGCTGTTGACTGGGACGTAAAGCATCAATTCAAACAAACAAATCACGCTAAGAGGTTGCAAAAGTGGTCGGAGATTTCTCCATACTTCCATGTTGTGGTTTTACTAGATTCTAGTAATTGATAAGCCGTAAGTCCTATACTATAGGTAATTAAAGTTTAAAAAGCAAAGTTTCTTATTCAGCGTGTTGAGATTTTTTTCATACGCCAGGGTCGCGTTTGTCTTGTACGCTAATTATGTGCGACTGCACTTTTCAAGATTGAAGTGTATGTATGTGTAAGGGTATATCGGAGGATATTTTACTTTTTTGAGTTGAATACCAAATATATTTAATCGAGTGTGCTGATTTTGTACATATTCCCATTGAAGAGGCAGGCGGTGAAAATGCAAAACAAAAAAAAAAATATTGAAAACACAAATATTTTTGGTACACTCTTCCTTACGTTCTAAATAAAAAAATTAAGAAAATGAACACCAATACTTTATGTTTCATTCATAAAAAACGGAGTTAAAGGCGTTAGAATTTCTGACGTGAAACACTTTTAATGACGTCAAGTGAATGGAAACGTCAGAAGTTATCAGAAATTTACAGTTAAGATATCGGCTGATATCAATCACTTGTGAAAATCATCAGATATCTCAACATACATTTTACATAATTTACACCTATGTAATACATTTATCTTTTTGCCATTGAAGATACGGTTATACATCATTTCAAAATTCAATATTTGATAATGCAGCATTCATCTGTCTGGGCCTACCAGTTATCGCCAGTGCTGAATAACTTTTTTCAACGCACTGCTAAATAGACTCCAATTTTTTTTCTTTATGAATTCGAGAACGTCCCCAGGAGAAGTGGTTTTCGGCGTTGTGCCCGGTAAAAACGTTAAGTTGTGTCCCAGATAGTGTGATTTGTCTTCATCATGCTTTTCCCCAGTTAAAACGATAATCGGTGTCCCAGAAAAAGTGGTTTATCTTCATTATACTACTGTTTATTGTGCCTACTTCTCTGTCGTGCTCGTTCCATTTCGTTCCTGTTGACTCTTAGCCGGATGGCTACCTTGTTGGGAAAGAGCTAGTCATTCTGCTCTTCGAGTGTGTTGTCGGAAAATGTTTGTTGTGTTTTGTGTGTTTTCTTTCCCACCCGCTCTCTATGTTGGGTCTTTAAATTTAAATGCATCGATTCCTGGTCCCTCTATTCTTACTTTCCATAAAAAGGAAGAATACAAACGAATGAAGAAAGAAAAGAAACTTATTATAATAACAAAAAAAAAAAAAAAAATAAATAAAAATAAAATAAAATAAAAATAATTAAAAAAAATGAATAGCGGATACGCGGCGAGATTCGAACCTTTTAGAGTCTGATTAGAAGACCGATGCGAAACACACTGAGCTAATTGGGCCGATAGACTTTTAACGGCATTACTCATGTTATTATTAACATTTATGGTCTATAAATAATAATCTAAAAATAGTTGCCATTATCGGCTGGTTTCCCGTTATCATATTTATGTTATATGTAAATATATTCGGAATAGGAACCAGTGCAATGCTTAATTAATACCGAATCATTTTCCCGTCCTTGATTACTAGAAAGAGAAAGAGAATCAGGTCATCTCGGCTTCAATTGTACCTTCGAGGTTATCATAAAAAACTATTGAAGTGACCATGGCAGTGTAGCGCTAAATACAATCCGCGATGAACTATTATTATTATGAATAACAGACAGGCACTACAGGCATAATCAATGATCGAAATCATGTCTTAAGCATATCGTTTATAGATTAGAAACCGAAATAACATTTTGTATCGAAATAATTGGGGACGAATATGCCTAAGGCTTGCACAGACTGATGACCGCCGACCGAATCACTACCCACGGCCTCTAAGCATTCTTTTTAATTCGAAACGTTAGTAACTTTCAAACTTTTAAGTGTCCCAGTTGACAAAACAATCAATTTACTTTTTGTATGTCTACAGCTTTACATCCTAAAATAATCATATTGACGAATAAACAATCTTTTAAAACCGGACTTCTTTTTTCCTCGGATAGATATCTATATGGGCCTTTTCCAATACAATTATAGCTATAGAATAGTACATTGAAAAGGGTTGAGGCTATAAAAATATCAAAGTTTTTCCGGTGAAATTTTAAATTTTTACAGCTGAAAAAATTAAATTATCTGTATTTTTCATGGGCAAGGTTTCGAAATGGAATCTAATGATCTACCAGTAGGGCACTGAGCTCCCCGAAAGAAACAAAGCAATCTAATCTAAGGTTTAACATTTGAATATTGAAGTGCTGTCAGAGTTTTGCTGTAAATTAAGCTGAGACATTTTTTTTTCAAAACAAATAGTATTCATTTCACATGAGAAAATTAATCAAGCAAAATGCAATTTGCATTGTCATAAAATTAATTGAATCTGTCAAAATGCGCAGTCGTTAAAATTAAAGATTTTTCACCAGACAGACAATTTAAAGGCTAATGTTCGTATTTAAACGTTGATTCTTTTCTTCTGCTTTTAAACATGAAACCATTAACGCAGAAAAGGATAGAAGTCTAAATATACAGAAACAATAAGACAAAGGTGTCATCAGCTTGTGTTAACAGTACAGCCACAGATAAATGCAAATTCGAGTGTGCTTATTGATACCTTAAAGTAATGAAATTGCAATTTGTGTGACGGGATAGCCTCCCTTGGAAATATGCGTTGGTGCAACGTATTAGCGGCGTATTGAGTGCTTGTAATATGCAAATTTCAAACTAGAAACTTTGTGAATCGAGTAAGTGTTGAGTATATAGCGCAGTAAACCACCCTTGGTGGATGAGCATTCTTTTCCACCAACGGGGCTTCTGTGGCTCGGCTCGGCTCGGCCGTTCGTTACATTTGGTGGCAGCGGTGGGATGATGACAACTGCCAGAACGGAGTTGCCTTACCAATGTAGTCCCCAGGCCAAGACTCGGGACGAGTCTTCTCGGAGGGGGAAGTTATGTGACGGGATAGCCTCCCTTGGAAATATACGTTGGTGCAACGTATTAGCGGCATGAGTGCTTGTAATATGCAAGAAATTTCAAACTCGAAACTTTGTGAATCGAGTATAAGTGTTGAGTATATAGCGCAGTAAACCACCCTTGGTGGATGAGCATGCCTTTCCACCAACGGGGTTTCTGTGGATTTGGCTCGGCTGTACGTTACATTTGTAAATGTTGAAGAGGAGGTATTCTTTCTCAAGACCGAGTGTGATATTTCCGTTTGAATGACAAGATAAAAAGGGTTAAATTCTATTCTACAGAAGGGGAACTAGTAAGCAATAAATACCTTACTTGCAGGATGAATCTGTCCATATCTCACAACAAGCAGGGAACCATTGACAGACACATTCAAGTTCTGTAGTTCTTCGAAATCCTGCCGCCGTCCATAGTTGGCGTATACAAGTTTGTCCTGAAGAACAGAGCGTCAACAACTTAATAACTACACTCGTATGTATTCCGAATCATGTTCATGATGATTGCTACGCAAGTCACTACTGTAACAGTGAACTGCGTTATACAAAATACATTTATACAAAACAACACAAATTTGAGATATGAAAATGTAATTATTATTAGTACATGTTATTCAACTGAATGAACAGAAAACAAATAAACATAGTCAACATCAACAAAATAACAAACTTCCTTAAACAATTATACTTGTACATGAATATGTTAACAATACACTATAACATACAAAATTTGGCTCCAAATTTGGGGCATGCTCACTTTGCACCGACGAAAATGTACGGTAAATAAACCTAATAATAATCAGATCTGTGTTACTGATGGAAACTGAGTAAAACTGAACTGAAAGTTCGCATATGAAGCATGTTCGTCGATGTAGAATCTAGGGCAGTTTTATTTGGATGTGGAACTTAAGATAGTTTGTGAATGATAAAAGCTTCGTATTGAAAGTTAAAATCTTTTTGGGGAAAAAGAAGGCCCGGTTTGTGCATGTACTGGCCGAGGCTTTTCAGTGCAAAGAGAACATACCCAGTGAAGTATGAAAATAAATAACAAATGATAGGGAACCTTGAATTAAGGTGGTGTTGGGGTGGCAGGCTGGGTTTATCATGAAAATACAAGATCTTCCACTCCGAAAGCGAAGAAACCGATTCATGTTAATGCATTCTGAAATCTAAATATTAACCGAGGTAAAGTATTTTGCATCATAAACAGGCTAGCTGAGTACCGCCTCTGAGTTGTAGACCAATGGGAACAATAAATGCTAAACAGGCATTGGTTAAGCAGACATCATCTCGTTTTGTATAAACCACAATTAAAACATTAATTTTCATTTTATACAAAACAACACAAATTTGAGATATGAAAATGTAATTATTATTAGTACATGTTATTCAACTGAATGAACAGAAAACAAATAAACATAGTCAACATCAACAAAATAACAAACTTCCTTAAACAATTATACTTGTACATGAATATGTTAACAATACACTATAACATACAAAATTTGGCTCCAAATTTGGGGCATGCTCACTTTGCACCGACGAAAATGTACGGTAAATAAACCTAATAATAATCAGATCTGTGTTACTGATGGAAACTGAGTAAAACTGAACTGAAAGTTCGCATATGAAGCATGTTCGTCGATGTAGAATCTAGGGCAGTTTTATTTGGATGTGGAACTTAAGATAGTTTGTGAATGATAAAAGCTTCGTATTGAAAGTTAAAATCTTTTTGGGGAAAAAGAAGGCCAAACGATTTTGATGTAAAGCAAAAGAGGTCCCCAAAAAGCAGTAGGGTTTTGTTGTAAGATTAATAAAATGTAGAATTTAGATAAAGGAATGTACCTTGTAAAATGAGAGAGAAAACAGGGTAGTTCGTAAAGGAAAACGAGTATATGTTATCTGCAGCAAATACGTGTAGTAATTCATACTGTTGGATGAACAAAATAAATATGTTTAGTTTGTTTTGTAAGAAAATGAAATTTAAACATTTATAGCTGAAACTTGAATAAACATGGTAGAAAATAGATTCATTATAGATATCTGAATAACTGAATGTTCACATGCAAGTAGATGTCCAATGGACATGTATACATGTACCTAGCACTGTAAAATACTTCACTAAATGAACACGCAGCGAAACGAGGAGCATACAGTCTGGACTAAAACCTACAATATATAAAAAAACTCCCCTTGCCAAAGTGGGAGAAAAATATATATTCTAGGGGAAAACCGTGACCGATGCACCTCGGATTCGCCTGGATAGCCAATACTGAACCTTATTCATGTCAACGTTACAATGAGTCAAATTAGAATCACCAATTATTCTGTTAACAGTTTATTCTACCCAGTACACAAAATCATTTCTGAATCAATTGATTCGAAACTGACAGTTTATCATCGAACTGTATACAGGGTGTGACTATATCAGTGTTTGATCCCATGTAGACGACTGTTATCTTAGGAGAACATGGCTGTTGTTCCCAAAATAAACGTTTATCAGTATCTTTGATAGAAAGTTTGATCCATACTGTAACTGAACAACCGCCAACATAGGCAACGATGCCCGATGAGGCTTGTAAATGATATCTCCCATGTACATGAAGCTGACTTTGTAAACGATACCGTCCAAACACTCGCCGTTGTTAAAGTAGCATATCAACTGACAAGAAGCTGATTACTTCCGTAAAATGGATTAACCACCCAAGTAGAACGTCCAATGCAATTGTCCAAACTAGGTTTGCAGTTTACGTAAACCTTGGGTAATGCGCGACCATCTGCTCTATTGTTGACTACAGGCTAACCATCGACAATCCAGAACACCCGGTTCAGGTTCTCTGAAACAAAACACGAAGCAATAGTAGTATCTATAGACAAGTTCGACTTGTTAATTAAATCGTCGCATGACTGAACTATTGAAAGCGTAACATGAGTAACTTGATTACAGAAACGCAACTACGACTGACCCTGAGCAGGTGAACTCTGCTTAGTCCTAAGTGAAAACAGTACCAAGAATTATTATGCCGATATGAAGTGATTACATGTTATGAATCGTGAATGAAACATTTTAAAAGGCAATGTTCTGGAACCAAATATAGGAATTGTTTTAGTCATAAAATTGAATGCAATAAACATGCATTTGATGTCGACAGCATTGTAATAAGAGATTAAGAAGGACAATGCTCAGATTTAATTGTATAGAGCGTATTTGAAATTTCTCGAAACGTGGTGTAAAGTACATGTATTATGATTATGCAGAGGAAAATTGGTTCAGCAACGAAAGCTGATGATAAAATCATGTGGTATTTCAGTCGTCTCGGAAGACTAGATCATGTGAAAAAATCAGTCGATTTGATAATATGAAAACTCATGTGAAAACTCAGTCGATTTGATCATGTGAAAACTCATATAAAAAGTCGAATGATCATGTGTAAACTCATGTGAAAACCGTTTGTCGAATTGATCATGAAAAACTCAGGGGAAAACTCAGTCGTGCGAGAAGAATGATCATGTGAAAACTCAGTCGAAATGATCATGTAAAAACTCATGTGAAAACTCAGTCGTGCGAGAAGAATGATCATGTGAAAACTCAGTCGAAGTGATCATGGAAAACTCATGTGAAAACTCGGTCGAGCTAGAAGAATGATCATGTGAAAACTCAGTCGAAATGATCATGTACAAACTCTATGAAAACTCAGTCGTGCGAGAAGAATGATCATGTGAAAACTCAGTCGAAGTGATCATGTTAAAACACACGTGAAAACTCAGTCGTGCGAGAAGAATGATCATGTGAAAACTCAGTCGAAATGATCATGGAAAACGCATGTGAAAACTCAGTCGTGCGAGAAGAATGATCATGTGAAAACTCAGTCGAAATGATCATGGAAAACGCATGTGAAAACTCAGTCGTGCGAGAAGAATGATCATGTGAAAACTCAGTCGAAATGATCATGAAAAACGCATGTGAAAACTCAGTCGTGCGAGAAGAATGATCATGAAAAAAAAAACTCATGTGAAAACACAGTCCTGCGAGAAGAATGATCATGTGAAAACTCAGTCGAATCGGACAAATGAAAACTCGAGTGAAACCCGGTCATGCGAGTAGAATGATCATGCTAAAACATAGTCAATTTGAACATGTGAGGACTCATGTGAAAACACAGTCGCATGCGAGAAGAATGATCATGTGAAAACTTAGTCAATTCGATCATGTGATAACTCGGTGTTGTAAAATCAGTCTATTTGATCATATGAAACTAATGTGAAAACAGTCGATTTGATCATGTGAAAACTCTTATGGAAACTTGGTCGAATGAAAACGCATGTGATAACCGTCTGTCGAATTGATCATGAAAAACTCGAGTGAAAACTCAGTCGTGCGAGAAGAACGATCATGTGAAAAGTCAGTCAAATTGGACAAAAGAAAACTCGCGTGAAACTCGGTCGTGCGAGTAGAATGATCATTCGAAAACATTACTTTTTTAATAGTCAATTTGATCATTAGAAAACTCATGTGAAAACACCGTCGCATGCGAGAAGAATGATCATGTGAAAACATACCCGAATTGATCATGTGAAAACTCGGTGTAGAAATAAGATTTGAACATAAGCGGACTTTCAAGACATAATCATATTGCTGATGTAGAGAAGACACAGCCAGCCTGGTACAAACTGTGCATGACGAAAAACGACAAGTTTTCAGAACCAACGAAAAGTAATGAATCATGATAAAAACATCCCCATTAGAACGATTTAAAACTGTAGATGCTTGACATTAGGCAAACAATGTCGAGTAGGCTAGACCATGACAGCAACATTGACATTTCCAAAAGGCACAAAATAATTATATAGTGTGAAATGAAAAGAATAACTATTGCTCAAACTTGAATCGATGACAAATACTTGCGTGATTATGACAATAAACAATGTCAGAATTAATTGATCATGTTTAAGGTCTTTAGTTTTCAAACAAACCAATTATATGAACGACTCCACGGCGAATAATTTGACATGACACAACACAAATAGAGGCACTCCTGGTATACAACATAGCTTTGAAATGTGTCGATGCACGGCAAAAAGTAACAAGTTACAAGTTTGCATTAGTTTATGAAAAGTTAAATAAGTTAAAATGTGCTTAACAGTAAATCAACGTCGAAACGGTCACATATGACGTTTAAATGCGGACTGTCAGAAAGTTAAAAGAAAGTACATCGCAAATCTACCATAACATATACATGTATAAAGTTGAAACAATATGCATTGCTCCAACATAATTATGCACGCGTAAACGCTTGTCGAATTACAATTGAAAGTAATGCCCGAGCATAATCGTTCCGAAAAAACGACACGTGTGCCTGTATAATAAACCAATATCAACATTGAAAACCACACGCCTTTGAAAATTAATAGAATGCTAAAGGTTATCTATTATAAATTGTTCCCGCGTGCAAACAAACGTAAACAAGTAATTATAAAGTTAGCATTTGTGCTGACTCAAGCAATGTTGCACTTTGTCTGAAATCAAAAACGTGGGAACATGAGTGAAATAATACGTGATTAGATAAGAGCCAGTGCAGAGAAAGAACAAAATCTGGAGCGACACTCATACACATATTGCATATCGACAATCGCTTATGCTATAACTTGAGCCCTTATAAGCCAAAAACATATCGTGCATAGAACTAAAAGACCAATGTCTAAAAGATATGAAACGTCCAAACGAAATGGCAAAATTACACCGGAAAAGTACCATGTGCGATTCTACGCCATATAATAAAACATGATCCCTCAATACTTTTCTTTTTCAAACGGAATCACATAAATCACGCTAGTGAAAACAAAGAAGATGTCTGATAAAAATAAATTCACAGAATATCGACAGAAAAAGCTTTGAGCAATATGTCAATTATGAACACATGTACATGTCTTGAGATGACGCTTTAGCAGCCTGATAATCTGAAAATATTCATGCCATGATGTACATACAGAAAGACGCTAGAGCCGCGATCGGGGAATGCATAAAGCGTACAGGTACTGTGAATGTTGTGTTGATTGAAATGTGCGTAAAAGTATACTTATCTTTCGAAGCAAAGCTTTACTCTGTTGACAAAAAGAATTCAGAAGAGTTAACGTCTAGAATACACGGCTGACGCTGATGTACGGAACTGTTCGCTATAATTTTTACACATTTTCTGTGAGCTACACTCCGTCCCCACAAAAGTACGATATGGCTCATCCCTTTTAACGTTGATGTTTTCACTGCTCTTTAAGTGTCTTGAAAATGTCCCTTGCCGTGATCTGTATTATCAGCAAAAACATAAACACTCCTTCCAAATGTGTCTCTCGATAGTCACAATGCACTAAGTAGACAGTCACAATTTCGCTTGAATGTCTGACGACAGAAAAATAGAATCTGTGTATGAAGTAAAATGATCAGTAATGATGATAATAAATTCACGTGTAAATATTTATCATGAAAATACAAGATCTTCCACTCCGAAAGCGAAGAAACCGATTCATGTTAATGCATTCTGAAATCTAAATATTAACCGAGGTAAAGTATTTTGCATCATAAACAGGCTAGCTGAGTACCGCCTCTGAGTTGTAGACCAATGGGAACAATAAATGCTAAACAGGCATTGGTTAAGCAGACATCATCTCGTTTTGTATAAACCACAATTAAAACATTAATTTTCATTATAAGTAGCTTTTTTGCCTTTAAGTAGAAATTGAAGTGAACCAAGGGCAAAACAGACGAGCTGAGGTTTTAGCGGACTTGACTCCCTGTTGATCTGCTGTTGTTTCTGTTCGTTCGATCTGATAGAAGACATTGTACACACACAGGAAAAGGGAAATTTCATTCATTGTGTATACCCATATATTCATGGAACTGATCCAATAGGAGACCAAATATACATGCCCATGTAGTCGTTAGGCTTCAGATGACTCTTTTAACAAATCATCTTGTAGTAGCGCAATCGCCAAATCGTATATTGTGTTATCACGAACGAATATAAGAATTCTTACCGTAGTGACGACACCTGCTGGAGCGTAAGCACTAAAGGGAAGATACTCTGGGTGCGTTGTTGATCTGTTGTAATCTGATTGAAATATCAGAGTCCCGTTAGGAGCTTGTACCGTGACAATGTTTGCATCCATGTTGGTGCTAAAATGGGAAAAATAAAAAGCTATCAATATGCCCTGTGGTTTCAAGAATTAAAAATAAAACAGAGATCTTTTAAGAGCAGCATACATATTAGGGAGAAAAGGGATGGGCCATACCGCGGTTTCGGCTACTTAAGCCTTTTCAGTGACCCTAAAGATTTTGCAACATGGAGCCAAAGAGAATTACTGTTATTTTACATTTCTCAACACCGTAGTCAATACAAAGACTAGTAAAACCCTAATGGGGGCCAAATATATTCAAACAGTGGTTAGATAATAAATCTAAACCGATAATAATTTTTAAAATTACAGTTTCACATCAGGAAAACCTATCCGTGAAATGTATACCCCCTCATACCCCACTTTTATATAGTAAAACTGGGGTATGCAGGGGTTTACCTATTTTTCTTATTTTTGCTCCAAAACATAGATTGTGGGTACTCGTTACTAACGTGTACCCACAATCTATGTTTTGAGCAAAAATAAGAAAAATATCAAGATTTTTCCAACAAAATTTTCAATTTTTACAGCTGAAAAAAAAAATCTCTGTATATTGCATGGGCAAGTTTTCATAATGTAATATCTCGAGTATAATGAGGGGCATGAAGGAAGTTGTTTAAAGGGCATGAGTGAATTGCATACCATTGTGATACATGTAGCTTCCTAACCGCAAAAGATTTTGCTAAATATGAAAAGGGTGTTTAGAATCAAAAATAAGATTTTTGCACCATCCTCTTATTCTACCAATTTTTATGACATATACTCCTATGCAAAAATGTTTTCAGCGAGTTTTCTATACATACATCAAATCCGTTGCCGTACTTCCGGTTTGTATGCAAGGTATTAAAATTTTAGTTGACAATTACCGCTTACCTAGTTTTTTGGTATTTTATGTGCCATATTGATCACCTTGTCTCAAACAATATATTGTGAAGAACAAAGCAGATGCATCAGCACAACTGCTTCATTTGATGCATTTTAAAACAATTTCAAAATGCACCAAATAAAGCATCAACTTACAATTGGAAAACTGTGCATTAAAAACTTTACAACGGAAACATACATTTAAAGCGTAAAATGACGACTACTTACTAGTTGGCATATGAAAGGGTGATGTTGTATCGTTTGACTTTCACAGCGTCGAAAGGAAATGTTCGCCATTTTGTCTCGACATAGTGTAACAGTCTGTTGGCTGACCCGACACCTGACATATGTACATACTTGGTGATTGTTCTGTGGAGAGACAATATATATATATTTCGAAAACAAACCAAAGCAATATACAGATCTTTCTTTCAGCAATAAAAATGATAATTTCCAGATTAATTTGTTGTTATGTTTTTGCTCAAAACATTGCGTGTTGGTACATATTAGAATCGCCTTGCTAAGGGAGTTTTTTATGAGTACACACAATCATTGTACGAAACATGCATACCTTGTACAGTCTGGATTCATGTGGAAATAATAAGTGGGTATGTTTCACGAACATATTCCGATGACCGTTTATATGTTTGATGTTCCCCCGGTCGAGCAACTAGACGGTAAGAAATTTATCTTTTTTATCAGCCTTTACAAATCTATTTATTTTAGGCAACTTCGTATCAATATTTGTTCCGCAAAATCAGCAAAAACGAAAATCAGGCCACCAGAGATATACTGACACGTTTGAATTTGAATAATCAATAGGAAACATCGCTAAGTCGGCATTTAAGCTTATATGACAAACATTTTCACGCATATTAAGACTTCTGTCTTCTACTGCCGATTATGAAGGTTAGATGTCTTCAATATTGGAGTTGCCATTACGCAAACATGCCCATGTAACATACAGATTGTTTTAAGGTTTTAAAAGTTGAAAATGTTTAGTAGAAAAATGTTGATTTTGTTCTTATTTTTGCTCCAAAACATAGATTGTGGGTACTCGTTAGAACCGCCTCGGCGTATACATATACCCCTGCATACCCCAATTATACTACATGAAAATGGGGTATAAGGAGGTATTTATTACACGGACATGTTTTCCTGATGGCATTACGAAAGCATGCCATGCAATATACATTTTTTTTCACAGCTGTAAATTTTCATTTCAAATGTTTTGAATCGTTTTCTGACTTTTACTCACAACATATACCGTGTGTCCACGTTAGAACCACATGGGCAAAAAATGAATATTTCAACACTTTGCATATTGTGGACGCAAAACATGCTTAAATTAATCAACCCATTCCACTAGTTTTCAAAATAGTAACACGGTAAACTATCCCTATTTATACTACTCAAAATTTGATAAGCATCAAAAGTTCATTTTTGATTACAGGACATATTGGTAATCTTACACACGGAATTTTGCTACAGATATATAGCAGCACCATCACCGTGCAAATATTCCATCCTTTTTTCGCGTTGCCTGCGAGCCCTTTGCGCAGACTTGCAGGAACAATGGAAACCCCCTGAAACTGAAGTTGTCACTTCTGCCTACCCTATCCAATTCTGTCATTCATCCCCTCTTACTGGTTCATTCAACTGCAAAACTGTTTTGATGATCGAAATGTCGATACTTTTGTGTCTAAATTGCACTTTTGGAAAATTTCAGAAATCTGTGATTTTTGGTTAAAAACACGATTTTTTACCAAAAATCTTTTTTTTCGCTTAAAATGTTGTCCTTTGCATGGCGAGCATGAAACTGAAAACCGTTTTTGAATACGCACTCTGGTAAGCTCAAACCAACGTTTTTAAAAATTTGTTGTCAGATGTTTTAATCACATAATGCAAATTTCCATTAAGAAAACGTTCAGTCCAATGACAAATGTTTTAAAACGCTGTAAAATCTAAACCAATGCCCGTAGCTCAAATCGGTTTTCTGTTCCATACTCGCTGCCTAAAGGGCAACATTTTAGGCGAAAAAAATTTTTTTTGGTAAAAATCGTGTTTTTAACCAAAAATCACAGATTTTTGAAATTTTCCAAAAGTATATTTTAGACACAAAAGTATCCACATTTCGATTATCAAAACAGTTTTGCAGTTGAATGAACCAGTAAGAAGGGTAAATGACAGAATTGGATAGGGTAGGCAACATTCAATGAATAATGGCTACTTTGATTTCAGGGGGTTTCCATCGTTTCTGCAAGTCTGCGAAAAACGCTTGCAGGCAACGCGAAAAAAAGATGGAATGTTTGCACAGTGATGGTTTTGCTTCATATCTATAGCAAAATTTCGGGTGTTAGATTACAAGTATGTCCTGTGAACAAAAATAAAATTTTGATGCTTATCAAACTTTGAGTAGTATATTAACCATAGTTTAACTACAAAAAAATACTTACTGAAGATGATCTTCGTAGTTGACGGTGAGGTCAAGGTCATCTTGGATAATTTTGCTAAACTCTCTGTCATAGTCCTGAAAAATAGACGGAACTACTTTTAAAAAAGCCTGTAAACTTTATTATATTAACTCATTTACGCCTGGCGTCCCTTTTGTGGGACCTAGGCAAACAGTATAGCCCCAGATGGGACGCCGCAGAACGCGGCGTCCCATCTGGGGCTATTCTGTTTGCTTAGAGAATTGTCATCGAAAAATTGAATAAAAATTTAAAAATCACTCCTTACACACCTAAAAATGAAAGTGGACTCTCCCAAATTATAATGATGGGCGAATCCATTCGTCAAAAATGGGTTCATCTTTATTTTCATATTTTTATTCAGGACAGTACCAGCGGGAATGATTCAAATGATTCCATACATGCTGTCGTCCGAGACATTTGTATACCATCATATACAAAACCCTGTTGTTGTCCGAGTCTATGCTCGACGGCCGTATTTCTAATTAAATTATACATTTTGCTGTTGTCCGAGACATGATACAACTGTCAAAGTGCTCGGCGTATTTATGACTCGGGACGACAGAGCAGGTACATTGAAGTACCAATTGATTCAACCCTGTGGTAACACATTAGGGAAGGAACTTTTAATTCACAAACATTGCGGGTTTTACAGAAGAATTCAGGGCTCAATCTACGCAGCTAGGATTTATGAAATTAACACAAATGCCATTACACTTTTAGCAAGATTTTGCCTCGGAATTCTGCTGAAATTGCATTTGAACAATAAAACTCAATGACAATGACAAATAAGAACATGCTTCCCACGATCAAGGAACTCATGCATACTAACTTGTGTGGGGTGCCAAAGGCGATAATTAACACAACGAGGTTTCTGTGGTTGACAAGAAAAGGTTAATTAAATCTCACATCAAGAAAACATGTCCGTGTAATGTAAAACCCCTTAAACCCATTTTATATTATAAAACTGGGGTATGCAGTTGTCTATCTAATTTTCTTATTTGTGATCCAAAGCACTGATCGTGGGTACTCGTTAGAACCGCCTCAGAGAGGCGGTTCTAACGTGTACCCACGATCTATGTTTTGAGCAAAAATATTAAAAATATCTCTTTTTTTTCTGGTGAAATTTTCAATTTTTACTGCTGACAAAAATATTTGTATATTGCATGGGAAAGTTTTCCTAATGGCCTAAATCGATAACAATAGAAAGTGCTTTATCAGAGAGAACTCGTGGGATTTCAATTATAGCAGACAATCCACAATTCACAGCGCCTTCGTTCTCTTGCAACGTACACACTTTTAGTGACCACATAAGACGGGCTCAAAACGAGCTATAAACAATGACCGCTATTTAAAGAGATGACGGAACAATGATCTTGCCAAAAATATACAAACACATAAACTATAAACTAATTAATGTTTGGACCTCATAACAAACATGGTTACTTTTTTGATTGTAAATCGAAAACCGTAGACTGGCATCAGTCTCAGAGATAAAGTTATCCCACTATTGTAGCACTGTCAGATGTTGAATCTGCTAAAATCTCTGAGAAATTTTTAACTCAGAGATTTTTGTATTCAGTAAGCTAAATTTTTTCATACTTGGTATTTTTTTTTTCTTGGACGTTTGCTAGTCTACGAAAACCGCTGCAAACACATTTTGCATGTAGAGCAAAACAATTAACCAAAATATTAACACATTTGCTGAACTCGCAGCACCGGCACCAGGTACATTTACTATTGATCACTATTATATGAGCCGTTGCGTGACAAAACCAACAATTTAGGTTTCCGACCAGGTCCGACACAAACCGGCCTGTACAGTCACAGAAGCAGGCTAGAAACTTAAAATTTTGGATTTAAGAAGAAGAGGGATTGTTCTATCCGGGTAGCGAAGACAAAGGCTCTGATCAGCTTCGCGGTTACCGCGAAGCTGGTCTGCGCCTTTGTTTTCGCATATGCAAAGTGTTGGTTTTCTCATGCGGCGGCTCATATATTTCATTTTTTGGATAGCCCTAACTGCCTATTGCAGTGGTGCTCTGTCGCAAAAATCTACCCTCAAATTAAGTCTGTATTCTATACAAACAGTGAGACACAGATGACTTTGTTGGCTTAATTAAGAAGCCAATACTGTCAACTGATATTGGCAAACCAGAGCTAATTGAATCCGATGGGGAAATGATTTTCCAGGAAGAAATTATGCTTATTGGTAGCTAGAAGCGAAATTAGCAGCTGTCGTAGCTAAGAAAGGAGTCATTATTGTGTTAGGCATGGAGAAAAAATATTTTGTTGAAGCCGATCTGTTGAAATTAGTTTAATTATTGCCATGTTCAAAATGATAGTTGTTACCGCTGTAGCACTTTGTATCTCACTGCAGCCCGTACATGAAACTAATCTCTTGCCTGAAGTTTGGGCTTAACCACACTGGTTATCCAGAGAAAACTACCACGACTGGGAACAACAAACGCGGATGAAATCAATATATATGTAAAACTGAAGTGTATAATACATGTCTGGAAATACATGTAACTTGCCATGAATCATTCTGGGGTTAGTAACTCAAAGCCGCCATCTTAGCCTTAAGATCATCTTACGACCAACTTAACATAAAGCTATTCATTTTAGTTGGTTGGGGCCGGAGCTTCTTGTCTGTTGCTTGGCCCACCGGGGTCCAACTGGTGTTTTTCTTTTGCTCCGGAGTTAGTAGGTTATTCGGCGCCCAGGGATCTCCATCGTCGGGCAGCTTACTCAGTCTGTGAGTCCTGGTTTTTGATTCATCAGGAGATTTGTTTGTTCTTGATGATTCATTGACTAGTTAGAGATTCACCACGAGGACCGAATGACTAACTAAATGTTATGAACCACTGCAGAAACTGAGGGTGAGGTTATGGCCATGTAAAACCGGTTTAAGCCCGCCAGTAACTTTGTGTTACTGATCGTTCCAAGTCGATACTTCTGTGGTGGTTCTTTTTGTTTTATTTCTTGGTGTATAATTTTTTTTTGTGCTGTTGGCGCCTTATGTATGTTTTCATATTTTTAGTTAAGTTAAGGTAACTGAGTGGCCACCTATTGGGAAAATAGCTGCTCATTCGGCTTACGATATGTTTCATGGTATAAGTTCCTGATTGTTAGTTTGGTTTTTTCCCACCTCGGTTTTTGGAGTGGGAATCTTTTTCTGATTGCGCCTTTTCCTGATCTTTGCCTACTTGTACCTTTTTAAGTATCTCTTAGGGATTATGGTGAGTAACTGAAAAAGACCTTAAGTTACGGTGATAACTTTATAACATTGTAAGTTTATATTCAAGTCAAGTCCACCTTAGGGTCGACTTATCTTACGAACTTGGCACCGTTGATTTTAAAAGGTTACGATAGCTTTGAGTAACTGGAATAGCAAAGACGTATACTTTGAAATGGTCATCCTAAGACCATAGTAAGAATGTCGTAAGTAAGGGAACTTACGATGCTTTCGAATTACTAGCCCTAGCTGATCCGTAAAGATATTACCTGACAGGTAATTGTTGCCTTTTGTAGCGTTTGATTTCCTTCATCATGGTTGTTCTCAGTCCCGTTAGAAACTATGAGAGCTGTCAATGACACAGTTATCAAATACACATCATCTACACCAACAAAACCATACCTGCCGTATCCTGTAGATGTCGCTGAGATTCTCTTTTCCTGAATTAGACACTATCAGCGGAATGTCTTGGTTTCTCAGAACACTTTTCCTCACTAGATATCCCAGCACTAGCCCTACACCGAACACCACGGATATGAACAAAAGTTTTATCACAAATGTTTTCTTATCGCCCTGAAGGCAGCTACAGTTTGGACAGGGCGTTGTTCGTCCCTGGCTCTCGAGGTTTTTGTATTCGATGTCTATGTTCTCCGAGTCGGCCTCCCATCTCGACACCTGTTTGCCCGCGGTGTACCGGCCTTTAGATGGCATCCTGGAAGTAGAGAATGAAATCAAGAATTGGCTTTAATATTGTCGCACTAAATCGCACCCTGAGTGAGACCTGTTAACCGCGGTACAACAAAGAAAATAATAAAGGATTATACGTATATTATACGTTTCAGATAAAATACATCGTCCTGGTAGCAATCAAATGCCTCAGATATCCCAACGCCTGCTTGCCGGTTACGTTGTTGCCTGCTTATCTCACGGGCTAATCCCACTCCGTTACTTGAAAACCAGGTCATCTAGCCTTTAGGCGGCAGTGTGCAAGCAGCGGTTAAAGTTAACCTGTTACTTGTTGACGTTACTTGTTGACACTGACTGACGAGCCGCTTAACTGACTGAATAGATGGATGGCTGGTTGACTAACCTACTGCGAAATAAGCAGGCTATTACTGCAGCTGGTGTTGTGCCGTAAGGCGGCCGTAAAAGTCCCCCCGGTCATTCATAGTGCAGATTATATTTTCTTTTGGTCCTTTGAGATCAGCGAGGCCATTCTGAGAAATCAGAAATGCATTTTTATTGTTTGAGATTCATTTTCTAACCGACGTTTAAATCATGTATACATGACCTCATTTGGATAATACTAGTCTTGTATCGACTACCCTGTTGAGAGTTGCAAAATTACAGTTATTCTCATTGGCTCCATGTTGCCAAATCTATAAGGTCACTGACGAAGCTTATGTAGCCGAAACCGCGGTATGGCACATCCCCTTTCTAATGAATAAGCTTACTGCTCTTAAACGATCTCAGTTTTATTTTTATCGAATGTTTAAAAAAAATATTTCTTATAACATTGGTAAGAATGATTTTCTTGAAGCGAAAAACATAAATACGAGTAAAACTTAAACAAAAATAAATGAATCTGATAGCAAATAAATAAATGAGCTACTGAATGATACCCTTGAAGAAGAGAATCCTGCAATTTCTTTTAATCCAAAAGGTGTCCGCCTAAAAGTAATCTTCTTAAATGATCAAGTTACAATCAAATATTCAATGCACAGAAATATAAGTCTGGCTCAGATATGAATTCTAGAATCACAAAATATGTCATATATCACATTCTTGCCGCGAAATACAAGAAAGAAAATGAGATTCACTTCAAGATGATCCAAATCAATAGCGTTTTGGCAGTCTTTAAGCTCTTTGCTGATTTGCCACATCATACTTGCGCTCCCTTGCGAAATCTGACTTTCGGGTTTAACAGAAACAGGTGATATGAACCAGTACAGGCAAAAAATACAAGCAAGTGATTAAATGTATTTTGGATAGGCTAATGGAGCAGGGCGTTTATACTGCAGATTAATCAGACAACGCACTCGCTCCTTTTGGATAGAACAGCTAAAATCGGACATTCTCAAGGCATGGCCAACATAGCATAGATTCTCACTGTGGACTTAGCAGCTAACAATATAAAACAATCCAAGACAATTTGTATTCTGGAAATGGGAAAATTCTAGAACTACAAAATCAATTTGCAGACATAATAAAGATGTCAGTCTTACTTAACTTTGTGAGATGAGCTAACGAGGTTACTTTTCGTTACTTGTCACAATAGCGTTATAAGACTTCCATGAGAAAGAATCATTACGAAAACTTGCCCATGCAATATATAGAGATTTTTTTTCAGTACCAAAAATTGACAAATTCACCAGAAAAATGTTGAGATTTTTCTTATTTTTGCTCAAAACATAGATTGTGGGTACACGTTAGAACCGCCTCGGCGAGGCGGTTCTAACGAGTACCCACAGTCTATGTTTTGGATCAAAAATAAGAAAAATAGGTATACCCCTGCATACCTCAGTTTTGCTATATAAAAGTGGGGTTCAAGGGGGTATATATTACACGGACATGTTATCCTGATGAAGAGCAGTTTGTCCTAGTTTCAAGATTCTTGAATTCCGTGTAGACTTTAAAATGTCCATACCAATGAAAAAGAAGGTTTCGAGAAGCACGGTATCAAATGTAAGGATTAAAAGACAGGAATTGATCTAACTTTAAAAGTAAATCTAAACCGAAATCAGGAGGGAAAGAAAACGAACAAGAAACCGGCGATAGAAAATTTGAATAGCAAGATGCTTAGCTAGTTCCTACTCAGCAATATTATTATTCTAGGCTATCATGAACAAAAGATGGTTAATACAACAGCAAGACAGACAGAACAATCCGAGTGCTAAAGTAAGAGCAGTGAGCATCTTCAAGAGAAAGGAGATGTGTCATGGTTGCGGCCATTGAGGCCTCGTCACTGACCCTTCAAAAACTTGTAATCTTGCACTAAACCAGCGAGAAAAAGAGACACAAGTTGATAAGCTTTCGGACATACGAACAAATATCGTCAACTTGCAATGTGCGATGTTCCCGAAACTAGCAAACTGAAGTACACAGTATCACCCTGATGGCTTTCCAGAAATTCATCTGGACGTTATAGATTCTAATATTTCAAAGTAATAGCCACTATCTGGTCCTTTCTGATATATTCTGCCATTTTTCTGTGGAGATGCACACACAATGGGACAATGTACAGGATATCTTGAATATTCAAATTATGAGGGAATGAATTGTGTACACTACTAAGGCCTTACCGTATGCCTGACTAAACTGATAATGCATGTGCTTGTGACATTTAAGAAATTGATGAAACGAGCCTAATAAGACTGAAAGACGAGTGAGAATTACGTTAAGCATCTACAAGAAAAAATAGCTCCTTAATCCTCGCAAAGATGACATACAAATAAAAAACAGAAATTATGGAAAACGAATAACAGCAAAGCTGTTTTGGAATGGCTAGTAAAGATATTATTGTTCGGTGGCTATCTCGTCAATGGAGCACAGCACAAACAATGTAAGCACTGCGAAAATTAAAACTAGGATCATGTGGCGGTATTTTGTCAGCAATCAAAAATGAGCCGTGCCATGAGAAAACCAACAATGTGGTTTCCGTACAGGTCCGACACAAACCGAACCTTACAGTCACAGAAAAAGGCTCTAGAAGCTTGAAGTTTCATATTCAAGAAGAAGATGGATTGTACTATCTATGTAGCGAAAACAATGGCGCTGATCAGCTTCGCAGTTACTGCGAAGCTGATCTGCGCCTTTGTTTTCGCATATGCAGATTGTTTCTTTTCTGATGCGGCGGCTCAACTATTAACGGTGGATAAGATTGAGATTTCTCCGCGTCACTAGTCTCTTTTCATTCCTTTGGAGTAGGAAATTCTATAGCAACGAAAATCAATTTGTAGGATAATAAAGATGCCCGTCTTACTTAACTTGAAGAGATGAACTAATAAGGTTCCTTTTGGATTATTGTGTCAATAGCTCATGACAAGCGATTGTCCTCAGAGAGTGAGGCCTGATTAATCTGAGTTTGCATGAATCGCGGAAACATTAAGTCGATAACTATTAAATGAGGTCAATCCTGCTGGCATTTCGTTGTTTGCTGCATTGCTTATGCATCTCTGTATATTGCATGGGCAAGTTTTTGTAATGAATACAACTATTTGAGCCACCTCGTGGGAAAACCAACAATGTGGTTTCCGACCAGGTCCGACACAAACCGGCCTGTACAGTCTCAGAAAAGAGCTACAAGCATGAAATTTTGTATTTAGGAAGTAGAGGGATTGTACTATCCGTGTAGCGAAAACAAAGGCGCTGATCAGCTGATCTGCGCCTTTGTTTTCGCATATGCAAATTGTTGGTTTTCCCATGAGACGGCTCATTTGTATTTGCTGCAGCTTTCAATATCTATATATAGCAAGTTCCAAAAATAAAATATTGTCAGAAATTAATATCTCTCATGCATAGACAGAGATATACAATACGTATTTCTGTATAATAAAATATGGCTGATAAAAGAAATTAAACTGTCTGAATATCTGATCTAGTGATCTGACATCTTGGTCGCTTAGCTGAACCTCTGTCTGCTTGAAATAATCCAAACCTTTTGATGCCACATCCATTCGAAGCATCTGTGGTCATTCGAGCGCGAATGTCTAAATCATTGCTCGAAAGTACGAGAAAATGAGCTTGTAAATGTATTGGCATTAACCTCGTGGCAGAAGTAATGCATTATTCCATAACAAGACAGTTATGTAATATAAGTACTTGTAGATGATTTGCTCATCTAGGCAGTTTCCTAGAAAGCTAATAGATGATATATAGAAACTTGACAAACTAATAGATACCATCATGAATTGATAAATGAGAAATAGATATCTTAAGAATCACAAGAAAATTTGACGAAAATCTTGATGTGAACTGGCATTCTTGAGAGTGGCTTCTAGCCGAGTGTCTGAGTAAAGTACAGACAAACTTAACATTTTCTCCTCATTACGAAAACTACAGAGAATTTTTTCAGCAGCGAAAATTGAAAATTTCTTCAGAAAAAGTTTGATATTTTAATATATTCACTCTAAACGTACAATCTATGTTTTGAATCACTGACAAATAAGAAAAATAGGTATACCCCAGTACACCCCAGTTTTACTATATAAAAGTAGGGTTTCAGGGGGTTAACATTTCATGGACATTGTTTTCTTATGTAATAACCAAAACTTTCATCATCTAATAAGGACAATTATCTTATACGCAATTAACATGGGATGAAATAACACAGAAACATCTCCATGCAATGAATACCCCTCTAAACACCAGTTTTATATAGTGCAACTAGCTAACGGGTATGCAGGGGTTTACCTATTTTTCTTATTTTTGCTCCAAAACAGAGATTGTGGGTACTCGTTAGAACCGCCTAGGCGAGGCGGTTCTACTGACCAAAATATTATTTATTCCATCGGGCACAGAATAAGAACGGAGCCGTTTTAACACGTTTACATAGGATAAATCTATAAATTCAATACAATCCACCACTTTTGCAATATTTTCTAATAGCATAACAGCCAAATGTATAGAAACTTTGGCAAGACACAAGATAGCGTCGAGACAGATAAATTTGGAAGCAGTATCTTGCCAAATCGAGAATAACTTGAATCTATGAATTCATCTATCAAATGTTCTTGGCGTAATAAATAATAAAGACAAACCAATTCATCAGCTTTAATATATAGATCATTGCGTCATTCGTATAAAACTGAGATTTTTGAAACACTTCAGCTTCCAATGTTTGACATTGGCTTTGCATATTGGCTCGGATCCAAAATAACCCGGATAAGGCACTAAAGCGAGTGTCAATTCATGTTGTCTCTGCTTGAGTTTAAGTATCACAAAACACGTTAAGATGGTCTAAAATGAGTTTAAGTGACAACTAAGGCTCTAATAAGAGGTTTTTATCATGTTTGATCAAAACTTTTAAGTTACTTTGAATGCAAATGGAGTTTTTCCCTTCATTTTTACCAAAATCTGGTGATTTTCTGTCAAAAAAGCTGAAAACAGTGAAATTTGATACCTAGTTGTCTTGACGATTTGTGCAGAACATATTGGTTTCTCCAGAAATAAAATGATACTGTCTTAAAGTTAATATATTAGGCTATTGCTTTATGAAAAAATATCACGGATATTTGCTCAAATAATTAAATTATCAGCTTTTAAACTTTATCAATTACAGCTTTGACAATCTAGCCGAGACCACATAAATACCATAAATATACCGTAGTTACCTATCCGGGATTTATTGGATCCGAGATATTGGTAAAAGTACACGAAATCTAAGTTTTGAGAAGATGATTACTCCTATGTACACCGATTTTATCAAAGTTTTACAATAACGAATGATCCCAGTTTGTAATGGTTTGCGGCTGGCGGTTTATTCTGACAGGCATAGTCGACGAATCATACCGTCTGAGAGCAAATGGTATGAGAGGTCTGCATTAACGGTTAAACGGTCTTCCAGCAATTACGCGAGTTCTATTGCGAAAATCACTTCTAACAAACATAAAGACGAGCACACTGTCAAACGAAATATATAGCTTAATGTTTATATTGACCCATAGCAGACAAATCGCTGATTTATCTCAACAGTCCATCCTTTGACATCAGTGTATTATAAAGACATTGCTTAACTGAAATTCCATCATGCTGAATTATTTACTGGTTCGGTTCACGTTATAAGATATGGTTAACAGCCCTTAATTGAAACGACATCGCGCATCGCGCAAAGGTCGAAATGCTGTGTAAACGCTTATGTCCAGAAAACAACAACAACAGCAACAACAACAACAACAACAACAACAGCAACAATAACAACAACAACAATAATAATAATTATAATAAAAAAAACAACAACTTAAATTAGCCACTTCATTTCATGTGTAATTCTTTGAGTAAGTAAGTAGTAAGTACTAAGTAAGTAAGTAAGTAAGTAAGTAAGTAAAGTTAGTGAAGTGAAGCATTGATAAAGGAGATAATAATATATAATATTCATGTTGTTAATTATGTTTACATGATACCATGGTATTACGAGCTAAACCACCTTGGCTCTGAAACCAACCATTACTCTTAGAGTTGTCAATTATAGCTTCCGAGAAACCAACTAAACCCACTTAATTGTAATTTGTATGCCGTCAAAATAGCACAGACAATTACAGAAGCGCTAATTATAGAACGTTATTAGATTCTTAGAATAAACTGACAAATGTCACGATGTTGTCGTTCTTTTGGAAAGCACATTCTCTGAACTTCGCAGTTTAGCTAGGATTTGTTTTAATGTTATGCATATCGCCTAATTGATATTATATAATCCAGTGCAAAAATGTAAATTGTTCTGTCTCAACAACTTTCCGGAAAAACACAGAACTTAAACTGTAGTTTACAAGAAATTACCATTAATGGTTTCCGAGAAACAAATTGAAAGCCATTTAAGGACGATTTGTATGCAATGGAAATATAACTGAAAATTACGGACGTTTTCGCAAGAGACAAATTTTATTGCAATATTGAAATATATTGCATAATCGTGAATTAGGATTTGCAGACTTATAGATTCAAATGTGGAACACACTCTTAGGCAACATTCGTTTTTGATCATATAAGAGAAAAATATAAAAGCTTCAAAACGGCCAAATTGTGACACAAAAAGACACAATTTTCAGACATTAGCTGTTGATAACATGCATGTTTTGACTTTAAATTAAAGAAAACAAACGAATACCAAATGCTGATGCTGTCGAAACCAGCAGTGTTAACACAAACATGAAAATTCATTAAAGAGGAACTGAAGACAATGCCTGCGAGATAAAACGGATAAAACCATATACTCGTCATCACATTAGTTTTCCCATTGATGTGCTTGAAAACTATTTGAATAACAAATAGAACAGACAGAATCATTGCAATCAATAAAGATGACACCTTGAAATTGTGGCAGATGAAACAAGATTGCATTAAATGATCAATGCTTTGAGATAAACACCGCGTTCTCAAAAGTCCATCTTTCAGAGCTTCTGAAGGAGCTAGTGGTACCACTTTTTACTCGGTGCAATGATCCAGAGATCAAATGACTGTCACATTGAGCTGATTATCTCATCTCTATAGGGGATAATAAAGAGGCCCCTACAGGATTACACCTGTGGAAGCAATGTTTATTGGTTTTATGGCAGTAAAAAGGTTCAAGTAGACAATGATCAGGAAAAGGCGCAATAAGAAAGAAATTCTCACTCCAAAAACCGAGGTGGGAAAAATAAATTGACAATTAGGTACTTATACACATATCGAAAGCCGAGAGAACAGTAAAACCATGAAAACAAACAGCACAAAATTCGACTCCAAAACATAAATAGAACCACAACAATGTTTTTACTGTTTCCAGAGGAATATATGATGTTATTTTTTTTTAAAAAAATTCGACATTTTTGTTAATAGGTTAAAGTGCTTGACGGACACCTGAGAATCAATTTTTGAGGTTGTTCAAACGTATCCCCGCAATCTTCAGTTTTAGCAATAAAATGATAATTTCATATGGTAGGTTACAACAGCTACTGCATTTTTCTTTTACAATTAGTTATTACAACTGTTCGAAATGGAACAGGATCGCAACAGCTAAGTTCCGTACTTGAGTAGTTCGTTGCATACCTAGAACATAAGCTTTTTCGAGACAAGTATCACAAATAAATGTCAATAAGGTAACGTAACAGTTGTCGAGTGCTAGTATTTTGCGAATCAATAGCTCTTCATTGAAAATGTACATGTAGCTGGTTCACAGTGATTTATTGTGCATAAGACATATTGGCTACTTGTTAGCAATGAGGCCGAGATCCGAGTCAACGTCTGCACTTAAAATACACATTCACCGATTATCAAATTTTGTTTTGTAAATAATATTCAGCATTTGATTGTAGTAAACTCATGTCATAATTAGAGTGTGTTATTTATAAAAAATATTCCTAATAGTATTAGCCTTACCTTTAATCGTATACCTTGTCTTGTCTCAATATTAAAGCACCTTGAGACATGCATTTATGACTCACTTCACAAGCCATTGACAGTGTTTTAGATGTTAAATGATGCTTGATAAAAGAAGAAAATCAATTTTATCCTACTACATATCTAAGTTTCATCGAATTCAAACCTTATTTGTATTTTATACAGCTGCCGTTTTAACTAGTCACGCGACTTCATACAGCGAAGTCCTAAATCTTCGGACATAAAATGCTTTCCATGAAATAATGTCTAGTTAATAAGCATATCATAGGCGATATCCTACACAGGCAAGTGGAGAGACAAAATTGCGTTCAGAGCTTACCCTGGAACACTTACTATACTTACTGCGAAGTTTGCAGTATGTTTAAGGTAACAAGATTATGACTAGAGATCGATAAAAAATATAACATTTTCATTTAAAAACTTACGTGTTAGATTAACTTGAGGGTACACACGAAGCGTCTGTTAATATGTTACCGAGTTGTATATTTAAATGCTGACATTAGTGCCTTGTATACGGATAAAATATGTTTACATTGACCACATATCATTACACATAAGCCTCTAAATATTAATCATCAAGGAATGGAAACTGAACGCTCCGGCGTACTGCAAATGTATTGACATTAAAATCAATGTTATCCAATACTCATGTTACGCAATCTTTAATCATCATTTATTGACATTAATGTGTTTTAAGAATGTATCAAATGACTCATCTATAAATTATGCAAGGTTTTCTTTATATTGCATACGTTACTAAATTAAGGGTAGGTTTTAGCTGCCCATTCGGCTTACAATATGTTTATTTTAGTATAAGTACCTGATTGTTAATTTAGTTTTTCCCACCTTGGTTTTTGGAACGTGAATTTCTTTCTGATCGCGCCATTTCCTGATAATTGCCTACTTTTACTTTTTCAGTAATGTCCCACAAAAGCACATGTTTACTGCGGAAGACCAATATCCATAAGTGTGTACTCAATACATAAACATTTACAATTACAGAATCAAGCGACCAAGGACTATTTTATTTTAGATGACAAATATTGGTTTGGGATTTAAAACTCATGTAGACTTCTTTATTAAAATTTCTTTGTTCGGATACAAATCACAGCCAGCCATGGTGTATTAGATTATTGACATAACAGAGCTAGTATAATACATCGGATTATTCCACAAATAATTTGTAATTTTGATATAAAAAGAAGCTAATTTTAAACACATTCTTGTTTACTAACGTGAATTCGGTCATATCTAAAAGCAAGACAAAATGTGGAAGGAACATCAAGGAATTCAAAATACACAAACATGTCGCTTTATACTGGATAAAACAGTAGTCACCAATATTTTCATATACGTTTACATGTATCTCTGTTTATCTATACCATTCTCTAGAATGAAAGTAATGCTACTAACGTACTAAGCAAAACTGTTGTGATAAACACTGTAAAACACTGCAGAATCTATATGTTATATATGGAATGCCAAAATGGAATGAATCAAGTAGCAGTCGGTACAGAACCTGACCAAACTACTCATTGGTCTTGGGATACATTGGTGCGGCTCAAGATCTCGACTTTAGCCAAACTCTGCATATATGTCATAAAGTTTTAAAACAAACTTTGAAAAAAATATACACGGTATAAAATTGTGTAGTAAAAGCAAAATTCAAGCGTGAAATATTAATATGTATACTTACAAGTTACATGTAGTTGTATCAAAAATATTACAACCCATTTAAAAGATACAAAAAGGATTAAATTTATTTATACAATATACAAAAGTGAGATTCACTGATAAATATACATGCTTATTTTGCTGCACAGAATAGATCACTGGGCTTTATTCACCTAAACTATATTCATTATGAAAACTAGCCCATGCAATATACAGACTTTTTTCATATGTAAAAAATGAAAATTTTCAGAAGAAAATTTTTGATAGTTTTTCTTATTTTTGCTCAAAACATAGATTGTGAGTACACGTTAGAACCGCCTCGCCGAGGCGGTTCTAACGAGTACCCACAATCTATGTTTTGGAGCAAAAATAAAAACATAGATTGTGAGTACACGTTAGAACCGCCTCGCCGAGGCGGTTCTAACGAGTACCCACAATCTATGTTTTGGAGCAAAAATAAGAAAAATAGGTATACCCCTGCATACCCCAGTTTTTCTACATAAAAGTGGGGTTTAAGGGGGTATACATTGCACGGGCATGTTTTCCTGATGTATATACGTATATGTATGAATTTAACTTAACGTTACGGTACTGGAAACAGCAATTAAATCACTGTTACAGTAACGAAATTTGTTAAAGTATTTGTCATATTCAAACCTTACCTTCCAGTTAACTTTTTATAGTTTTCTATTTTCCTTTAAACGCCGTACAGTATCACGTATTATTTGGTTTAAATTAGGCGTCAATAATTTGCTGCCGATTTCACTCCTTATATCATAATCCCACACATTTATGTTAAGTCGAATTTAAACCCAAGCTGTATATTCTGAAAATATTTGTGTTCACTTAAGCTACTGTAGTATATTTTGTGGTATACTGTGATCGATAGTAGACATGGTTTATTAGAGGAACATAAAACCGGAACAGAAGATTATCGATGTGAGGGTTTTGCTTCATATTAAAGGAAGTGGAACCAGCTAAAGGGCATATGAGCTGACCAACCTAAAATGCTGATTGTGCTAACTTAATTTAAAGGGTATTGTAATTCTAAGAAACATGCACAAATAGAACTCATATCCTGCGCAAAAATCCTCAATGGAATGTTCGGAAAGTAAATGAGACGGAGATATCACGAACAGTTAAAGGGAAACACAATATATCGCCACCATGGAACCTTCAGTGAGGAAATAAATGATTTTCCCTATACCGTTGTATTACACGTTCTTTAATTTTTGACAAACGTTTCACATTCCAAATTATGATTCATGGTATAGTATCTTTCGGGACAACGCAAAGGCGATCGCCGAATCCCTCTACTGACAGAAAATATGTTTTGCTATTGACTGAATTGACGAAATGACTCAGACTACAGGCGAACAAATGAAAGAAAAATATATTTCCCTTCCATTAAATTCTTTGCAGTCCAAACCACTTGTAAACCTACGCATCAGGAAACCATGTCCCTGCAATGAATACCCCCTTAAACCCCACTTTTATATAGTAAAACTTGGGTATGCAGGGATATACCTATTTTTCTTATTTTTGCTCCAAAACATAGATTGTGAGTACTCGTTAGAACCGCCTCGGCGAGGCGGTTCTAACGTGTACCCACAATCTATGTTTTGAGCAAAAATAAGAAAAACATCAAAAATTTTCCTCTGAAAATTATCGATTTTTGACCTGAAAAAAAAATACTGTATATCATATGGGCAAGTTTTCGTAATGTATACATTTATGTGTAACCTTTTCAAATGATCACGTTACAATCCAATAAACTACGTACAGTCTGGCTGCAATATGAATTCCACTGACAGAATCACAAAATATATCATATTTCACATTCTTGCCACGAAATATTAGACAGAAAATGAGATTCACTTCAAGATGATCCAAATCAATAGCGTTTGACTGTTTTTGCTGATTTGCCATAACACATCTTGTTAGTGCTCCCTTGCGAAATATGACCAAATAAGATGTTAAAAACACAAATAAAGGAAAACATGTCCGTGCAATGTTAAATACTCCATTAAACCCCACTTGTATATATAGTAAAACTGGGGTACGCGGGGGTATACTATTTTTCTCATTTGTGGTCCAAAACATAGCTTGTGGGTACTCGTAAGCACTGCCTCGACGGGGCGGTTCTAACGTGCGCCACAATCAATGTTCTGAACGCAAATGTTAAAAATATCATTTTTTTCGTAATGAGACACAAATAAACCCATAGAGGCACAGACACGACACGTGATATCTTGGACAGAAAATGACGTTCATGTACTGCTAACGAGACAGCGCACCTGCGCCATATTTATTCGGATAAGGGCGCCATTAGCGTTCGTATAGCATAAACAAGAAATGACCCTCATATTGCACAGACCCTCATTGTGGACTTAGCAGCTAACAATATATAACTATCAAAGACAATTTGTGTTCTGGAAATGCGAAAATTGTAGAACTACAAAATCAATTTGCAGACAAATAAAGATGCCAGTCTTACTTAACTTTATGAGATAAACTAACGAGGTTACCCTTCGTTTTATGTCACAACTTCGTTATACGCTTTCTAGAGAAAGACAATAGAGCAGTTTGATCTACTTCCATGCTTCTTAAGAATGAAGTCCCATAATATCATGTTGAAAGAACTTGAAGGGTCAGTCGATTTTGCGCATTTACACAAGGTATCGCTGGTAAAGATATGCCACATTTCATCTTCACTGACAGCGAAATACTAAACCCCTCAACGTGCACGTGACTACCCTGGGCACATAGCCATTTCGTTATCGAAGAAACAAGTAAGAGGGAAACACATCATCAAGCGCACTCGCCATGATTTCTTTCCAGAAATTCATCAGGACGTAATTAAGCACGATTCTCTCAAAAATCTATCCGATCCTGTCTGAATATATTCTCACATCTCCATGTGGGGAAACCTAAACAACGTGACAGTATACAAGGATATCTTGAATATTCAAATTGAGAGGGAATGAAATGTTTACATTTACAAGGCATTTCAGCATGCCTGACTTAACTGATTATGCTCGTGCTAATGACATTGGGGATATTGACGAAACAAAAACACCAGCAATAGCCAAAGATGATCGAGGCATGAAGAAGATACTTACGAAAGTATAGAGCAAATTTATCACTGTATCATAGTAAGTACTTGCCCCTATTGTAATGTCTGAATCGTTATTTCTTTTTTTATTGTTTACCTCGTGGCGAGATACATTGTACTTAACACTATAGAGACTCGAAATTCGGAAGACGTTACAGGCTGTAGCCAGTATACAAAATCATATACAATACAAAACATAGAGAAAACATCGAGTTTTCTCGTCAGGAGACTCTCTATTCATTCCTTGGCAGTGGTGGATTTAGAGGCCCTCTGGACCCAAATTATTTCATTTTTATAGGGAATTTTAAGAGATTTTGTGTGAATTTAGGCAAACGAACCCCCATTTCTCTGTTTGACCCCCCCCCCTCTTCAGAAATCCCGCCCCTGTTTGGAGAGATACATTCTACAGCAACGAAAACCAATTTGTAGGACAATTAAGATGCCGGTCTTACTTAACTTGTAGAGATTAACTAATAAGGTTCCTCTTGAAAGATTGTGTCAATAGCTCATGACAAGCGATTGTCCGCAGAGATTTAGGCCTGATTGATCCGAGTTGCCTGAATCGCGGAAATGTTGGTCAATAAATAGTGAATGCGGTCAACAAAGCTTCGTTTTAAGTTTCGTGGCTAATGGTCTTTACTACACAACCCCACAATATTTTAGGAAGACGTTGAGTTTCTATTATTATACTGGTTAAAGCCAACGCGTATTCAGAGCCAAAGCTTCAATTCTCATATGCACAACGATTGCTCTGCATAATTTTATGAGCATTTTGGACATAATTATCGTTTGCAGTATGTTGTATAGCATAACATAATATTTTCATGACTACACATGTCTTGCAATACAATATTTCATGTTTGTTGCGGTTGTTGCGGCTTTCCATATCTAGAGTAATTGCCAAAAATATGACATTTCAGAAATATCTCTCTTCCACAGACAGATATCGAATAAAATACCCCTTAAATCTTGTGAAACTTGCTGATAAAAGTAATGAAACTGTCTGAATATATGTGGATTAACTGATCTAGTGATCCGACATTTATCACACAGGGTTCGTATGTCTGGACGTCTTTCTGCTCATGATCAAGTTTTTGTTTGGTTGTTGTTGCAACGTTTTTATCTACAACACTTCGAGTCATCTGTGTTCATAAAGAGCGCGATCATTCTTCTTGCATAGCTGTAAGAATACCTATTTAAAGTATCGTCAAATGTACTAGCAAACCTGAAACCTGACACTGAAATAGATTGTATCACGAAATGAAAAACGAGAAATACAAATATCTCAAGAATCATAGAAAATGTTTGGAGATTTTTTTATAGATAGACATTTTGTAGACGCGATTCTAGATTAACCCGTAACGAGTTTCTGAGTATACTGCATCATTTCAGAACCTTTATAGAAACATTATTAGTACAGTACAGAAAGACCCCGATTGAAATAAAAATGGTCTGATAACTAGAACTTGCATTCTCCAATAATCTTTTCCAAAATTACCCTCAAATGTGACCAGACAACAAACTACCTACGTGATAAAATATAAGAAAGAAACCGCCCAAAACACTGGTTGCATAGAACAAATTTGTAGTTTCAAAAACAATCTTTTGCGTTTTTAGTCTATTCAAAACTGAGTAACAGCCAAAACTATAAGAAGGTTTGGCAAGACGCAAGACAGCGCCGAGACAAATAAACTTCAAAGCAGTATTTTGCCAAATCGAGAATAACTTGAATCTATGAATTCATCTATCGAATGTTCTTGGCGTGATATATCTTATGGACAAACCGATTAATCAGCTTTAATGTATGGACTATTACGACGTTCATTCGTACATCATTGTAGAATTTTGGTAACAGTTCAGCTTCCAATGTCCGTTATTGGCTATTCATATTTCTTAAAGAACGCGAAATCTATTTTAGAACGGATACCATATATGCACATCAAAGGAAGGACGTTTGTACAGGGGTATGCGATGGACTAACTTGTTAACGAACGCCGACTGTTAAGTCTGACAGCCATACTGGACAAATCACCGATGAAATCTTCTGAGAGAGAAACGATATAGTGGTCTGCATAATTATAACGATTAAACGGTCGTCCAGCAATTATATGAGTTTTATTGCAATAATCATTTCAAACAAGCATTACGTCTGTAGGGGACCGGAATGTCCGCGAACCGGAATGTCCGCAAAAAAATTAAGTTGTTTTAAAAATGTATAAAAACATAAATTATCATTAAATAAGTCTATTAAAGGCAAAAATTCGGGGAAATAATTTTCATAAAAACGAAAAAAGAACATAGAAAAAATTTCTTGCGGACATTCCGGGACGCCCCAAAGGGACCGAAATGTCCGCAGACCCGAAATGTCCGTAAATGATTTTTCTCTTTAAACCGATAAAATACCCATCGGTTATGCTTTATTAATGCGATAAAACAAGTAAATTATAAACATAATGACCATACGACCCACAAACCACGAATGTCTGTTTATAATTAAACATGTTTGACCGTTTGGTCACAACTTCTTCCATGTTTACTCAATTGTAATTCTGTCGTTCAAATTATTGCATTTCAACGGTAAATTTTAACTCTTCAGTGAGTTTACATGATATTATTCATAGTAATTAATAGTTTTAATAGCTACAGTTTCAATAAAAAATCTTGCGGACATCCCGGACCATTTAGACCGTCCCGCAATGTCCGCAAAATTTATAATAAATGATGAAAACGGTTAATGATTAAAAAGCATGTCATATTATTGCGAAAGTTGAAGCCCCACTGATTTCTATAATTAATAATAACAAATACATTATCTTTAAGATATGCTTTACCTGTGTTTCAACGGTCAGTCGGAATCATTTTTAGTTTACACCCCTGTAATTCTTACGTAACAAATGCATTTCAACGGAACAATTCAATGAGTTTACATGACAATATTTATAGTTTTTAATAGATATAATAGGGATAGTTTCAATAAAAATGTTGCGGACATTCCGGACCATTTTGGCCGCCCAGCAATGTCCGCAACATTTAAAGTTTTATTACAGATCTGATCACTTTGTTGTTGTGTTACATGGGAAATAAGGGAAATTTAATGCTGCGTGGCTGCAAAACCAGTGTTTGTATTTGTGTATTGAAAAGGTAAGCGGAATAGTTCTTAGTCGGTGCAATATCCGACTCAGTGTATTCGTAACAGGGGAATACCTGTCATTATCACCCCTAATAAACAATCCAGGTACAATATCCCATATCAAATGCGTATCTTATCTAGGTGATTATGAGCTCATATGGTTCAAACGACCCGGGGCTAAATTTACAATTGAAGCCTGTGCAATACGGAACATAGACATAATGCATGTAAAGCGGTCGATGTAAATTAATTCACGTGTGAAATTTCATTAAAAACACAAAATTGGCATTTTCGCACCAAGTTAGACTTGATTTGTAGCTCCATCACGGCATGAATAAAAATTGATGATTAGGGGCCACACACACACACACACACACACACACACACACACACACACACACACACACTGGTGCGGTATTGTTTCACCAGTAAACTATTCTGATTCTGATTGTGAACCATTATGTCGAGGAATCATTAAACATGGGCTTGGCAACGTTTTAGCGACAATGTACAGGCCGCTTTGTGTCGGATCTGGTCCGTTATCCCTTGATTAAACTGAATTGTTTGCGTATTTCACTCCATGTAAAAGTTTCTGCCCATACGGTAAAAATGGACATATCTACGAGGTGTGAACATGCATATTTGTTTTCTTAACGGCGGTGTGAACACTTGCATTTGTTTTCTCAAATGACTCCCATTAAACAAAAGGTGTCAGCTCATTCAACTTTGTACCTGATTATTACTGCTACATTCTAATAACGAAATTAAAGAAGCTCATAAGATAAATTGCTACTGAAACCCTACTAAATATACCGAATCGCTTCTAATAGACGCTTTCATAGGTGCAATATACACCAGGCGCGTGCCTAATGACAATCGATTAATAATCGATTAGTTTCAAGCCAGGTACATGTATAGCGACACACGCCACATGGAATTTTGGTTAATACTGAATTTTGGTGGTCTAAATGGCACGTGTTATCTGACTAAATATTCGTTCATCCTCTGTTTTCCTGTTGGCATTTTAACATTTTGATAACACTTAGCATGAACAACAGTTTAAAAGTGGTCCACAAAAAGTATGTATACTCACTGACATAAAATGAAACCTGAAACTAATTTGTAGGTGTGAATGGCACGCGAGTACATGCATCGCTTCAAGATGACACAATGTAAGTACCAAATGTTTTGATAGTACGAAGGCAGAGTACCTTTAATCTGTAGGTGTAAATTTTCATGGTATAGCTCGATTTTGACCTCAGATGCGCCAAAAGATCGACGATCCCATGAAGTTGCACGTATAAGGTAAATCAGTACGAAATGCTTCAAGTTTTCCGTTACACTTGGGATACACGCGCAGTAAGTATTTGTAATGTTACAATCTGAATATCCTTTCACGTACTACTAAGTAGACTCGTCGATCTTCTGACGCACCTGAGGTCAAAATTGAGCTATAGCCATTGAATGGCACGCGTGTACATGTATATTGCTTTAATATGACACCAATGTCCTTACATAAACACAGTTGTGATAAAACTTAATTCAATTAAAATATCTGGAGGTGCATTGAGGTCTCTGCTTCATACCGTTACAATAGGCGACTATACTGTAGGCCATAAAACCAAAGTGTGTCATAACTGATTGCACTAAACAACTACTTAAGCGACTACCTCAGGGGCCATAAACGATTGCAATGAACAGCTACCGTTTTTCTATGAAATGAACATACATGACAAATCTTATATGCGTTTCCGAAAAAAAGAAAAAAATAGAATTAAGAATAAAAAAAAAAAACAACTTCCCACTTCATTCGTTTATTAAAGAAATGAATTACATTTTTCTGGTGTTCATGGAGCTATGAACCGCAGTGGGTCGCGTGCAAAGTGAATGAACCCCGAAGGGGTTCATGTTAACTTTGCTAGCGACCCACTGCGGTTCATACCTCCATGAACACCAGAAAAATTAAACTCATTGCTTATATTTATATTCATTTCTCTCAATCGCTTGTTGAAAAATAATCATGGTGGTCACATTTACAAGCAAATAGATAATTTACACACAGTGTGTGTTCAAACAGCGGAACGGCGACGACGTTTACAACGTCCAATCAAATTGACGAAAGCATTGTATTTTGACGTCAAGTTTGACGTCATGTGACGTCGCGTGACACGATGTTGTTCATGGAAGTATGAACACAGATGAACATATAATGGTTCATCTAAGGAGGTTTTAGAAAAATGTAAATATTTAAAAAAGAAAGCGCTACAATCATGTTTGTATATTTGAAACAATTGCATTCGTTCGTTCGTTCGTTCGTTCATCAGTTCTTTCTTTCTTTCTTTCTTTCTTTCTTTCTTTCTTTCTTTCTTTCTTTCTTTCTATGTTAGAACTGACATATCCGGAAAGCCCGTCTTGCACTATTTGGTAAATTTTACATGCATTTCTAATCGAACCCAGACCGGACTGCACATTCTACAATAAACACTTTTCTGTGAGAATTCTGACCAAGTAGAGCACAACACGTCATATGAAACCATAGCCACTGTGGAAAGTCAAGTTTTGATTACTTGACTGCGCGATAGCGTATCAACCTGTCCACATGCATTTAAGAAATGAATTTCATTTTTCTGGTGTTCATGGAGCTATGAACCGCAGTGGGTCGCGTGCAAAGTGAATGAACCCACTGCGGTTCATAGCTCCATGAACAACAGAAAAATTAAACTCATTGCTTATATTTATATTCATTTCTCTCTATCGCTTGTTGAAAAATCACCAAGGCGGTCACATTTACCAGCAAACAGAGAATCTACACACAGTGTGTGTTCAAACAGCGGAACGGCGTCGACGTTTACAACGTCCAGTCAGATTGGCGAGATTCATGTTTTTTGACGTCAAGTTTGGATTACGTCACGTCGCGTGACACAATGTTGTTCATGGAAGTATGAACACAGATGAACATCTAATGGTTCATCTAAGGAGGTTTTAGAAAAATGTAAATATACATATATGAAACTGCAGGAACCATACCGAAAACATAACATTTTGAATACTTTTGATGTATTTCAATACACCATAGCTAATTTAATTCAAATCAGCAAACGACTGTCAAGTTTCTAAATGGTATGGTCGCACACGGCCAAAGACACTGCATAAACACTGATAACTGTTATCAAATACATAAAATCACCATCAAAACTGGTGTACAACAAAAATCAGCAGTTCAGTATATAGTATATTTCCGCTAATCAGTCAGTTGCTGAATTCAGCAGAAAATTCAGCGTTTTAGTTTGTCCCACCTCGGTAAATGTTATCAAATACATAAAATCACCATCAAAACTGGTGTACAACAAAAATCAGCAGTTCAGTATTTCAGCGTTTTAATATACTTCCGCTGATCAGTCAGTTGCTGAATTCAGCAGAAAATTCAGCAATTTAGTCTGTCCCACCTCTATCCCTAGATCAGCTGGCTAACTGTCATTCCGCTCCACTTCGATCGGTACCTCGTTCCACTTCGGTTTAACGGAATACCGATGGAAATTCTGTCTATCCCTTGTTGAATAGGTCTGCATTTAAAATGCACATGAAAAACTATATTGTACCCTAGGTAAAACCAAAAAACTGCCCTGTGTTCCAGTGCAAGACTCGGAGCATTATGTTTTCTTCAATGCTGTGCACATGGGAACAGCAAGGTCCCAAAGCGGCATACGGATGCTAAGTTGAGACAGATAAGTCCAGCAGAATACAGCAAGCATAGGAATACATACCTTTATGTAGGTTTTACAATGCCATGAATATTATGCGAAAAAAGCATTCCTAATACCGGTATAACTCTTGCCTGAGTAAAACGTTTTCTTTTTTGTATTTTCAAACACACTGTTCAGCCACGCTTGTGCACGGACTGGCATAAAGTGTGTGTGTGTGTGTGTGTGTGTGTGTGTGTGTGTGTGTGTGTGAGAGAGAGAGAGAGAGAGAGAGAGAGAGAGAGAGAGAGAGAGAGAGAGAGAGAGAGATATGTACAGAAATATTACACAGATCTAACTCAGACTTATCCATGTGTGATCAAATCTGATGATAACTTATATTGTGACTCGTTTACTCTGGTTAACTCGCTCATTTACTCATTTACTCATTATTGCATCCATTCACTCATCTTCTCATTATTGCTCTCATTCACATACATCCAAACGTACTACTACTTACATCTGCATTTCAATTTTTGGTATACACTCGATATCTATGAATTTACAATAAGTGGAAATGGTAAAGATAAGCCAAAGTGCTTTCGACCAAATCCTGTATAAATATGCATGTATGACAATTGTATGTATCACATTATGATCAAACTAAAAGTTTAAACCAAGCACTTGTCGGATGTCAGGACATTCTCATTTCGGGTAAAAGTCCCATAAAGTGGAGGCAACGTCCCGACATGACCTTAGCTATTGACTGGGACGTAAAGCATCAATTCAAACAAACAAACAAACGGAAAAATGGAAACCAAATTGCAAAATAATCTTTTTGAGATTTCAAGTATACAGAAAGTATGTACATGCATTCCTGCGAAACTTTAGATCATACATGCTGAATATAAAGTTCGGGCTTCTTTGGCAAAAAGAATGAAGAAGAAATAAAGAAGAAAAGGCACGTGGCAGAAATTAAAACAAATCTAAATGAATGATGATAAAAAGAGAAAACGTATGCACATGATTTTCTTGTTTTATGCGAAACTTTAGATCATACGTACACGTTGAATAAAGGTCGGGTTTCACTTGAAAGAAAGAAAGAAAGAAAGAAAGAAAGAAAGAAAGAAAGAAAGAAAGAAAGAAAGAAAGAAATTAAAGCACTGAAATCCGAATGAATGATATAAAAAGAGAAAACACGGACCTTACATATTTGAACCTGACCATGCAGTCGGTGGACGAATGTAGAGCTAGAGGTCTTTAGTCTTCTTACTTCGCGTGTGATGTCATTGATGAAGCTCCCAATAGTACTGTTAAAACCCACTTTATGTATATTCCAAAATGGAAGTAAAATATTCACTGGGACGTTATGCCATAAGCAAGCAAATCAAAATAGCGCCCGGATACTAAACCGTTGTGCAATCTTGTTTTGGTTGGAGATAAATTCGACACTTCCCGAATATAAGGGTAGATATTCAACACTACCGAAAAGCTAATTTATCGTGGAAATTTAATTTAGCAAACGAAAAATGGTTTACCTGCTCGAAACGTAATTGTACGGCATTCAGAGAGAGAGAGAGAGAGAGAGAGAGAGAGAGAGAGAGAGAGAGAGAGAGAGATTTCTTGTTGCAGCAACAATACACTGAAAAAAAGTTATAAGAGGCCGCCTTATAATTTTGTCCTTCTAGTTTAGGAAGTAAAAGCCGATCAATTACGATTCATGATCATATGAATAAACCAATGTCTAACAGTGGCTCTGTGAGTTTCTGCATTCAAAAATGTGTGATACTTTTCACACAGACGAAGCATGAATAAAGGTACCCTCATTTCACAAATCATTTCAAAAATCACACTTTATTCACACCAAATTAAATGTCATATAACGACGTTGTGCTTTACATTTTAATTTATTTAAAAGTGTTATTGACTGCTATGGTGTACGATAAAATCATGTCTGTGTTGCTGCAATAAGAATTTTAGTTTCAGTTTTGTAAATGCAAGAAGACAGCAACATGAATAACAGGAATTCAGCTTTTTGTATGCAATTTGCATACAAACTTTGTTCTTCTCCAGTTGCATTATTAGCAGCAGCACGGCACTGAAATTTTCAGCGATCATGTATGTTTAATACTTGACTCTGATAGATTTTAAAAATCGTCCACAGAATTTTTTTTTTTTGGTCGTTAACATTTGGCATTGAAACCGGAAGTGTGCGGCAGTCGTGACCTGTTTGTCCTCAAAAATGGTTTAATACAGCTCTTTCGAGGTATATTTCTCATTTCCATGCCTCATAAAGTGAATTTAACAGGGATTAACATGTTTAAGAGGCACATTGTTGATTTTTCGAAAAATTTCGAAAATCGCGATTTTTTAAAAATGCGTAAAAAATCTACAAGTTGAGAAAATTCGAATGTTTGATGTTTTTCCAAACAGGAATGGCTCCTTTGATGACACCCGTTCCTCATTTCAATAAATTTGCGCTATACCCTATTTTTGTTTCAAAAACGTTATTTTTTGCACTTTGCGAAAAACGCGTTTAGTGAAAGAAAATTATTTCTGCACACTTTGCAACTTTACTTACTTGAAAGACACGTCTTTAGACAAAAAAAAATCATTCAATTTTGAACATGGCTTATAAATTAAACATGAGTTTGAAAAGTGGCCTCTTATAACTTTTTTTCAGTGTACTAATGCGAAAACATTTTTCGATGAAAATAGATCATCATAAATGCAATTAAAAATCACCATGCATGTTCTATTGGATATATGCATACTGTTCGAAATGTGTACAAACAACCTGTACAAAAAGCAACACAAATGTACCATAAATTGCTCATCGCGCAATCTTTAATTTTTTATAATTATTTTATTTTTTTTTCTGAACTTGCATTTTCTGAACGATAATAAAATGTATGTGAATGGTAATTTCACCATTGCAATTTGCGCCGCCCTTTATTCTCTCAACCAATCAAATAACATATGTTTTATACCCTGACCCACCTTATATACACAATCACTGAATTGTGGGCGGGGCGTATACCTGTGTATCTGCATATGCAAATAAATCAATTTCACCTGTCATGTCATTTTATAAATAGGTCGCCTATTGTAAAGGTTTGAAGCAGAGGCCTCAATGCACCTCCAGATATTTTAATTGAATTAAGTTTTATCACTAAGTACTGTGTTTATGTAAGGACATTTTCAAGCAATATACAGCATGAGTAATATACTGTACATACAAGAAGTACATATAACATAATATGCATACAAAAATACTCGAGTTCAATGGTTTAACATACATACATTGTCATGTAAACTCATTGAATTGTTCCGTTGAAAAGTATTTGTTACGTAAGAATTACAGGGGTGTAAACTAAAAATGATTCCGACTGTCCGTTGAAACACAGGTAAAGCATATCTTAAAGATAATGTATTTGTTATTATTAATTATAGAAATCAGTGGGGCTTCAACTTTCGCAATAATATGACATGCTTTTTAATCATTAACCGTTTTCATCATTTATTGTAAATTTTAATGTTGCGGACATTGCGGGACGGTCTAAATGGTCCGGGATGTCCACAAGATTTTTTTATTGAAACTGTAGCTATTAAAACTATTAATTAGTATGAATAATATCATGTAAACTCACTGAAGAGTTAAAATTTACCGTTGTAATGCAATAATTTGAACGACAGAATTACAATTGTGTAAACATGGAAGAAATTGTGACCAAACGGTCAAACATGTTTTATTATAAACAGACATTCGTGGTTTGTGAGTCATACGGTCATTATGTTTATAATTTACTTGTTTTATCGCATTAATAAAGCATAATCGATGGGTATTTTATCGGTTTAAAGAGAAAAATCATTTACGGACATTTCAGGTCTGCGGACATTTCGGTCCCTTTGGGGCGTCCCGGAATGTCCGCAAGGAATTTTTTCTAAGTTCTTTTTTCGTTTTTATGAAAATTATTTCCCCGAATTTTTGCATTTAATATACTTATTTAATGATAAATTTATGTTTTTATACATTTTTGAAACAACTTTATTTTTTGCGGACATTCCGGTCCGCGGACATTCCGGTCCCCTACATACGTCGAGCACTTTGTCACTTAAGGACTTCTAATGTGATGTTTATAATCTCTCGAAGCAGACAATTTATCTCGATGGCTCATGAATAAGACACTGCTACATCAATTCATCGGGTAGAAGGTTGCTTAACTGATCTCCACCGGGCTAAATTATGCACTGGTTTTGTTCACGACATATGAGTCATATGTTGTGAACAACCCGTAGCGATATCAACATCGCTGAAAGTGAATGGCATAAAGGTTTTTGTGACGTCTATCCAAGAGCCTTGTTCTTGAAATGTTATGCATTGGTATGGTCATAGCAGTCGATTAACTGGATTAGTAATTCTGATCATCGCGAAGAAAAACTTTGAAAGCTAAACCAGAAATAAATGTCTTTTCTAACAGAATGAACAATTATTGCGAAATCAATCAATACAAAGAAAATTTATTAAAGGAGACAATGCTATCGTGTAACAACAACAACAACAAAGGCGTTTAATTATTGTTACATGGAACAACGATATTGTCGTGCTTAAATGACGATAAATAAAACCAACGATTAGTCTCTTAAACAGCTTCTGAAAAACCAATTAAAGCTCACTTAGCTGTGATTTGTATGCGATTAAAATAGAACTGGCAATTAGGGAAGTTTTCGATATAGATTAGAAGTAGATTCTTAGAATAAATTTACCACTGTCACGATGTCGCATTTCTTCGGGGAAAGCGAATTCTACTAAATGAGCCAGTGTAGCTAGCTTTAAACCTAATTGCACATCCTAAGGTATTCCATAATCCAGTTGGAATACATGTAATGTTTATCTTAACATTCTGTCTCAACGTTTACCAATAAGGGTTCCCGAGAAACAAATTGAAAGGTCTTTAATTACGATTTGGATGCAATGGAAATGCAACTGACAATTTTATTACGGACGTCTACGCCAGGGGTAACGTTTTCAGAAATTAACAACACACCAATTGAAACACTTCCCAAAGTAAATACTCATCTACACGATGTTTGAATGTGATAAAAACATAAAACCGTCACGAGAATAATTTTCCTAGAATTTTGCTTGAAAAACATTTGAATAACAAATTGAACAGATAGAATATAGCAATCAATAGAGCTGACACCTTACAATTGTGGTAGATGTCTGAATCATGAATCAAAGCAAGTAAACCAAGACCCAATTGAAGGAAGTGGTCAATGCTTTGAGTTCAATTTCGTGTTCACAAGTTATTTTTGTTCATTTATTAGGAAACCATTCCTAGGCGAGTATTATATCGGACCGAAACTGATGAGGACCGATATTGTTTTAGAACAACATTCATTTCTTTAGAAGAGTATATGCTACTAAATAGCTCATTGTGTTCGAATCTCAGAGCTCAGTGATTACGAGGGCAGAGGTTGTAATGTATGATATTTTGTATATGAAATAGTCAACAAAATAAGTTCTCAATCAATATTAAATTGTCTTTTGTCCATTTATTTCCCTTTTCATGTTCTTCGTTATATATCTACTTATATATCTACTTATATATATACTTTATATATTATTATATATTCATCTGTCAGTCTGCATGAGAATCAGAATCAGAATCAGAATAGTTTACTGGTGAAACGTCAAACTGACAATACTACACCAGGGGGGATGGGGCTTGACCGGAGGGGATTAGTCCCGAGCTCTCACAAGAGAAGTAAATTTAGACACACAATCATCTGACAATTCAGCAGAGGAGATCAGAGAATCAGGGAGTTCATTCCAATCTCTAATGGTCTGGGGGAAGAAACTGTGTAAATAGGCATTTGTACTTGCTGAAGGTATCTGAAATGCCAAGGAGTGTTGATTCCTACAACGCCTATTTTTGGGGATAAGGTCATCCGTGGGTATTTTTGCTCTCCCTTTTAGACCTTTGTAAAGTAATATAATTCTATTATCCTTCCTTCTCTTCTGCAGGGATTCCCATTTTAGTTTTTTAAGGATGCCAGTCATACTACCTTTTTCATATGTATAGTTCCTAGTCACAAACCTAGCCGCACGCTTTTGCACCTTCTCCAAATCATCTATCAAACCTTCATAATGAGGGTCCCAAACTGAGCTACCATATTCAAGAATAGGTCTCACCAGACCTTTATAGGCAGCTTCTCTCACATCTTGGGGGCAAGAAAACAGATTTCGTCTCAAAAAACCAAGGGTCCTATTGGCTTTGGTACACACATTGCTGATGTGAGTATTCCATTTTAAATCCTTAGTTATTGTTACACCAAGATATTTGATACTCTCAACATTTTCCAACACAGTACCCTCAAGCTTGTAAGAAGCCTGAATTTTACTAGTACGTTTATTTGTCAGCTGCATCATGTTGCACTTGACAGGTTGAAATCTCATACCCCATTTCCTGGCCCAACTACCTAATCGATCAATATCCTTCTGAAGTTTCACTGTATCCTCCACATTCTTAATTTCACGATAACAAACACAATCATCAGCAAAGAGTCTGATTTCCGATTCAATATCTGAGGTGATATCATTTATATGCAACGAAAACAACAAGGGGCCAAGAACGGTGCCCTGTGGGACACCAGATACAACAGGAGCCCAGTCTGATTTAACGCCATTAACCACAACTCTTTGTTGTCTATAGCAAAGGAAGGCATCAATCCATTTAATTGTCTTCCCACCAATTCCATAACTGAACAATTTGCTTTTAAGGAGTTCATGCGGAGGAGTGTCAAAAGCTTTTTCGAAATCCAAGATAAATGTGTCAACCTGACCTTGATTGTCTAAGATTTTTGCCCAGTCATCAATCACTGTAGCTAACTGGGTTTCACAACTGTGGGATTTCCTGAATGCATGTTGCCTGTCTGACAAAAGTTTATGATGATCCAAATGGGACATGATATTAGAACACACTATATGTTCCAGAAGTTTGCATGGTACGCAGGTCAAGGAAACTGGACGATAGTTGCAAGCAAGAGACCTGTCAGCCTTTTTGAACAGGGGACAAATGTTTGCTAAAGACCATTCTTTGGGGATTTCACCCGAGTCTATTGACTGTTGAAAAAGATGTGCAAAAACAGGACCTAGCTCAGATGCCAATTCCTTAAGGACTCTGGGATGAAGCTCATCAGAACCTAAAGCTTTCGACGGGTTCAAACCTTTCAGAAGTTTTGTGACACCTTCTTTGGATAACACTATGTCTTCCATAAACGGGGCTTTTCTATTCAGAAGAGGGACCTGGCTATGTTCAGTTTTGGTGAACACATCCGTAAACTGACCATTGAATTCACCAGCCTTTTCAAAATCTGATTCAGCAAGACCACTTCCATTTCGCTTTTTCAAAGGGGGGATACCTTGAACATCTTTTTTCTGACTATTTATGTACCGATAAAAATCTCTTGGATTAGCCTTAACATCACCAACCAAGTTATTTACATACAACTCATGCTGTTTTCTGATATCTGCTTTGATTTCTCTTCTCAAAGTTTCAAATTTCGTTCTAAATTTTGCATTCCCAGTTTTCTTCGCTTTAGCGTGAGTTGCATTTTTTCTACGAATCTTTCTTCTTATTTCAGGAGTTAACCATGGGACTGAGGAAACTGAGCGACTAGTCTTTGATGGGATATGTTTATCCACTGATTCCTGGATAAAGGATGTGATCAAATTAAAGTTTTCTTGAACCGACCGTGTGCCAGAGTAACCGTTGAAATATTTCTCCTTTGCAAATTTAAGGGCATCACCTTTCATAGATTCATAATCACCTTTCTGATATTTATACACCTTTCTCTTAGGTTTCTTGATGGGGGGAATAACTATTTTCAAAGTTCCAGAGACAATGTCATGATCACTAAGCCTGTCCGGGGAATGAGCATGTCGGACTTTCTGTCTGTGTCTGTCTGTAAGTCCGTTTGTTCGCATAAAAGTGCCTTCCATCTTCAGACGAAATGCTAGGGATTCTATGATTATCTAAACGTTGTGAAACCATTACAGCACATTCCAAGTGTAATTGTGTTAAATCAAATGAACAAACCTATTACCATATTCTGTCGTGTCACTGGTTTCAGGGAACTCTTCAAATGAATTATCTTTAACTTAGAAATTGAGTCAAATCACGCTTACAAATCCGTATTATTCTTAAGCAACTATGACAGATTGTACTGTATCAATTGTTTGTGTTGCAGGTTAGTCAGGTTTGAAAAAATCCAGACTCGTTTAAAGGGGTGATGTTTTAGAAAACTCTGATTCTAGGGTAGAATGTGAACAGACACCTGCGCATTGATTCATAATCATCGCTTTCATCCTGTATTGTTTGTACCTAGGGGTATATTAGCAAATGTGAATAAATGCACAGGGGGAAAGCAAAGCCGGCGTGAAACTGTTATGACAAAACCAAAACATTATATGCAATGCAATTATCGCTGTATTAATATGACACTTATGCATTTAGTGTTCATAATCTCTTATCCATTAGGCATTAAAAAAAAAGTACAAGTAGGCAAAGATCAGGAAAAGGCGCAATCAGAAAAAGACTCCCACTCCAAAAACCAAGGTGGGAAAAAACCAAACTAACAATCAGGTACTTATACCATGAAAACATTTCGTAAGCCGAATGAGCAGCTATTTTCCCAATAGGTGGCCACTCAGTTACCTTAACTTAACTAAAAATATGCAAACATACATAAGGCGCCAACAGCACAAAAATATTTTAAACACCAAGACATAAAACAAAAAGAACCACCACAGAAGTATCGACTTGGAACGATCAGTAACACAAAGTTACTGGCGGGTTTAAATCGATTTTACACGGCCGTAACCTCACCCTCAGCTTCTGCAGTGGTTCATAACATTTAGTTAGTTCTTCGGTCCTCGTGGTGAATCTCTAACTAGTCAATGAATCATCAAGAACAAACAAATAAATCATGATAAACATCCTGATGAATCAAAAACCAGGACTCACAGATTCAGTAAGCTGCCCGACGATGGAGATCCCTGGAAGCCAAATAACTTACTAACTCCGGAGCTAAAGAAAAACATCAGTTGGACCCCGGTGGGCCAAGCAACAGACAAGAAGCTCCGGCCCCAACCAACTAAAATGAATAGCTTTAAGTCGGGGCCATCATAGAGTCTGACGCCCGACCCACCGGCGTGCAATTAAAGAAGGCAGCATAGTTATCAACCGTGATTGGGTTAAAAACTAAGCATGCAGACTGTCGCATAACATTCAAGTTATAACCTATACGTCTGTAACGTGTTATGATTTTTCTAAACTGAAAAGAAAAATCATTACTTCCTATAAGTTTCTTAAATTTGTCAACCAAGTCACCATAAAATTCTGGTTCCGAAAGACCCTCACTTAAAAGCGTCTTTAACCCAACATTATATTTGGAAATCAATTCATAGTGTCTACGATAAAATTTAGAAAAGGTTTTTCGAAGTTTATGATACTGATAGCCCTGTTGGAGAAGTTTGGCCGTTAAAGATTTATTTCGAGCGTTGAAGTCTGTAACATGATTGCAGACTCTAGCAAACCTAATAAGTTGCGAAATGTATACACCATAAGAAGCACGACGAGGAACGTCACCATCCAAAAAAGGAAAATTTACTATATCAAAATCAAAGTCATCGCGCTTATCATAAATTTTAGAAGAAACAAATCCATTTGCAACAGAAAGATGTAGATCTAAAAAGGGGGCTTCGGTATCCGAGATATTGGCTTTGTTCAACTGTAGTTCAGATGGATAAATTTGATTGACCATACCTTCAAAATAAGGGTTGTCAATGTTCAAAAGGTCATCGAGGTACCTAGAAGTGGAATTAAAAGCCTCGATAACATCAGCTTGATTATCATGGTTAAGAGAATCCATGAAATCTCTTTCGTAGCAGCATAAAAATAAATCAGCTACGAGAGGTGCGCAATTTGTACCCATCGGAATTCCAACAATTTGTCTGTATAACTTGGTCCCAAATCTAATATAAATATTATCCAGGAGATAGGATATGGCGTCGCACACATTCTGACATGACCAAAGTGTATACCGACTTTGGTCAGAGGATGTGAAAAAAGCCTTTCTGTCGTTACATGCCAAATAAAGTGAACCATAGTTTTTTAATGCCCTTTTGAATGTCCACTCTATCAAATCCAGAAGTTTTTCTTAGATTATGTGGTAAAGTTGTATACAGAGTAGAAAAATCATATGTGGACAAGCTCGTCGCACGGAACCCTCTACACTTCAATTTATTGAGCACCTCACCAGAATTTTTTATTGACCAAAACCAATTTTTATTTGAAGTTTCATACACTGTCTCACAGTATCTTATAACATGAGATTTGATAGCAGTAAGACAGGAAGTTAATAATTTAGAAAGTTCAGTAGTTGTACAAGAGCTAGAATTTGCAATAAATCTTGCTTTGTATGGTCTTTTGTGAAGCTTAGGTAACCAATACATCGTAGGATGTTTGTCTTGGCCTTCATTGACACAAACAGAAAACTTAACAGGTAAATCGTTTAAGTGGGCATTTACTACAGACACCTCATCAGTATCTGTCTCCAGATAAGCCCTGGTACCATCCAGCTCCTGTTTTAAGGTGTTAACGTAGTGAAGCCTACAAACAACAACAACATTGTTTGCGGCTTTGTCTGCCGGAACCAAGACATACTTTCTGTGAAATTCTTGGATACCCTGCTTCGAATGCCTAAATGACGATTTAGGTTTAGGAGGTAAAAGATTAGTATTTTGTGAATAAAACTGTATACGTTTATCCACGATAGTGAAGATACTTCTTTTCCATTCTTTAAGAGCATTATCCTCAACACCCTCTCGTTTACACCATCGATTACCGAAATCATTCAATGCAGATGCAATCTCCTCTCTACATTTATCGAAATTGATGTAGGAGGGGAATCTATATTTCGGACCTTTAGAAACAATTTTACGAATTCTAGAATCCGAAATTATTTTTAAATTTCCAGTAACTATATGTCCGGCTGGTCCAGGAGAGAAATGATAGTCTGTCGCACAAAAAACAGAGATATAATCATCTTTAAAAGTGCACAGAAAACGCACATATGTTTGTGAAAAGAATTGGTTTTTTGACTGAGCGCATTTCACTGTCCATATAGTAAAACATAAAACTAAACAAGAACGAGATTGCAACAGATTTGTAACATATCCTCAAACATAAGCTTTGTCGTGACAAGTATCGTAAAAGTCAATAAGGTAACGTAACAGGTGTCGAGTGCTAGTGTTTTGCGAATCAATAGTTTATTACAGGAAAAGGCAGATGGTGCGCAATGATTTGTTGCGTATAAGAAATATCGGTAAATTTTGTTCTTTGAGACTGGGATCTGTGCCAGTTATTATACATATTTACGAATAATAAAATGTTTTCGTTTTGCACATTCAGCATTTAATCGCAATTATTTGTAGTAAATTGTTGTCATAAAAATAAGTAATATACACTAAGCTATAAATATTCTATTACAATGTATCATTTGCAAATTATTTAAATAATATTAGCCTTACCTTTAATCGTATACCTTGTCTTGTCTCAATATTAATGCACACTGAGACATGCACTAATGATTAACTTCAAACCATTCACAGTGTTTTAGAAATTAAATGATGCCAGCAGATATACCACTGATAAAAGAAGAAAATCAATTTTATCCTACTACACATCTTGGTTTCATCGGATTCAAACCTTATTTGTATTTTATACTGCTGTTTGAACTTATTCACGCTACCGTATTCAACAAAAGGCCTAAATCTTCGGACATAAAATGCTTTCAATGAAATATGTCTAGTTAATAAGCATATCATAGGCGATATCCTACACAGGCAAGTGGAGAGACAAAATTGCGTTCAGAGCTTATCCTGGAACACTTACTGTGCTTTCTGTGGTTGGTCCTTTGAAACGTTTGCGGTACGTTTAAGGTAACCAGATTATGGCTACAGATCGATACAATATAACTTTGTCATTTAAAAACTAATGCGTTAATTTAATTTGAGGACACAAAAGATTGATCTGATCTTTGCCTTCTTGTACCTTTCTGTTAATATATCACCGAGTTTTAAATTAAAATGCTGACATTGGTGCCAAGTGTACATGCTAAATATATTTACATTGACCACATATCATATCATTGTTCCATAAACCTCTAAATATTAATCATCAAGGAATGGAAGCTGAACGCTCCGGCGTATACTGTAAATGTATTGACATTAAAATCAATGCTAACAAATACTCATGTTACGCAATCTTTAATCATCATTTTATTGATATTAATGTGTTTTAAGAATGCATCAAGTGACTCATCTATAAATAATGCGAGGTTTTCTTTATATTGCATACGTAACTAAATTAAGGGTAGGTTTTAGCTGCCCATTCGGCTTACAATATGTTTTTTTTAGTATAAGTACCTGATTGTTAATTGAGTTTTTCCCACCTCGGTTTTTTGGAGTGGGAATTTCTTTCTGATTGCGCCATTTCCTGATAATTGCCTACTTTACTTTTTCATTAATGTCCCCCAAAAGCACATGTTTACTCACATGTTTACTGTGGAAGACCAATATCCATAAGTGTGACGCTAAACGTAATAGTTTACGCAATGCATAAACATCTACAATTACAGAATCAAGCGATCAATGACTATTTTATATTAAATGAAAAATATTGGTTTAGTATTTAATACTCATGTAGACCTCTTTATTTTTCTTTATTCGGATACAAATCACAGCCAGCCATGGTGCATTGGATTATTGACATAACAAAGCTAATATAATACATCGGATTATTCCACAAATAATTTGTAAATTTCGATAAAAAGAAAAACACATTCTTATTTACTTTCGTGAATTCGGTCATATCTAAACGTCAGATAAAATGTGGAAGGAACATCAAGGCTTTCAAAACACATATACATGCCAACCCTCTTGTATGCATGTGAGACCTGGACAGTATACCAACGCCATGCAAAGAGACTTAACCACTTCCACTTAAGCTGTTTGAGAAAGTTGTTAAAAATCAAGTGGCAGGACAAGATTCCAGACACAGAGGTCCTGAGGAAAGCAGGGATGCAAAGCATGCATACAGTCTTAAAGCTAGCACAGCTAAGATGGACTGGCCATGTTATAAGAATGCCTGATGCGCGACTTCCAAAGAAAGTTTTCTATGGAGAACTACAGGAGGGAAAGCGCTCTCAAGGTGGCCAGAAGAAACGCTACAAAGACACACTCAAAGCCTCTCTGAAGGATTTCGAAATACCAATGGGGTCCTGGGAACAGACTGCACAGGAGCGATCAAAGTGGCGAGGTCTCATCAACAAAGGAGCAGCTCTCTATGAAAAGAAGAGAATCTGTGAAGCTGAAAGAAAGCGAAGAGAGCGCAAAGCCAAAACAAATGTGCCACCAGCAGACTCTATGACATTGACTTGCTCTACTTGCAACCGACAGTTTAGAGCCAGAATTGGCCTAGTCAGCCATCAAAGAACTCACCAACACACATCAGCACTATTCAAGAAATAATGATGGTCTTTCTCATTCGTGAGAGACGAACTATCACATGTCGCTTTATACTGAATAAAACAGCAGTCACTAAAATTTTCATATACATTTACATGTACATGAATCTGGTTATTTATACAGTAATTTATTATATTTCTCTATGCAAGTAATGCGACTAACGTACCCAGCAAAACTGTTGTGATAAACACTTTAAAACACTGCAGAATCTATATGTAATATATGGAATGCCAAAATGGAATGAATCAAATAGCAGTCGGTACAGAACCTGACCAAACTACTCATTGGACTTGGAATACATTTGTGGGGCTCAGAATCTCAGCTTAAGCCTAACGCTGCATATATGTCTAAGTGTTAAAACCAACTTAAAAATATACACCGTATAAAATTGTATATTAAAAGTAAAATTCAAGCGTGAAATATTAATACGAAACTTACAAGTTACATGTAGTTGTATTTTAATAATTTTACAACCCATTTAGATACAAAAATTTATTTATACAATATACAAAAGTGAGATTCACTGATTAATGTACGTGTTTATTTTACTGCACAGAAAAGAGCACTGCACTTTATTCACCTAAACTATATTTATATACGTATATGTATGAATTTAACTTAACGTTACGGTGCTAGAAACAGCAATTAAATCACTGTTACAGTAACGAAATTTGTTAAAGTATTTGTCATATTCAAACCTTACCTTCCAGTTAGATTTTCTAGTTTATCTACATTTTCCTTTAAACGTCATACAGTATCACGTGTTATTTGGTTTAAATTAGGCGTCAATAATTTGCTGCCGATTTCACTCCTACTATCATACTCCCACACGTTTATGTTGAGTTGAATTTAAACCCAGTCTGTATATTCTGAAAATATTTGTGTTCACTTAAGCTACTTTAGTATATTTTGTGGTATACTGTGATCGATAGTAGACATGGTTTATTAGAGGAACATAAAACCGGAACAGAAGATTATCGATGTAAGGGTTTTGCTTCATATTAAAGGAAGTGGAACCAACTAAAGGGCATATGGGCTGACCAACCTAAAATGCTGATTATGCTAACTTAATTTAAAGGGTAATGTAATTCTAAGAAACATGCACAAATAGAACTCATATCCTGCGCAAAAAATCCTCAATGGAATGTTCGGCAAGTAAATGAGATTGAGATATCACAAACAGTTAAAGGGAACCACAATATATCGCCAACATGGAACTTTCAGTAAGGAAATAAATGCTTTTCCCTATACCGTTGTATTACATGTTCTTTAATTTTTGACAAACTTTTCACATTCCAAATAATGATTCAATCTTTCGGGACAACGCAAAGGCGATCGCAAAATCCCTCTACTGACAGAAAATATTTTTTGCTATTGACTGAATTGACGTAATGACTCAGAAATATATTTTCCTTTCATTTAAGGATGTTCGCTGCTAACATTTGACATTTCGGAACTTCCGGTTTTTCTTTTCTTGAATATCTCGTAAACGGTTGCAGATATTTTCCTAATATAATATTTTATATTTGAATACATATTGATAATATACATTGAATGAGCCATGAAAATTGTCAATCTAAGAAAAATTTTTTCACCCCATTTTCTGCAACTTTTCAGAAAATTTTAGTTGTCAGTAAACTTTAGGGGGTAGGGTAGATTAAACTTGAATATTACACATCTTCAAATTAATTGCACCAGTTCGATGTTTATTTTAGCAGCAGTATATGTGTACACGGTCTTCTAAGTCATTCTTTGTGTCTTTGGTGTGCTGGTTTTAAAATTTAAGGTGGTTTTATGAAATGGGCATTTAGAAACAAAACAGCCGAAAAAAGGCTGAAAATGGCGATTTTCAAGTTGTTGGTTCTTTCTTATATGCTCACTACCATATATGTTTCTTTCTTTTATTCGAACAATATCACCAAGTTCTATGTTGTGTGAAAATACAAGAAAAAGTTTGAATCAACATATATGGGTTTGGTACATTTTAAAATATTGATTTTTCCGACTTTTCAAGTTTGGGGGTAGGGTTGGAAAAGGAATCGTAAAATTTTGTCATCCACTCCAAGTTGCAATATTTTCTATGCTTTTGGTCCAAAATTGTCTGCGCTACGTAAATAGTATGACTTTTGAAAGCATTCTAAGTGTATTTTTGTTCAAGACAGGTATGTTTCAAAGAATTAAAAATTAAATTAATTTTACCAAATTTAAAACATGGCGCTCAGAGGTCTCATTCAGAGGCCTGTAGCTTGAAAAAATGCACACTACCCTATATTTATTTTGTTTTCAAATGTCTTGTGTTGTATTTTGGAATCAAAAAAGAGTGGTTAGAAAAAAGTTTGAATACTTTTTCATTGGCAGCGAACATCCTTAATTCTTTGCAGTCCAAACCACATGTAAACCTACGTATACATCTATGTGTAACCTTTTCAAATGATCACGTTACAATCCAACCAGAGGACCAATGGTCCTGTAAACGCTCACCTGAGACCTGAGATATATACATGTACAAATAAACTTGTTAGACTCTAATGGTACAATGCATGTATATAACCCTAGAATAACTCCTGAAGTCAATGTCTTTTTCAAATCATAAAACTTCAGTCCATTTGCCAATTAACTGCAAGTTTTGTCCTTCAAACGACATTTTAACAATTTTCTTTATTCAAATGCATGGGCGATCTAAGTTGACCTTGCCGTGAATTAGGTCAAGGTTATCCCAGTGTCATGATTTATACAAATTTTGTAGACCTCCGTTCCTTAATGCTTCATGCCTGTACATAACCCTAAGGCAGGGTCAGAATAACTCCTGGAGTCAATGTCTTTTTCAAATCATAAAAATTCAGTCCATCCACCAATTAACTGCAAGTTTTGTCCTTCAAATGACATTTTAACAATTTTCTCCATTCAAATGCATGGGCGATCTAAGTTGACCTTGCCGTGAAATAGGTCAAGGTCATCCCAGTGTCATGATTTATACAAATTTTGTAGACCTCCGTTCCTTAGTTTTCAAAATCATAGGCCTTCTGGTTCTTTAAACATTTTTGCTATTTATAGCCATGGCGACCATCTTGGTCATGTGACCTTGACCATTTATACAAACTTTCATTCCCTCTTCCTAAGGATGTTCCACAAAAAGTTTGACGTTGATTGGCCTAGCGGTTTCAGAGAAGAAGATGTTTCAATATTATGGTCATATACACGTATATAGCCCCGGGGCAGGGGCCGACAACCCCCTAGGCCCAAAATATTTTCTTAAACATAAATCTTCTGTCCATTTGCTCATTTCTAGCAAGTTTTCTGCCCTTTAATTACATTTTCCTATTTTTTCCCATTCCAATGCATGGGAGACGTACATGTAAGTTGACCTTGTCGTGAAATAGGTCTAGGTCATCCCAGGGTCATGATTTATATAAACTTTGTAGAGCTCCATTCCTAGATGCTTCACACCAAGTTTCAAAATCATAGACCTTCTGGTTCTGAAGAAGAAGATTTTTAAACGTTTTTGCTATTTGTAGCCATGGTGGCCATCTTGGTCATGTGACCTTGACCATTTATATAAACTTTCATTCTCCCTTCCCAAGAATGCTCCACATGAAGTTTGGCTTTGATTGGCCAAGCGGTTTCAGAGAAGAAGATGTTTGAATATTATGGTCATATACATGTATATTCCCAGTAAGTTTTACCCATTAAATAGCATTTTACCCTTTTTCTCATTCAAATGCACTGGCGACCTAAGTTGACCTTGCCGTAATAGGTCAAGGTCATCCTAGGGTCATAATTTATATAAACTATAGTTGTCCGGCTACCTACTATAAGCTCACCTGTGAGCCTTCGGCTCAGGTGAGCTAATAACCTACGCAGAGTCTGGCTGCAATATGAATTCCAGAATCACAAAATATATCAAATATCACATTCTTGCCACGAAATATTAGACAGAAAATGCGATTCACTTCAAGATGATCCGAATCAATAGCGTTTTGACTGTTTTTGCTGATTTGCCATAACACATCTTGTTAGTGCTCCCTTGCGAAATATGACCAAGACACAAATAAACCCATAGAGGCACAAACCATCAGGAAAATGTCCGTGCAATGTTAAATAGTCCATTTAACCCCACTTGTATATATAGTAAAACTGGGGTATGCGGGGATATACTATTTTTCTAATTTGTGGTCCAAAACATAGCTTGTGGGTACTCGTTGTCACTGCCTCGACGGGGCGGTTCTAACGTGCGCCACAATCAATGCATTGAACGCAAATATTAAAAATATCATTTTTTTCAACGAATTTCAACAAATTTTTCAATTTTTACTCCTGAAAAAGATCGCTCTATAATGCATGGGCACGTTTTCGTAATGAGACACAAATAAAACCGTAGAGGCACAGACACGTGATTTGATATCTTGGACAGGAAATGACGTTCATGTACTATTAACCAGACAGCGCTTCTGCGCCATTTTTGTTCGGATAAATGCGCCATTTGCGTTCGTATAACATAAACCAGACATTTACATGAAATGACCTTCATATTGCACAGACCCTCATTGTGGACTTAGCAGCTAACAATATATAACAATCCAAGACAATTTGTATTCTGGAAATGGGAAAAATCAATTTGCAGACAAATAAACATGCCAGTCTTACTTAACTTTGTGAGATGAACTAACGAGGTTACCCTTAGTTTTATGTCACAATAACGTTATACGTTTTCTAGAGAAAGACAATATAGCAGTTTGACCTAGTCCCATGCTTCTTTAGATTGAAGGCGCATAATAGTCAGTTGAAAGAACATGAAGGGTCATTCGATTTTGCGCATTACACAATTTACCGCTGGTAAAGATTTGGCACATTTCATCTTCACTGACAGCGAAATACCAAACCCCTCAACATGCATGTGGATACCCAGATTTGCTATCGAAGATACGTGTAGGAGAGAAACACACTAACAAGCGCACCTTCATTTACGCAACACAAGCTGGAAGTCTGAGGTACACATAATTGCCCTGACTTCTTTCTAGAAAGGTACAAGTAGGCAAAGATCAGGAAAAGGCGCAATCAGAAAAAGATTCCCACTCTAAAAACCGAGGTGGGAAAAAACCAAATTAACAATCAGGTACTTATACCATGAAACATATCGTAAGCCGAATGAGCAGCTATTTTCCCAATAGGTGGCCACTCAGTTACCTTAACTAAAAATATGAAAACATACATAAGGCGCCAACAGCACAAAAAAGTTTTATACACCAAGACATAAAACAAAAAGAACCACCACAGAAGTATCGACTTGGAACGATCAGTAACACAAAGTTAGAAATTCATCAGGACGTAATTAGGACAATTACTCTCAAAATGTCCATCTGATCCTGTCTGAATATATTCTAGTATCTCTCTCTGGGGAAACCTCAACAATGTGACAGTATACTATATAGTATATCTTGAATATTCAAATTGAGAGGGAAGGAATTTTATACACTAACAAGGCCTTTCAGCATGCCTGACTTAACTGATTTTGCTCGTGCTAATGACATTGGGGAAATTGATGAAACAAAACTTCCAGCAACAACCAAAGACGATCGAGGCACGAAGAAGATACTTAAGAAAATATACAGCTCATTTATCACTTTATCATAGTAAAACAAGCGCAGAATCGAAAACGCTTGCCCCTATTGTAATGCCTGAATCATTGTTTCTTTATTTATTGCTTTTGAGTTGCGAGATACACTTGACTATAAAATACAGAAGGATAATTTTCGATTCATGTCGCATTTTTTTTGAAGATACAGAGACTTGACATTTAGAAGACGTGATAGTCAAAACCATATATAATACAAAACATCGAGTTTTCTTGTCACGGGTCCCTCTATTCATTGCTTTGTAGAAAGAAATTATTTGGCAACGAAAATCAATTTATAGGACAATATAGATGCCGGTCTTACTTAACTTGTAGAGATGAACTAATAAGGTTCCTTTTGGATTATTGTGTCAACAGCTCATGGCAAGTGATTATCCCAAGAAAGTGAGGCCTGATTAAGCTGTTTGCATGCATCGCGAAAATTTTGGTCAATAAATATTGAATGCGGTCAACATAGCTTGTGACCAACGTTCCGTTTTATGTTGCATGGCTAATGGCATTTACTACCCAACCCCACAATATGTAAGGAAGACGTTGAGTTCCTATTGTTATACAGATTAAAGACAACGTGTAGTCAGAGTCAAAGCTTCAATACCCGTATGCACAACGATTGATATGCATAATTTTGTGAGCATTGTTTTGACACAATTATCGTTTGCAGTATTTGTATAGCACAACTTAATATTGATGACCACACATGTCTTGCAATACAATATTTCATGTTTGTTGCGGCTTTCCATATCTAGAGCAGTTGCCAAAAATATGACATTTTCAGAAATATCTTTCTTCCATAGACAGATATCGAATAAAATGCCCCTTAAATCTTGTGGAACTTGATGATAAAAGTAATGAAACTGTCTGAATATCTGAGGATTAACTGATCCAGTGATTCGACATTTACCACACAGGCTTCGTTTGTCTGGACGTCTTTCCATTACGAAAACTTGCCCATGCAGTACTCAGAGTTTTTTTCGGCAGTAAAACTTGAACGATTTAGCAGAAAATAATGATATTTTTCTTATTTTTGCTCAAAACATAGATTATGGGTACACGTTAGAACAGCCTCACCAATAGGTATACCTCGTATATCCCATTTTCGATCCAAGATCCAAGATTTGGAAGGAATAAAAAGTAGTGACGTAATGCTTTCCTGACAACAAATCTAACAACATCATATTGCCATGTCTATTAAGGTTGAACTAATTGAAGAAAAGGAAGGCCTTGGAACATTAAGCAGAACTTATAACGCTTATATTTATAAACGTTACTTGAACCACTTGCTGTAGAATACCATGAATTAACGGAATATTAAAAACTATTGTCAAATGTACTTGCAGTATAGAAACCTGACAGAGAAGTAGACTGTATCATGAAATGAAAAATGAGACACACAAATATCTCAAGAATCATAGAAAATGTATGAGGTTTTTTTTTATGGATTGTTATTCTGTAGACACGATTCTAGATTAGCCCGTAACTAGTGTCTGAGTATACTGCATAATTTCAGAACCTTTATAAAAACATTATTAGTACAGTACAGAAAGACCTCGATTGAAATAAAAATTGTTCTGATAATGAGAACTTGCATTCTCCAATAAGTTTTTCAAATTTTCCCTTCAATGTGATCAGACGACAAACTACCTATATGATAAAATATTAGAAAGAAACCGTCCAAAACACTGGTTGCATAGTACAAATCTATTTTGAAGTTTCAAAACGATCCTTTGCGTTTGTAATATATTCAAAACTGAGTAACAGCCAAAACCATACAGCAGGTTTGGCAAGACGCAAGATAGCGTCGAGACAAATAAACTTGAAATCAGTATCTTGCCAAATCAAGAATAACTTGGATCTATGAATTCATCTATCAAATGTTCTTGATGTGATATATATTATGGACAAATCGATTAATCAGCTTTAATGTATGAACCATTACGAGATTCATTAGTACAGCATTGTAGAATTATGGAAACAGTTCAGCTTACAATGTCCGTTATTAAAGAGCACAATATCTATTTTAGAACGGATATCGCACGTGCACATAAAAGGAATGAAGTTTGTATAGGGGTTTACGATGGCATAACTTGTTAACGAACGCCGACGGTATACTGGACAAATAACTGATGAAATCGTCTGAGAATGAAACGATAGAGTGGTCTGCAAATAATGATTAAACGGTCTTCAAGCAATTATACGAGTTTTATTGCGATAATCATTTCAAATACGCTTTACGTCGAGTACTTTGTCACTTAAGGACTTCTAATGTGATGCTTATAGTCTCTCAAAGCAGATAATAATCTCGAACTCTCATGAAAAAGACACTGCTGCATCAATTCATCGGGTAGAAGGTTGCTTAACTGATTTCCACCGGGCTAAATTATGCACTGGTTTTGTTCACGACATAGGAGTCATTTGTTGTGAACAACCCGTAACGATATCAACATCACTGAAAGAGAATGGCAGAAAGACTTTTGTGACGTCTATCTTGAAATATTATGTATTGTTATGGTCATAACAGTAGAACTAGATGTATTGGCAGTTCTGATCATCGCGAAGAAAAAAACTAGAAAAGCAATAAATTTCCAGCAGAATAAACAATTATTGCGATATCAACCAATATAAAGAAACGCTTTGCAACAACAACAACAACGTTGTTTAATTATTGTTACAGTGAAACAACGATATTGTCGTGCTTAAATGACGATCTAATAAAACTCGGCGGTGAAACCAACGATTAGTCTCTTAAATAGCTTCCGAAAAACCAATTAAAGCTCACTTAGCTGTGATTTGCATGCGATCAAAATAGCAAGTAGCAATAAGGGAAGCTTTCGTTATAGATTGTAAGTAGATTCTTAGAATAAATTGACCACTGTCACGATGTCGTATTACTTTGGGGAAAACGAATTCTACTAACTGAGTCAGTGTAGCTATCCATAATACAGTTGAATACATGTAATGTTTATCTTAACTCATTAAGCCTGACGTCTCTTTTGTGGGACAAAGGCAAACAGAATAGCCCCAGATGTGACGCCGCAACACTCGGCGTCCCATCTGGGGCTATTCTGTTTGCTTAGAGAATTTTCATCGAAAAATTGAATAAAATTTAAAAATCACCCCTGACGCCCCTAAAATGAAAGTGGACTATTATATTAATGATGGGAAAATCCATTCGTCAAATATGGGTTAACATTCTGTCTCAACATTTACCAATAAGTGTTTGAAAGGTCCTTATTTACGATTTGGATGCAATGGAAATACAACTGACAATTTTATTACGGACGTCTAAGTCAGGGATAACGTTTTCAGAAATTGACAACATACAAATTGAAACTCTTTAACCAAAGTAAATACTCATGTAGACGATGTTTGAAAGTGATAAAAAGCATAAAGTCATCACCAGAATAATTTTTCCTATCGATTTGCTTGAAAAACATTTGAATAGCAAATTGAACAGACAGACTATAGCAATCAATAAAGATGACACCTTAAAATTGTGGTAGATGAAACAAAGTAAGGAGACCAAGATTGATTTGAAGGAAGTGACCAATACTTTGAATTAAACCTCGTGTTCAAAAGTTCTTTGCGTTTATTTTATTTGGAAGCCAATCCTATAGTCACCAAATAAATTATTAAGCTCTCAATCAATATTAAATTATCTTTTGTCTATATGTATACCGTTCTTCGATCTATCTATTTATCTATATAGTCATCTGTCTGTCTGCCTGTGTGTCCGTCTTTCTGCTTGTGTCTGTCTGCAAGTCTGTTTTTTCGCATCAAAGCGTCATCCATCTTCAGAAGAAATGCTTGGGATTCTGAGATTATCTAAATATTGTGAAACCATTAGAGCACATTCCAAGTGTTCATGTAATTGTGTTAAATCAAATGAACAACCCTATTACCATATTCTTTCGTGTCACTGGTTTCATGAAACTCTTCAAATGAATCATCTTGAACTTGTAAATCGAGTTTTATCACGCTAACAGTTCCGTGTTCTATAGTAGATTTTTCAGTATCATTTGTTTGGGTATATGATATGCCATTTCGGGTTAAACTAGGTAAGGTCTGAACATTATCAAACTCGTTTAGAGGGGTGATATTTTAGAAAACTCTGATTCTAGGGTAGAGTGTGGAACATACACCTGTGAATGAATCAATTTCTAATTGTCGCTTTCATCCTGAGGGGTATATTAGCAAATGCCACTAAATGTACAGGGGGGGGGGGAAACAAAACCTGTGTGAAACTGTGACGTTAAAACATTCTAAGCAATGCAATTATCGTTGCATTAATATGGCACTTATACATTTAGTGTTCATAATATCCTATCCATTACGTATTAAGCTTTACAAAGAGAGAAATGATAGTTTGTCTCACAGAAAATAGGGAGGTAACCATCTTTAAACATGCACAGAAAATGCACACATGTAGGTGAACAGAAGTGGTTTGTTTGACAGCGCATTTCACGGTACTCGTATATATAGTACAACATAAAACTAAACAGGAACGAGATTACAACAAATATGTTATTTGTCACACATCATCAAACATAAGCTTTTTCGTGACAAGTATCGTTAAAGTCAATAAGGTAACGTAACAGGTGTTGAGTGCTAGTGCTTTGCAAATCAATAGTTTATTATCGGAAAAGGCAGATGTTGCGCAATGATTTGTTGGGTATAAGAAATATCAGTACATTTTGATGTTTGAGACTGGGATCTGCGCCAGTTAGTTATACTGTACATATTTATGAATAATTAATTTTTTTCGTTTTGTACATTCACTACCACAACTCTTCGATATATGTTTTCATATTTTTAGTTAAGTTAAGGTAACTGAGTGGCCACCTATTGGGAAAATAGCTGCTCATTCGGCTTACGATATGTTTCATGGTATAAGTACCTGATTGTTAGTTTGGTTTTTTCCCACCTCGGTTTTTGGAGTGGGAATCTTTTTCTGATTGCGCCTTTTCCTGATCTTTGCCTACTTGTACCTTTTTAGTCGCAATGATTTGTAGTAAACTCTTGTCATAAAAATAAGTAATAAACACTAAGCTACAATGTATAAATATTCTATTACACTATATAATTTGCAAAATACTTTAAATAATATTAGCTTTACCTTTAATCGTGTACCTTGTCTGGTCTCAATATTGATGCACCTGGCTGACTCACTTCAATCCATTCGCAATGTTTTTTTTTTAAGTTAAATGATGCTAGCAGATAAACACTGATATAGAATAAAATCAATTTTATTCTACTACACATCTTAGTTTCATCGAATTCAAACCTTATTTGTATTTTATACAGCTGCTGCTGTTTGAACTAAGTCACTCGACTTTGTACAATAAATTCCTAAATCTTCGGACATAATTTTTTTTCAATGAACGTTAAGTCTAAATCTTAAGATACAGTTTCTAGTTGATATGCATGAAGGCATAGAGTGGGACAACATTACGTACAGAGCAGACAATGCTTGAAAAGATTTATCTTGTTACCTCACGTTTATTCGTTTGACAGTTTGGAGGCATTTACTGTAGATAGATAGACTATGGTTTCTGATCAACAGATTATAACTTTGTCATAGAACAATGCTATTGTGTTTAGGTCCTTGACATGAGCATTAAACTTCATGGCACAAAAGAAGCATCGGTAAAGGTGGAACCAAGTTATTTAAATGCTGACATTAGTCTCTCTAGTATTCATACTAAATGTGTTTACATAGACGACATACCATCGTTTGAAGGAAATACATTTATATAGTATGCATTTCCAACTTCAGTAAAAAGTGCCCGAATATCACCAAAGTGCAAGTTACTCCTTACATATCACACTTATTAAAGCAAGGTCAAAAATAACATAGCGATTCGGTAACACAGTATTAAGCATCATCCAGCCTGGTTTCAGACATATAAATTGATACTATATTCGCTTCCAGTCTAAATATTAATCATTAAGGAATGAAACCTTAAAGTCAAAGACTTCCTGCAGATCTGTTTTGTTTGTTTTGTTTTCCTGTTACTCCCATCAATCAATTTCTGATTATTCTTGGGAGGTGTACATTGTACACTCCGGTGTGCTTGCAGGATGAGCCTACATGCATGAGGATAGAACCTGTGTAGGGATCTTTAACCTGCACAGGGGATGACTGTCCCTGCACAGGGGGCCTCCAGTTAACGTCCCGATCCGAAGGACGGCGCACTGTATCATGTCATTCCTGCAAATGACACAAAGGGAAGCAAGTTCGGACCAACAAATTTTCCTCGCCGCCGGCGGGGATCGAACCCGGGACCTCTAGCACAAGAAGCTAGTGCGCTAACCACTCGGCTATCTCGCTTCCTAATGGCATTAAAATCAATACTACCTCATACTCATGTTACGTAATCTTTAATCATCATTTATTATTACAAGTTTAAGCGTTTCCAAAACGCTTGCGATCTCTCAGCACTAATTTCACTGTATGACCACATAATTATAAACCCACGGCGATAACCACAGACCGAAAAGACTAGATGACAGCTCGATTCAACGTGAGCTTTCATACCCGAGCCGACATGCGCTATTTGGTGTGACCCAATCGAAGCTGACTCGTCCAATCAAGTACGACGGAAGTCGGAAGTCGGTGGTCGATTAAGCCCCACGTTCTGATCTTGATCAACTATATATGCGATCTCCCAACGGGAGATCGCAAAAATGAATGTTCTTTAACAAGAATGTATAGGACGATTTAGGTGCCGAGCTCTTGTGTTTGAAAAGTAAAGAGTTACCAGGAACCGGTGACTTGCAAAATAATTATGTTTACCCAGAAGTGAAACAATCAAACTAACAGACAGGTACTGATACTGCGAACTGCTATTAAACGGTTGCAAAGCACGTTATAATTTTTGCTATCTAAGTAAATAATTTAGATCTTTAAAGAATCGCAAAATATTCTTGGAGCGATCGATGATTCAAAAGTAAAGCTACAAGACCCAGGCCTCGTGTTATGCAACCATGACTTATTTGTAGTCGTTTTGTTTTTTACGCTTTGCATTGAATTGAATTTGTTTGTTAAATATATATTTAACTGTCGAAAAGCCGAATTTACATAAAACAGTCGAAAAGCCAAGTATACATACGCTTTTTTATATTGCAAGATTAAAATTGCTTTGTTAACAGCACATATCTGTAAATTTAACTCATTTTCCGAAAAGCAGTCTTCCTAGACTCATAATTGTATACTAAACATTAGTTTTTAATTTTATGTTATAAAACATCAACTAATACCACTCGTTAATAAAAATATTGCATGAATACCCGTGTAACACGATATTAATAGCCGTTTATTAGGGAAGAGAAAGCCATGCATTAATATTGCAATTCACGCGCGCACGTGCTGTTAAATACATGGCTTTTACTTATGCTCGCTACCGGGCGCCAGGTAAAGCACATACTAATTACTAATGATGAGAAACTGAAGTCCGCCCGGAACGAGCATAAAAGCAACAGCTTTTACGCGTATAAAAATGCGATGAGGCTGTAAAATATAGTGCACCATTACTGCAGAATTTATGCAATAATAGCGATAAAAATGATTGTATCATTCATTTACATTCGCTGTTGAAAACCGAGGGCTACGTTTTCAAACACTCTAGGACCTAGCGAAAGTTAAAGAATGGAGAGTCATGTTTAATTCTTATAATATAATTTGTTGTGCAATAGAAACTAATTATAATAACAATTTTCGTTTTCAAAGGTTTAATGTAAAGATGCGATTATGCAATTCTTAAACATTTACAAATACAATATCAAGCGATTAAGCGCCAATTGACTTTATATTGACAAATATCGGTTTGGAGTTTAAAATCTTTATTCGGTTAGAAATAACAGTCGGGGTGCAATGAATTATTGACATAACAGAGTCGGTATAAATCTTTGGTTTATTCCTCCACTTATCTGAAACTTTTGATATAAAAAGAAACAAATTACATGCGCACCCTTGTTTACTTATGTGAACGAAGTCAAAGTAAGACGTTGTGTGTAAATGAGATCTACGTTCACACTATGGTGGAAATTTCAAACGCCTTCATATTGTATCCACAAACCTAGAAAAATGATGGTAATATTAAGTTCATAGTAAAAAGCCATTTCAGACTTGAAATATTATTATGAACTAATTTTATAAATTATTACAACCCACTTAAAGTTTACGAAACGGATTAAATATACTTATGCTTTATAAAACTACTAGGCTGATACATATATTATTTGCAGTACAGAATAAACCACTCTCTAAAAGTTTTAAATTCTACATATAAAATATGACATCACGCAATCAACAATAAAATCACATATTCACATAAACCAGACATGTGGACATAGCAAATTCATTCGTACCTGATTAATTATGGCTTTTATCACTTACATGCGAGCCGCAGCATAAGGAAACAAACAACATGCATAGGCTAAACCAAATGCGCAGTTTGCTGTTTTCGCTACACAGATTGTACAATGCCGCTTCTTCTTAAATCTGAAATTACAAGCTTTCTAACTTTTTTCTGTGACATTACGAAAACTTGCCATAGCACTAAACAGAGATTTTTTGAGCTTTAAAAATTTAAAATTTTCAGCTGAATTTTTTTGATATTTTTCTTATTTTTGCTCAAAACATAGATTGTGGGTACACGTTAGAACCGCCTCGCCGAGGCGGTTCTAACGAGTACCCACAATCTATGTTTTGGAGCAAAAATAAGAAAAATAGGTATACCCCTCCATAACCCAGTTTTACTATATAAAGTGGGGTTTAAGGGGGTATACATTTCATGGACATGTTTTCCTGATGGACTGGACGGGCGGATTTGCTGATTAGGGTTCACTACCCAAATTTGTACAATATTACCCACCTTTCCCCTTTGAATGATTTATTGCTTCAAAATTTCATACCCTACATATTTGATTTGATTTTCAAAACTGAATTGAAAAAAAAAAAAAAAAAAAAAAAAAAAAAAAAAAAAAAAAACAAAAAACAGCATGCACACTTCCCTTCTTTGGTTAATTTGTTAATTTATCACTATTTAGTACCGCAATAAAAAGCTTACCTTTAACCCTGATTTCCTGTCATGTGTTACATCGAATAACTTGTCATATTTTTTCCATAATTTTTAATTTTGCAGTTGATGCAAGACCATTTTTATAGTGATATAATTCTCCAACACACTGACATTCCATCGAATTTAAACCCAATTTGTTGTTTCTGAAACGCTACTGTTGTAAAATTTGTGGTATACTGTTAGAGATCGATAATAGACATGGTTTATTAGAGGAACATAAAACCGGAACAGAAGATTATTGACTCAAAGGTCTGGCTTCATATTAAAGGAGACATTGGTACCAACCGCCGATGCAGCTGTAACATTATTTAGGCCACAAAACAACTGACCGACGTGCTAGTTTAGAGTGACCACGTGCATGCCATTGGCTGGCAAGGATGTATTCTCTAGAATGAAATGCTGGCAGAAATTATGCGTTATACGAGAAGGTACAAGTAGGCAAAGATCAGGAAAAGGCGCAATCAGAAAAAGATTCCCACTCCAAAAACCGAGGTGGGAAAAAACCAAACTAACAATCAGGTACTTATACCATGAAACATATCGTAAGCCGAATGAGCAGCTATTTTCCCAATAGGTGGCCACTCAGTTACCTTAACTTAACTAAAAATATGAAAACATACATAAGGCGCCAACAGCACAAAAAATTTTAAACACCAAGACATAAAACAAAAAGAACCACTACAGAAGTATCGACTTGGAACGATCAGTAACACAAAGTTACTGGCGGGCTTAAACCGGTTTTACAGGTACCTAACCTCACCCTCAGCTTCTGCAGTGGTTCACAACATTTAGTTAGTTCTTCGGTCCTCGTGGTGAATCTCTAACTAGTCAATGAAACAACAAGAACAAACAAATAAATCATGATAAACATCCTGATGAATCAAAAACCAGGACTCACAGATTGAGTAAGCTGCCCGACGATGGAGATCCCTGGGCGCCGAATAACCTACTAACTCCGGAGCAAAAGAAAAACACCAGTTGGACCCCGGTGGGCCAAGCAACAGACAAGAAGCTCCGGCCCCAACCAACTAAAATGAATAGCTTTAAGTCGGGGCCATCATAGAGTCTGACGCCCGACCCACCGGCGTGCAATTAAAGAAGGCAGCATAGTTATCAACCATGATTGGGTTAAAAACTAAGCATGCAGACTGTCGCATAACATTCAAGTTATAACCTATACGTCTGTAACGTGTTATGATTTTTCCGAACTGAAGAGAAAAATCATTTATTCCTTTAAGTTTCTTTAATTTGTAAACCAAGTCACCATAAAATTCAGGTTCCGAAAGGCCCTCACTTAAAAGTGTCTTTAACCCAACATTATATTTGGAAATCAATTCATAGTGTCTACGATAAAATTTAGAAAAGGTTTTTCGAAGTTTATGATACCGATAGCCCTGTTGGAGAAGTTTTGCCGTTTAACATTTATTTCGAGCGTTGAAGTCTGTAACATGATTGCAGACTCTAGCAAACCTAATAAGTTGCGAAATGTATACACCATAAGAAGCACGACGAGGAACGTCACCATCCAAAAAAGGAAAATTTACTATATCAAAATCAAAGTCATCGCGCTTATCATAAATTTTAGAAGAAACAAATCCATTTGCAACAGAAAGATGTAGATCTAAAAAGGGGGCTTCGGTATCTGAGATATTAGCTTTGTTCAACTGAAGTTCAGGTGGATAAATTTGATTGACCATACCTTCAAAATAAGGGCTGTCAATGTTCAAAAGGTCATCGAGGTACCTAGATGTGGAATTAAAAGCCTCGATAACATCAGCTTGATTATCATGGTTAAGAGAATCCATGAAATCTCTTTCGTAGCAGTATAAAAATAAATCAGCTACGAGAGGTGCGCAATTTGTACCCATCGGAATTCCAACAATTTGTCTGTATAACCTGGTCCCAAATCTAATATAAATATTATCAAGGAGATAGGATAAGGCGTCGCACACATTCTGACATGACCAAAGTGTATACCGACTTTGGTCAGAGGAAGTGAAAAAAGCCTTTCTGTCATTACATGCCAAATAAAGTGAACCATAGTTTTTTAATGCCCTTTTGAAGGTCCACTCTATCAAATCCAGAAGTTTTTCTTTAATTAGATTATGTGGTAATGTTGTATACAGAGTAGAAAAATCACATGTGGACAAGCTTGACCATAAAATGCAGCTATCGTTCTGTGAAGATGATTTCTGTCTGTGTGAATTGCTCCTCTAGACAGTTTCCAAAATTGTAACAGATAATATATAGAAACTTAAAAATGTAAAATTACCATAAAATGATGAATGGGAAATAACATCATATATCACGAAGCTCTGAGAAAGTTAGACCAATTACGTTAGAGAGAACAGATCCTAGACACCAGGAGAACATGTCCATGAAATACCAGCTGAACCCAAACATTGTATAGTAGAACTTCGGTGTGAAGGGGTATACATTTTTTCTTATTCTTGCCCCATAACATAGATTGTAGGTACTCGTTAGAATCGTCTCACCGAGGCGGTTCTAACGTGTACCAACAATCAATGTTTTGAGCAAACATGAGAAAAATGATTTTACAGATGAAAAAATATTGTGCATAGCATGGTAGTGTTTGCGTAATGCTTTCTAGAGAACAGATATTATTTTATGTCGTTATGGTGTCTGAGTACATAATAAAACTATTTGGACGCAATGATTCTTCGTAATGACTCTTGTTTGACAAACTGCTTTAGGTCAGAGTGTGACTGAATAAATTGAAACTTTAACATGAAAAGACACGAGAGTTGTTCGAAAATTACTCTTTTTGCAACCATTTACAATGTCTACAAGATAACGATAAATAATATTTAACTTAGTCATTGTCAAGGAATCCATCTACGAAATACCGATCCGACACAGTCACGAAAGACTTATGCGGGTATCAGAAGAACTGATAAAATGTAAATTACCACTAACCATTTCCAATCTATTTGTTACCGAATAGCAGCGGAAAATTGATTGAAACTTTGGCAAGACACGCGAACGCGTCGAGACATAATGAACTTGCCGGAAGCAGTTTCTTACCTAACTGGGAATGACTTGAGTTTGCTAATCCATTTATCAGAAGTACTTTGTGTAAAAATTGTGGAAAACACATGTAATACATGTCATTGCATCAATCGTCATTTCTGATGTTTGCCATTGCATTGAAAAAGTGAATTGTTTGTCTTTTAAAAGTACATGAATTCTACGTTTTGATCGAAAACGGTAAACTAACACTCATTGATGCAAAAACAAACACACCACTGACGACATTTTCTTTCATATATATCATTTGCACTATCAGAGCGTATATATGCGTAATTGCTGCCAGACACTTCTGATCGACCCTCGTTACAGCTAGCATGTGCGGTCTCTTCATATTTTTCGATTGCCCAGTAAGTAGGCTTTAACCGATATAAAGCTTTATTGCAAAGTGCATCAAACAAGCGAGTTAGAGGCCCAGAAAGTTGGGGGAAAACGTGATATTTCTGTGTTATATAAAGGTCGAGTTTACCCTGTTATTTTTAATCGCAACCACGCTCAACCCAGACAAGCGCGACCAAACTGCTGGGGCTTAAAAAAGACACACGAAGAGAGATAAGAAAAAGGAATAGAAAGAGAGGAGAAATAATAAAGAGAAAAAAAAGAAAGAAAGAAAGAAAAAGAAGTCCGTGCGAATCGATTTTTCTACGGTGATTCCTGCGCCGTGTCCTTTCAGCAGTCAAACATAAACGGCTTACACTGTTTAAGAGCGGTCTTTCTGTTTCAATCCCAGCATAAGGCTTGTTTCTAAGACTCACAGAAATGGTTTTATGGGCGATTAACCAACCCTACCCCCTTTTTATGTGCATTTTGTAAAATGCCTGGCCGTCCTAAGGATATGGAACTGCCTCAATTTTTGTACAACCTGAGGCTCATACGTACGGTATGTGTGCATACCTGTCAAAAGCTCATTCTGTGCAGACGCGCTGCAATGACGTTTAGCAAGTCTGAGAGCAAATAGATAAGGGCTCTACAAGCAAGTGATGAAGCGATATCTTAGAAATTATTTCAGTTTTATTGCAAAAATCACTTCATACAAACATAAATACGTGGCCTTTGTCAAACGAAATGACTAAAAGCTTCTAATAGGATGTTTATAAGCTTCCGTAGCCGCAAATCGCTGATTTATTACGGTTACTCAGGAAACCTCATGAAGTCTTCTGAAATAATTGTGGTCAGACCTTAATCGGATAGACAAAAAGAGTATAAATAAAATAGAAAGGTTTGATCCTTTGGAAGCAATTAAACATTCAAAGGGAGATAGTATGGACTAGATTGCACAATTTCGGGTAATGAACCCTCGTCAGTAGCCCTTTTTAGACCGGCAACGAAAGCCAGACTATAGTACTGCAATTTGGAAAATTTACACGAGAAGTCTAAATCAAAGACACATTCCTAAACGGGGTCAAATAATTTAAACATTGCTTAGAAGTACATTTCTAAACGTGAGTGTTTTGAACACTCTGAATATCTTTACTTATCTCAAAGGACCTAAATAAAAATATAATCTGCACTATGATGTACGGGGAGACCTTTTAAGGCCGCCACACGGCACAACACCGGCTGCAGTAATAACAAATAAAATAGAAAGGTTTGATCCTTTGGAAGCAATAAAACATTCAAAAGGAGTATGGAATAGATTGCGCAATGTCGGGTAATGAACCAAGAAATGGCGCAATCAGAATGAAATAAGTAGGCAATGATCAGGAAATGGCGCAATCAGAATGAAATTCCCACTCCAAAAAACGAGATTGGAAAAGAACTTAATTAACGCAATTATACGCTAATGTGTAACTGCTGTTTAAGGTACTTATTCTGAGAAATATCGTAAGCCGAAGGAGCAACTATTTCCCAATAGGCGGTCACTCAGTTACCTTAACTTAACTAAAAATATGAAAACATACATAAGGTGCCAACAGCACAAAAATATTTTAAACACCAAGACATAAAACAAAAAGAACTACCACAGAAGTATCGACTTGCAACGATCAGTAACACAAAGTTACTGGCGGGTTTAAATCGATTTTACATGGCCATAACCTCACCCTCAGCTTCTGATAAATAGATCAACGAGAGAGTTCGTCCAAATCTTATAATTTAAAAAACATTTGAAACTAAGCAATACTACTTAATATCATTAAACAATACATCTCCAGTTTAATTTTATCATAAGCATCGTATTTACTGATCTCGTAAGCGTGAAGAAAAAGATTTTTTTTATCGAAGTGATGAAAAGTGACAAAAATGGCCGACAAAACAAACACTAGCCTAGTCTAGCCTCGAAGTGCATGGGGCCCAAGAAAGGGAATTCAATATCGTGCATTGAAACAGTTATCAAAATGCACCTTTATAAACCCATAAGAAGCCTTATTATGTCAAATGATTGACAGAATACTGAAAACATATGGAGAGGTCAATACTACGGGTAAACACTTCCCTCCTGAAAATATAAAAGAGACTGTGTTTTGTTAAGTTTGGTTACTTAGATATTTAATTTTCTCACAAAGTTCGCGCAATGTAAAAATGTGCCAATAAAAATGATCACCAGCCGTTACAATATTGCAAGTTTTCTTCAAGATATACGTAAATCTGTTTCTGTCAGTCTGCATATTTACTCTGCCTGTATGTCCATATTTTTACCTTTGTCCCTTTCTGCTCTTTGTTTGAATCGTTACTTTGACACGAAATACTTGTGATTCTGATATTGTTTCTCAATTTTGAAGCCAACTGTTCAATGCGGCATGTAATCGTGTAATTGTATTAAATATTTTGAATAAACTTATGACATATGATATGAACTACAGCGTTAGATCTGAACAACGACTAAAGAGTATTTCGCTGTCTGTACAGTACAACATGCAACTAAAAGAGATGCCAATGGCTTACATGTAGCCATGGATGGTTTGTCGCCATTACAAAAATATGCCCATGCATCAAACAGCATTTTTTTGGTTGTAAAAAATCTAAAATTTCATCAGAATTTTGTTTTGATATTTTACTTATGTTTGCACAAAACATAGATTGTAGGTACACGTTAGAACCGCCTCGGCGAGGCGGTTCTAACGAGTACCCACAATCTATGTTTGGAGCAAAAATAAGAAAAATAGGTATACCCCTGCAAACCCCAGTTTTGCTATATAAAGGTGGGGTTCAATGGGGCATACATCACACGGACATGCTTTCGTGATTGTTTGTCGCAGAACTAAATTATGGGTTTTCTCATGGAAAGTATGGTAAAAGTCAATATACGATAACGTAACAGGTGTCGAGTGCTAGTGTTTTGCGAATCAATAGCTCATTAACGGCATACGCAGATGGTGCACAATGATTTATTGTACAAACGACATATCGTTTTTGTGTATAATATTTAGCCTGAGATCTGCGCCAACGTTTGAATTTATTAAACAATTGACTGTTGAATATTTGTAAAACTTTCAGCATCTAATCGCATCAGATTGTAGTAAACTCATGTCATAATATAGGTTACTTACACTTAGCTGTATGGATTTATAACCAGAGGACCAATGGTCCTGTAAACGCTCACCTGAGACCTGAGATATATACCAATAAACTTATTTGACTAGAATGGTAATATACATGTATATAACCCCAGGGCAGGGTGAGAGCAACCTCTGGGGTCAATTTCTTTTTTAAATCATAAAGATTCAGTCCACTTGCCAATTTTGCCCTTCAAATGACATTGTAACAATTTCCCCATTCAAATGTGTGGGCAACCTCTAAGATGACCTTGCCGTGAAAAGTCAAGGTCATCCCAGGATCATGATTTATACATACTTAGTAGAGCTCCATTGTCTGATGCTTCATGCCAAGTTTCAAAATCATAGCCTTCTGGTTCTGGAGAAGAATATTTTTAAAGGTTTTTGCTATTTATAGCTATGGCGGCCATCTTGGTCATGTGACCTTGACCATTTATATAACTTTTCATTCACTCTTGCTAAGAATGCTCCACATAAAGTTTGGCTTTGATTGGCCAAGCGGTTTCAGAGAAGAAAAGAGGTTTGAATATTATGGTCATACATATGTATATAGCCCTGGGGCAGGGGCAGACAACCCTCTGGGGACAAAATATTTTCATAAACATAAATCTTCTGTCCATTTGCTCATTCCTAGCAAGCTTTTGCCATTCAATGACATTTTCCTATTTTTTCCCCATTCAAATGCATGGGCGACCTAAGTTGACCTTGCCGTAAAAAGGTCAAGGTCATCCCAGGGTCATGATTTATATAAATTTTGTAGAGCTTTAGTGCCTGATGCATCATGGCAAATTTCAAAATCATAGCCCTTATGGTTCTGGAGAATAAGATTTTAAAAAGTTTTTTGCTATTTATAGCCATGACGACCATTATGGTCATGTGACCTTGACCATTTACACAAACTTTCATTCACTCTTCCTCAGAATGCTCCACATAAAGTTTGTCTTTGATTGACCAAGGGGTTTTAGAGAAGAAGATGTTTGAATATTATGGTCATAGATATGTAAATAGCCCCCGGGGAAGGGACAGACAACCCCGTCGGCCCAAAATGCTTTCATAGACATGAATATTCTGTCCATTTGCTCATTCCTAGCAAGTTTTTTGCCATAAATTGACATTTTCCTATTTTTTCCCCATTCAAATGCTGGGGGGACCTAAGTTGACCTTGCCTTAAAAAATGTCAAGGTCATCCCATTGTCATGATTTATATAAAATTTAAAGAGCTCCATTGCTTGATGCTTCATGCCAAGTTTCAAAATCATAGGCCTTCTGGTTCTGGAGAAGAAGATTTTTAAATGTTTTTGTTATTTATAGCCATGGCGGCCATCTTGGTCATGTGACCTTGACCATTTATACAAACTTTCGTTCCCCCTTCCTAAGGATGCCCCACATGAAATTTGAATTTGATTGGCCAAGCGGTTTCAGAGAAGAAGATGATTGAAAAGTGTGATCGACAACGACGACAACGACGACAACGTCGGACGACGGAGCATGGGTATACTATAAGCTCACATTGTGAGCCTAACGGCTCAGGTGAGCTAATAATAATATTAATATTAGCCTTACCTTAAATCGTATATTTTGCTAGGTCTCAATACGAATTCTACAAAGGCAAAATGTTAGATAAAATTACAGACCCTGGTCAAAAGAGATTTAATAGTTTAGTTTATGCATCATGTTTTAAAAACAAGGGGGGGGGGGATTTTATGTAAATAGTTACAATTCCGATTATTGTTACAATTACAGATTAATACAATAAAAAGTTGTCATTCAAGGACTACTGTCCTAAGTCCTAAACATGCGCATTAAAAATACAAATAAAACATCGATTGTTTTTAATTTAATAATATCTATTAATACATGTATGTCATTGTTACATAAGTTAAAGTAGAAGTGGGGAACTTGATATAATTTATCCAGTAACATGACAATAAGCTTCAATGAACGGTTTGCGTGCAGTTTGCCTTTGATCTTCAGTATTTATCTCAAAAAATAAATCATCAACGAATGGCAATTCACAGCACCGGCTTCCTGCAAATGTGTAAAATCAATGCTACCCAATACTCATGTTCCGTAATCTTGAATCATCATTTATAATTAATATGAGAATATACTGAGCGACTCATTCTTTTAATGATGAAAGTAATTTATATCGCCGAAAACATCAACAACGTTTAGAAAGTCTACGCTTGAACTGAAAAAAAGTTTAAGTAGGCAGAGATCAGAAATAAATTCCCATCCCAAAAACCGGGGTAGGACAAAACTTTGACGGAAAGGACAATAATTACGATGCGAAGTTGCAAACTGCAAAGCTGGCCACAAGGAATTATTAAGTGTTAAATGTTAAAAATGTTAAGGAACTGTTACAATCAGAACCAAAGCCCTTCTATATCAATCTAGATGTGAAACAACAAAACTAATGTTTAACTGATGTTCGACTAAACATAATTGCCCTAAACACACGTTTATAATGGAAGACATAGATTTATAATGGTTCATACACTATGCATTAATTTTCATACTTCTGAAATAAACTATAAATCATGACCACTATTTTTAGATGAGAATTTAATTTGATCTAAATCTTCACTAGAGCAGCGGAAATAAGTATAGTTATGATTTCGCTATTTCACAGTTTTAGCGCACTGACGCGTGTATAGGTAAAATACTTTGACCGTGCCGCTTGAACTCATGTGATGAGGTTTTGTAAAGACGGTTAAAGGGACACCTATTTGTTTTACACATTTTCCAGTGCCATGTTAAGTACGTGGTCAGATATTATTTGCCGTTATAAAATCGCATTACTAGAACATATTTATCAAGTTTAAGCAGTCCGATCAACAAATGCATATCTTTGTCAGAGGTTAATAAGCGGCACGGTCAAAGTATTTTTACCTGTATGCAGTTTTGCAGTTATGCAGTCTTGGTGTTTACCTGTATGCAGTTTTGCAGTTATGCAGTCTTGGTGTTTAAAATATTTTGTGCTGTTGGCGCCTTATGTATGTTTTCATATTTTTAGTTAAGTTAAGGTAACTGAGTGGCCACCTATTGGGAAAATAGCTGCTCATTCGGCTTACGAAATGTTTTATGGTATAAGTACCTGATTGTTAGTTTGGTTTTTTCCCACCTCGGTTTTTGGAGTGGGAATCTTTCTCTGATTGCGCCTTTTCCTGATCTTTGCCTACTTGTACCTTTTTTTCAAATATTTACAAATGCAGTATCAAGCGATCAAGTAGATTGGCTTCAATCTTTATTGTCATCTCCCCGTGACCACCTGTTTCCCGTTTTAACTGTTTAGTTAACGGAACACGGAACCAAAATGAGCTTTGCCATGACATATTTACAAAATGTGATTATACTCTTTATCATTAGACGACAAATATTGGTTTTGGATTTAATACACAATTAGACTTCTTTACTAAAATTCCTTTATTCGGATTCATCGAATTATTCCCCAAATAATGTCTAAATTTCGAAATAAAAGAAGCATATTTAAAGCGCTTTATTGTTTACTTATGTCGATGAGTTTGACATTGTATATTTTTTTAAATATGATACATTCTAGTGAAAATTTAAAACACTCCATTTTATATAATCAAAAGCTTAAATGTTGACCGCAAAGGTTAATTTCAAGCGTAAAAACATTAATATGAATACTTATAAGTTGTTCTTTTATAAAATAGTACAACCAATTTTAAACTTACAAAAATCATTTAATAAGATAAGATAAGATAAGATAAGTTTATTCAAATAGCAATAGGCCATTCTGGCCCCTGTGCCCTATTGTTTACAAAGTAAACATGCATGAATATGGCAAACAGTGTGGTTATACATATGAAAAGATACAGAATATTACATCTAGATAGTAGCAATCTAAGATAATAACATTTTAAACTGTATATAAACATGACAGCAGTAACGATGATGATGGAGAGATTGCCAATGCCACTACGATGGCGACTTAATATTCACAAAAATACTATAAGTTTATATTAATTTACACAAAATACTAATGGTTTGTATATAGGTTACGATATCTCTCTTCAAATGCTTTGAAAATAAATGTTGCTAAATTTCTTGTTTGCTTTTTGTTATTACAAGACATCAACTCTACAAGTTTAAACATGCTTGGTCTAGTGTAATAATACCTTTTAATATAGAGTGTTCTGATATTCGAATATAATGGGCATTCCAAAATAAAATGATATTCATCTTCTAGTGTATGACAGTGTTTACATTTTCGGTCTTCAATTGGAGTTCTTACAGGTCTTGTCCATCTGCCCATTTCGATTTCTAACCTATGTGATGATGTACGCAGTTTGCTTAAAGCTACTCTAAATTTACGAACTGTTATAAGATCTAAGTAAGGGTTAAATTCAAAATTTAAAATGCTTTTGTAAAATATTGCTCTAGACGACTGATTTAGTTCTTCATTCCATTTTTGTATAAAATTATCTCTTAATCGTTGCTTAGCAAGTGTCAAAAATATATCAATATCACCAACATTCTGTTGCAACCATACTTGATAAAATCCTAAATTTGATAATAACTTCTTTACTAAAAGAGCCCAATTTTGGTTTCGATCATTTCGTTCTATGTCTGTTAGCATTGTTTGATATATACACTTAATAAATTTATGTTCTTCAGTATTTACTATTTTTAACCAATATTTAAGTATAATAAACAACCTTATAGTTTGAAAATTAATTCTTCCCAATTCCCCGTAGATAAAATTACAAGCATCAAACAATATATTGGCTGATATAATGTATTATGACCATTTACTCAAAGTCTGTTTATAGGAATATAATAGAAGATTATATTGAACATCATATTATGTAAACAACAAAACATCACATTACATGTAGTTTTATACATGTTGATAGAGCAAGCACGTAATCAATTGTGCCTAAAGAAATATTGAAAATAATAATAATAAAAAATAATAATGATAAAAATAATAAGAAAACATTGGGTAAAGGTGATCTTCGGTACACTATTACTTTGTTTAATTGTGTTTTTTACCTTACGTCTAAGCGTCAGTGACAGCTCATGATATATTGCCATTTCATATCGGTAAGCTTTAATATCCCCACTTTTCCGCTAAGATTTGCATTCCAGAGGTAGACTTTAGTGCAAATTATAAGTTAGACTGATTTGCAAAAGATCTTCTCAAATTTATAAATTGAAATAATTAAGTATCTTCTATCTAAACAAATTGTATATATTCTCGAATTGTTTTTTCTTTTCGCTTATTTATTACTTCTTACAATATTAAGGCTCACCTTAAATATTATATTCCTGCCATGGGTTTGAGTTTCCCGTCGGCTTGAATAGTCCTTCAAATAAAAATCAAAACTGAGAATCTTAAAGAGCAGTGAACAACAAATACCATCACACCATAGTGTATGTATATTTATGTATGAAATTTGCTGCAGATGCAAAATTTTTTATAGTATAATACTTCCACAGGAAATGCATCGATTTTAAACATTATTTGTATTTTCTAAAAACATTTGAGCTCAGACACGCTACTGTAGTATAAGTTGCGGTATACTGTGAGCGATCGATAGTAGACATTTCTTATTAGAGGAATATAAAACCGGTACAAAAAGATTATCGATGTAAAGCCCCAGTCCCACTGCTCTTACGACCGCCTTAAGACCACTTTCCGATTACATTATTGTGATAATCACAGGTAAACTCAGTGGATCGCAAGGCCGATCTTAAGTGATTTTGGGCGGTCCCTTGAAATAATTAGCTCCAGGGATCATTGTAAGGACACACGGACATCCCAATATGTCTGATACTATAATTCAAGATGCACTGGTGTTGCCGAAATACTTTTTATGAGATAATGAAGCATTAAAGCATTATTTTGCAAAAATAATCTTAAGTATCTGATATTATACTACGCTCGATCCTAGCATTCTTTTAAGCTAGGTTACATTTGCCCTACGATTAGCATGCGATGATCGTACGATGCTATTTTTTTGCATTTTCGCGCGATTTCCGCATGGTCACCCTACGACGTCCCTACGATTCTACGGCTTCCTACGGCTTCCTACGATCTCCGTAGCCTCTACGATTTTGTAGTAGTCTGCACTTTTAAATTTTTTTAAAAATCGTAAGACCGTAGCACGTAGACATGTCGTAGGTAGCATTGTACGGGTGCCGTTCGAGCGCCGCACGGAAACCTTGCGATTATCGTGCAGTCACCGCACGGTTTTTAAGATAATTTTGGGACTAAAATCGTAAGATAATCGTAGATCTTTAGGGTGATCTTACGGCATCCGTACGGCTATATCGCAAGGTTATTAAAATCGTACGGATATCGTGCAGTTATTATATGGACATACCACCGCGTCCGCACGTTTACCGTGCGGCCGCCATGTGATTGCTGTGCATTTTTGATGGGTATGGTTGCATTTCATCATAAGGTTTCAGTAGGACCGCTTGCCTTTTTCTTTCTTGGGAGCCATGATGCACTGTGAGGTTGTACACGTTTGGTCGTACACGAAAGACGGACGGATACTTAACATCGCACGGCTATCGTAGGGAGACCGCAAGGGCTCAGTCAGAAATCGTAGGGACTCCTCACGGACATCGCACGGGCTCCTTACGATTTCCACTTAAAGTGTGCGGATACCCTATGATTTCCCTACGGTCTCCGTACGGTTCTGACATCGAAGAAAGCCAGAACAAGAAATCGTATAATGCCCGCATGAGTTGTAAACACCTACGTCGTAGCCCATTATCACCTACGATGTCTAAAATATCGTAGGGAAAATCGCAGACCAAAAAAATCGTACAATGATCGGGGCAAATGTAACCTACTAGGCATTACACCTTGCGGATACCCTACAATCGCTGTACGATTTTTGTCCCAAAACTATCATACAAAAATCGTGAGGTGACAGCACGATCATCGTAAGGTCTCCGTGCGGCGCCCGTTTGATGACGCACGACGTGTCTACGGGCTACGGTCTTACGATTTTTAAAATTTGTAATAGTGCAGACTATTACAAAATCGTAGAGGCTACGGAGATCGTAGGAAGTCGTAGAATCGTAGGGACATCGTAGGGTCACCCTGCGGAGACCGCACGAAAATGCAAAATTTGGCATCGTACGATCATCGCAAGCTAATCGTAGGCCAAATGTAACCAAGGCATCATTTAGAATTCTAAGGGACTCCGTACGATATCGACTTAAAGTCTGCGGAGACCCTACGACTACCGTACGACCGCATTGCGTTTTGTATCAGAACGTGTAGGGACTCCGTACGGACATCGCACGGGCTTCGCACGATATCAACTTACAATCTGCGGAGACCTACGGCTACCGTACGATCGCCTTGCGTTTTTGTATCAGAACGTCGACGAAAGGCAGATAAAGAAATCGTACGATGTCCGTATGAATTGTAAACACATACATGTACGTCGTAGCCCACGATCTCCTACGATGTCTAAAAAATCGTAGGGAAAATCGCATATCGAAAAATCGTACGATGATCGGGGCAAATGTAACCTAGGCTTTAGCAATCGTAGGATTAAAAACCCTTCGCAGGCGCTTTTTGGACATGTTCAAAATTCTGAAAACAATCTTAAGCAGGTCCTATGATTACCATGGGCGTTATATGCTAGAGATGTACCGTTAAATGTTAGTGAATACGTCCAGTTACGTGAGTTATGTAAGAAACCGTTTGTTTTCTAAAATAATTTGATGCTTAAACGAGACTGCAAGAAGGATCGCTTGATGATCGGCTTATAAAACGTTCCCACCAATAGTTGGGCATATATAAGACACTGTCTTTAAATCGAATATATCTGGCAAAATCGTAAGATTGTGTTACATCAGAAAGGATCGGTCTTGAGATCATGAAAATTTCGAAAGATTGGACTTAAGTCTCAGTCCCACTGCGCTTAAGATCGCGTAAGTTTGCCTTACGATTGTCCTGATATTAATTTAGGGGTCATTTCTTTGACCCCGATATGTAAATTAAGAAAGCAGAAACCCGTTAGATAATATTTTACAAATTTTGCATACGCAGTCTTATCAATAAACTTATGATTAAACAATCATACGATTGCTTACGATTCAGTGTGACCGACACTTTAATATCCCCGAATCTAAAGAATATCTTGCGTTTTTGCAATCGTACGATTTAGTGGTCTGAGCCTTAAGGTCGCTTCATATTAAACGTCTGGTGAAATAAGCCAAGATTATGATACTATCAAAATGATGTATATTAAAAAAAAACATCAGAACTCATTTTGTCCAGCACAACCTAAACTTGGACATTGTTTGTTACATAATTTTAAATTGTTGTCAATAAGAATAACATGTCGTAAATGTTAAAAAAGGGTGGTTTTAAAATATGTATTTCATGTAAGGATGGAGAAGTTAATCCTGAACGGGATATTTTCATTTGTGAAGTTACAGATTTTCCAAAATGCGTCTGGCCCAGAAACTGATACAGTATTAAATTAAACCACTAAAACCCAGCACCACAGGCATGCAGCATGTGCAATTTCCATGATAAAGAACAAATAACAGAGAAACATGACTGATTTTCCACACAGGAAATGCCAGAAATTAGCTTAAACCATTTTAACATGTCTACTAGCGTATCTGGGTTTTGGACTAATATAGCAGTTTCACGTGCATACAATTACTGCTGAAGGAAAGTGCCTAATTGGGAAACACAATGCAAAACTCGACTGGTAAAGCCTTTTGACTGACAGGATATAAATTGCTCTGCCATTCCATTCACGAAATCATTTATTTGATTTCCTTTCATAACTTGTAATCTGGAGCCGATTTCATAATTTCATCGCTGAACAAATCAAATGAATTACCTTAAATGGGATCATTGTTCAATTTTCGAAATGGATTTTTTTTAATTTCCATGACAAATTTGGAACAATTCGAATTTCAGACCTGACTGAGAAATTTGTTTAACGTTTATCAGAACTTACCCTTCTAAAGAAAATAACTTTATCGCTTGTAACTTGGTGTAATTTTTGAGAATTATATTATCACCGTTTCCATAAATAGCCAGGGGCAGATATCAAACATTTCTAAAGGAATACATCGTCAATATTTTCTACACAATACATAATATTGTAATGATTTTTGTGAAACTTGCTGATAAAAGAAATGAAACTGTCTAAATATAAGAATAATCTCTGTTGTATCACACAAAGTTGGTTCATCTGAGCATTTGTCTGCATAAGACCTATACAAGTCTGTTGTATACCTTGCACATAGAAGAAATGCCAAAACAAGACGGCTTCGGTTTATAATAGGACAATTCTAGATGATTATATCTGCGTGAATAGCTCCTCGAGACAGTTTTCGAGAAAGGTTATAGATAATACATAGAAACTTGACAATGTAATAGATACTATCATAAAATGATAAATGGGGAATAACATAATATATCAAGAATCTTAGACAAAGTTAGACCAATGTTTTATGCCGACTGACATTCAAGAGAAAAGATCATAGAATGATGATTCCGTAACAGTGTCTGATTATTGTAAACTGTGCCGTGTTTGGCCACCATAACCGTCATGCAGTTGCAAATGTTGGACTAACTGCTTTAGAACGTGCCAATGTGTACCTGAATAAATCTAAACTTTAATATCAGAAAACAGTGTACGTTGGAAAAATATATTTTAGCCTCCGTTTAAACAATATATACGTTTTCTTCAAGATAACAACACATCACATTGAATCATTGGCAAGAAATTCAGGTTAAAATACCGTTTCAACACCTTCATGTAAAGCTAAAGAGGCATAAAAAATGTCTGGAGACTAAATATGAAATTATCATCACATTGGTTCTAGAAGAGCGACCAAAAGTAGATTGAAACTTTAGCAATACACAAGACGGCGTCGAGAAATGTATACCTATACCTGTTTTTTTTTTATTTTTGATCCAAAATATAGATTGTAGGTACTCGTTAGAACCGCCTTGCCGAGGAGGTTCTAGAACCGCCTCGCCGAGGAGGTTCTAAGGTGTACCCACAATAAATATTTTGAGCAATCATATATTAAATATCGAATTCTTTCCAATGAAATTTTCAATTTTTACAGCTGAAAAAAGCTATTAATATTGCATGGGCAAGTTTTCGAACTGCAAAATAATCGTCTGAGAGCAGATGACATAGGGCTCTACACGGAAATCGGCTTCCTAGCAATTATTTCAGTTTTATTGCAAAAATCACTTCATAAAGACTTGGCCTTTGTCGAACGAACTGACTAAAAGCCTCTAATAGGATGTTTATACGCTCTCATTGCAGACAAATCACTGATTGGTCTCAGTAACTCATGATACCTTATGAGAACACAGGCGCTCGACGACTGGACCATTTTTTATTTTTATTTTCTCTCACCCGTTTGGAGACCATAACGATACGTTCATGATTTTACCTTTAAAACCTTTATCAACCCTCCTTCATGGGCTACTATATAGAAAAGGCCGGAAGCGCGGTGTCCTTGTTTTATTGGGGTCATATAGTCCGAGATCCAAGGTCCAAATTTTTGGTTAACCCTACACGATCTTGGCCTTAAGGTTTGATGGCTTTTTTGAAAGATATATGATAGTAGTCTATGAAACAGGTCCGTGTATAAAAATTTAGGCCGGCGAAAGTCATCAAAATGGCCGCCATCCAAGATGGCCACCCAAATTAGGATTTATACAGGCTTGAGTAAAAAGCGTTTTCATTTTAGATTTTGTTACATTTAAGTGCTTTCATTGTAGATTTTCTATAAACTCAACATTATGCTTTAGCATATTAAGTTGAATTAACCGAGTTTTGATGTTCTCATGCGTTACATACGTTACTATATTATTGTTACTTGCGAGAAATGAAAATATTGACTATTAGTGTTTATCTTAGTGCCATTCTTCAGTTTTTGAAGTGTTTATGCAAAGTGTTCCTTAAAAGACTTGAGTAGCGTCTTGATAAAGCTTCTTTGGGTCGTTTATCTGCATTTGGTGGTCAGCTTCAGGTCTTTTATCACATAAATCAAGGTTCACTCTTGATCACTTAATATTGTAAACTCACATATTTTGGGTAAACTCACATATTTTGGGTCTGATCATACATACAATCAACAGCTGTTGATGATTTGTTAATAAACTATATGGATTAGAACCGCTAACTCCATTTATATAATTTTGATACCCTCAAGACGTTCCTAACTGTTACATATGTTACCTTTTTTATAATATTTCCTACAAAATTAATATATTGACTATTCTTGTTTATTTTCATGTTATTCTCTAAAGTTTTTGATTTTGTTTTTTTATTTAATGCATTAAAAGACATGAAAAAATATCTTTATTAAGTTAGTTTGTGTGCTTTATTTGCTCCATCCATCAGCGATGGGTCTTTAAACACATAAATCCAGGTTTAAACTTGACCCCTAAAATATTATACACTCACATACATGTATTTGGGGTCAAACACATTGATAAAAGAGCTGATGGGGTTTTATAGATTGAACATATTTAATAGAATTTTAACTCAAATGTTTTAGAGTCAAGATGCACCCAGCTGTTACATACGTTACTTTTCTAAGGAGCCTTTAACACGATTAACATTATCTCCATGTTCTGAAGATGTTGACAACTGTTACATTCATCACTTTTCTTAAATGATATATCCTACAGAATCAATATATTGACAACTGTTGTAAATGGCGTTTATATGCTCTTAGGTTTTTGAATTGGTATTATATTGATTGCATTAAAAGACATGGGAGACATTTTGATAAAGACATTTTGGATGCGATATTTGCTTTGACAGTCAGCAATGGGTCTTTAAACATATAAATCCGTGGTAAACTAGATCATTTACATATTGTAAACTCAAATAGTTTGGGTCGGAACACATAAATAAATTTATAAGAATCTTAAACTTAATATACAAGTACATAATTTCAATGTTCTCTACGTGTACTCAACTGTTACATACGTTACTTTTCTATAATATTCTATACAAAAGCTCCATAGGGTCACTGGGGAGGCTTAAGTAGCCAAGCATCCCCTTTCTCAATAATATGTTAACTGTTCTTAAAGGATCTCAATTTTATTTTTAGTTGAAGAGGACTGTGTATAGAACTTTAGACTGGGAAAGTTTTAAAAATGGGAACAATTCATTTATACATATATGACTTACTGGATCAGATTTTACGGGAAAAGGGGTTTGTCTCCCATGAGTGTCTGTTTGTTACCTGTCTGATTCAATCATTTAAATATTGATATGCTTAACCCACCATGTCACCTTCTTTTTTGAGTGGTATTGTCTGAAATGTATATCCAAACAGCAGATGATGATGAATAAAAAGATGAAATGTCTAAATATGACATCATCCATAGTATGTACATTGAGAGCCATATTCTAAACATTGTTTTAATTATCTGACCCAATTTAGGCATGTGTCTTAAATTTAGACTTCCTTTGTGTAAATTTTTGAATTTGCAGTGTATTTATCTGGCTATCGTATACAATTTATAAAGGGTCACTAATGAGAGTTCATTACCTGAAATTGCGCAGTATGGCCCATTACTTCACCCCTTTGAGGATGTTCACTGTTTCCAATATTTTATTCATTGCCAGAAATTGTATAATGTACCCACACTTCTCCTTTTAATTGTTTATGCCACTTCCAAAGAATATAAAGTAAAGGGGTCAAGGTACCGAAATCGTAATCCTAGCTCGTAAAAATCCATAATAACATTTACAAATACGAGATATGTAGCCATACAGGCATGGATCCCCCAATAACAGGAGGTGTGATCAGGTGTTTGCGAAGGGTGAGCATCACCTGCCCATTATAATGCACCCGCCATGTCCTTATGACTGATTACAAAGCCGAGAAAATTAATATCTGGTAAGAAACGAATGTCCAGTAATTGAAAGCCTTATTAATTGTTGCCAATTGGCATAAGGTAAGTCACAAGTTTAGACGCATCCACGCTGTAGGGATCAACAAGGTCATGGTGTCTCCCACAGAACTTTTTGAGAGTTGACACAAGCTTGGTCCTGCGATATCCCCGTGACAACAATTTGGTGGTGAGTAAGCTCCCCCTATCAACAAAGTCTTCGTAGTTACAACAGGCTCTAGCATAGCGAACTAGCTGAGAGACATTTAACGTTTAACTTAAAAGTTAATAATCTGATAATGTTATAAATGTTTTGCAAAATTAATACATGTGTACAAGTTCAATTATAAAAAAAAAAATATCATAAAATTACTATAAACAGTTTAAAAATGAACAAAAATGGTCAAACTCTTGATTTTATGGGGATATACCAATAAGAGTAACATATGTAACAGTTAAGAAATCTACACTGTGTTAATAAAGAAAAATATTCTAACACGTAACATTATATATATACATGTAAATATATATAAAACAACAATATGTACATGTAATGTAAATAGTTAAGACCAAAGATTATATGTGTTTAATACAACTAGTAGCCTCAAGTAAAGGGGAATGTTTGTTTTTAAACAAAAGTTAATGAAAACAAAACCAGTTTGATCACCCAAATGTTTTATTTGTGTTGTAGGTTAACATGCCAGTCAAATAATGTTTGAGTATTGTGTTGACAGAGACATTTAACCAGATACCTTTAGCTTAACACATATAAGACTGGCGTCCCTTTTATGGGACATAGGCAAACAGAATAGCCTAAGATGTGACGTTGCAGAACGCGGCATCCCATCTGGGACTATTCTGTTTGCTTAAAGAATTTTCATCGAAAGTTGAATAGAATTTAAAAATTACACCTGATGCCCCTAAGAACTGAATACTCACCAGAATGATAAAGACGGGAAAATGCATTCGTCAAATTTGGGTTATGGAAATGTAACTCCGTGCCAGCATGGTTCAAAACAAGGAGCACTCATTTGGGAGTGTGTTGCTATAATACTACACCAACATGGTCTTCAAAACTACACAAATTTACTTTGATTAAAATTATCACAATCTTTTATAAAGAAAATACAAGATAGGCTTTCATTAACAGAAATTGGGACAATTAAACAAACAAGATTAGGCAAATAATGATTTTATATGGGATTATGGGATATCCTATGACAAGTAACATATGTAACAGTTGTCAACATCTTGAGAACATAGAGAACATTCAAATATAATTGGAGGTAAATGTGCTACGACATTTGTATTATAATTCATAAAAAAATCAGCAGCTGTTGAAATTTTGTGTGTTAAGAACCCAAATGTATCACTATTCAGTGTTCGAGTTGAACCTTTTTTTATGCCTTCAAAAAACATGCTGCTGACCAACAAAAGCAGAAAAAAACAACAACAAAAAATGGCTATAGCAAGACACCCCTCGTGTTTTGTAAAAATATTAATGCAAAAATACACAAAAACTTTAATAACACTAAAATATACAGTAACAATGGATATTATGATTTTGTAGCATGTAACATTAATGGTGTAATGTAGTAACATGTGAGAACATCAAAATCGTCCTAAATCAAATTAATTTAAAAATGAAAATTTCTATTTTATGTTTTATTGATAAAACATAAGTAGCTGTTCAATTAATGTATTCAAACCCAAAATATATGAATTTATGATATTTTAGTGATCAAGTGTGAACCCGGATTTATGCGTTCAAAGACCCGTTGTTGACTAAAGTGTTAAGATTATGTATCTAAAATTGCTTTATATAGATGTTCCTTATGTCTTTCACTGCACTTAATACAAAAACACACTTAAACCTTTAAATGGTACCACTCAAACAAACAATAACAGCCAATCTATTGTAACGGGATAGTCTCCCTTGTAGAATACGTTGGTGCAACGTATTAGCGGCATATTAGAGGGTAGTAATATGCAAATTAGAAACTCGAAACTTTGTGATTAGAGTAAGTGTTAGGTATATAGCGCAGTAAACCACCCTTGGTGGATGAGCATGCTTTTCCACCGACGGGGTTTGCTGTGGCTTGGTTCGGCCGTACGTTACATTTGGTGGCAGCGGTGGGATGATGACAACTGCCAGAACGGAGTTGCCTTACCCATGTAGTCCCCAGGCCAAGACTCGGGGCGAGTCTTCTCGGAGGGGGAAGTAATGTAACGGGATAGTCTCCCTTGTAGAATACGTTGGTGCAACGTATTAGCGGCATATTAGAGGGTAGTAATATGCAAATTAGAAACTCGAAACTTTGTGATTAGAGTAAGTGTTAGGTATATAGCGCAGTAAACCACCCTTGGTGGATGAGCATGCTTTTCCACCGACGGGGTTTGCTGTGGCTTGGTTCGGCCGTACGTTACACTATCATTAAATTGCAGATAGCGTTAAAAAGTAATGTATGTAACACATGAGAACATACAAACTGTGTTAAATAAACTTAATATGTTGAGTTTATAGAAAACCAACACTGAATGCAGTTAAATGTAACAAAATCTAAAATGAAAACGTTTATTACACAAACCTGTACAATTCCTAATTTTGGTGGCCATCTTGGATGGCGGCCATTTTGAAGACTTTCGCCGGCCTAAATTTTTATACACGGACCTGTTTCATAGACTACTATCATATATCTTTCAAAAAAAAAGCCATCAAAACTTAAGGCCAAGATCGTGTAGGGTAAACCAAAATTTTGACATCTCCTGGATTTTGGATCTCGGGCTAATAGTGCACTATTCAGCTAGGCTTTGTTTTAAATGTTTTGAAAATGATATTCTTCATTTATATTTTAACCAGTGCAAAAAAGCAAACTGTTCTGTCTCAACAACTTTCCAGTAACAACTGTACTTAAACAGCAGTTTACAAGAAATTACCATTTATGGTTTCCGAGAAACAAATTGAAAGCCACTTAACGTCGATTTGTATGCAATGTAAACAGAAATGGCAATTACGGGCGTTTCTGAAAATGGCAAATATTATCGCTAACAATGAATTGCATAATCGTGGATTGGGATTTCAAAACCAGTTAAGTGTGATTCAATCACGGAGTAAATATTCTCAGCTCACTGTGGTCTGATTTTCACGAATAAGAAAAGTAAAAGGTTAATGCAAAACTGGTGCAGTCAAATCAGAATTCTGGCTCAAAAAGAATTATGGAACCAAACTTTCATCGACACTGCGAAAAACTCAGCCAGTCACACTGCTTTTTCATTGTCTATTCCTTTGTCAGTAGGCAAAAACGTAGACTGTATTTCATTCTTAGTGTATATAAATGCAGTATTTTTGCATTTTGTGCCGTTCAAACCTTATGTACGTTTTCATATTTTATTTAAGTTCGGGTAACTGAGTGGCCGCCTGTTGGGAAATAGCTGCTAACTCGGCTTACTATATGTTTTTGTCGAAGACATCTCAGATCATTTTCGACCTGCATCCGGGTTTTTCCAATATGGAAGATGAAAAAGGCAACAAACTGCATCTCTTTAAAAAGTACTTTAACATGATGTTTTATTTTACTATACAAGCCATCATTGATCCTCATTGTTATTCATTTTAATCGCTTTTCGTGTGACGAAAGCTTTTGCAAAGAAAAATTAAAATCTAAAATCTGTGGATTTTTGAAATTTTATGATCCATGCAGGCCATTGTAGATAAGATGCGTTCGGATTTTCTCCATTAAATATAGGCGTGTTCGGATCAAAGGCTCTGCTCAACATAACGAGTCGTTTCGGTCCAGCGACTCTTAAGGACTCTCGCCGTAAGGACATTTGAAAAGCATTTCCTCTCAATCATGTCAGGAGTTGGCTCTGCAAGAGTCATGCTCACTCTCTCTCTCTCACTCTCTCTCTCTCTCTCTCTCTCTCTCTCTCTCTCTCTCTCTCTCTCTCTCTCCTGCATCCTGTACCCTATTGCAGAACAGATGTTTATCTTCGACAATTATCTTTTTTAAAGATGTTTCTTGTCTATGTATAAGTTCATAATTGCCAATTAAGTTTTTCCCACCTCGGTTTTTTGGAGTGGGGATTTCTTTCTGATTGCGTCTTTTTCCTGATCATTGCCTACGTGTACCTTTTAATACTTGATGTTACATTGGAATGTTGTGATCGAGTTGTACCTACAGAATATATATCGAGCTCTTTTCGTAAACCAAATTATACATCTGGAATAACAGTATTAGTGCTTTCATGCTTGAAGAAGCGCCATTGGCCTCAAACACCGGTTTTCATGTGAGACTCATCGCCAAAGTCAATATGATGAGGTAACAGGTGTCGAATGCTAGTGTTTTATGAGTCAATAGCTCATTAATGGCGAAGGCAGATGGTGCTCAATGTTTATTGTGCAAAACTATAGGGTGTCTTTGTAGTATCGTTATTTATATAATGGTTTGTACAAATCAACATCATGGTGGACAGCTATCTTTTTCAGCTGATAGCTAATAACAATGTAGATGATCGCTAGGTGACAAACTTCTGAATGGAGACTGGTCAAAGAACAATTACATGTACTTGCATTCCATAGAATCCATCCTTTTTAACTTCCGCCGAAACCAATCCTCTAAAATTGAAATATACATAGTCAAATACACACTCCAGATATCGTTTTGGGAATGCATACAATACTTAAACTTTATAAGCGCGATGACTTTGAATTTGATATAGTAAATTTTTCGTTTTTGGATGGTGAAGTTCCTCGTCGTGTTTCTTATGGTGTATACATTTCGCAACTTGTTAGGTTTGCTAGAGTCTACAATCATATTCACGTTACAAACATCAACGCTCGGAATAAATGTTATATGTCAAACTTCTCCAACAGGGCTATCGGTATCCTAAACTTCGAAAAACCTTTTCTAAATTTTATCGTAGACACTATGAATTGATTTCCAAATATAATGTTTGGTTAAAGACGCTTTTAAGTGTGGGCCTTTCGGATTCAGAATTTTATGGTGACTTCGTTTACAAATTTAAGAAACTTATAGGAAGTTATGATTTTTCTTTTCAGTTCAGAAAAATCATACACGTTACAGACGTATAGGTTATCACTTGAATGTTATGCGACAGTCTGCATGCTTAGTTTTTAACCCAATCATGGTTGATAACTATGCTGCCTTCTTTAACTGCACGCCGGTGGGTCGGGCGTCAGACTCTATGATGGCCCCGACAAAGCTATACAATTTAGTTGGTTGGGTCCGGAGCTTCTTGTCTGTTGCTTGGCCCACCGGAGTCCAACTGGTGTTTTTCTTTTGCTCCAGAGTTAGTAGGTTATTCGGCGCCCAGGGATCTCCATCGTCGGGCTGCTTACTCAATCTGTGAGTCCTGGTTTTTGATTCATCAGGATGTTTATCATGATTTATTTGTTTGTTCTTGATGGTTCATTCACTAGTTAGAGATTCACCACGAGGACCGAAGAACTAACTAAATGTTATGAACCACTGCAGAAGCTGAGGGTGAGGTTATGGCCATGTAAAACCGGTTTAAGCCCGCCAGTAACTTTGTGTTACTGATCGTTCCAAGGCGATACTTCTGTAGTGGTTCTTTTTGTTTTATGGCTTGGTGTTTAAAAAGATTTGTGCTGTTGGCGCCTTATGTATGTTTTCATATTTTTAGTTAAGTTAAGGTAACTGAGTGGCCACCTATTGGAAAAATAGCTGCTCATTCGGCTTACGATATGTTTTCATGGTATAAGTACCTGATTGTTAGTTTGGTTTTTTCCGAACTCAGTTTTTGGAGTGGGAATCTTTTTCTGATTGCGCCTTTTCCTGATCTTTGCTTATTTGTACCTTTTTATAAAATACATACACATGTATCAATCTAAGCCGACATTCAGTCTTGGTTACTGTATATCACAAACTAAATATAACGCATTACGGTCTTGAGGAATTCCAAATCAAGACAAAATAGAAATACAGCTGCGTTCAGTTATTAGTATACCCCTGCAATGTTCAGAAATAAATTGACAACTATTTTTGTTTTTGAACAATCGTCACTGGCAAGAAATGGATAACTGGAGGAATTTGTTGATATAGTTTGTTAAGTATAAAGGTATATATTTACTTTGTATATAAAACTTTCAGATCTTTATGCTTTATGCCTAATTCAATTTCATAACATAAGAAGCCCATTTTTTCACACAAAATAGCTGATATTCAAGTTTCAAATGTCTGCAAGTGTTAACGGTTTGTAATTTTATTTTTAAAAAAATAATCATCGTTGTACTAAGGCTGAAAATTTGGTGTATTGATGGACACTTTACAAAGTTATATCCTGATTTTCATTCAATGTGTATTTAAGAATTTTATGGTGAAGTGGTTGTTACAAATAAAAATTAGCACGTCAATATCATTTTGCAAGAAAAATCATATTCCACCAGGCCCTTTGTACGAAGAGACCTGGTGGATTCCTTCATGAGGTAGGCATTTCCTAAACCACTGTGGAGTCACCCCCTGGTTTGTAAATTGTCAAAAGTGCGGGTTGGAATTTCAATATACTGTTTCATGGTTTGATCCTCCTTTATTTATTTATAAAATCGTCAGTCAATGTCTCCTATGACCATTTCGCTGTCCCAGTCAAACGTGAACGTCCCATCGCTGTCCCAGTAAAACGTCAACGTCCCATCTCTAAACAAACCACCAGGTAATCAACAATATTCGAATAGGTCATTGCTTAAACCGAATAAGGTGTTGGTCAGGAAATTCAGAAATAAACTTAAACCTTTAAACGTGAGTCATTTGTTTTTACCATCACGAAAACATGTCCGTGCAATGAATACCACCACCCCTGATTCCCACTTTTATACAGTAAAACTTGGGTATGCAGGGGCATACCTATTTTTCTTATTTTTGCTTTAAAACATAGATTGTTGGTACTCGTTAGAACCGCCTCGCCGAGGAGGTTCTAACGTGTACCCGCAATCTATGTTTTGAGCAAAAATAAGAAAAATATCAAAATTATTAGCTGAATTTTTTCAATTTTTAAAGCTAAAAAATCTCTGTATATTGCATGGGCAAATATTCGTAATACGGAAAACTTTGATTGAAGTAGCGATTTCTGGTATATGCAAATTGGTGCGGCTCCAACAGGAAATGTCTAATGGGAAAACACAATGCCAAAGGCAACTGGTAAAATCCTTTTACCGACAGAATATAAATTGTTCTGCCATTCCATTTTAGAAATCATTAATTTGATTTCTCTGCATGATTTGTCTTTTTACCCAGACTCGATTTCCTCATTTCATCACAGAACAAATCAAATAAATTTATCTTAAATGAGAAAATTTGTTTGAGGTTCTTAGGGAAAATTTGCTTTGCTTGAAAGACAAATTTGGTTACATTCATTTTATAAGTCAGACTGAGAAACAAATATGGTAACAATTTGAGCCGCCGCATAAGAAAACCAGCAACGTGCATAGGCCAAAACAAAGGCCAAGGTCAGCTGTGCAGTAACTGCACAGCTGATCAGCGCCTTTGTTTTCGCTACACAGATAGTGCTATTCCTCTTTAAGTCTTATTCAAACTTTCAAGTTTCTAGCCTGCTTCTGTGACTGTACAGGCCGGTTTGTATCGGACCTTGTCGGAACACCAATTTGTTTGTGTATTCATGCATAGGCTCATTTATCGAATCCTACCAATTTATTATCTTTTCTTGGCACGGTGCTCTTGGATATGATAAATAAGGTTTTCCGAAAAAAGTAAAATATTTGCATATGTATTACCGAGTAAAATAAGAAATCCCGGTTATTTCGTTTTAGCAAACACTTCAACTTGAATGTTATTGTGATGGAAGTAATAGGTGTCACTATGGGTTCATTTTTCTGAAGTGTTTGCGAAAACGAAATAACGTATATTCCTTATGATTTGTTACTTTCATTCAATAAATGTTCAATGTCTGCATCTATCTATCTATCTATCTATCTATCTATCTATCTATCTATCTATCTATCTATCTATCTATCTATCTATCTATCTATCTATCTATCTATCTATCTATCTATCTATCTATCTATCTATCTATCCACCCACGCACCCACCCGCCCACCCAGCCACCCACCCATCCATCCTCTATCTATCTATCTATCTATCTATCTATCTATCTATCTATCTATCTATCTATCTATCTATCTATCTATCCACCCACGCACCCACCCACCCACCTATCTATCTATCTATCTATCTATCTATCTATCTATCTATCTATCTATCTATCTATCTATCTATCTATCTATCTATCTATCTATCTATCTATCAGTAGAGTAAACGCTATAAGAGAAAACTCGAATATCTCACTCAACTTCGGCGACAATTGCAATGTGCGCCACCGATCATTTTATCGGTTTGTATACATTCCGTACCACGATTTCCTCAGCTGTCCAATTTGTGTGACAGTTACTGCTAATTCAGGAACGTTTGTTGCTGTAAACATTCAGCAACCGCTAAGAAGCGACAATCGGAGTAACGTCATTTGAAAAATAGCCAATAGCATAAAGAGGTAAAAGTAAATGAACAGGAAATGACGCAGTCACTCCTAAATCGAGGTGGGAAAAACTAAAACTAAAAGTATACTTATACATGTATCTGTTGTGTCAGTAAGTAAACAATGCTTTAAATTTAGAGCCGCTTTCAGTGTAGGAAACGAATAGGCTGTCTTCAGTAAGCAGAGACGTGCGTTCTGAAATTGAAAAGGCATACACTTAATTACTGTGTGGGCACACAAATTTAAGTTGATTTTGTCAAGTGGAACTTGATTTGTGTACAAGGGCAAACCATTTGTTTCTTCAATTTGCTTCCTGTATTTTTTTTTTTTTTTTTTTTTTTTTTAATGAGACAATTCGTTTTCTCAAAATAGCAATACATTTACAAAAGTTTGAAAAATGACTAAAAGTTAACATACAACTGCAAATGCACTTGATATCAATCTTGAATTTACGACGCTGATAAAACGTGACCATGAAATAAATACCCCCTTGCACCCCACTTATATATATAAATATATAATGAAACTGGGGTGCACATGTGTATACTATTATCTCATTTTTTGATCCAAAACATAGATCGCCGAGGCGGTTCTAACGAGTACCAATAATCAATGTGTTATGATGCAAAAATACAGAATAAATTTAATATTTTCAGCCGAAAATTGTCAGTTTTACTGCAAAAAAATCGCTGTTCCTTGCATAGGCATGTTTTTTTTCTAATGAACTAAAATATCTGGTAGAAGTTCCACTCAAAAATAATCCAACACTGCTTAGCTTTACTTAAATATTTTTACCAGGAGAAGATTTATCTTGTAATAAATCACAGCTTTTTTCAATCTACAATAAAATACCTTGTACATATCGATGCCAAACAAAACAGAGGTATGTTTTGAAATCTGTGGGAGTGTTATTAATTGTTTTGGTAATTTATAGTTTGACAATAAAGAATGGTAAGAAGCTCAGTAATAGGTACTCGTATATAGGAAAAACGAACATGTAATTCCCATTGGAACTGTGGAAGTAATAACTTGCATAAAGAAAGGTACAAGTAGGCAAAGATCAGGAAAATGCGCAATCAGAAAAATATTCCCACTCCAAAAACCGAGGTGGGAAAAAACCAAACTAACAATCAGGTACTTTATACCATGAAACATATCGTAAGCCGAATGAGCAGCTATTTTCCCAATAGGTGGCCACTCAGTTACCTTAACTTAACTAAAAATATGAAAACATACATAAGGCGCCAACAGCACAAAAATTTTAAACACCAAGACATAATACAAAAAGAACCACTACAGAAGTATCGACTTGGAACGATCAGTAACACAAAGTTACTGGCGGGCTTAAACTGGGTTTACAGGTACCTAACCTCACCCTCAGCTTCTGCAGTGGTTCATAACATTTAGTTAGTTATTTGGTCCTTGTGGTGACTACTGTTGTATTATGCGTATTATGTTGACATTAAGTGCGCAACAAAAAACATGAATGAGCCTTGCCGCATGGCATCAGGAAACATGCCAACGCAATGAATACCCCATTAAACCCCACATTTATAGAGAAAAACTGAGGTTTGCAGGGGTATACCTATTTCTCTTATCTTTGATCCAAAACATACACTGCGGGTACTCACGTGTACCCACATTGTATGGTTTGAGCAAAATATTAAGTAAATCACTTTTTTTTCCAATGGAAGTTACAACTTTTTCATCTTGAAAATATCTCTGTATATTGCACGAGAAAGTCTTAATAATGGAAATAAATCTTTTTCCGTTTTATAAACTCACAACGCTCCTATGTTATTACGCAGAAACCAATTCGTAGTAGAGTATAAACTACATCACGATATATCGTCTTTCGTTTGCACACAACAAAGACATTAAGAAAATTGATAACTCAATCAAATATGACAATAAAAGAACATCCAATTTCCTTTAATTGCACACCGGTTGAGTTGGAATTCGATTATAGCCCCGGGCTAATTACTCATCAAACATTGTTGATATTTCAGAGACGACTTCTATTACAGTAATTGATTATTCGGATATTGTACATACAAATTGTCTTTGATTTAACTGTAACCTATGCATGCCAAATTCAGCAGATGTGCCAAAACGTCAAAACATATTCTATATTTGAGATTTGACAATAACGTTTTACTACCTATATTAACGTTTTACTGCCTATATTTCTTTTAGTGTTAATTATGGTGCCAATAACTCAACACTTGAACGAGAGAAGACAATGCATGGCATTCGGAGATGCCATGTAAATATTGCAGGTATAATTAGCCAACACAACCATTTGCTTCCCCTTAGAACAAAGGCACACCATACAGGTATCTCAGCCCGTCGCGAACAACATTAGACATTCCAACAAGCAGCATTTGGATATGGTTGCTAAAGGTGTTGTTTACGTCAGTTCCTGGCGATGCTCAAGACTATATCGTTTAATTCAGTTGGATAACATTAAATTTATCTCTGTCCATTCTCCTAGACAGGTCAGTCGTTTGTTAACGGTTTGTAAACAAGTCATATTATTTTTCAGCAATATCTTCGATTGAGTAAAGTCTGCGAGGAAACGTGATTATAAAGACAAATCATTTACTCTACGTTTAAATCGATTAACGTAAAAACACGTTTGAATCGTATTTTGTTCGTTTGTTTGTTTGTAATGAAGTTTAACGCCCCAATCAACAATTTTCCAGTCATGTAGGGACGGAGCCACCGCTTCCTGAGTATTAATCAGTACTCTGGGGCGTTAATGTATCTTGCTCAAATACACAACACGGTGTCGCCTGTGGGGATAGAACCAAAGAATTCTCAATTCAGAGTTCGATGTTCTACCACTATGCCACCGCACTCCCCAAAATCGTATTTCAATACCTACAACATATTCTTAGATAAAGAGACCGCGGGTGTATAATAACCAGAGGCTCATGGGCCACAAAGCTCACCTGATTTAACAGCTATCGTTGAAAGTAAAATTTATGGCCACCCGACAATCAAATCAAGTGATCTGGATTAAAAGTCAAACGCAACATAGAAGACTACTTTAAAAAAAAATTCTGCAAAAAACAAAATTCAAATGTTCCCAATGAGATGGCAGACTGACCAATTTCCACCATTCTCATTTTAAAGTTTATATAAACAAGTTTAATGCAGACATGTACTGTGTTAGATATATAAATAAGCTATTCAAATGTCAGGTCTTAACATTTTCATAAGTTTTTAGACCCTTTTGACAAATTCTGACATGGCGAGAACATGCACACCATCATAGAACATCAATCAACACCAGAAAAATATCCAATATCTCCAATGAGACTGCAGAAATATAAATTTTTCACTTTTCCCATTTTAAGTTTATCGAAACTAAAAGTTGTCGTAGCAATCAGGGTTCTTATCTGACTGGAACAAAAAACAACTGTTTTGTAGAGGCTAATGCTAGAAAGATTTATGCAAAGTATCAGCTTCATAACCCAAACAGTTTCTGAAGAGAAGATATTGTAAGATTATTTTCGAAAATTTACCAATCAACCTTAGGTATAAGTGCAAAAGTAATATTAAACATAGAGGACTACTAAATAAACATTTCTGCAAAAAGCAAATTTCAAATATCTCCAACGAGACTGCAGAAATAGCAATTTTTCACTTTTCCCATTATAAGTCTATGGAAACTGAAAGTCATCTGAAACGTAGAGCACTACTCAATAAACATTTCTCTAAAAATAAAATTCAAATATCTCTAATGAGAAAGCAAAGATTTGCAATTTCCACGTTTTTTTCCATTATAAGTCTATGGGACGTATAAGTTGCCATGGCAACCAGAGTTCTTATCCGATCTGAACAAAAACAATAATTTCGGTTGCCCCCTCCTGTGGATACTTTATGCCAAATATCAAAAGTTTTGGCTTCACAGCTTCAGAGGAGAAGTCGTTTGAAAATGTTGACGGACGGAAGACGGACGGACGACGGACGTACGACGGACGCCGGATACATGTAACTGCCTATCCTATAAGCTCACCTTTGAGCCTTCGGCTCAGTTGAGCTAAAATAAAACTGAAGTGAGCATATTAATGAGAAAGGGGATGGGCCATACCGCGGTTTCGGCTACTTACATGCCATTGTAAGCCTATTCAATGACCCTGTAGATTTGGCAACATGGAGCCAAAGATAATCATACTATAATTTGAGCAACGTTTGTCTGTTTGTTTGTTTGTTTGTTTGTTTGTTCCCCTACTCCTCCCAGGTCCTTGGGCCGATCTTTACCAAACTTGGAGGGAAGGTGGAGGGCGGCCCCGGATATTAGCTTGAGGGGTTCCTTTTTTGAAAGGTCAAGGTCATCGAGGTCAAAGGTCAAATTTGTTTTTTTTTTTTTCTGTTTTGTTCCCCTACTTCTCCCAGGTCCTTGGGCCGATCTTCACCAAACTTGGTGGGAAGGTTGAGGGCGGCCCCGGATATTTTTTGAAAGGTCAAGGTCATCGAGGTCAAAGGTCGATTTTTTTTTTCTGTTTGTTCCCTTACTTCTCCCAGGTCCCTAGGCCGATCTTCACCAAACTTGGTGGGAAGGTTGAGGGCGGCCCCGGACATTAGCTCGAGGGGTTCATTTTAGCTCACCTGAGCCGTCAGGCTCACAAGGTGAGCTTATAGTATACCCATGCTCCGTCGTCCGTCCGTCCGTCCGTCGTCCGTCGTCCGTCCGTCGTCCGTCGTCCACCATTTTCAAAGATCTTCTCCTCTGAAACCGCTTGGCCAATCAAAGCCAAATTTTACATGAAGCATCTATGGGAAGGGGGAACCAATGTGTATATAAATAATCCAGGTTACATGACCAAGATGGCCGCCATGCCCATATATGGTAAAAACCCTTCAAAAATCTTCTTCTCCGGAACCACTGGACCGATTTCAACCAAACTTGGCATGAAGCATTAATGGCTCAAGCACTACAATGTATATATAAATCATGACCCTATGATGACCTTGACCTATTTTACGGCAAGGTCAACATAGGTCGCGAATGCATTTGAATGGGAAAAATTGTTAAATTGTCATTTAAAGGAAAAATCTTCATACTATAATTTGAGCAACGTTTGTCTGTTTGTTTGTTTGTTTGTTTGTTTGTTCCCCTACTCCTCCCAGGTCCTTGGGCCGATCTTTACCAAACTTGGAGGGAAGGTGGAGGGCGGCCCCGGATATTAGCTTGAGGGGTTCCTTTTTTGAAAGGTCAAGGTCATCGAGGTCAAAGGTCAAATTTGTTTTTTTTTTCTGTTTTGTTCCCCTACTTCTCCCAGGTCCTTGGGCCGATCTTCACCAAACTTGGTGGGAAGGTTGAGGGCGGCCCCGGATATTTTTTGAAAGGTCAAGGTCATCGAGGTCAAAGGTCGATTTTTTTTTTCTGTTTGTTCCCTTACTTCTCCCAGGTCCCTAGGCCGATCTTCACCAAACTTGGTGGGAAGGTTGAGGGCGGCCCCGGACATTAGCTCGAGGGGTTCATTTTAGCTCACCTGAGCCGTCAGGCTCACAAGGTGAGCTTATAGTATACCCATGCTCCGTCGTCCGTCCGTCCGTCCGTCGTCCGTCGTCCGTCCGTCGTCCGTCGTCCACCATTTTCAAAGATCTTCTCCTCTGAAACCGCTTGGCCAATCAAAGCCAAATTTTACATGAAGCATCTATGGGAAGGGGGAACCAATGTGTATATAAATAATCCAGGTTACATGACCAAGATGGCCGCCATGCCCATATATGGTAAAAACCCTTCAAAAATCTTCTTCTCCGGAACCACTGGACCGATTTCAACCAAACTTGGCATGAAGCATTAATGGCTCAAGCACTACAATGTATATATAAATCATGACCCTATGATGACCTTGACCTATTTTACGGCAAGGTCAACATAGGTCGCGAATGCATTTGAATGGGAAAAATTGTTAAATTGTCATTTAAAGGAAAAATCTTGCAGAAAATGAGCAGTAGGACTGAATATTAATGATTCTGAAAAAAAATTGGGCACCAGGGGCTCATCCGCCCCGACCCCTGGGCAATATACATGTATATCTCCATAATATTCAAACATCTTCTCCTCTGAAACCGCTTGGCCAATCAAAGCGAAATTTTATGTGAAGCATCAATAGGAAGGGGTAACAAATATGTATATAAAAAATCCAGGTCACATGACCAAGATGGCCGCCATGCCCATATATGGTAAAAACCGTTCAAAAATCTTCTTCTCCAGAACCGGTTGACCGATTTCAACGAAACTTGGCACGAAGCATTGATGGCTCAAGCACTACAATGTGTATATAAATCATGACCCTGTGATGACCTTGACCTATTTTACGGGAAGGTCAACATAGGCCACCAATGCATTTGAATGGGGAAATCTTTTAAAATGTCATTTAAAGTGAAAGTCTTGCAGGAAATGGGCAGTAGGACTGGATATTAATGATTCTGAAAAAAATTGGACCCCAGGGGCTCATGTGCCCCCACCCCGTGGCAATATACATGTATATTTCCATAATATTCAAATGTCTTCTCCTCTGAAACCGCTTGGCCAAACAAAGCCAAATTTTAAGTGAAGCATCTATAGAATGGGGGAATCAATGTGTATATAAATAATCTAGGACACATGACCAAGATGGCCGCCATGCCCATATATGGTAAAAACCCATCAAAAATCATCTTCTCTGAAACCAATAGACTGATTTCAAGGAAACTTGGCGTGAGGCATCGATGGCTAAAGTACTCCAATGTATATATAAATCATGACCCTGTGATGACCTTGACCAAGTTTATGGCAAGGTCAACATGGGTTGCCTGTGCATCTGAATTGGGAAAACTGTTAAAATGTCATTTGAAGGAAAAAGCCAACAGGAAATTGGCAAATGGACAGAATATTGAAGATTCTGAAAAAAGAAAATGGCCCAAGGGCTTATCTGCCCCTGCATTGGAGTTAAATACCATAATATTCAAACATGTTTATTGGTATATGCAGCTGATCTCAGGTGAGCGTTTACAGGACCATTGGTCCTCTGGTTTAAAGGTCAAGGTCATCGAGGTCAAAGGTAAAATTTCTGTATCTCGGCAGTCCTTGGTCCGATTTGCATGAAACTTGGTGAGTATATACAGGTTGATCCCTGATTAAGATTTATGGGTACAATTGGGTCAAAGGTCATCAAGGTCAAATGTCAAATTTATGTGTGTTTTTTCTGTTTGTTCCTCCCAGGTCCTTGGGCCGATCTTCACCAAACTTGGTGGGTACTTGGTTGGAAGGTTGAGGGCGGCCCCGGATATTAGCTGGAGGGGTTCATTTTTTAAAGGTCAAGGTCATCGAGGTCAAAGGTCAAATTTCTGTATCTCAGCAGTCCTTGGTCCGATTTGCATGAAACTTGGTGAGTGTATACAGGTTGATCCCTGATTAAGATTTTTGGGTCCAATTGGGTCAAAGGTCATCGAGGTCAAAGGTCAAATTTATGTTTTTTTTCTGTTTGTTCCTCCCAGGTCCTTGGGCCGATCTTCACCAAACTTGGTGGGAAGGTTGAGGGAGGCCCCGGATATTTGCTCGAGGGGTTCATTTTTAAAGGTCAAGGTCATTGAGGTCAAAGGTAAAATTTCTGTATCTCGGCAGTCCTTGGTCCGATTTGCATAAACCTTGGTGAGTGTATACAGGTTGATCCCTGATTAAGATTTATGGGTCCAATTGGGTCAAAGGTCATCGAGGTCAAAGGTCAAATTTATGTTTTTTTTCTGTTTGTTCCTCCCAGGTCCTTGGGCCGATCTTCACCAAACTTGGAAGGAAGGTGGAGGGCAGCCCCGGATATTAGCTTCAGGGGTTCATTTTTTGAAAGGTCAAGGTCATCGAGGTCAAAGGTCAAATTTATGTTTTTTTTTCTGTTTGTTCCCCTACTTCTCCCAGGTCCTTGGGCCGATCTTCACCAGACTTGGTGGGAAGGTGGAGGGCGGCCCTGGATATTAGCTCGAGGGGTTCATTTTTTAAAGGTCAAGGTCATCGAGGTCAAAGGTCAAATTTCTGTATCTCGGCAGTCCTTCATCTGATTTGGATGAAACTTGGTGAGTGTATACAGGTTGATCCCTGATGTGTCTTATTTGTCTTCATCGCCGCAATCATCTTATTAATTACTGCTACGTCGAGACGGGTAAAATTTACTAGTTACTGTAATTTTGCAACTTTCAACAGGTTAGACTGCCACCCAGACTAACACACATCGCAGTCCTTGGTGAGATCCTTTGTTTCCCATAAGCAATTACGTCCTTTGTAGACTGAACACCTGACAACGTTCTGTATCGCTCCAGAGAAGTCCTCAAAGAAACCTAAATTGTATACAATGGCCCAATGTAGTGTACGAGATAAATACGGAATATGCATGCTGATTGCAAAAATTTGCCAAACCGTTGGCTTAGTGGTAGAACGTCGTACTTGGAAAATTCTTGATTCGACCCTTCGGCGCCAGTCGTGTCTGTGAGGAAGATACAGTGACACGTGAAAATACTGGCTAAAACCAAGGTAAAGGTAGCTTCGTCTCGACATTACTGAACGATTGTTGACTTGGACGTTAAACCTCAAATCAAACAATTATTTTCAAGTAAATGTGGAACATTATAGAACATATCAACTATCTATCTTCATATACTAAGTCGATCAATTTCTGATTATCATCTCAAGTGTTGGGTGAGTGCTAAATTTTGAATTTAGCAAGATGGGGAGAACATTCGGGATTGGCAATTAAGACTATTTACAAGAAGCTAAACAGAGAGATAGATACTAAAACGTATACCTCCTAAAATGTATACCTCAACAGTTAACGCTGGTTAATCTGGAACACTATAGATCATATCAACAGTTAATGCTGGTTAATCTGGAACATTATAGAACATATCAACAGTTAACACTGGTTAATCTGGAACATTATAGAACTGGCAGTCATATCAACAGTTAACACTGGTTAATCTGGAACATTATAGAACATGTCTACAGTTAAAAAGGTACAAGTAGACAATGATCAGGAAATGGCGCAATCAGAAAGAAATTCTCACTCCATAAACCGATGGGTGGGAAAAAACTAAAATGACACTTATGTACTAAAACTGGTCAATCTGGAACATAATGGAACATATCAACAGTTAACTCTGGTTAATTTTGAACATAACAGAACAAATCAACAGTTAGCACTGCTTAATCTGGAACATTATGGAACAAATCAACAGTTAATCTGAAACATTAAAGAACATCAGTTACCATCATTATATTTTCATTTTTTCCCGCCGGCTACACTATTTCCGTGAATGTTTTAAATCCGTGTACAACTACGTATCTATTTTTTCGATTTAATCAATAAATAAAAACTAAAATTGAGATCCTTTAAGAGCAGTGAGCACATAAATAAGAAAGGGGATGGGCCATACCACGGTTTCGACTATCTAAGTCTCGTCAGTGACCCTTTAGATTTGGCAATATGGAGCCAAAGAGAATTACTGAAATTTTGCAACTTTCAACAGGGTAGTCGATACAAAGACTAGCATTATATCTAAATGGGACCAAATATATTAAACATTGGTTAGAAAAAGAATCTTGACCGATAATAAGTTACTGATTTCTCAGTGTCTTTATACTGATCATTGCCTACTTTTTTAACAATAAAACGCATGTCTACGTCGAGCGATTTTCGCTTTTGTGTGACGAGGCCTAGATAAAACCATCATTGTCAAAATTTGCCCTTACAATACGGCATCCTGCTTACAAGGGCTAATTGGATTTTCTTGAACTTTGTAAAATGAGTTTAGTCAACACTTGCCAAAATCCGATCATTAAAATAAGTCCGATGAAGAGTAAAATCAACGTGGGCTCTAACCGATCTTTTCAACGTCTGAACTTAGCAAATGCAGGACCGACAATGCATGCTATAGAATCCAAACGTGTGCAGAAATAGCATTTGTATAGACCGTTCGGATATTTTTGGAGACACAATAGGTTTTATTTTTTTTTGCCGAGTGGTGCTTAATTTGTCTACTAGGGCAAACCAAACCAATGAAGATTTCTTCTATTTGATTTCGGCAAAGTTTACGAAATTGGATAATTCGTTTTCTCGAAAAGGCATAAAATGTTCAAAAATTTGAAACTGGCTAAAACATGGTATGAATACTCTAAACACTGACAGACGCAATTTAAACAATGTGTTTTTGAAATGACTGTGGAAACAATGTACAGCTTTATTCTTTTTGATCATTTGAGATCAGCGAGGATATTCTGAGAAATCAGAATTTTTTTTTTATCGATTTAAGCCCCTATCTCACTGAAATGCGACAACTGGAGACTAGTTCGCTAATAGTTCGCGACTATTTCGCGACAAAGATTAACAATTTAAACACAACTTTCACGTTGCAGTCTCATTGAATGGCCATTTACGCGACAAATTCGCGAATTTCGGTCTAATTTTGAAAATATATCTCGCGACAATCGCGCGACATTCGTGAGAGTGTCTCACGACTTTCCCACGAATGTAGCTTATTTTGATTTTAATTCGCACGACAGTCGCGCGACATTCGTGAGAGTGTCGAACGACATTCGTACGAATGTCGCTTAGCTTTATTTTCTCGCCAGATAGTCGCGAGGTATTCGCATGATTTCTCAAGACTGTCGCGCGACCGTCATGCGACACTCGCACGACATTCGTACGAGTGTCGCGAAAATTTCGCATTGTAAATTCGCCAAAATATCGCGGCGATAGGTTCGCGACACACGCACGACCGTTGCACGACAGTCGCGCGACAGTCTTGCGAAATATTCTGGCGAAAAAATTCGCATAAAATATTTAAACATGTTTAAAACCTTCGCGACATGTTCGCGACTAGTTTGCGACACATGAAAATTCTCACGACATTCGCGCGACACTCGCACGAATGTCGTGCGAAAGTCCGCGACAAAATTCGCAACACAGTCGCGAGAAATTCGCGTGCCAGTGAGATACTAGCTTTAGATAGATTTCCTAACCAGCATTTAATATATCCGGCCCCATTTGGATCTATCGACTACCTTGTTAAAAGGTGCAAAATAACAGTATTTCTCTTTGGCTCCATGTTGTCAAGTCTGAAGGGTCACTGACGAGGCTTAATCTGCCGCAACCATGGTATGGCTCATCCCATGTCTCATTAATATGTTCACTGTTCATAACGGATCTCAGCTTTAATTTTTTAATACCACGTTGACCCAAACTATTTCGTCTCTCTGCAAAATATTAAGAATGGTTTCTAGTGCTCTGTAGCTAATTGTTCTAATATGTTTGTGATGATTATGTTTTGTTATATCTGACAGCTCAGAATAAACAATATTAAGCAGTGGCTATGTAGACAATTTGTATCATTATTTTGCCAGGTGTTTCTATTTTATACCGTTAACCAATTTATGACGAATATATATACTTTCCCTCATCATTGAAACTTGGGTGAGTCAACTTTCATTTGTAGGGACAACAGGTGTAATTTCAGATTTTTATTTCATATTTCGAAGAAATTCCTCAAAGCAAACAGAAAGCCACAAATGGGGCGTCGCTTTCTTCTAATCTGGGACTATACTGCTTGCCTAAAGGGACACAAAGGTTATACGGGTTAACTTTAATTCAGTGAGAGAACAAATGTGGTTCAAAATATAAAGTTATTCAAAATATCACAAACTGACTCTTTGGTGACTGATTTTACACCATACATGCTAACGTGCTAAGTGTATTGTATGTCAATAGCATCTACCAAATCAAGACTCATTCCTATGCTTCACTACCCTGAGCGTGTCCCAACTCATTCAGCAGATGAGAATACGTCCCAGGCCGCATGCGAGTGCAGCAAAGAAATATGGTGATAGACAGCATTCATGGACGCTAGTTTTCGCTATTTAGGGACACCAAAAACGATCATGGATGATAAATGAGACTTAAAAAAATCACTGCATCCGCAATTTTGGCCATAGCATCGCAAATCAGCAGCTTATTAAATCACATCAAATTAGCGTGTCAATCCTTTGCAATGTTAAAATTAGGGGCCCTGGCTCAGATCGTTGTCTCAAAATAAAACAGCAACGCAAACATCATTGACCACATACACAGTCGATAACCTGGTCACAATATAACAAGAAAAGATATGACACAAGTATCATATCAATAGCCTCAATTTTCTATCGCAGTCAATAACGTATAAGACAAACCGCGCACCGAGCGTGTGGAAAAATATGCCGAATAGTTAATAAATGAAACAACACCAACACGAACTTAAGTCCAGTTTTAATTACATTTATCACTTTATCCAACGTTTCGCCATCTTGGCTTCTTCAGGGAGAGATATAGTAAACAAGTATATGACGTCGCGCACCGTAAAACGCAATGTGTGACAGCGCGCCACGTCAGATACGTTGTGAGAAACTAGCGGAAAAAATATACAATGTGACAGGGGCAAAAACAGCCCCGTAATTGTGAACGCAGCAGTTAAGCAAAAATTAAAAATCATATAGAGACAAAACTATTGGATCGTGGGTGATTTTTTTTTTTTTTTTTTTTTTTTAAATATGCCGCAAATTCAACCAATGTATTTCCATAAACATAGAGATACCTTGATTCAACAAGCATCAGAAGCACGTCGGAGACACGTAACAAATGCGTTTAATACATACGTGGTTTGTCAGAAAAGTTCGTGTACACCATTTATATTTTCAACAGAAAAATGAATATATCTGCTTTTGCAAAAGTATTTTACGAGAATAAGCAAATATACAAGAAGGTTTATTGAAATCTGACAAAAACACGTCATCTACAGCCTTTTCCCTGCACTTCTGAACCGAGTGCGGGGCAAAGGTCAACGTCTCTAGATGACGTTACTTGACATTTTAAGCCGCCAGCGCGTTATACATTTGTTTCAGGGTGTGTTTTCTTTAACAATAGATCCTTGGCTATCAACATTTTTATGTCTGTGTATCCAGCTGTCAAATGCAGATACGCCGTACCAATTCTCGCAAAATTGTTCGTCCACCTGTTGAACAATACAATACAATACAATACAATACAATAAAATACAATACAATACAATACAATACAATACAATACAATACAATACAATACAATACTATACAATACAATACAATACAATACAATACAATACAATACAATATAATAATTTTATTGTTTGATCTCAATTCATATGAGACATTCACAAAATACTGTACATTCATGAAAGAAGTACAAAATACAAACAAACATTGACAAATGAATATGCAATTTTAAGTTTTTGAAGAGTTCGTCGTAAATGCTGAATGAACATATCTTGCTACGTTTTTAATTGTCGAATAGCTATATAATAAAAGGGTAATCGCACTGATATCGGTGAATATTTCTGTCAAACCATACTATGACAGAAACCATACTACCGCACCGATATCAGTGCGATTAACTGTTGAACATGTGTAACAATTTCTTGCGGCGAGCATGCCAGACAGGTGATCTTCCGTTTATCATCATAGGTGGACTTCTAAGCAGCTGAAAATCGACTGTGCCACAACTACTGTGAACTAAATAGTAACTGACAGACCGATGACGTTTCTGTCTTTCTGTAACATTTTCATCGTATCTGTGGGTGATTTCCTTAACGAAACATACAATCGGCGTCGGCTGTTCTCCGACGTCAAATTACGCCATTATTTCAAACAGATTTTTCGGTCTGCTTCTGATTTTTTTTCACATAAATCAAACTACACTGCCGCCAAGTCGGAATCTTTCTGAAACTGAAGTCAATGTTATATGGTTTTAGGACGAAATATTTTAATGTTATAACATACTTAAGTGCCGTTTGACAGGGAAAAAAACACAATATGAAAATCGTCACATTTTGTTGACGTTTTGGCACCTGTCCCGTGTGGCCCTACGTACGCTTAAGTAGAAAATATGTCATATTTAACGTGTTGATACTTCAAATTGAAACAAATTCCTCAAATATGCTCATAAGATATTGCTGCTTATATTTATACAAAAACAAAAAAACTTAAACAACATCACTACTTTTCCTGCTAGCCAAGGTGTCCACAAACCTCGTACATGTGCGTTCTTTACGCTTGGTGTACGTTAAAGTATTTTAAGCATGCAGCATGCTTAAAGCTCGACGTGTCTCGGGTATGTGTCTTGTACGAGTAAGTTCAACACGCATTACATTAAACGTTTGATACGCGCCTATAATGTATTGTGTGCTTAACATAACTGTACAAAAAAAAGTACATGCAATCCAAAATTTTCAGCATGCTGAGATTATTATACGACCTGTACACACCTTAGACACACGCTAATAATTTGTGACTACTAATTACACCATAGAGACTATGGGCCCCCCTCCTATTGGGGCCTAAAGAAATAGATATAGGCTACTTGTGCCTCCAGGTAAAGCTAAATACACTGCTGACTGACCGTCTGATTACTGGTTAACCGCGCTTGTCTGAGCCTGCCGAGGATACATTTAAAGTCAAACCATCCATACGTATAAGCCTTTTGGGTCTTAGTTGGATAGTTATATTTCAAGCACTTGTTGGATGTGATGACATCCTCATTTTGGGTAAAAGTCCTGTAAAATGGAGGCAACATCCCAACATGACCTTAGCTATTGACTGGGAGGTAAAGCATCAATTCAAACAAACAAATCACGCCAAGAGGTTGCAAAAGTGGTCGTAGATTTCTCCATACTTCCATGTTGTGGTTTTACTAGATTCTAGTAATTGATAAGCCGTAAGTCCTATACTATAGGTAAATAAAGTTTAAGAAGCAAATTTTCTTATTCAGCGTGTTGAGATTTTTTCATACGCCAGGGTTGCGTTTGTCTTGTACGTTAATGTGCGACTGACTTTTCAAGATTGGCGTGTATGTATGGGTATGGGTATATACTTAGAGGATATTTTACTTTTTTGAATTGAATACCAAATATATTTAATCGAGTGTGTTGATTTTGTACATTTTCCCATTGAAGAGGCAGGCGGTGAAAATGCAAAACAAAAAAAAATATTGAAAACACAAATATTTTTGGTACACTCTTCCTTACGTTCTAAATAAAAAAAATAAGAACATGAACACCAATACTTTATGTTATTTCTTAAATAACTGAGTTAAAGGCGTTAGAATTTCTGACGTGAAACACTTTTTAATGACGTCAAGTGAATGGAAACGTCAGAAGTTATCAGAAATTTACAGTTAAAATATCGGCTGATATCAATCACTTGTGAAAATCATCAGATATCTCAACATACTTTTTACATAATTTACATCTATGTAATACATTTATCTTTTTTGACATTGAAGATACGGTTATACATCATTTCAAAATTCAATATTTGAGCCGCGACGCGAGAAAACCGGTCTTCGGGGTTTCCGACCAGGTCTGACACAAACCGACATGTACAGTCCCAGAAGCAGCATAGAAGCTTGAAATTTCGGATTTAATAAGAAGAGAAAGTGTACTATCCGTGTAGCGAAAACAAAGGCGCTGATCAGATCTGCGCCTTTGTTTTCGCATAGGCAAAAATCCGCTTTCTTGTGACGCGGCTCATTTGATAATGCAACATTCATCTGTCTGGGCCTACCAGTTATCGCCAGTACTGAACAACTTTTTTCAGCGTACTGCTAAATAGACTCCATAAAAAGGAAGAATAAAACGAATGAAGAAAGAAAAGAAATTTATTATGATAACAACAACAACAAAAAAAAAAAATAAATAAATAAAAAAATAAATAAAATAAATAAATAAAAAAATGAATAGCGGGTACGCGGCGAGATTCGAACCTGTAAGAGAAGACCGATGCTTAATACACTGAGCTAATGGGGCCGACAGACTTTTAACGGCATTACTCATGTTATTATTGACATTTATGGTCTATAAATAATAATCTAAAAATAGTTGCCATTATCGGCTGGTTTCCCGTTATCAGGTTTATGTTATATGTAAATATATTCGGAATAGGAACCAGTGCCATGCTTAATTGATACCGAATCATTTTCCCTCCCTTGATTACTAGAAAGAGAAAGAGAATCAGGCTATCTCGGCTTCATTCTTACCTTCGAGGTTATCATAAAAAAAAACTATTGAAGCGACCACGGCAGTGTAGCGCTAAATACAAACCGCGATGAACTATTATTATTATGAAGAACAGACAGGCCCTACAGGCATAATCAATGATAGAAATCATGTCTTAAGCATGTCGTTTATATATTAGAAACCGAAATAACAATTTATATCGAAATAATTGGGGACGAATATGCCTAAGGCTTGCAAAGACCGCAGACTGATGACCGCCGACCGAATCACTACCCATGGCCTCTAAGCATTCTTTTTAATTTGAAACGTTAGTAACTTTCAAACTTTTAAGTGTCCCAGTTGACAAAACAATCGATTTACTTTTTGTATGTCTACAGCTTTACATCCTTAAATAATCATATTGACGAATAAACAATCTTTTAAAACCGGACTTCTTTTTTTCTCGGATGGATATCTATATGGGCCTTTTCCACATTAGTTATAGCTATTGAATAGTACATTGAAGGGTTGAGGCTATAAAAATTGTTGATGCTTTTCCTACTGGAGACACAAATAGACACTTAAATGTGCTAGTATATAAGTATTAAGGCTTAAATCGATTTTACAGGGCCCTAACCTCGCCCTCATCTTCTGCAGTGGTTCACAACAGTTCGGTCCTCGTGGTGAAACTCTGACTAGTCAATGAATCATCAATGACAAACAAATAAATCATGATAACCACCAAATGAATAAAAAGAGGACTCACAGACTCAGTAAGCCGCCCGACGATGGAGATCCCCGGGCGCCGAACAACTTAATGAAATACGGAGAAAAAGAAAAAGGCCAGTTGAACCCCGGTGGGCCAAGCCACAGATAAGACGAAAACAATGCCGAGAATAAAATATCCAATCTTTGATATTCGACATAACCATCTAGTCTAAATATCCGTTTGCCAATATTAAGTTAATAAGACGAGTAATTTTCAATCGGAAACGCGGCATATTTCTGCACTTCCTTAACCTTTTGGCATTCTATGCTGCAGCAAACACTTAAACGTACACCGTATACTTGTCCCAAACACGTGTATAAAAGGTGATTCGGGCTTTCTGTACATCTCTTAATTGAATTAAAGAACCAGACAAGATATGCATCCTTGGAAGAGTCGCTTCTGTGGTGGTTCTTTTTGTTTTATGTCTTGGTGTTTAACATTTTTGTGCCGTTGGCGCCTTATGTATAGTAAGAATAGAGCGCAATTAAATTTAAAGTCCCATTATTGACATCAGCTTGGAAAGAAAACACATAAAGCACAACAAAACATTTTTTCCGACAACACACTCGAAGAGCAGAATGACTAGCTCTTTCCCAACAAGGTAGTCATCCGGCTAAGTTTCAACAGGAACGAAAGGCAACGAGCACGACATAGAAGCAGTCACAATAAACAGTAGTTTAATGAAGATAAACCACTTTTCCTGGGACATCGATTATCGTTTTTACTGGGGACAAGTATGATGAAGAAAAACCAATTTTCCTGGGAAACAACTTATGGCTGTGGACAACGCCGAAAACTATTTTTCCTGGGGACATCCTCGAATTCATAAAGAAAGAAAATTAAATAAAAACCAAAATAGTGTTCAACTGGCGTACACATGAAACAAAAACTTTTGATGTAATTTAGTTAAAATCCCAACCACATGCACCAGAAATACGGCAATTATTATTATCATTAATAAAACCATTTTTTAACATTTCTATCAGTACAGCGAAAATGTATTAGTGATTATTAAAAACGGATTAGAAAAAAATAAACCAAGATCTAAAATGGCTAACACATGCAGTACAAAATGTTGCTGTAAATAAAGCCGAAACCTCGACCGAAAGATACTAGGCGAGAAGGAGACCGTTTCCACTGGTTCATCAAGATGTATATTTGCATTGTGTATGTGCGTTTTCATATTTTTAGTTAAGTGTAGGTAACTTACGTTATGTTTTCATGGTATAAGTACCCGATTGTTAATTTAGTTTTTTCCCGCCTAGGTTTTTTGAATGGGATTCTTTTTTCTGATTGCGCCTTTTCCTGATCTTTGCCTGCTTGTACTTTGTTATACATTTCTTCTGATCACAAACCAACAAATCACTGTTTACCAATAATTAAAATATTGGAATATACCAAAGTAATTCGCAAGGCATCTAAGAAAGCTTCCATATACTTGTGGTAACAATTATTGTATACGTATCGTTTCACTTAATTCGATGGGATCCAATTTATCTCTGTCCGTTTTCCTAGACAGGTCAGTCGTTTGTAAACAAGACATATGATGTTTTTGCAATATTTGTGATTGTGTAAAGTCTACGACGGAACTTAATTATAATGACAATTCCTGTAACTAACACTTCTTGCCAGTGGGGCCAGACAAATTGTATTCAAATGGCTGCTTATAAAATATATCAGTTAATAAGACCTTGGGTGTATACGATTGCCCAGAAACCTAACAATGAAGACAATGCAATTCTATCAAATTATTTGTCTTATTAGCGTTAAAGTCCTTTGAGAAACAAAACAATATCGTAACACGCGACAACGTTCGTATTGCTCAAGAGAAGTCCGCATAGAAAACGAAAATAATCAAGTGAATTGCTGTTGATTTGTTTAATTTCTACAATTTACTAGAGCGTTGGCCTAATGGTAGAGAGTTCGATTCCGAATGCCAAATGCCCTTGATTCGACTTAACAACAAGGAAGCGGTAGTTCCGTCATTACATGGTTGTAACAGGCTATTGCTTATTGGGACTTCGAACCACAAATTAAACAAGCATTGTATAAATATGATTATTTTGGACAAGATTCTAAAATTTGCGAAACCGGTGAGAATTCAAAAGTAAAGAACTGTAGATAATAGACTTACAACGTTAAGCGGCATATATAGCTATAATTATACATGTATTCTCTAGTGTTTGACAATACTCGTCCAGACCTTAAATAATATTGATAATAATACGACCAACAAAAATATAAACAACACACAATTCAAAATATAATCAATATACTTCGAATGAAATAAAATTAGTGTTTAAAATTAAGGAAGAGGACGAGCTGAAGGAGCCACCCAACAAATCACAAAAGCATAAACGGATATTTTACCTGGAGAATAAGTAAGTAAGGATATCCAGATGATCCGTCATAGAAACGCACAATCACCAACTATATCATCCAAAATATAAATACTATACAGTTCAGCGATTCACAGAATTGTATATAACATGCAATAATGATAAATGTATGTCACTCATTCTACTAACCCAAGAATGGTATAAAGGTAAACTTGATCCAGCACTACACCACTGAAAAGTTTATAGACTTTATTATATCCAGAAATCCGTAATGTGCACTTATGAGTCTCTCTGAAGCCTTACACTTCTGAATAAAAGAGATTTCTTCCTATACTACCTCAGCCGTATAACGATATTTCCATTTGATAAAACCTTAAGAAAACATGTCCGTGAAATGTATACCTCCTTTAACCCCACTTTTATATAGAAAAACTGGGGTTGCAGGGGTATACCTAATTTTCTTATTTTGATCCAAAACATACATTGTGGGTACTGGTTAGAACCGCCTCAGCGATGCGGTTCTAAAGTGAACCCACATTCTACGATTTGAGCAAATATATTAAAAATATCAAAACATTTCTGATGAAATTTTTGTAGTTAACAAAAATCTATTTATTGCATGGGTGTGTTTTTGTAATGTCTTGCTTGCTGTCTGCGAGAAGAACACATGTTTGCCATAAGAACTATAGTGTCGCTGCAACCGAAGAAATTAAAGAGGTACTGGCGCAAGTCGGTCCATGTCTAATTTGTGATTCTGACATTTAGACGTTTTATTTTACTTTATGAAGGGAACTGGTGGAATGATTCCGTCTGCCTAGATGCTTTAGTTGGTGTTAGAATTCTTGGTCCATGAGCCAATACCGTAAATTTTGGGGGTCGGTACCATCTGGCCTGAACAAATCCCCTTATGATTTTCATGTAGGACTATGTTTGTAGACTTGTAAAAAATCGGGGGGACTTGCATTGCTGGTAGCTTTAATGGTGAAACGACACGTTATTTACGATACCCCATAATTAAAAAAACGTCATTTTAACACAAAAAACGGTAGGGAATAGTCTTCTAGCTATCCATATCCCCCTTTCCTCCCCAAGGGAAATTTCTACTTTATTATTCTCTAAAAGTACATTGAAAAAGCTATCAAATCCTGTTTTCTGCCATCTGAAAGTCGAGGCGTTTGCGTTTTACGCTATGTTTTATTAAATTACTCTAAATATTCAATTTTTGCGTCAATAATGGGGGTACACATAGAAAATTAAAAATATCTCAATTGTTTTTTATCCTAGACCATTGAACTTGGTCTTATTCTTAAGCTTAGACATATCCCTTTTATCCTATGATAAGTAATGGAAATTATCTTTCTTGCGTACTCATGAAATTTCATTAAAACATTATCCCATAAAAAAAAAACTAATTTCAGGCCTAAACTATCATTGTGGCTACTTGTTATTGTATCAATTATTCTATTTGACAAATTTGTTGATGCCATGGACCTAAATGAAAATCATCTCATTTACATTTCATGAATATTAATGAAAATGACGAAAATCAGGATTTACAAAGGGAAATAATTATATTGCCATTTGAAGGGTTTGGTTTGGGTTATATGATGTAATTTGAACCCTTAGAACAAATGCTCAAGGGTGCCAGTTTGGTCAGAGGATCACTTTAATGCCCATTTGTGACACCTAAAATCACAGAGTGTTCAATGCGCAGTTAGTAAGGTTACCACATGTATCTTGGCTACTGAAAGACCTAGAAAGCAGAAATAGGTATCAAATGATTGCTTTTGCAATGCTACATAACTATGTAATAAGATATAATTATCAAACTGACTTCCTGGTGTTCGAATATTAATGAAAACTTCATGGATTAGACTAAAATCACAGAAAATGGAGAATACCAGCACAGTTGATTATATCTCGGCAACAAAAAGCTCTAAAGAGCTTGAATTGGTATCAAATGATTGCTATGACAATGCTCTATAACCATGTAATAAGATATATAAACAAGCTGGCTATCCTAAGGCTCAAATATTAAAAAAGAACTTCAGATATTAGAGAAAAATAACAGATAAACGAAGGGGAAAAATCAACGAAATTCAGATATCTCAGCAACCAAAAACTCCAAAGACTTTAAATTTGTATTAAATTATTATTATGATAATGTTCTATATTAATGTGAAAAAAAAAACAGAATGATTTTAACCTTCTTGGTGTTCAAATATTGATGAGAACTTTCAATTTTAGAGACAAATCACAGACCAATGTAAGGGGTATACCTACAGAAACGTTTATAGCTCAGCAGCCAAAAGCCATAGAGAGCTGAAGTTTGTGACAAATGATTGCTATGATAACATCCTAAAACGACATGATAAGATACATTAATAGTCAGACTTTTGTGCTGTTCAAATATTGAGGAACCTTTAAATATTAGAGAAAAATCACAGAAAATGGAGGGGGTATACCTAAGAAAACGTGTATTTCTCAGGAACCAAAAGTTATAAAGAACAGAAATTTGTATCACATGATTGCTATAACAATATTTTATAATTATACAATTAGATATATCAATAAGCTGACTCTCTTGTAGCGCAAATACTTAAGGGAACTTCAGATATAGGAGTAAATCACTGGCAAACGAAGGGGGTATACAAATAAAACTGCTGATATCTCAGTGACCAAAAGCTCTAGAGAGCTAAAATTTGAATCAAATGATTGTTAGAATTATGTTCTATAATCATTAGATAAGAAACATAATTAATTTGACTTTCTCATTGTTGGAATATAGATGAGAACTTTAAATATTAGATAAAAATCTCAGAAAATATAGGGGGTATGCCAACGGAAACGTATATATCTCAGCAACCAAAAATCCTAGACAGCTGAAATTGGTATCAAATGATTGCTATGACACTATTCTATAACCATTTAAAAGGTATATAAATAAGATGTCTTCCTTATTCTCAAATATTTAAGAGAACTTAAGCTATAGAAGAAAAACATTTGCAAATGAAGAGGGTATACCAATAAAACTGCTGATATATCAGTGATCAAAAGCTCTAGAGAGCTAAAATTGGTATCAAATGATTGCAAGAATAATTTTCTATAAACATAAGATAAATAACATAAATAAGTTCACTTTCTCATTGTTGAAATATAGATGAAAAGGTACAAGTAGGCAAAGATCAGGAAAAGGCGCAATCAGAAAAAGATTCCCACTCCAAAAACCGAGGTGGGAAAAAACCAAACTAACAATCAGGTACTTATACCATGTAACAATCGTAATCGTAATATTTAAGAGACCTTAAGCTATAGAAGAAAAACATTTGCAAACGAAGGGGGTATACCAATAAAACTGCTGATATATCAGTGACCAAAAGCTCTAGAGAGCTAAAATTGGTATCAAATGATTGCAAGAATAATGTTCTATAAACAAAAGATAAAGAACATAAATAATTTGACTTTCTCATTGTTGGAATATAGATGAAAACTTTAAATATAAGATAAAAATCTCAGAAAAATATAGGGGGTATACCAACGGAAACGTATATTTCTCAGCAACCAAAAGTCCTAGACAGCTGAAATTGGTATCAAATGATTGCTATGACAATATTCTATAACCATGTAAAGGATATATAAACAAAATATGTTTTTCTTTCTCGAATATTTAAGAGAACTTAAGCTATAGGAGAAAAAACATTGGCAAACGAAGGGGTATACCAAGAAAACTGCTAATATATCAGTAACCAAAAGATCTAGAGAGCTTAAATTGGTATCAAATGATTGCTAGAATAATTGTCTTTAATCATGTGATAAAAACATAAATAGTTTGACTTTCTCATTGATAAAATAGTGATGATAACTTTAAATATTAGATAAAAAATCTCAGAAAAATATACATGTAGGGGTATACCAACGGAAACGTATATATCTCAATAACCAAACGTTCTAGAGACTGAAAATGCTATAATATGATTGCTTTGACAATATTCTATAACCATGTAACAAGTATATAAACAAACTGACTTTCTTGTTGCTCAAATATTTAAAAGAACTTAAGATATAAGAGAAAAATCACTTGCTAACGAAGGGGGTATACCAATAAAAGTGCTAATATCTCATCGACAAAAAGCCCTAGAAAGCTGAAATTGGTATCAAATGATTGCTCAAATAACGCTTTAAAACCGCTTGGTAAGTCACTTTAACAATCTGACTTACTTTCTTTTGAATATTGATAAAAACTTTAAATATAAGAGAAAAATCACAGAAAAATTGAGGGGGTATACCACCAAAAACTTAATACGTTAGCAACCAAAAAAATATGGAGAGCTTAAATTGGTATCAAATGATTGCTATGGTGATGTTCTATAATCATAAGATAAGATTTATGAAAAATTAGACTTTCTTAGTGTTTGAATATTGATGAAAACTTAAAATATTAGATAAAAAAATCACAGAAAAATATAGGGGGTATACCAAAGGAAACATATATATATCAACAACCAAAAGTCCTAGAGAGCTGATATTAGTATCAAGCAATTGATATGACAATAATCTATGACCATGTAAAAGGTATATAGCAAGCTGAATTTTTTGCTGCTCAAATATTTGAGAAAACTTAAGATATAGGAGATAAATCACTGGCAAAGAAGGGGGTATATCAATAAAACTGCTGATATCTCAGTTACCAAAGGCTCTACAGAGCTGAAATTGCTATAAAATGATTGCTATGACAATATTCTATTATAATGCAACAAGTATATAAACAAGCTGACTTTCTTGTATCTCAAATATTTAAAAGAACTGAAGATATAAGAGAAAAATCACTTGCAAACGAAGGGGGTATACCAATAAAACTGCTACTATCTCAATGACAAACAGCTCCAGAAAGCTGAAATTGGTATCAAAGAATTGCTAAGATAATGTTTTAAAATCACTTGGTAAGACACACAAACAACCTGACTTACTTTTTTCAAATATTGATAAAAACTATAAATATTAGAGAAAAATCACAGACAAGAAAAAGCAGCAAAGCTGCGGGAGTTTATATACTCTGTTTCATCCAGAGTTTAGGCAAAAACCAACAACGGGTATCAGAAACACCAGTCCTAAGAACAATTTCAGTTACCGTTTAAAGCTTGAGCAATAAGATTTGGTATGCCAATCACTGACACTGATATGAAGGTGTAAGTACATATATATGGAGTTGGCTATATGCCGGATTGTCCTCAAGGTTGCAGCGATCAGGGTTGTGAGAGCATATGTAAACTGTATGCTCACTTTGTAAGCCAGAAAGCTCAGGTGAGCTCAAGATGGTGTAATACGTTTGGCAATACTTAATGACAGCTGATTTCCAGCCTTTACCGAAAGCATGTGGGTTATTTTGCGAAATTTAACTTCTGTTCTTTTTTCGTCAATGGCAAGTGCCTGATGTGATGTCGGGATGCAAATCATAGTGATCACGATGATTCTATGAAAAGGCTACTTACTTTTCTATATGTTTACATGAATGTCTCATTACACAAAAGTCTTTCATTATTTGGTTAACTTGCACTTTGTTAAGTTTCTGTCAAAGCACAACATGATGTGTTAGGAACATTTTAATCAGAGGACCATTGGTCCTGAGAACGCTCACCTGAAGCCTGATCTTGGAGCATTCATATTGAAATGACCTTGACCTAAGTCACTTTGAATAATGTCATACATTTATTCACTTCATTAGTTGTCTGCATCTGTCAAGTTTCAGGTCTCAGGCTGCATTTTCACCTTTTCCCATGTAAAAGCCAGTTTCCAAAATTGACATGCTGTAAAATATGTCAAGGTCATCCTTGGGTCATCATTTGTACAACCTATGATGGGATAAGGTCCCTGATGCTACATACCAAGCTTCGTGAAAATCTGCCCACCGGTTCAGGAGAAGAATATTTTGAGCATTTGTTGGCATGTGGCCGTGTTGAGCATTGTCAGTATTCGACCCAGACTAGTTGCACACAAAATGTTGTTCCCCCTAAGCATGGAGACCTTGGGTCAAGGTCAATAAATGACCTTGGCCTTAATAAATTACATACCTTCATTGACTCCATTAGTTGTCTGCATCTAGCAACTTTCAAGTGTCAGGCTGAAACAGTTTCCAAAATATCCATTGTTTTCGCCTTTCCCCATGTAAAAGCCTTTGTTTCCAAAATTGAACTTACCATGAAATATGTCAAGGTCATACCAGGGTCATCATTTGAACAAACTATGATTGGCTGGAGTCCCCAAAGGTACAAACCAAATTTCGAGTAAATCCGCCAATTGGTTCTGGAGAAGAAGATTTTTAAAGAAGTTTTACCATATTTGGGTGTGGCGGCCATCTTGGTCATGTAACCAAGATATCGTGAACAAAATATCAATGCCACTACCCAAGAAGGCTCCACATAAAATATCAACTTGATCAGCCACGTGATTTCTGACAAAAAAAAAACAACAAACAAAATAATATTGATTTAAATGACCTTGGGTCAAGGTCAAGAATCCCGTGAACAAACTTTCTTTCCCCTACCCATGGAGGCTTGACATAAGATTTCACTTGATCGACCAAGCAGTTTCAAAGAAGATCTTTGAAAATGTGGACATACGACGGACGAACGCCCTATCATGGCTACACATAAAGCTCACCTTGTGAGCCTAACGGCTCATGTGAGCTATAATGGGTGCAGAAAGTCCTAGTCAACAATGTTGCAGTCATGTCAGGGCAGAGCCCCCACTCCCTGAGTATTTACCAGTGGGTAGTTTTAAAATGTGTGTTGCTCAATGACAAAACATAGCACCTGGAGTGTTGATCGCACCTAAGACCTCTTGACTGAGAGTCCGATGCTCTACCACAAGGTCCCCATGCTTCCCTTAAGTGAACTCATTTTTTTACAATGTAGACATAACATAGCTTTTTAGTTTGTTTGCTTTATAACCTGATCTTCATGAAAGAAGTGTGTTGTATGTGGAATGCCTGTTAGGCCCATTTCATTATGAATCGGACACTATCGTCGAAGCTATAGCTCAAAATATATACAGAACAAATATTCTTATTCTTAAAGTCTTTTGTTGGTTTAGTTTGGTTATGGCAGAATATCATTTTTTCTGTCATGTTGTGTGGACCAGCCATTTCTGAGTATATAAGCAATATTATTAGAGCTCAAGGACACTACACTGCAAATGTATGGAACCCAGGACCTCTAGCTCAGGAATTTGCTACTCTACCACCAGGCCTTCGCTGTTCCATAAAACGCCAAATTTCATGCATATCTTTTGTGATTTTTATAAAGCCTGTTGTGTGCATCTAACCTGGTTGTAAGCCCCTTTGAAAGAGGTTTGGTGTAAACCATAACCATGCACATCAATACTAAATGTGTACATGTATGGTGTACCAGTGATGTTTTGACATGAAACAGACAATATTGCACTCTATTCCTTTATTTATTTCTGTTTTCTTTGTTTCCCATTTTTGGACTGTGTCATGAGAAGATCTTTGCTTTGTGGTTAACAGTATAAAACCATTTTCATTCTCAATTCAACTGAGCATAAAAATATCAGCATTAACTTATTAGCAGTACTGTTTATTACATTTATCAGTTAGGACAACTGGCTGGCCTTGGTGATATAGATCTGACACTGAAAGTCTCACAAACTTTGGCTAGTCTAATATTTATGATGAAGAAAAAATTAAACTTGGTTGTCAGAGCTGTGCTTGTTATGGTGTCCTTCTTCATTTATACAGTTTTTGACAATGTATCATCAGAAACAAATAATCCATCCTTGAGCTTTCTGGTTTGTGGAGTGAGTCATGGATGATTACATCCCCTGCCTCTGAACATGGTCATGCTGAAAGATAATAGAAATCATGCATAAGAAAGTGTTTGAGATGAAGGCATAGCATATTTTTTTATATAAATCAATCTTGAAACACAATTTTCATCCATTCATGCAGATTACATCATAAGCTATGTTTATTGAATTCATGCAGAAACATATAATTCGGCAAATAGGTCACTGTATAGGCGGCAACTTTAATATTCATTTCTGGGCGTGGTCGGCTAGTCTATCTGCTCAAGTAGGGAGATTAGAGAATAGTCGAACTCAGTCAGCCTGGACCACTGTCACATATTTACCGTTAGAAATCAGCTACCTGTATTTTGTCCAATCCAGTGAATTAGACAAACTCGTATTTTATTCTTATTTTCTAACGGAAAACTTTTAACTGTATACCTATAGCTTTTACCTAAGTCAAATGTAGACCATACCCAAAAACGTATTCATGAGGTAATGCCCATACAGTGACCTATATGCCGAATTATACTACAGTCTCAGTCTGATCTGTTTCACGAATAATTTCACACAGTGGTGGTTATTTCACAACATAATCTTTCATAGTTTTAACATTTCATGGGATATGCAGCCTGGCTTATATTGTTCCTTGTCACAAGCCCATGTGTAAGCAGCCACTGTCATGATAAAATTGTGTATTTTGCAGATGCAGATTAGAAAACACTGTATCAAGAGCTATGATCTGTAGACTACTAGTACATCACATTTCTAGTCATCAAACCCTTGCCACTGAGTTTCACAGATTCTATTAATTTTTGCAGTTTATTTCTACTTTAAAAGTATTTAGAATAAGAAGTATACAAAAGTTACATACATGTACATACCTAAAATACTGCTCACTGAATCACAAAAAGTGATGAGCTAGCTGTTCTGAGTACCGCATCAGGTAGTCCTGCCCCTCTGCATCTTTCAACCAACCTTCCCAACCATTGGCCATTATACTGAAATAAAGACAGACAACCTTTTTAGAAAGAGCCATACATATCATGAGAAAACATGTTATGCATTTAAAAGTCGAGACTGCCCGTACGAAATTTAGGGGCGGAATTTCTGCCTGTAAATGAGGCGTAATTGGGGCATCAAACCTGTTTTCTAGGCGAAAGGAAGCCGAAATCATAATTCCGCCCAAAAAGTTGAAAAGCACTGATATGCATGTTTCATCATGCTTACGTGTCAGTTATTCAATGTTAATATAATATATTCTATGCTATAGAAAAGGTGTGTGGAAACTGAAAGTCAAGGTCTTTGTGTATACAAATAATTCCGCTCAGAACCTTTTACAATTACGCCCGGAAATTTTCTGATTTCTGCCCAGAACAGTTACCAGAATTCCGTCTAATTTGCATATTTAACCTCTGTTTTACGCCCAGATTCCGCACAGAAATTTTTTGGATCCCACCCGGAAGTTTTTTTGATTTTCCGTCCAGACAAGTTTGCAAAATTCCATCTAATTAGCATATTACGCCCCACCTTTAAGCCCAGATTCCGCACGGAAACTAATGTATTGTCTTAAGTCCTAGAGGAGAACAATTAACAAATTTCCGTGCAAAATTTAAGAAAAAAACTGTCTCTTTTACTGGCGAAATGTTTCGTACGGGTTAGATAAGCTGCCGCAGCAGGATAAACACACAGATATTTTTTTCTAAATCTTATTGTAATTCTTTATTAGCGAGAACTTAATTTTGCGAGACAACGAATTCACAAATATTAGTGAAAATTATATTCTCGCAAACATTTCCAGATTTACAGCATTTAGAAATTTTCAAAAGACACAATTTTTCATAGTTTCTGGAGGATGGTGTTTGGGCAGTAAAGACACCGAACATCGAGCTGCTTGCTTGATAAAACTTGTGATTCACTGACTGGTGGTGTTTTTAGAAAAGCTGGTGTATTTAGAAGAGACACATAACATAGTTTCTGGAGGATGGTGACCATGGTGTATTGACAGTAAAGACACCAACCAGCCACAGAAATTTTCAAAAGACACAAAACATAGTTTCTGGTGTTTTTAGAAAAGCTGATGTATTTAGAAGAGACACATAACATAGTTTCTGGAGGATGGTGACCATGGTGTATTGACAGTAAAGACACCAACCAGCCACAGAAATTTTCAAAAGACACAAAACATAGTTTCTGGTGTTTTTAGAAAAGCTGGTGTATTTAGAAGAGACACATAAGATAGTTTCTGGAGGATGGTGTATGGTCCTGGACAGTAAAGACACAGACCAACCACAGGTTGCAGCTGCCGGCTGGTGCTTGATATAACTTGTGAGTCACTGACTTACAGTCTTTTGGGTTGTGTATTGTCTAGTCTGTTTAGCGTTTTACTTTCATTTGAGCCTCTGCACAATTATTCATTGTTCTACTTTCACTTTCCGAATATCTTTCATTAGTTCAAACAGGCTAAGTCACTTCAATGCATTTCCTTGGACAACAAACAAATTAAAAGCTTCCATGCAAACTTCGATTTTATAGCTGCTCGATACAGAAAGTTTTGCAGCTTCTGGGTTTAAGGGTTCCTGCTGCTGCATATTCGGCATGTTATTTTAGAACTTTGTCGTCGCTAAGGAGACCCTGAAACGCTCTGGTACTCAGTTTTTGCAAATCTTGAGAATTGATAAACTGGTGAAAAAAACAGAACTGACTTCTGGCATAAAAAACACATTGATAGACAGTGAGGCCATCAGCCTCAACAAATGAGAGACAGTTTGATAGACAGTGAGGACATCAGTCTCAGGAACTGAAAACTGCCTTCCGGCAGTTAAGACACTTTAATAGACAGTAATAACCATGCATGTCAGGAACCAAAAACAGTTATGACAGACAGTGAGGCCATCCATCTCGGGAACGGAAAACTGCCTACCAGCGGTCAAGACACTTGGATAGACATTGACGCCAACTGTCTCAGCAACCGAAAAATGCCTTAGGGCAGTTAAGACACTTTAATGGACAGTTAGCCATGCATGTCAGGAACCCAAAACTGCCTACCGGCAGTTAAGACACTTTGATAGGCAGTGATGCCATCGATCTCAGAAACCGAAAACTGCCTACGGCAGTTAAGACACTTTGATAAGCAGTGACGCCAACTGTCTAAGTGAAGCCACCCATCTCAGAAACCGAAAACTGCCTACGGCAGTTAAGACACTTTGATAGGCAGTGACGCCAACTGTCTAAGTGAAGCCACCCATCTCAGAAACCGAAAACTGCCTACGGCAGTTAAGACACTTTGATAGGCAGTGACGCCAACTGTCTCAGTGAAGCCACCCATCTCAGGAACAGAAAACTGCCTACGGTAGTTAAGACACTTTGATAGAGAGTGATGCCATCCATCTCAGAAACCGAAAACTGCCTACGGCAGTTAAGACACTTTGATAGACAAGGACGCCAACTGTCTCAGTGAAGCCACCCATCTCAGGAACCGAAAACTGCCTACGGCAGTTAAGACACTTTGATAGAGAGTGATGCCATCCATCTCAATTCTCATAAACCGAAAACTGCCCATGGCAGTTAAGACACTTTGATAGACAGTGACGCCAACTGTCTCAGTGAAGCCACCCATCTCAGGAACCGAAAACTGCCTACGGCAGTTAAGACACTTTGATAGGCAGTGATGTCATCCATTACAGAAACCGAAAACTGCCTACGGCAGTTAAGACACTTTGATAGACAGTGACGCCAACCAAAATAGGAACACAAAACTTTGGTTGTGCTGGCTGTGGCAGTTAGTGAATGTACAAAATGTGTTAAATATGAAGAGTAAAACTTGTTTGTCACTTTGTGTTAAACTTACACCAGTACTTTCACTTTCGAATGACGACTTCCTCCTGAATTTGTTTCACGTTAACCTGATTTTACAACTTGTTTCTACGTCAGTTATCACTTTAAAGTCTCCGGCACCTGTAATTACAACTGTCCAACAGCGAGCGACTCCAAATAGCTCTTGAAATCGCGAGAAACGTTCATCATTTGCTGCATTGCGTTAGATTTTCAATAATTTTAGAACCTTGCCGTTGCTACGGAGACCCGGAAACGCTATGGTACCCGCGTTTCGCATAACGTGAGATTCGATAAGCTGGTGAAAAAAAGATATGATGGATCCATTCCAAAACAATATGGCCACCCAGTTCGGTCGATTCCGTATTTTATTTAGAAAATCATTTATTGAAAATGTATACATAAATATTTTGAAAAAACATATTTTTCTGCAATTCATTTTATTTGATCATTTTTTAAAACACCTTCGGTGTTTTTTTACGAACGCCTACGGCGTTCGTATTTGTTCGGCATGTGGCGGAAACAGCCGAAGACACTTCGGAAGGACAATGTGTTTACAAACTGGCAGCTGGTGTCTTTAGAAAAAAAGTGGAGGGGGTATACCCCCAAAAAATCTTTATAACTCGGCAACCAAAAGTTATAGAGAGCCGAAATTGGTATCAAATGATTGCTATGGTATTGCTCTATAATCATAGGATAAGATTTATGAAAGACTAGGCTTTCTTAGTGTTGAATATTGATGAGAACTTAAAATATTAGATAAAAATGACAGAAAAATAGAGGGGGTATACCAACAAAAACGTTTATATCTCAGCGGCCAAAAGTCTTAGAGAGCTAAAATTGGTACCAAATGATTGATATGACAATAATTAATAGCCATGTCATATAATAAGACATATGAACAAGCTGACTATCTTGTTCCAAAAATTGAAGAAAACTTAAGATATAAGAGAAAAACACAGACAAATGAAGGGGGTATACTAGAATAAACTCGAAGATTTTAACCATAAAGCTACCACCTAGAAAGGTCCCCCCGATTTTATCTAATTCTATACATGCCAAAATTGTGAAAAAGTGCGGGGGGATCTGTTCAGGTCAGGTGGTACCGACATCTTAAATAGCTCATGGACCAGGATGTCACAGACTCATTATCTGATATTTATATGTCATTTGCATACATAGAGTATCCAACTTGTGTGACAGTAACTGCTTATTTAGGAACGTTTGTCGCTGTAAACATTCAACAACCGCTTGTTAGAGACGGAATAAGAGTCCTTGTCAACACGTTATCCAAGTCACATCATGACAAATAGACCAACAATGAAACGAGACAACATATTGCCGAAATCTTAACTTAGAAACTGTTATTTCAACACATACGTATGCAATGTCTATAAGTAAACATAGCTTGAAAGTTAAGATCTTTAAACGCCCTTACTACGCACAGATACGCAATGTAATGATCTGAGCAACCAGGGGTACAGTTTCCATGCCGAAAGACTAGTTCCAAATCGTTTAAATTCGCCTTAATATGCCAAATAGACTTCATTTAGCCAATATTCAGTCTTAGGGTTGTTCTGGTATATTATCCCTTATGTTAAGTTTTCATTTTAAGAAAACAAATCTATTTTCAAACAGTACATGATCGACATAAATACTTACACGTCTGTTCTAGGCCCGCATGGACAACAGACATGTCAGTACAGACATCATGCTGAAAAGGGCTAATTAGATTTTCTTCAATTTCGGAAAGAGCTTAGTCAGCACATGCCAAATTCACCAGGACCTGTATGTGTTAGATGAAAATTGAAATCGAAATGGGCTTCAATTGGTGTGATGGCCTTCTGAATTTAGACAATGCAGGACCGATACTTATTGCATTAAACAGGATTCACATACGCGCAGAATGGAATGGTAACTACATAAAAATTACACAGACTAATGCTATATTATTATGTGGGCTCATTCAGTTTTTGTTGATTTTAGCAAGTGCTGCTTAACATGTCTACTAGGGCAAGCTAATGGTGATTTCTTCAATTTCATTCCGGCAAACTTAACGAAATTAGATAATTCCTTTCTCGAATACGCAGTACATGAAACATAGTTTAAATTTGATTAACATGCGCAAATAACAGAAAAAAATAACGTAACTTTTATTGGGCATTGTTTAGTACTTCGCAAATTAACAACTGTCACTGTTACAGCAACCAGGGAACAGGTGTTCAAAATTTCAAATATGAATATTACAAGCTGTTATTTTTGTTCAAAAATGTGAGAATCCTTTGCAATACAATGTGAAAAGCCTTTGCATTGCAAAGGGTTCGCATTTATCAACAAAAATAACAGTGTATTTGCTTAATATATAGTCGGCATTTTACTGGACGAGATGAGGTCTTAACGACGATGTTAAGCTGATGAAGCTTTGAACACCAGGCCTCAGGAAGAAGAAAAAATTGCAACTAACAGTCACATTTGTAGCAATAAGTGAAAAAAAAAAAAAAAAAAAAAAAAAAAAAAAAAAAAAAAAAGACATGTTTTACTTACGCAATTACAAAACGACAAAAGATAAATAAAAACTTTAATATACAGCAGGCAAGTAATCACCAACTTTGCACACACACCACCCTTCATGAAAAGCAACAACATACGACATATTTTACCTACTCCAAAATAAAATAACTAAAACCTTTAATATACGGTTGGCAAGGTATCACCGACTTCGCACATACACCACCCTTCCGGTTAGACGTTTAACATTTATTAAGATGCTGCATTGCTACAATTGAGTTTGTGTATAGTTTTATGCTGCACTGGATGAATACAATGATCATGGGATAAATATAGAACTGTGCATACCAATATGTCCAATTGTTTCGTTTCTTTAATGTTAAGAAACATTTCTAGTAATTTGTAGCTAATTGTGCTAATGCTTTTGGTGATTTAGTGGAGATGGAAACGTCAGGATTTTGAGACAATCCTGCACTTCCGGGTACAAGTATGAGACTTTCAGAATATGTTCTTCAAACATTTATAATAAATATTTTCTCGTTAGCCATCTTAAATTTTTCCATTTTCAAGGTGGCTAACGCAATTTTCAAGATGGCCGTCAAAATCATTAGATTTTACGATTAATTGACAAACTATACTGCTTGAATTTATAAATGGGTGGATTTTATTGCACTACTGAAGGTCAGTGCTTAAACCATTGCTCTGGGACTCATCTCTGGGTCCAGCAATGCCACAAAACTGCTTTTGTGAAAATATGTTACCGTAAATTGTCATAATTTAAGCATCACTTAACAAGTACACATTCATATGGCTCATTACCGGCCCCTGTGTGAAAAGACAGGATAAAAGATATTTTAATCATTACAAATATTTATTATATACTCGACTGATCTTTAAAAGTTGAACAACTGATATTTTTTTTATATTTTTAATCATAGTAGTATAGGGGTATATTTAGCTACATGTGCAGTCAACATGTACGGATGTTCAATATTGTTTTTCTTCTTTGTATTGAGTCAACTTTTTTCAGTCATGCCTGCACTGAACTAAAGCTACCTATGATTCAGTTCTGTGGTGAGTTAATTTGTCTTGCTCAAGGACACAACACGATGCCCCCAGTGGTGACCAAACCCAGGACCTCTCGATGCAGAGTCCGGCGCTTTACCGCAAGGCTACCACACTCCTTAGATTATAATTGTAGGAAACATAATATTTAACATGTATTTATGTAAATCACCTTTATTAAGCAGTCTATATTGTCTCCCAAATACTGAAATGATAGTAATACCATTGAAGATTGGCAGAGGAATGTTTGCTCCTTAAAAGGTAATCCTGGGTCGGCTGGACAACAGCGTAGAACAGTCACTTGTTAGTCACAGTTTAGCAGATAGCTGTATTGGGTGAGACTTAGTTTGTAGAGGTTATGGAAAAAGAGTTGGTGCAGGCTGCACCTTCTTCTAGTGTGGAGACAAAAGTGAGAAGAGCCATAAAGAAGTTGGCTTTGCCATTGAAACAGAAACTGATAAAATATATATATAAAAATGATCCTTTGGAAGCAGTAGAAACGATTAAAGGGAGGTAGTATGTGTCATATTACACAGTGTCGGGTACAGAATCGTCATCACTGATTCTTTATAAGCCGGCAACGATAGCCAAATTAAAAACAAATACGCAAGGGAAGTTTAAAGGAGTCTCAAGCAGATCAACAAACTCTCAGCTGGCACAATTCCATATTCAAATGCAAGTTCCGCCGCAGTCTGGGTGCTATCTATGACAGAGACTGAGAGGGCTGTTTCACCGTGGCTGTGTGGAGGAAGGAAGAATTCCCTTAAGAATTCCCTTAAGACATCCATCTTAAGAAAAGAAATCCAGGAGCCTTTGACAGGCAGGATTTATTCCGGAAAGTCAATGCTGATACAGAGATGACTGGAAGACAATACTAGTAGATGATTTTCATATAACAAGACACCTTGATGAGAAATGTCAAGAACAGAAAGCAGACCTATATAAGGCGCTTGTCAACTTCACCAAAAATTTAAACAAAGTTGTGATAGACTTGTGAAGATATGGGCTGTCAAAATAATCATGGTCAATCGGTCATCGTGTTGGAATGATAGCATGCATGCACAGGACGATGGGGGAGTTCTATTAATCTTGTGTGAAATGGCAAATGAGGCCAAACATTGTATATGCTATTATTTACAAGTTCTCTACGGTACATCATATAGGAGAGAACGCTTGTCTTAACATTGTTCAGTTGCAAAAGAAAAACGTGTGTGTCGTGAAAAGCATGGGATTTGGTGATTACTGATTAGGTGTGGCTATTTATAGGCCTGAATTAGGGTTCAAATCAGTTCTACGCGAGACTTCATGCTGAGCAATTAAACTAAAGTTTGTTTTCAAAATCACAATGTTTGTGATTTTCGTAGGTTTTTGTGATTTTACATTGGTTTTTTATATTGCTTTTTAATACAGACATTTATATGTTAGATGTTAAGACATGATTGAAAGCATGTTGAATATGACGTTAAACGCAAACCAAGCAAATAGAATTAACCTTATGTTACGAAACATGACATTTAAATTTGGCAAAAGTTTTGTTTTTGTCACAACTTGATCGAAAAGTGACGGTTTACACTTTCTCTCAGAGATGCAAGGCATAGCGTTAAACCACAGCGTTTTTATCCTTAATCTTTGAAAAAATGAAACAAAGTTAGGTTTTTTAGCTGAGCGGCTTGTATTCTCAACCGGAGGTTAGATCAACTTTATATCAGGGGAAAAGGTATGAGGATTGCCACGATTGATTGTCATTATATCTTGTTTGAAAAAAGTGTATTTGATTATTGTACACCGGAATGTGATTTGATGATATTTTCGTTTAAAACAAGCTTTGTAAAATGAATTTGTAGCATATGTCAATTTTGTTTTGCACGTGGCGTCCTCAATGTATGTACTGCTACTATACTGCTACATCAGCATTAAAAGCTCGCTATTGCAAAGAAGTGTTGTGTTTTCTTTTGTCGAGGGCAATGTTAAGACTTGCAATGCTCATTGATGCCATTTAAGTCCGTGATACTCATTTAAAAATCAGGTACCGTTTTGATGGAAAGTTTTTCAACCAACGGAAGTTGAAAACTAAAACTAAGGTGCACATATATATGCTGGATGAGATACTCTATGCAGACGGCATAGATAAGGTAAATGGCAAGAATACCAGCTCATAGGCATAAATGCATGGTGCAACGGATCCACATGGACTATTCTGCGATAGCTTTGATCTTACAGTCAACAAAGAAAACAAATGTTGTGCTCCAATCGGCACCCGTAAAGCTGTACAATGATCCGCTAATAACTGTGAATGGACAAATACTGATTTGTTTAATCAATTCATCTACCCGAGAAGCAGTTTCTCCAGAACAGTGCGCATTGATGACTAGAACAGCAAAACCCAGTGTGGCATTTGGAAGAATGTGTGCAAATGTATAAGCGAAATGAAACAAAGATTGATACCAAGCTGAAAGTCTGCATGGCTCAGTCAACTCTCCTATATGCATGAGTGGCATGGCTTTTATACCAACATCATTCAAAGAGATTACTATGTCTACATAAGGTGCTTGAGCAAACTGTTAAAATCAAGTGTTAAAACAAGCTTACAGACACAGGGGTCTGGAGAAATCAAGGACGCAAAACATACAAATGGTATTATAGTTGCATAGCTAAGATGCCCCAACTTTATATAGGAATGCCTGAAGAGCAACATCTAAAGAAAGTTTTCTACAGAGACTGGAATGCTCACTCAAGGTGAAAAGAGGAAATGCTACAAAGACACACGCTAAACCTCATTAAGAATTAAGGACACTGGTCTTGAGACCAGGTTGCATGAACCAATCAAACTGGTGCTACTCCTACAACAGAACAGCAGCATGAAGAAAATAGAAACCCTGACGCTACAAGCACATAGATGAAATCCAGTATGATTGGAAACTTCCTAACAGACCATTAACTTTCAAGGGAGAGGTTAGAGCTTAAATCGCCCTATTCATCTACTATAAAAAATGTACAACTAAAGATTAAAAATGTGCATAGAAATTTGGATATGATATATTAAAGATGAAAAGTATTAGTAGTACATGCACTTGTTGTTGTTTCTGTTGTCGTCGTTGGTATGAACGAAAACTATTTGGAAGCATCAGTAGCCAGCATAAGTTTATTGCAATTCTAAGTAGCACTTTTTTGGCTGTATATAGTTCATTTCATGTTAAAATATAATAATTATATTATAATAATATAATTAATATATAATAATAATAATAATAATAATAATAAGAAGAAGAAGAAGAAGAAGAAGAAGAAGAAGAAGAAGTAAACGAAGAAGAAATATTGTATTATCAAAATGTGTGTGCAGAGCAAAGTGTATTTGCCATATAAATTTCATATTTCCCAGTAATGGTTAGAAACTTCATGATTCTGCATAAAAGCCAATTCTAATCAGTTTCAGATTTTGCCCCTCAGCAACCCCATAATTCAATTAGACCTTATTTCCAGTACCCATTGAAACTGAAACTATGTTATTCATGACTTGAGTAAAGGCAATAACAGCAATTGAATTTAGTTTTGTTTCACTTAAGTATAAGAAGAGTTTTTGTTGCAAAACAGCTATTTCAACAAAATTTCCGTACTTTTCCCCATTGTGGGCCCCTTCTAAAATCCCACAAAGGCAATATTGACTCATTTATGTACTTATTTATTTAAAAATAATCTAGAAATGTCATTTTCAGCATTATTAAGTTTTTTCTCACTGACTAGAACAACTTTTTTCTAATTTTATATTTATTTTGGCAGCCATCTTGGATTTTCGTGCCGCCATCTTGAAAATTGGATTAATTTTGATTGGCTAACGAGAAAATTTCAAATAGTTCATGCTTATGAACATATCTGCCAAGTTTTATGCTTGTATCCGGAAGTGCAGGATTCATGTCATTTCCATCTCCACTAATTATGTTTTGTTATATCTGACAGTACAGAATAAACACTTATAGACAATGGATATGTGAACAATTTGCATTATCATTTTGCCAGGTGTTTCTGCTTTCTACAATGAGTCAATGCGAAAAGAAAATCTTGAACAATATATATGTTGTCCTAAAATTCACCAACTGATTATTTTGTAAATTGTCTTAGATACTTGTAGTATAATGAATATGGCAATAGCATCTACAATACTGTTATCGTTATAAAATATAGATGGACGCACACATATGGTAAATTAATGGTAAAATATAACTGCGTTTTGCAATTTATAATAATTCATTTAAACATCAATGCCAAACAAAACAGCACGGTGATATGTGTGGACTATGCGAAACACATTATTTATTGGTTTGCTTATTTACAGTTTTAAACTGAGGTATGGAAAAATCAGTAAAGGGTCTATGTCAAAAGCGGAAATTACCAAACAATTCCCAAGTGAACTTTTTTTCTGTAAAGTTAAAATACGTTTTTTTGTGGGGTGCCATGCAAACAAATACCTGAAAATAGATTTATAAAGAAAGTGAACGCATTTTTCAACATCGAATTAGATCTAATCTGTCTAATCACAACATACTAGTTTTTGACCCTTTTTAAACGAAGAAATTCTAAATTGAGTATAAACTACATCACGATATATTGTATTTCGTTTGCACACAATAAACTCATCAAGGAAATTGATAACCCAATGAAATATGACAGTAAATGAACAACCAATTTTCTTGAATTGCATACCGGTTGAGTTGGGATTTGATTATAGTCCCAGGATAATTACTCATTTGGCATTGTTAAATTTGATGATGCGGTTTGTTTCACCTGTAGCGATAATATAGGACCCTGTTTTAAATTGAAGAGGTCCTGAAGCAAGTCGGTCAATGTCTAATTTGTGATTCTGAAATTTAGACTCTTTAATTTACTTTATAAGGGGAACAGGCGGGATGATTCAGTCTGCCTAGATGCTTTAGTTGGTGTAAGAATTCTCTCAGTTTGACACAGACTGAATGTCTGATATTTATATGTCATTTGCATACATAGAGTATCCAATTTGTGTGACAGTAACTACTTATTCAGGAACATTTGTCGCTGTAAGCTTGTTAGAGACAAAAGAAGCGTCATTATCAACACGTTATCCAAGTCATGTCATGAAAAATAGACCAACAATGATATGCGTCACCCTATTGCCGAAATCGAAACATAATTATGTAATGTCTGTTAGTAAACACAGCTTGAAAGTTCATACTATGATCAGAAACGATGTAATGACCTGAGCAACAAGGGGTACAGTTTTTTTCTTGTCTGTTGCTTGTCCCACCACTGGTGTTTTTCTTTTGCTCCGGAGTAAGTAAGTTATTTGGCGACCAGGGATCTCCATCGTCGGTCACCTTACTCAATCTGTGGTTCGTCGTTTTTTATTCATTATGGTGGTCATCATGGTTTATTTGTTTGTCCTTGATGATTCATTGACTAGTTAGAGATTTACCACGAGGACTGAACAAATACTTAATGTTGTGAACCACTGCAAAAGCTGAGGGTGAGGTTAGGTACCTGTTAAATCGATTTAAGCCCGCCAGTAATTTTATATGACTGATTGTTCCGAGACGATACTTCTGTGGCAGTTCTTATTGTTTTATGTCTTGGTGTTAAAACTTTCTGTGCTGTTAGCGCCTTATGTATGTTGCAATCTTCTTAGTTTTAGTTTTTATATATGATAAGTTTAGGTAACTGAGTGGCCAACTATTGGGAAATAGCTGGTCATTCGGCTTACGATATGTTTTCTTGGTATAAGCGCCTGATTGTTAATTTAGTTTTTTCCCACTTCGGTTTTTGGAGAGGGATTCTCTTTCTGATTGCGCCTTTTCTTTCTTGATCGTTGCCTGCTTTTACCTTTTCATGCCGAAAGACCAGTTCCAAATCATTCGCCCAACTATACCAACTGGACTTTCTGCTTATATATCATTTAGCCAATATTCAGTCATGGGTGGGTGTTATGGTATTATGGTATATTATCCCTTATGTAAAGGTTTATATTAAGAAAAATATATTTTCAAACAGTGCTATGATTGAAATTAGTACTTACAGGAAAACATGTCAGTGTAATATATACCCCCTTTCACCCCACTTTTATATAGAAAAACTGGGGTTTGCAGGTGTATCTATACCTACTTTTCTTATTTTTGATTCAAAACATAGATTGTGGGTACTCGGTGAGGCGGCTCTAACGTGTACCCACAATCAATGTTTTGAGCAAATATATTAAAAATATCATTTGTTTTTTTTTTTTTTTTATGAAATTTTCATTATTTTCATTATTTTCACGATGAAACAATCTCCATATATTGCATGGGCAAGCTTTCGTAATGTCTTGTCAGTACAGACACCATGCTGAAATTGCTATTTAGATTTTCTTCAATTTCGTTTGTTAAAGAGTTTAGTCAGCACACGCCAAATTCCCCAAAACATGTATGGGCTAGATGAAAAGTGAAATCGAAATGGGCTCCAACGGTGTGATGGTCTTCTGAATTTTAGAAAATGCAGAACCGACACTTAGTGCATTTAACAGGATTCACGCGCAGAATGGAATGGTAACTTCATAAAATTTACACAGACTAATGCTATATTATTCTGTGGGCTCATTCAGTTTTTGTCGATTTAAAATGTCTACAAAAGCAAGCCAATGTTGATTTCTTCAATTTCATTCCGGCAAACTTAACGAAATTATATAATTCGTTTTTCGAAAAGGCAGTACATGAACCAGGGTTAAAATTTGGTTAAAATCAGCATTGATACATTTTAAAACATGCGCAAATTACAGAAAAGGTAATGAAACTTAGATATCATAATGGACATTGGCCAATACCTTGCAAATTTAACAAATGACACTGTTGCAGCAACCAGGGACCAGTTCTTCAAAATTTCAAATATGAATATTACAAACTTATTTTTGTTCATAGAATCCTCTGCAATACAATGTGAAAATCTTTTGCATTGCAAAGGACCCCACATCTTATCAACAAAAAATAGTAACAGTGTATTTGCTATGTAGTCGGCATTTACTTGACGAGTTGAGGTCTTAAGGTTCCTTATTACTATAATAATAGTGTTTTCTGCTCATAAATATTTCATAGATTTTTTTTAAAAAATGTGGCATGTTACATACCAGAATAATCCCTAAACCTTAAACTGTCTTATGAATGATAATGTTTTCCAAAGGGAAGCCATTGTAATAGAAGTTTTTAGTGAAATTACCTATTTTTCTAATAAATTTCCATAAATAATCCTTTAAAATAAATTTTTGATTTTAATTGATAGAAACCTTTGTGAAGGTCTAAATAATGTTCTCCAACTAATTTGCAAGCTGAAAAATTAGCTTAGAAACGATTTGCATGAATAGCAGGTGCATCATCTTTATCAGATTTATTACTTTAAATAATATTGTCCGTCACTTATGCAAATACCTGTACCTTAAATATACCATGCCAAATAAATTTGTAAACTTTTACTTTGAACAGTGTCTTCATACGTTTTAGACATTAGGGAAGTTCTTCTGACAATATCTTTTATATATCTAATAAGGGTAAAAACAATTGTTGTGTGGTGTTGAAGTAACGTTGGATTTAAAGTCCTCTGAGACATGTCTCAAATAAAACATAGATAAAATTATTTTGTACAGTATATTTATATGCATTATAGTATGTACACGCTGTGTATACCTGTTAAAATAGGACAGGTAGTCTGTTCATTCAGGTAGAACATACATATACAGTATATTTCCATAGCCTTTTTACATAACAAATAAGCCCATTAATTTGACCTTGATTAGTCTCAAAAAACGGGCTTTTTGTCTGCAGATATTTCGGTAAGAATTGTTTCAAACAGAACAAAAATGATAGCAGTTGATAGATTTTTCTACTTACTAACTACCGTGCCAGCACTCATCCCACAATATTTCTTATTTAAGCGTAAAACAATGCAAGAAAAATAAAAGCAGTTTTCAAACTAACAGTGCATTTCACTACCAACATGCACGAAAATGCAAATACAAATTCTGGTTATATTACTAGGATAACGTTTGTCATTCATAGCCCTTTCAGGAGATGTAATATCATAAATGATCTGTATCCCAGGACTGAGAACAACATGTTCAAAGTTTAGGGGGGGTTAGGGACTTTGTAAATATATCAATCCACGTTAACCTAATGAAGTTTTGAACACCAGGCCTCAGGAAGAAGTATTGGCAACTCGCAGTCACATTCGTAGAAAAAAGTGACATTAAAAGAAAAAAAAAAAAGAAATAAAAAAGACATATTTTACCAACGCAAAAAAAAAAAAATAAAAAAAAAAAAATAAAAAAAAAATAAAAAAAAAAAAAAAAATAAAAATAAAAAAAAAAAAATAAAATAAAAAAATAAAATATATAAAATTAATTGAATAAATAAATAAAAACTTTAATATACAGCAGGGAAGTAATCACCAACTTTGAACACACACCACCTTTCATGAAAAGCGACAAAATACGACATATTTTACCTACACCAAAATAACTAAAACCTTTAATATACAGTTGGCAAGGAATCATCAGCTTTGCACATACATCATCATTCAGGTTAGACATTTAACATTTATTAAGATGCTGCATTGCCACAATAGTTTTATGCTGCACTGGATGCATTTCTAGCGCTCTGTAGCTAATTGTACTATGCTTTTGGTGATTATGTTTTGTTATATCTGACAGTACTGAATAAACAGTAATAGACAATGGATATGTGAACAATTTGCATTATTATTTTGCCAGGTGTTTCTGCTTTCTACAATAAGTCAATGAGAAAAGAAAAGTTGTCCTGAACTTCACCAACTGATTATTTTGTAAATTGTCTTAGATACTTGTAGTATAATGAGTATGGCAATAGCATCTACCATACTGTTATCGTCATAAAATATATGGTAAATTAATGGTAAAAGATAACTGCGTTTTGCATGATATGCGTGGACTCTGCGAAAAATATTATTTACTGGTTAGGTAAATTATAGTTTTACACTGAGGTATGGAAAAAATCCGTAATGGGTCTATGTCAAAAACGGAAATTACCAAGCAAGCAATCGAAGTGAACATTGTTCTGTAAAGTTAAAATACAGCATGATAAGTTTTTGTGGGTAGTCATGTAAACAAAAGATTACTAAAGAAAAATGAACGCATTTTGCAACATGGAATTTAATCTAATCTGTTCCAAAAATCACAACTTACTTTTTTGTCCTTTTTTAAACAAGAAATTAGTTCTAAATTAAGTATAAACTACATCACGATATATCATCTTTCGTTTGCACACAACAAACGCATCAAGAAAATTGAAAAGACGATCAGATATGACAGTAAAAGAACATCTAATTTCCTTTAATTGCATACCGGTTGAGTTGGGATTCGATTATTACCACCGGCTAATTACTCATTTGTATTGTTGAATTTACAGAAGCGGTTCTTATTTCATTAATTGGTAGTTCGGATAGTTTCATGTTATTTGTTATAAAGTCCGTACGTAGTGATATTCCTTTGACATATATGTACAGGTTTTGGACTAGCTCATATCGCAGCTTTCGTACAAAGAATGCGATACCAATAAATTGAAACAATGTTCAAAGTCGGAAACTCCTTCACTATCGCATTAAGACCACGCCCAAAGTCTGTAATGTCACTGTACATCACGTTTGCCCCCATCCTCTATTATATGGGTCAACCATGGTTTTCAGTGTTCAAACATTCGATGGATCACGAGGAAGGTGTTTGAACACAAGGCCGCAGGCCGCGTGTTCAAACCCCTTCCGAGTGATCCAGCGAATGTTTGAACACTGAAACAAACCATGTTTGATCGCTATTCTTGCATTTTCTCTTAAATCCACTTAAAATCTCTTGCAAATAACATTAGCAACGTAAAAACTCACCGAAAACCGCGGAGCTTCTTCAACGTCGGCCATTTTGTTTAGAACGAAACACATGACGTCACGTCGCATTGACCAATGACGTCGGCCAAGACCCATGTTCAAACGGCACGTGAATTTCATGATTTGAACATGGGTTTTTCTGTTTGAACACGGCTTTCGACCAATCGAAAACGGCTTCAAACAGCTATGTGCATAGATTTCTATGCAAGAATATAGGGATCAACCATGGTTTTCAGTGTTCAAACATTCGATGGATCACGAGGAAGGCGTTTGAACACAAGGCCGCAGGCCGCGTGTTCAAACGCCTTCCGAGTGATCCAGCGAATGTTTGAACACTGAAACAAACCATGGTTGATCGCTATTCTTGCATTTTCTCTCTAATCCACTTAAAATCTCTTGAAAATAACATTAACAACGTAAAATCTCACCGAAACACGCGGAGATTCTTCAACGTCGGCCATTTTGTTTAGAACGAAACAAATGACGTCACGTCGCATTGACCAATGACGTCGGCCAAAACCCATGTTCAAACGGCACGTGAATTTCATGATTTGAACATGGGTTTTGCTGTTTGAACACGGCTTTCGACCAATCGAAAACGGCTTCAAACAGCTATGCGCATAGATTTCTATGCAAGAATTAAGGTTTAAGCTAAAGATTGTTTTATCACAGTTTGAAATCTACATGAGCCTGTGCGTGAGAAAACCAACAATTTGGGTTCCGACCAGGTCCAACACAAACCGGGCTGTACAATCACAGAAGAAGGTTAGAGGCTGAACATTTTGGATTTAGAAAGTAGAGGAATTATACTATCCGTGTAGCGAAAACAAATGCGCTGATCAGCTTCGCAGTTATGCGCCTTTGTTTTCGCCTATGCAAATTGTCGGTTTTCCCATGCAGCGACTCACATGAGTAAGTGTTAAATATACAACTGTCTGGAATACATTTTCACATTGACAATTCAGTAGATAAGACTCAATTTATATCTGCCAGACCGTTCGTCCATTTTAACGGTCTGCAAACAAGACATATGACTTTGTCTGTAATATCTTCGATTGTGTAAAGTCTGCGAGGAAACGTTATCACAATGACAATTCCTGTAATTGAAATAGCTGCTAGGGTCAGAAAAAACGTATTTCCCATCAGGTTCGATTTCTAAACTTAATAAACAGTCACCACAATTTGATCATGTGTATAAGTTTTTGACGATGTAGTCTCCAAAGCTAAATAGACATTTTTCACTTTTGAACGTACATGCTGCTGGTGCGTGCGGTTACGACTTTCTGTGTGATGGGGGACGACTCGTGAGAGCATATGTGAGACTAAGACGAGGGGCAATATGAAGAATTACACAGTCAAAACTACCAACAGCCCAACGGAGACGAATTAAATAAGACATGCAATAAATGTTATAGTGTAGGACGTCTATCTCTGTAGCTCAGTAGGTAGCAAGCTAGGATTCAAAACGAAAGGTTCTGGGTTCGAGTCCTGGTCGGACCGCTTTTTTTTCTTTTCTTTATTTGTCTCCCCTGTGACAATAAAGCTAAGGAAATAAAAAAATGTATTATCAGCTGATTATATTTATTGGCGAATGCAAGAATCAGGAAATGCCCTTGTGCATAAAATACTTAAATCGTAAAGGAATTGAAGTGCGAGACGGCACCTCACATTAATGTTTCTCTCTTGTTGACTTTTAACCTGTTGAAATCGACAGCTCGATCGTATTTGTTTTGGTAGAAGAGCTGATCTTCGAGCGATCCTCATGTCAATATTTCTTTCTTGGGGACATAAAAATGTTCATATTCTGAAGGCTTGTACAGGAATAATGTGGCTAGGATAAGTTAGCCACTCTGAATGACTTTAAATGTTTTCCGCGGACGTAAGGCACTAACTCAAATAGTATAGTGTACCTGTACAGACATATGTATATATATAAGGTGTAAAAACTACAGTTTCACGTGCTGTCTCGTGAGCGAACATAATTCATTTGGCATGTTTATACATGTATTTCAAACAGATACTCGAAAGCTTGGTGGGGTTTATTTGGTTGATGTTTCGTTTTGATCCCATACAACACCCATCTGCATGTCATAAGGGCGATATCCTAACTACATTATGCATATAGCCATACTAATAATTTGAGGTTTTGTAGGCTTTCAACAGTATTTCAGCCATATCGAGTGCGATAATTACGAGTTTTAGATGATTTTTGCAAGCCACAGGCTTTCTGTATGATCCTCATTTATTCTCTTGTAGTATGCGACTATGCGTGCTGTTTGTCTGGTTGACTTCAAATAAATATAATTAATCTTCAAACTAACACAATGTTATTTTCAAGTAAATAAATGATTATAAAACTAAGAAACATCTAGTCTTTTTTTTAGCTCACCTGAGCCAAAGGCTCACAAGGAGAGCTGATAGGATGGCCATGATCCGTCGTCCGTCTTCGTCGTCGTCCACAATCTTCTTCTCTGAAACCACTTGGCCAATCAAGTTGAAATTTTATGTGGAGCCTCCCTGTGTAGCGGCATTTCAAGTTTGATCGCGAAGTCCATGTCACATGACCAATATGGCCGCCACGCCCATATTGTAAAAACACTCAAAAATCTTCTTCTCCAGAACCGGCGGGCCGATTCCCACGAAACTTGGTATTTACCATCAGTGACTCCAGCCCATCAAAGTTTGGCAAAATGATGACCCTGGGATGACCTTGACCTATGTTACGGCAAGGTCAATTTTGGAAATATAGGCTTTTACATGGGAAAAAGTGAAAACTATTGATTTTTTAAAAAAAAAAACGATTGCAGCCAGAGACCTGAAAAGAGGTAGATGCAGACAACTAATGGAGTAGATAAAAGTATGTGATTAAATTAGGTCAAGGTCATCTTGGCCAGTCTGTTTTCCATACACACTTTTCATACATCTTCATCTCTGAAACCGCTTGGCCAATCAAGTTGAAATTTTATGTGGAGCATCCATGGGTAGGGGGAACGAAAGTTTGATCATGAAATCCGAGTCACATGACAAAGATGGCCGCCATCAGTGACTCCAGCCCATTATAGTTTGATAAAATGATGGCCCTGGGATGACCTTGACCTGTTTTACGGCAATCTTAATTTTGGAAACAGGATGTTACATGGAAAAAAGTGAAAACTATGGATTTTTCGAAAACGATTGCAGCCTGAGACCTGAAAAAAAGGCAGTTGCAGACAACTAATGGAGTAGATGTAAGTATGTTATTAATATAGGTCAAGGTCATCTCTTGACCTTGACCAGTCTGTCGTTCATACACACTTTTAAAACATCCCCGTGGTCGAGCGGTTGAGAGCGCTGTTTCTTAATCACTCGATCATCTCACCGCTGTCTAGGGTGTAGGATCGCGCCCCGCACTGGCCACATGTGAGACAAGTCAAGTTCTGTTTGCGGGTGTGCCAGGTGGTTCTTCTCGGGGCTCTGCCGTTTTCGCCCCACCTACTGATTGGCCCGTTTCATATGAGCTGAAATTATCTTGAAAGAGACGTTAAACTGAATATAAAAAAAATCTTCACCTCTGAAACCGCTTGGCCAATCAAAGTGAAATTTTATGTGGAGCATCTATGGGTAGTGGGAACGAAAGTTTGTTTGTGAAATCTGGGTTACATGACCAAGATGGCCGCCACGCCCATTTATGGCTAAAACCACTCAAAAATCTTCTTCACCAGAGCCGGCAGGCCGATTTTCACGAAAATCGGTATGTAGCATCGATGACTCCAGCCCATCATAATTTGATAAAATGATGACCCTTGGATGACCTTGATTTGCGGATCCAGACATTTTTACGAGAGGGGGTCCAACCAAAATGGTAAAATATTGTCGCAGACAAGGGGGGGGGGTCCAACCCCCCCAAAAATCCCAAAATTACCTTTTTAGGTAAATTTTCAGATTCTGGGTGGGGGGTCCGGACCCCGGTGAGCGTTTACAGGACCATTGGTCCTCTGGTTTTCATTACGTGTTGCTAGACGGAATATTTCCATCAGTATTCTGTTAGACCTCTCCATACACAGAAAAGGAGCGAGGTCACGAAGTGTACCGGAGTGCAGGTTGGCCAGCTGATCAAACGTGCTGCGAACTTTGCTTAACCCTAAAACAGGACAACAATATTCTGAATTTTAAGCGCGCATACACACTCTAACTCACAAACACACACTCACGCAAACACGTTCCGTAGAGGACTTTGTCTCGCAGTGGCTCAGTCAGTCGCCTCTTAAAATCGCATGGCGAAAATAAATACGTAGTTGATATAAGACAGGTACAAAATGATTTTTATAAGAACATTTGACTCGTTTCGCAGGTTGAGCGCGAGAACGAAACGCCTACAAATGAAAATTGTTGTCTTTCCGTTAAACTGTCTAATTTTGATGGAACAAGGAACCAGAAGTGACCTTTGACACGAAATATTTTCTAAAATCGCATCATATATATATCACTTATCATGTTTGCCATTAAAGATGCGTTACTCGTTCAATGCGAGTCGGATTTACAAATGCTTGGCGCGAATAAAATGCCTCCATTTTAACAGCTTCCAATGCAGGATTCGATTATTTTAGACACTCGTGTGTATAACTAGGCGTCGCTCGTTCGATAAACCGAGGTCCCGGCTTCATATGACCATAACTGTTGGTGGGAAAAACCAATATCAACTATTTGTTATCGCCATGTGACATTTTACATACTGGCTTATGCATATACGTACATTGGTTCTGCTAAGCTACATTTTCACGCGTTTTTCGTGAACGCACAGAAAACTTTATACATGTATACATGGCATGATTTACGATTTGAAACATAAGTTGATCTTTAATTTTATGTGCAGTTTTTTATTCTACGCCTTACAACGTTTTGACATATTTCAAGTCATCTCGAGCATGGTCGGTTATTCATATCAGGATAACGTGTCCGTGAATACCCCATGAACCACACTTTTATACAGCAAAACTTTGGTATGCATGGGTATACCTATTTTAAGCTCACATGAGCCTTTCGGCTCAAAAAGCGAGCTTATATGATGACCATGCCCCCGTCGTCCGTCCGACGTCGTCCGTCAACAATTTCCATGATATTCTCCTCTGAAACCAAATGGCAAACCAAAGTTAAACTGCTTGCGGAGCATTCTTAGGAAGGGGGAACGAAAGTTTGCATAAATGACCCAGGTCACATGACTAAGATGGCCGCCATAGCTATAAATAGCAAAAACCTTTAAAGAAGCAGCAGTCCTATGATTTTGAAACTAAGTTTGAAGCATCAGGCAATAGAGTTCTACAAAGTTGGTATACATCATAATGCTGGGATGACCTTGACCTATTTTATGGCAAGGTCAACTTAGGTCGCCCATGCATTTAAATGGGGAAAATAAGTTAAATGTAATTAAATGGGTGGAAACTCGCGATGAGCATGCACAGGTACTGAAGATTTATGTCCGTGAAAACATTTAGTCCCCGGGGGTGTGTCTGCTCCTGCCCGGGGGCTATATACATGCATATGACCAAAATATTCAAACATCTCTGCAACCGCATGGCCGATCAAAGCCACACTTCATGGAAAGGGAACGAAAGATTGTATAAATGGCCGCCATGGCTATAAACTGCAAAAACCTTTGAAATGTTCTTCAGAACCAGTAGGCCTATGATTTTGAAACTTGGCATTAAGCATCTACAAAGTTTATACATGGCCTAAATCATGACCCAGGGATGATATTGACCTATTTTACGGCAAGGCCAACTTAGGATGCCCATGCCGTCTAAAACACAGATTGTGAGTACTCGTTAGAATTGCCTTTGCGAGGCAGTTTTAGCGTGTACCAACAATCTATGTTTTGAGCAAAATAAAAAGATAAAAATGTTGAACTGAAAATTTTCATTTTTTACAACTTTAAAAACTGTATATTGCTTGTTAAGGTTTTGTTATGCTAGCGTCAAGATTCACGGTACCATTTTAGTGCACATGTATTACACATGCTGACAACAGAGCTACATGTACAACACCTTGATCATTCTTAACCTTATGGGCATTTTTTGCGTCCGGAATCGGGCGAGCATAAATGCGCATAAGCTTCTTACTCAATCAGAATTTACATGAATAATAAATTTAATTGGTTTGTTGATTTGAGGTTTAACGTTAATCCAACAGCAAAGGTCATATGGAAACGAGACATCAGTTTATAGTATCATCCGACAGACTTAAGGATCCCGGGATCAAACCCGCGGCCCCTGGTTTAAAAGGACGAACACATGCCGTTAACGCTAACTGTTTTCGGCTTGTCAAGCAGCAATGTGGTTTGATAACTGATCCTGCTTGATAATTTTTTTTTTTTTTTTTTTTTTTTTTTTTTTTTTTTTTTTTTTTTTCGAGGTGCCGTGGGACAAAAATTCAACAGCCAAACACAGCACAATAGCACAATATTAGGGTTCACGGATGTCGTTTCGTTTGTTTACATATAAAAATTGAAAGCCGGTAAATTGAGCACGTAAAATATGAGGCGCCGTTTTACTATAAAATCAGTATTTTTGATATCACAAAATAGAATTTTTGATATCAAAAAATCGAATTTCTGATATCAAGAAATCGAATTTCTGATATCAAAAAATCAAAGCGATTTCTTGATATCAAAAATTCGATTTTCTGATATCAAAAATTCGATTTTCTGATATCAAAAAATCGAATTTCTGATATCAAAAAATCAAAGCGATTTCTTGATATCAAAAATTCGATTTTCTGATATCAAAAATTCGATTTTCTGATATCAAAAAATCGAATTTCTGATATCAAAAAATCAAAGCGATTTCTTGATATCAAAAATTCGATTTTCTGATATCAAAAAATCGATTTTCTGATATAAAAAAATCAAAGCGATTATTTGATATCAAAAATTCGATTTTTTGATATCAAAAAATCTGGAAAATTTTCCATCTAAGAAATGATGGCTCCCTAACAAGAAACAATTAGAGTAGTTTCCCATGTAAAATAAACAGTTTATGGGTTAGTTCGGGTGGTAGCTAGTGTCACGCTAGTCAAGTAGATAGCTTTTTCGCTTTGCAACCGAGAGGTTGGCTGTTCGATTCCCGATCGGCCGTAAAGGCATTTTATGTCGGTGATAAATGTTCATCCTCACTAATGAAAGGCAACTCGCTCAACTATCTGTCCCATAGTTTGACTGTTTGACTTTTCGCGAAACGCTCTGTACCAGTCGCACCTCGTGGCATCCACGTGGTTCCTTTACCGGATGGACCTAATTATCGGAATGGCCTTACTGCTGTGTAATTGTGTAGTATTTCATATGCATAAAATACAAGTATCAGATGTGTTTCATTTAAACATAATAAAATTAACCTCCTGCAGTTGCGCATTGGGTTACGGATGACAGAAGAAGGTGGAGGGGGGAATAATTGTTAGAATTTTAACGCTGATTCAACGTTTCTTCGATCAAAACTATGACCAGACCTCATATCAGGGGTTGTCAACGTGACGGTAGTCTTCAGGGACACAATCATAGGCAATTGATGTCAGCTAGACCCCCCATCGTACGCCGCAGCACACACTTGTATGGTACTTATATCAGGCTGATAATAACAATAATTATCTTTATCTATATAATATTAAACATACATGTATGAGTCTGTGCGTGAGAAAAACAATAATTTCAGTTCCGACCAAGTCAGTACAGCCAAAGAAGCATGCTAGAAACTTGGAATGTCAGATCTAGAAAGTATTGAAACTGATGATGTACTATCCGTGTAGCGAAAACAAAGGCTGATCAGATACGCGGTTACTGCGAAGCTGATCCTGCGCCTTTGTTTTCGCCTATGCAGATTGTTAGTTTCCTCATGCGGCGGCTCTTATTCTGTTCTGCCTTCAAAGTACCCCACGACACATACGAGTGTCCAATAATTATAGGCACATTCCGGCCCATTTCAATAAAGAAACGCATGGGAAACCGTGTATATTCTGCTGCGCATGTTTCAAGTCTGACCATGCCGCGCAATTTATCGGTAATTTTACTGAACATACACCACAGTGTATATCCGAGCGTATGCAGAACAGACGGTTACGGAACGGACAGACGTTTATACGAGCACGCGCTTTTTCGCGCCAAAAATGTTTTTCCGTTCTTTTAAAGTGACTAATGCAAATATTGAGACCAAACTAGAGCAGATGTGTTGCATGCATACCCGTCTAGTTGTCTGTGCTCAAGAGCACAATGATTTTTCAGGGGATTCGCCATAACTGCCCAAGACGTGTGAAAAATGGCATATTTTGTAATTTTTTTTGGCTGTGTGTCGAGATTGCTTGCAAAATAAGCCATTGTCAACCTTTTGGATTTAGTCCGTATGTAGTTAAATATGTCCTGAACCACCAGACATTAAATATTTTATATGTTTTCCAGTAAAAATAGCCAAGATTTGTTTTTTTTCTGAAGCGTATGGTAATTTCATGGTTACGGGGCGGTACAGTCGTTTGTTACGGAGCGGAACAGACGAAATGACGCATTTCCATACGAAACGGAACAGACGTAGGCGAGCTTTAGAATACGGATAGAAACAGCACAAGCATGGCTAAATAGTAATAAACTGCGAGTAAATCAAATAAGTAAGATGCATGACAGAATCATATATGCTTACAAATCACGCCAAAGATTTTATCTCCCGCCGCAAGCTCCCTTTTGCGGCGTCTTGGCTGATTCTCACGCATCATTCATATATGGAAAGACTTTGGAATATATGACCGATGCTTACTCCCGCCGGTGTGTACGGAGGTGGGTGTTCGCTTGATGACTTTGCTTAAGGACTGAGTATGCAAACAGGGAACCTTTTCCTTTGACCGAAATTCTAGGGTCTCTATATTACTAACGTATTCAGCACGAATGCCAGCCTTCCATATAGACCTCCGGTTAAAACAGACACGAGTCTTATTATCGGACCTTTTCAGACTTTTTTCAGTCTTTTATTTTAGAATTTATTGTTAGATATGCACTATTAGTGATACTATATTTAAAGGAGAAGAAAAGCCGTGATTGCCTCGTGATGCTGAACACCAAGGAAGCCATTGGTACCATTTTAACGCATTTGATATGGCGCGGCCTGGGCGAACCCACGATATCTCGCCCCCGAAGCAGGCGCTTTTACCACTGAGCTATCGGGACCTCTCTCCCCCTCTCTCTCTGATCTGCTGTTTGCCCCCAAACAACTTTTTGGTTTCACAACATAGTCGATGCTATTCTGATACATGTACGTTGCTGATCCAGGTCACCAGGTGTATTCCATCTGGTCACGTTCGAGTGCTACAATACAGAAGGTTGCCGCAAAGTGTTATATTTGACATCACAGTGTTGTTCATGTAGTATTCATGGCCGTCTGTGACCGCTCCGTATGCTGATTCGTCTGTTTTTTTCGTAGGCTACGTCTGTTCCGCCCCGTAACATAAACGAATCTGTAGACTGTTCCGCTCCGTAATGTTTTTGTTGCTAAGCAACAAAATTCTGCTTAAACTACAAGGCTTCCATGCCGGAAATTATGGTGTTTTGGAAGATAGTAGATGGACATGCAAGGCCGATATAACAATACATTCGAAGCGTACAGTTTTGGATGAAAAACTGTACAAAACATTTTTGGCGCGAAAAAGCGCGTGCTCCTGTAAACGTCTGTCCGTTCCGTAACCGTCTGTTCTGCATACGCTCGGATATACACTGTGTACACAGCGGATTTCAAGTAGATTTTCGCGAAAACTATAGTGACCATAGTTAAACACCTGAACTCAGCCCATGCAAGCCTATAAATAATTTGAGGGATCTATCATTTTTTCTCAGCAAAGGAAGGCCTAAAGGATTTTTTGATATCACAAAATCGAATTTTTGATATCAAAAAATACTCTCCATTTTTTGATATCAGAAATTCGATTTTTTGATATCAGAAATTCGATTTTCTGATATCAAAAAATAAGCCTGATTTTTTGATATCACAAATTCGATTTTGTGATATCAAAAATTCAAATTTTTGATATCAAAAAATCGAATTTGTGATATCAAAAAATCAGGCTTATTTTTTGATATCAGAAAATCGAATTTCTGATATCAAAAAATCGAATTTCTGATATCAAAAATTCGATTTTCTGATATCAAAAAATAAGCCTGATTTTTTGATATCACAAATTCGATTTTTTGATATCAGAAATTCGATTTTCTGATATCAAAAAATCGATTTTTTGATATCAAAAAATATTTTCTGATATCAAATAATATTTTCTGATATCAAAAAATCGAATTTCTGATATCAAAAAATCGGGATTTTATAGTAAAACGGCACCCCATAGTAAAATGTCTGCGTGATATACTGTGCATGAATATGTATATTCAGGAATTGTCTATCAGTATAAGCACCATCGTAAATGCCTGCGATACAACAAAAGTCCTTACAGCAAAGATTGATGCAACATCACACAACATGTGATAAAAACAATATCGCTTTGACAACAACCATCACCAAGACAATGAACACTTCGTCGTAGGTTGCTGCCCAATTGATCAGTCTTACAATCACAGGTGACACAAACCAAATTCTGCTTGTGGGTGTGCCAAGTCGTTTTCTCAGGGTTCTCCCCCCCCCCCCCCCACACACACACACCTTGTTACTGATTTATCCGTCTCATATGAACTAAAATAATCTTGAACGGGGCGAAAATTGTATAAAAACGAAATTATGATCTGAACTGAGCACAATCAGACTCTTATCTGTAATCAAGTAACAATAGAATGACCTGGAATCGATACAATTAAATTTCACATCCTCACTAAGGTGGGCGTAGTGTAATTCAGGGCCCTGATTAGATTTTAACAGATAGCAAAACTTCTCCGATGTTACTCGGAGAAGTATAAGAAAAAAATGCATTTACATTCCATCATGCACGCATGCTTAGTGTAAACCATATAACGAGGAATATTCGGGGTCTCACGTGCAAATAACAACTATTTACATACTGGACCCTGGTCTCGACCGAAAGACGGAGTTACGCGTTGGATTGAACGCGCGGCCCGTTTTACGAGGCGACTGACTGAACCACTACGACATGGAGTGCTTTATGGAAACATTTTAGCAACTCATAAAAATAATAATTGCTAGTTTTATTTTAGTCATATTTATTTGAATTCAACCAGGTAAACAACACGCATACAATACCACACAGAATAAATATGGATCAAAAAGAAAACATGTCTTGCCAAATTAATTTACTACATCGTAATCAGCACACTGGATATGGCTGAATTACTGTTGAAGGTCTACAATAAACAAAATTAGTTGTGTGGCTTGGCGAAATGTAGCTACATGTAGGATGTTGCCTCCATCGCACTTCGTATGGCATGCAGATGACCGTCGAATGAGCGAAACTTCGACATCAAGCTGATAATCTGTTTGAAATATAAACAGAATGAATTATGTTCGCTCACGAGACAGCACGTGAAACTATAGTTTTACATCTAATAAACACAGATATACATGTATCTGAACATGTACACTATACTATTTGATTTATTGTCTTGCGCATTTTAGTTCAGTTTTACGTCCCTTTCAAGATTATTTCAGCTCACCAATCAGTAGGTGGGGTGAAAATGTGAGCACCCTAAGAAAAACCACCTGGCACTCCCGCAAGTTGAACTTGGCTTGTATCATATGTGGCCTGTGTGGGGCTCGAACACACACAAGACACAGCGGTGAGATGAACGAGTGATTAAGAAACAGCGCTCTCAACCGCTCGGCCACGGGGGCCGCTAAGTCATTAGAGGCGGTCAACTTATCCAGCCGCATTATCTGTACCAGCCTTCAGAAAATAAATGTTGACGTGAGGATCGGTCGCGGGTCCGCTCTTCTGCCGATTACGATCAAGCTACCGGCTTAAATCGGTGAAAAAGACAAGAAGACTTAGTGAAAAACCTATACGTGCGGACTGCCTTCTCACTACACACTTTAATCCACAAATTAACGATTTTAGTATTAAATGCAGTAGTGCATTTTGTGAGTTTTGTATTTTTTTTTCTTTTCTTTTCTTTTTCATTTTCTAAGCTATATTGTCACAGATGCGAAAAAAGGAAGCAATTAAGAATAGAAAAAGAATTTTTGTCCTAGCCGGACTCGAACCTAGGACCTTTTGGTTTTATTCCATACATGCTACCTACTGAGCTACAGAGTTAGACGTCGTGGACTATTTCTTTTTTGCCTGTCTTGTTTAATTGGTCTCCGTTAGGCTATCGGTAGTTTTTGCCAAGTAATTATTCATATCGCCCCTCGTCATCGTCTCAAGTATGCCCTCACGAGTCGTCCCCAATCACACCGAAAATCGTAACCGCACGCACCAGCAACATTTACGTTCAAAAGTGAAAAATGTCTAATACAAAGTTTGATGGAAAACGGTGCACTTACCGCATTGGTTTTTAAAAAATCGAAAGAAGAATTACGCCACAAATGGATTAAGAAGCCACGTAATATTAATAATTTTCAATTTTCAATTGGTTTTTAAAGAAACGAAAGAAGAATTACGCCACAAATGGATTAAGAAGCCACGTAATATTAATAATTTTCAATTTAGTGCACCGTTGAGACGTGCATACAAAAAAGTTATTTCAGTGAAAAGCAATCTAACTTCAATGTGAAAATGACGTTAGAGCATAGTGAAAAAATAGCCTTGATCTGAATAAATCATCTCAGTATCTTCATTAACTCCAGGAGTGGCCTGTTTCTACCTATATATTCATGTCTTGAAAATTATTCCTGCACAACAGTACCCACGCAGTATCTTAAGAGTCTTGTCAAATTATTTGTGTCATTAGCATTGTATCTCTTTTGAGGACGACATGATATTGGAACACTTAACAGCGTTCTTATTGCTCCTAAAACGTCCTCTTCGAAACCTAATTTGGATTTGTCTGATAACCGCAATGCACGCATTATGAAAAGATGCCGATACAAAAAAAAAAAAAGTTTCAAATAGTTTTAATATTTTTGCTCAAAACAGTGATTGTGAATATATGCCGAGGCGGTTCTTTTGTACCCACAATCAATGTTTTGAGGCGAAAAAGTGTATACCCCTGTATATCCCAGTTTTACTATATAAAAATGGGGTTTAAGGGTGTATTTATTTCATGGACATGTTATCCTGATAGACATCAGGAAAACCTGTCCGTGAAATGTATACCCCCTCATACCCCACTGTTATATAGTTAAAGTGGGGTTTACAGGGGTATACATGTACGTATTTTTTCCTATTTTTGATCTAAAACAAAGATTGTAGGTACTCGTTAGAACCGCCTCGGCGAGTCACTAGCACTATAATAATTAATGTTTTGAGCAAATATATTAAAAATATCGAAAATTTTCCGATGTTTTCAATTTTTACACGTGAAAAAAATCTCTGTATATTACATGTGCAAGTTTTCGTAATGATAAACCCGGGGAATTAATAACGATTCCTGAAATAAGATTAGCTGGACATGCATCTTAACGTTACGAGACCAGTGACAGTTCAAAAGTAAATGACAGTTTATGTGGAGCTTTTGATGATCTAAGTCGTATACGTCAAGATTGGAAATGTTGATACCATTATATTTTCAGCTATTGATACTTCAGTACTCAGAGCTTGAAATGATGAAAATAATAACAATAATAAAACATAGGAATAATTAACTTAATCCATTGCCTACTTGTACCTCATCAGGAAAAAATGTCCGTGCAATGTATACCCCCTTGAACCCCACTTTTATATAGTAAAACTGGGGTTTGCAGGGGTATACCTATTTTTCAGCTGAAAATTTTCAATTTTTAAAGCTAAAAAAATCTCTGTTTATTGCATGGGCATGTTTTCGTAATGTTTTTAACAGTATGTCCACTTGGTGCGCATTCTAAGAATGAAACGAAATGATTGTAGGGATGTAAATAAAAACCTACCTTGAGAATAAGTAAGTCAGAATATCAAGCTGTTCCATCGTAGAAACATGGAGCTATTCCGTCATAGAAAAATATAATTAATGAGCGTATAATCTAATATGTAAAACTATGTGAATTCTATTAAGTAAAATACACTGTAATTGCATTATATACTGTAAATTTACTATGGTATCACTTAAGTTTATCCTCAGACACATAAGTTCATCATTATTTTCCATTTATACTACAATATATTTTTATAAAAATTGAAACGATTCCCATATAAAAGTTTAGACTTTTCCTTTATCCTGAGAAACCGTATCAGTGCTCTTCCAGAGAAGTGTAAAATGAGTCTCTTAGCCCTATAAAGCATCTCTTGAAAAAAATATAGATTTCTTTCTAGAATTGAGATTCCGTACCACTTCAGCCGTATAACGATATTTCCATAAGATTTAATGTTGCTATCTGTCTTCAGATTTCATCAGAAGTCTATTGAATGAGTAGCATGTTCTCTTAACGTAAGTATCTATTTGTTACATTGGTTTTATCCCGCGTGGTTTTATGTGAGACTTTGGTACGATCATTGCTTACTTTTATCTTTTCCATACATGTACATGTACGTTTCATTATATTTGGGTGTTTGAACATTTATCTCTGTTTATCCCAGTTGCCAGTGATACAAACAGTTGTAACGATATGGGTTTCGTTTGAAAACGTCAACTATCATAATTGTTCGTTAGTCCATTAAGTCCCTTGAAGGACCAACGTTAAAACTGAGCCGCCTCATGAGGAAACCAACAATCTGCATCGGCGAAAACAAAGGCGCAGATCAGCTTCGCAGTAACTGCGAAGCTGATCAGCGCCTTTGTTTTCGCTACACGGATAGTACAATTCCTCTACTTTCTAAATCCAAAATTTCCAGTCTCTAGCCATCTTCTGTGCTTGTACAGCCCTGTTTGTGTCGGACCTGTTCGGAAACCACATTGTTGGTTTTCCCACGAGGCGGCTCAACTAGTGCTGCCAAATCAACTCTGAAACTACATACAACACTCTTTAAAGCAATTTTCGTAACATAGTTTGAGCCACCTCGTGAGAAAACCAACAATGTGGTTTCCGAACAGGTCCAACACAAACCGACCTGTACAAGCAGAGAAAAGAGCTAGAAGCTTGAAATTTCGGATTTAAGTAGAAGAGGAATTGTACTATCTGAGTAGCGAAAACAAAGGCGCTGGTCAGCTTCGCTGTTACCGCGAAGCTGATCTGCGCCTTTGTTTTCGCCAAAGCAGATTGTTTGTTTTCCCATGGGGCGGCTCATTTGTCTCATTATCATTTAATTCCCTTGGGACTAATACACTCATAGAACACGCGACAACGTTCTTATTACTCTTCAAGTCTTCTCAGAAGCCCTTAATGGATTAGGCTGTGTTCCGGGATATAGATAATTAATACAGTACAGTGGTCCTGAGAACGCTCACCTGAAGCCTGATCTTGGAGCATTTAGTCATCATGAAATGACCTTGACCTTGAATAATCTCATACCTTTGCTGACTTCATTAGTTGTCAAGTTCAGGTCTCAGGCTGCAATAGTTTCCAAATCATTTTCACTTTTCCCATGTAAAAATTGACCTTTCCGTAAAATAGGTCAAGCTCATCATTAAGTCATCATTTGTACAAACTATGATGGACTAAGGTCCCTGATGCTCCATGCCAAGCTACGCGAAAATCTGACCACCGGTTCTAGAGAAGATTTTGGAGCATTTGTTAGCATGGTGGCTATGTTGAGCATTCAACCCAGAATATTGCGTAAAAAATTATTTACCCACATAAAATTTCACTTTCATAGGCCCAGTGATTTCTGAGAAAACCAATAATCTCAATTTTGATATTTAAATGACATTGGGTCAAGGTAAAAAATTGACCATGACATTAATAAATTACATACCACCATTGACTGCATTAGTTTATCTGCATCTAGCAACTTTCAAGTCTCAGTCCGCAACAGTTTCCAAAAATGACCTTGCCGTAAAATAGGTCGAGGTCATCCCAGGGTCATCATTTTATCAAACTATGATGGGCTGGAGTGCCCAGTGCTACATATCGAGTTTTATTGAAATCGGCACACCGGTTCTGGAGAAGAAGATTTTTGTAGGATTTTTGTTTTCATATCATTGGGCATGGCGGCCACCTTGGTCACGTGACCAAGATATCACGAACAAACTTTCAATGCAACTAACCAATGAGGCTCCACATTAAATTTCAACGATCGGTCAAGCGATTTCAAAGCAAGCCATTATCTTAATTTTGGTATTTAAATGACCTTTGGTCAAGGTCAAGAAGGTCAAGAAATGACTTTGCCCTTAATTACATACCTTCATTGACTCTGTTTGTTGTCTGCACCTAGCAACTTTCAAGTCTCAGGCGGCAACAGTTTCCAAAATATCCATTGTTTTCATCTTTGAAAAAAAGCCTATGTTTGAAAATTGACATTGCCGTAAAATAGGTCATCCCAGGTCATCATTTTATCAAACTATGATGGGCTGGAGTGCCCAGTGCTACATACCGAGTTTTATTGAAATCGGCCCATCGGTTCTGGAGAAGATTTTTGAATGGTTTTTACCATATATGGGCGTGGCTGCCATCTTGGTCATGTGACCAAGATCCCGTGAACAAACTTTCATTCCCCCCTACCCATGGACGCTCCACATAAAATTCAAATTTGATCGGCCTAGCGATTTCAGAGAAGAAGATCTTTGAAATTGTGAACGACGGACGACGGACGGACGCCGGATCAAGCCTATACTATAACTCACTTTGATCCTTCGGCTCAGGTGAGCTAATAAATGTCTTAGATTGTGTTAGCTGGTATAGATTCAAGAAGTAACAAAACCTATGTGACAGTTCAAAAGTAAATTACAGGTTAATAAGTAAAATAGCTTGTACATGTATACCAAAGACGCTATAATGCTTAACGTTACTGTCATTTTATGTAATGCTTAACGTTACTGTCATTTTATACTGGGACACGTTAGAAACGCACAACTTATTTTTTTTTTACTCAATTGTCATCGTTTCCACATTTTATACAAAACTCGTTTATTACAATGCAAACTGTCGAATATTTGAATATTTCTTTAAGTAAGTACACATAGAAATTCAATGCAAAACGACGAACACCTCAAGAATATGCAACGCATTGTCTAAATTCGAAAGGTTGACAGATGTATACTAAGAAATTTAAAAAAATGCTGAAAATTAAACAAGCTCTTACCTTGAGAATAAGTAAGTCAGAATATTAAGATGCTGCGTCAAAGATACAATAACTAAGCGTTTTATCCATTAAAGTAACATTACTAAGCTATCACTTACATGTAAGTTTTACGGAAAATCTCTTGAACACGGATAGTATTTATTTTCTAGAATTGAGATTTCATACTATTTCAGCCGTATAACAATATTTCCATTTGTTTCCGGTCTGCAAACAATATATGTGATTTTTTTTCTGGAATATTTACAATATTCAAAATTGCAATGATTGTAATGGACACGTTCTGGCACCTGGCACACCCGCAAGCAGTACTTGGCTTGTCTCGCTTGTAGCCAGTGCGGAGCTCGAACCTGCACCAGACACAGCGGTGAGATGATCGGGTGATTAAGAAATAGCGCTCTTAACCGCTCGGCACGGGGGCCGCTGTGGACACGTTCTGTAGATGGGGTCATACATACAGTTTACCATCAGGACAATACGGGTCACACTGCAGAAGCTGAGGGTGAGGTTAGGTGACTGTAAAATCGATTTAAGCCCGCCAGTAATTTTATATTACTGATCGTTCCAAGGCGATACTTCTATGGTGGTTCTAAGTGTTTTTAGTCTTGGTGTTAAAACCTTTTGTGCTGTTTGCGCCTTGTGTATGTTTGCATTTTTTAGTTAAGTTTAGGCAACTGAGTGGCCACCTATTGGGAAAATAGCTGCTTATTCAGCTTACGATATGTTTTCATGGTATAAGTGACCGATTGTTAATTTAGTTTTTTCCCACTTCGGTTTTTGGAGAGGGATTCTCTTTCTGATTGCGCCTTTTCCTGATCGTTGCCTACTTGTACCATTTTCTTTTGAAAACGTCAACTATCAAAATTTTTCTTAATGAAATAAAACTGAGATCCTGTAAGAGCAGTGAGCATATTGATGAGAAAAGGGATGGGCCAGACCTAAGTCCATCAAGCCCCTGAAAGGACCAAAGATAAAGAGAATGTTGCACACATAAGCCCAGAAACCACACAAAACTTTCTTTAAAGCAGTTTTTGTATCATTATTTGCCCCTAATGAGAACGATACAATCACAGACCACGCAACAACGTTCTTATTGCTCTTCAAGTCTTCCCAGAAACACTAAATGGATTAGTCTGTATTCTGTGAGATGAGGAATGAATGCAGATAATTAACATAAATGTCTAAAATTGGATAAGCCGGTCAAGATTCTGAAAGTTACAAGACCTATGTGACTGTTCAAATGTAAATGACAGGTTGATGTGGAACATTAGCTTGCATACTAAATACGCTATACTGCTTAACGATACTGTCATATTATACTGAGATACGTAAGAAACGCACTACTTATTTTTTACCCAATTGTCACCGTTTCCATATTTTATACAAAACTCATTTATTGCAATGCAAACTGTCGAATATTTCTTTACGTAGGTACACATAGAAATACACTGCAAAACGACGAACACCTCAAGAATATGCAATGCATAATCTAAATTCAAAATGAAAGGGTGACCAACGTATACTAAGATTTAAAAAAATGCTGAAAATTAAACAAGCACTTACCTTAAGAATAAGTAAGTCAGAATATCAAGATGCTGCGTTATAGATACAATAACTAAGCATTTTATCCAAAATGTCTTGTAATTTACTAAGTAAAACCCTTTAATCGACTTTGAATATGTTACATTACTATGCTATCACTTCAGTTTATACCGAGTGAAAGTGTTTCGTCTTTATTTTTCATTTCATTTTAGTTAAACAACACATAACAGTTCAAAACGATTCCAACGTAAGAAGACCGTCTCATAGATTTTTCTAAAACAAGAGAAACCTTTTAAGTGCACTACCGGAGAAGCGTTGATGAGTCTCTAAAGCCTTATAGAGAATCTCTTGAACAAGGATATATGTCGTTGTTTTTTTTTTTCTTAGTTTGTTTTTTTTTTCCTAGAATTGAGATTCCATGCTATATATTTCAGTTGTATAACAATATTTCCATTTGAATAAATCTTGCTAGTTGTCTTCGGATTTCATCAGGAGCCTTTTTTAAAAGAATAGTATGCTCTTCATTCAATTACCTATTTTTACATTGGTTTTCCCACGTGGTTTAATGTGGGGCTTTGGTACGATCATTGCTTACTCTTAACGTTTATATATGAATATGATTTCTTATATTTGTGTTTCAGCATTCATCCCAGTCTCCAGTGAATTTGTATATTGTTTCACTCAATAAGTTGAGACTCAAGTTATCTATGACTGCATGCTTACACAGGCCTTCCGTTTGTTTACGAATTACAAACTAGACGTGATTTTTTCTGGAATATTTACAATTAAGTAATGTCTGCGAATTTACTCGACCAAACTGGCAATTCTTGTAATGGACACGATCTGCAGATAGCGACATACCACCAGGACAATACGGGATACGGGTTTCTTTTGAAATTGTCAACTATTAAAATTGTTCTTTAGTTCATTAAGCCCCTGACAGGACCAAAGATAAATCTTATGTTGTAAAATAAGCTCAGAAACCACACACAACATTTTTTAAAGGTATTTTGTAACATTATTTAGATTTTCCTACAACTGTACAAAACAAGTCAGAAACCACATACAGTATTCTTCAAAGCAATTTTCGTAACATTATTTGTATCATTATCGTTTAATTCCTTTGAGAATGATACAATCCTGGAACACGCGACAACGTTCTTATTGCTCTTCAAGTCTTCTCAGAAACACTAAATGGATTAGTCTGTATTCTGTGATATGGGGAATTAATGCAGATGATTAACATAAATATCGAAAATTGGATTAGCCGGTCAAGATTCTAAAAGTTACAAGACTTATGTGACAGTTCAAAAAATGACAGGTTAATATGGAACATAAGCTTACACACTAAAGACGCTACAATACTCCACAAAAACGTTACGGTTATTTAAACTGAGACACGTTAGAAACGCACCACTTAATATTTACTCAATTTTCACTGTTAAACCTCTTTTATCGATAGTACACTACAAATTGTCGGATATTTCGTACGCAAATAGAACTATAGTGAAAAGGCGAACGCCTCAAGAATATACAATGCGTAGTTTAAATCCAAAACGAAACGTGGACCAATGTATACTAAAATTTGAAAAAACAAATGCTGAAAATTTAACAAGCACTTACCCTGAGAATAAGCAAGTCAGAATATTAAGCTGCTCCGTCATACATACAATACGTGACTGTGCATTTTATCCAATATGTAAATTCTGACAGTCGCCTTTGAATATGTAACATTACTGTGTCATCTAACATCATTGTGTTTCATCATTACTTTTGGTGCTTTTAAATAACAGTTCAAATCGATTCTCACATAAAATACCGGTTCACAGACTATATCCAAGAAACCGTTTAACTGCAATACCAGAGAAGCGTTGACGAGTCTTTAAAGCCTTATAGAGTCTTGTACAAGGATATTTTTTTTTTCTAGAATTGATTCCATACTATTTCAGTCGTATAACAATATTTCCATTTGAATAAATCTTTCCAGTTGTGTTCGGATTTCCAGTACAAAAGTCTGGCTTTCATTGCCGGATTTAAAAGGGCTACTGAGGAGAAATCATTACCCGAAATTGCGCAATATAGTCCATACTTTCTCCCTTTGAATGTTTTAACTGCTTCCAAAGGATCAATCTTTTATATTTTATTTTCTTCAGGAGCCTTTCTGATCTCTAAATTTAATTACCTATTTTACATTGGTTTTTCCCACGTGGTTTTTATGTGGGACTTTGGTACGATCATTTTTAACGCTTATATATGAGCCTCTGCATGAGAAAACCAACAATCTGCATATGCGAAAATAAAGACGCAGATCAGCTGTGCAGTTACAGTAACTGCACAGCTGATAAGCGCCTTTTTTTTCGCTACTGGGATAGTAAAATGCCTCTTCTACTTAAATCCAAAATTTCAAACCTCTAGCCAGATTCTGTTACTGTACAAGCTGGTTTGTGTCTGACCTGGTCGTTAACCCAAATTGTTGTTGTTTTTTTTCACGTGATGGATCATATGATTAGTGAATTTGTATACCGTTTCACTCAAGTTATCTATGTCTGCATGCTTACACAGGCCTTCCGTTTGTTTTCAGTCTACAAACAAGACATGTGATTTTATTCCTGGAATATTTACAATTAAGTAATGTCTGCGAATTTAGTCGATCAAAGTGGCAATTCTTGTAATCAAACAGTTTACCACCTGGACAATACGGAATACTGGTTTCTTTTGAAATTGTCAACTATCAAAATTGTTCTTTAGTCAATTAAGCCCCTAATGTACCAAAGATAAAACTTATGTTGCATAAATAAGCTCAGAAACCACACACAACATTCTTTAAAGGTATTTTGTAACATTATTTAAATTTTCATGCAACTGTACAAAACAAGACGCACACACAACATTCTAGATCTTCAAAGCAATTTTCGTAACATTATTTGTATCATTATCGTTTAATTCCTGTCAGAAGTAAATGACAGGTTAATGTGGAACATGTGGAACATTAGCTTACATACTAAAAACGCTACAATACTCCACAAAAACGTTACGGTTATTTTATACTGAGGCACGCTAGAAGCTCACCACTTAACATTTAGCCAATTTTCACCGTTTCCATATTTAAGTGCAGATTATATTTTGCTTTTGATTCTTTGAGATCAGCGAGGGTATTCTGAGAAATCTGAAATTTCATTTTATCGGTTTAGATTCATTTTCTAACCAAATTTTATATATTTGGCTCTGTTTGGATAATATAAGTCTTTGTATCGACTTTCCTGTTGAAAGTTGCAAACTTACAGTATTTCTCTTTATAATAATAATAATAATAATAATAATAATAATAATAATAATAATAATAATAATAATAATAATCTCTATATTCATAGAGGATAACGTATTTAGCACAACGGCCAGTCTTCCATACGGTCCTCTAGTGAATACAGACATTGATTATTTTCGGACCTTTTTTGTTATTATTCGGACGTTTTCATATTAGACATGCGATGTTAGTGATGCTATATTTTGTTTTAGAAGAGAAGCCAGTGCTTGCCTTAAAATGCTGAGCACCAAGCAAGGTAGCCACTGGTACCATTTTAAAGTCTTCGGTATGACCAGGCCCGGGATCGAACCCACGACCTCCCGCTCCCGAAGCAGACGCTCTAACCATTACGCTATCGGAATCGGTTGAATCTTTGGCTCCATTTTGCCAAATATAAAGGGTCACTGAAGGGGCTTATGTAGCCGAAACCAAGGGATGACTCATCCATTTTCTCATAGTTTAAAGGTGGACCAATGTATACTAAAATTTGAAAACGAAAATGCTGAAAATTTAACAAGCACTTACCTTGAGAATAAGTAAGTCAGAATATCAAGCTGCTCCGTCATAGATATAATACTTGACAGCGCATTCTACCCAATATGTAAATTCTGGTAGTTTAAACACTATTATCGCTTTTGAATATGTAACATTACTAGATCTATGTTAGTACTTAATTTCATCTTATGTCATTGTGTTTCGTCATTAGTTTTGTTTTAGGTTTAAAACTTCTCAACAGTTCAAAACGATTCTCACATAATAAAAAAAAAAAAAAAAAAAAAAAAAAAAAAAAAAAATACCGGTTTATAGACGAAACCGTTTAACTGCAATACCAGAGAAGCGTTGACGAGTCTCTAAAGCCTTATAGAGAATCTCTTGAAAAACAACATACTACTTCAGCCGTATAACGATATTTCCATTTAATTAAACCTTGCTGGCTGTCTTCGCGAATACACTTCACCAGGAGTCTATTAAATTGGTGGTACTACAACCACAGAACTTTTGCCGTGAGAAACATATGCGCCGCATGTGCCTGCGCACGATGTTATTAATCGACTGGCCTACCGCCTGATGTTGGTTCTGCCCATAAAATAAGTGGTTTTGTCACACCATCCATACATAAATGCTTTAGGAGATTACTTGAGTGTTTATATTCATGTCATGCTCAGCATTGGGTAGAGTCAACAAAATGGAGACAACGTCCCAACATAGCCATAGCTGTTGACACGGATGTCAAGCAACAATTCGAATAACAAACTAAATTACAGATATGAGATGTATTACTTACTATAGTCTCTGTCTATGATTCGAAACGCCTCTGGTCTAAGTCAGACAAAAATGAGATAGATAGAATATAAGAATCTTACATGAGTGTCAGGTATGGATAGACAAATCTGTCCCGAGGGTCACATTTTGGCATCACGAGGCTCGCCGAGTGATGCCAAATTGTGACCCGAGGGACAGATTTGTCTATCCATACCTGACACGAATGATGGATTCTTTTTCTTGCACACCTTAATGCGGCGAAGCTTGATTTTTATACTATTTACCTAGAAAAATGCTACAATCGCGGTGTCCACCATTTTGAACTAAAACGTTTTGACGTCATTGTGACGTATGCGCTTAGCGACATAATTACGTGATGTCCTATACAACCAATGTTATAAAAGAACACTTGAACGCAGGGTGGACCGGGGTGAGATAACGAGGGTGAGATAAATAGAATCCATCATGGGCGGTCAGTGGAGATAGGAAAATCCCAACCCGAGGGTCCACCCGTTCCAGTGGGAAACGAGGCTCGCCGAGTTTCCCACCGGAACGGTGGACCCGAGGGTTGGGATTTTCCTTTCTCCACTGACCACCCATGATCGATTCTTTTTCTTACATACCCCGATTAAGCCTAAATTCGTTTTACCGGTAACGTCACCTGGTACCGTGCTTTAATTAACTCAGTCTGATGACGTTGTGTTTATTGCGGATATGACGTCAAATGTAAATAAATCGTTGTCAAATTGAAAAGAGATGCAGTTTTGATTTGTTTTTCGTTGAAAACGAGTGTGAATCAAGAATATACCCTATGAATTCACACCAATGTAAGTCTAGTTTTGTTGAACAATAGCTGCTTTGGGCTAGAAACGATCGAATTTAGTCGCGTGCTTTTCTTATCTTGTATGAGCAACCAAGCGAGCAGTGTAAGATAGATTTGTCTACCACCGCTAAAATACCGGAATTTTTCTATCTTTATGAAAGAGGTATGTAAGAAAAGAATTTCTCACATGGGGTAAAACACAGGATTTCTCTATCTGGTGTGCAAGAAAGGTAAAGGTAAGTAATTTTAAGGAAATGGTGCAAGGATCAGAAAAACAATTGAGGGATATTGAACTTATTTCGATTTCATTGCAATGAATGTAATTCCATTTACCAAAATATTTTGTAAATCTGATAGAGCAGTCCGTTTGCAATCGATTAGAATGCAAACAAAATTTCACGGATCACTGGTTCCAATAAAGTAATGTGCCAATTGTAGCAACCCTCTATACTCAAAAGTCACATGGTATTTTTTCCTACTGGATTCAGATTACTGCAGTCCTTTTCAATCTACTGCCTACCTTTTTAAACCGGCCATGGAAAAGTTTTAATGACACTGTATCACTCATGAGTCTAAACAAATGCGATACAATGCCTGCATATATGCGCTCAAATGGCACCCTTCAGTCAATAAATTACAAATATGACACAGGCGTGAAACTTTGATGTCAAACTCGACTACGAGAGGCAATCATGATTTTGCACACGAAAATGTTTGCTATCATCTTCAAACGTTTGCGAAATTCGGGTATGGAGGGTTACGTCATTTGGGACTGTACTGTAAATGGACCAATGAAATGTGACTAAAATTAAACACACAGTTCGACAGCAGTATTATGGAACTGTCGACTGCAACTATCTACACAATAAATAATTTCTTATTCAATGTAAGAAATACGATCAAAGTCAAATATCCTTCAATTCTTTTTCTAAGTATAATAAGACGCAAATTTTCCACGTACTCGTGGAATGACCATCGTATGACCTAAAGCCTGTGATCATCTGCACAACTTGTTTGTTTTTTTAAAAGCCTTCCTGCTTCTGATGTGTTTTTCATTGCTCGTTTCCAAACGTTAAATGAGTCACATATTTCATACATTCATTGTATTACAAACCACAATAGATTGCAGAAAACAACCCATAATATTAACCTTTTACGACATTTTCATTTGAAACCTAGTTGTACTTATTATGCAGCTTGATTGTTAATTATGCATGCATTTGCCAAATTGCACGGAAAGATAATGCATGACATATGGCAATAAATCGCTGCAGCAAGACATGTGAGTGATAAAACAGAATATAAACAAATCAAATCAAACGTTTTGCTCTCTTTTTATCATATTGGGATTTAATGTTTTGTTTTTGTTGTTTTTTGTTTTATTAATGAAAAATTACATCAAAATTTGAACAGCATTTGGAAAATAAAAACTATGTTCATGCTTACACTGTACAGATGCAATTTATATGCTTATGATCAGAACGCAGATCAAAATGCACTTTTGCGCATCGAATCAACTTGCCTAGAAGTGAACCACCCTGTCCAACGTTGACGCCGGTGAAACGGCCCCAACACCGGTTACTACGGTGCTTTCGCTACAAAATTTGATGGATGCGAATAAATTTCTTGTGTTGTTCAATGTTATATAAACGTTTGCGATGAAGTAAAACGCGTATCTAATGGAGAATTAACTTGACTTTTTATTTCTGCTTGAACGAAAAACTGCTTTTGTATATTTTTTCCAAACATTCGATTCAAAGTTGGTAAACAAGGTTCGGCCAAGGCCTATTTGGCCGATTTCTACAGAAACTGTTCGTATTTTCCAAAATACGCACAAAATGTGAGCAAACGAGCATTTTGATATGACTTGTAGGCAAGATTGTGGGACGTTTGCATCGTTCTCGATAGATTTTCCCCCGAAAAATGCACAGGAAGAATTTTATGACAAAAAGTAAACACAACGCCGGTTACTACGGTACCAGAATTACCTGGATTGGCATTCTAGCTTTACAAGATGCGGATTGTGTTACTAATTCGTGCCCAGCTTCTGCCTACATAACTCTTTTATGTAGTTTAGGGAACTATACGTTCATTGACATCAACCCTAGAATGAAGAGATTCTAATGAAACAGTTCCGTATTGTTATGAGATAGAAGTGGTTCCAATAGGAAAACAGGGCTTGTCCATGACTCACCAATTGCACGTAATTATACTTTGAGGTACCTTGGTATTATAAGTTACACCAACCTTTCTGCAACCCTTATAAATTGAAGTACTTTCTTGCTTGTACTTACTTACTTACTGGCTCAATGACTCTATGACTGACTCACGCATTCGAAAGTTTCGAGTCGAAACATTATCCAGTATGTTATAATAATAATAATAATAATCTTTCATGTAGGTTTCGGAAACTTTACTTTCACTGGCATGGACATCAAGTCTATAGTTTTTTTTTTTTTTTTTTTTTTTTTTTTTTTTTTTTTTTTTTTTAATGAAACGGTTCCGTATAAGATAGAACTTGTCTCATTGTAGAAAAGGTTGCCGTAAGCCATATATGACACTACTCATTTCTAATTAAACTTCTTCGTATTTTTTCTTACTTCAGAACTGACTAATTAAGATCAAGATGTTTCTAACAAGTCTTAACAAACTAAAAACCCTAAACAATAACAACATATCTTACTGTTCTGGAAAATAAACGTTCCTTTGATAAACCTGATTTTCTCCCATGAAGTAGAGTTTTTAAAAGCATTTTAAAAAATTGCATACGCCATATAGTAAAATAACTTCTTTGTCTGGCTTATTGACAATCATTGATTAAAACAGATCATTTAAGAGCAATGAACATATTAATGAGAAAGGGGTGGGTCATACCGCGGTTTAGGATTCTTAAGTGACCCTTTAGATTTGGCAACAAATAGAATTACTGTAAATTTGTAACATTCAAGAGGGAAGTCAACACAAAGACTAGTATTATCCAAATGGCAAAGTATCGTATTGTTTCTTGCAAAATAAGACAATATAAGTGGAGAATGCGAAAGGAGTCATCATTGACCTTTATATAAATCAAAGAAAAAAAATCACAAAGATCCGCATTCGTCTCAAACGCGAACCTTAGAGACTTTCATTGAAGACCGAGCTCCAAGTGAACTAAAAAGTCCAGTATCTGCTGAAAATATAATCTTCTCCCCATTGAAAAGCTCTTGTTTGGTTGGGATTTTCTGACAAAATATAAGTAATATACGTATCAATATTTAGTGTATTTCGAGTATAGCATTCCAAATAGCCATATGAAGCAATATACGGTTAACATAAGGTGCATGTATGATGTCACTGAGGGGGAGATAAATTATTTGTTTGTATATTTGTTCTTGCTTTAACGTTCCAGTCAACAGTAACTGTTGTGGCCAAATTGGAAATGGCTTCGACTGCTATTCTACATTGGGGTGCCATTTGAAATCCTTTTTTTGCTCCAACACAGCATACAATACAGCAACGCGAGTGATTTATCTGCATACATCTGACTGACAAATCACGAACTAGAGCTGATCTTTTTTATTCTAACATACAATGAACAAAATAAAATCATTTTAAACCTTCAGTTTCTTAATAACTTTTCGACCATTGCACTGATGAAATTCCGCCAAACTTTTGACGTTACCGCAAATGTCTACACATTTTCAATATTCAATACATGTAGTTATGATTGTTTTCGATGGAAACTTATGTCATATTCAATAGAAGCAAGTTCACGGCGGCGGGACTACTTTCGATAGTACAGTAGGTCGCCATTGAAAAAATATCTGGCAGCCATTTTCCATTTCCATTTCAACTAAACGAACGACGAAACTAGGAAAAATACAGATGTCCTCGCACAATAAATACATAGGGCCTCGGGGAAATAAATGAATAAATAGGGCCTCGGGGAAGATTGACTTAGCCAACCGTGTTACCCTCTCTAAATAAAGGAATTACTTACTTACTTTACTTACACAAAACTTCATTTCATGACAAATACCTCAAATTTTGGAAGAACGATGATTCAAAAGTGTTTGTACTCCGAATTTCTAACTTTGTTCATGAAATTTCCGATCGCAACGACGCCAAAGAGTCACGTCGACGTCATCAATTTTACTGCAACGTCAAAGTTCTCGCGTATACTAAGGCGAAGCCCTGCGTGTGTTGCAATATGGTGATAAGTCGCTAAAACCGATACCATTTTACATGAAATGTGGCCAAATGAAATGTCTATCAGGACTGGAGATGCCAGGAATAAGCATTTACAAACCTTCCATTGCGTACTTTAGGGTATATACATGTAATGAAAAGGTTACTGAATGAAAATCGTAAACAATTTGGAACTCGTTCATATGGCTGAGATTCACTCGCAAGCTCGTGCGTCCTCGCAATATGAACTCGGTCAGAATAGTTTTCGACATTCATTCAATAACCTATTATTATTATTATTATTATTATTATTATTATTATAACATATTGTGTAATGTTTTGACTCTAAACTTTCGAATGCTTGAGTCAATCATAGAGTCAATGAGCGAGTCAGTAAGTACAAGCAAGAATCTACTTCAATTTAAAAGGGTTGCAGAAAGGTTGGTGAAACATGTAATACCAAGGTACATACACCTCAAAGTATAATTACGTGCAATTGGTGAGTCACGGACAAGCCCGGTTTTCCTATTGCAACCACTTCTATCTCATAACAATACGGAACTGTTTCATAAGAATCTCTTCATTTTAGGGTTGATAGCCATGCCAATGAACGTATAGTTCCCTAAACGACATAAAAGAGGTATGTAGGCAGAAGCTGGGCACGAATTAGTAACACAATCCGCATCTTGTAAAGCTAGAATGCCCATCTATCCAATAATCCAGGTAATTCTGGTACCGTAGTAACCGGCGTTGTGTTTACTTTTTGCCATAAAATTCTTCCTGTGCATTTTTTGGGGGAAAATCTATCGAGAACGATGCAAACGTCCCACAATCTTGCCTAAATGTCATATCAAAATGCTCGTTTGCTCACATTTTGTGCGTATTTTGGAAAATACGAACAGTTTCTGTAGAAATCGGCCGAATAGGCCTTGGCCGAACCTTGTTTACCAACTTTGAATCGAATGTTTGGAAAAATTATACAAAAACAGTTTTCCGTTCAAGCAGAAATGAAAAGTCAAGTTAATTCTCCATTAGATGCGCGTTTTACTTCATCGCAAACGCTTATATAACATTGAACAACACAAGAAATTTATTCGCATCCATCAAATTTTGTAGCGAAAGCACCGTAGTAACCGGTGTTGGGCCCGTTTCACCGGCGTCAACGTTGGACAGGGTGTGAACGTGAAAATAAGTTTGATTCTAACCTGGAACGTAGAGGATGATTTTCTGGCAAAGCCTATTTATCAAAGATAACTGCAGCTGCAGCAACAGCTGACACCAAAGAATATCAGGAGCTGGGGATACCGGGATATAACTATTTTAGCTCACCTGAGCCGAAGTGAGCTCAAAGGTGAGCTTATAGTATACCCATGCTCCGTTGTCCGTCGTTGTCGTTGTAGTCGTTGTTGTCCACAATGTTCAAACGTCTTCTTCTCTGACACCGCTGGGCCAATCAAAACCAAACTTCATGTGGGGCATCTTTAGTAAGGGGGAACGAAAGTTTATATAACCAAGATGGCCGCCAAAAACCTTTAAAAATTTTCTTCTCCAGAACCAAAGGGCATATGATCTTGAAACTAAGTATGAAGCATCAGGGAGAATAGCTCTACAAAGTGTATATAAATCATGACCCTGTGATGACCTTGACCTATTTTACGGCAAGGTCAACATAGGTAGCCTATGCATTTGAAAATTGTTAAAATGTGATTTGAAGGGCAAAACTTGCAGGAAATGGGCAAATGGACAGAATATTTATGTTTATGAAAACATTTTGTCCCGAGCGGGTTGTCTGCCCCTGCCCCGGGGCTATATACATGTATATGACCATAATGTTCAAACCTCTTCTCTGAAATCGCTTGACCAATCAAGTCAAACTTTATGTGGAGCATTGTTAGGAACGTGGAATGAAAGATTGTATAAATGGTCAAGGTCACATGACCAACATGGCCGCCATGGCTATAAATAACAAAAACCTTTAAAAATCTTCTTCTCCAGAACCAGAAGGCTTATGATTTTGAAACTTTGCATTAAGCACCAGTCATTAGAGCTCTACAAAGTTTGTATAAATCATGAACCTGGGATGACCTTGGCCTATTTTACGGCAATATCAACATAGGTCACCTATGCATTTAAATGGATAATTATTAAAATGGGATTTGAAGGGCAAAACTTGCAGGAAATTGGTTAATGAACTGAAGATTTAAGATTCCGAAATGAATTTGAACCCCAGGGGTGGGTCTGCCCCTGACTCGGGGCATTATACACGTATATATCCACACTATTCAAAGATGGTCTTCTCTAAAACAGCTTGGCCAAATAAAGTCAAATTTTATAGGAAGAATCTGTATGAAGGGAAAACCAACAAGATTATAAATAAACTAGGTCACATGACCAAGATGGCCGCCTTGCCCATATATGGTAAAACCCTTCAAAATCTTCTATGCAGGAACTGCTGAACCTATGGCAACGAAACTTGGTATGTAGCAATTAAGACTACAGTACTATAATGATCATGTGGTGACCTAGACAGATTTTACGGCAAGGTCAACATAGGTCATATATGCAGAAAACTGTTAATTTACACTGAAGGGAAAAACTTTCGGGAAATGAGCACGTGGAATGTATATTTATGAATTTGAAAAAGAAATTATTCCAGGTGTTATTCTGACCCTGTCCTGTGGCTATATACATGTACATGTATATGATCTTTATAGCCAAACAAAGCTTATTGGTGTATATCTCAGATCTCAGGTGAGCGTTTACAGGGCCATTGGTCCTCTGGTTCTGGTTCTTGTTCTTATTTTAATCCAAAACATAGATTGCGGGTACTCGTTAGAACCGCCTCGGTAAGGATATTAAAAATATCATTTTTTTCTCATGAAAATTTCAATTTTTACAACTTTGGAAAAATCTGTATATAAATGGGTGCGTTTTCGTTATGTATTCGTAACTATTCAAAGAAACAACCTTCAAAATTGAGATTCCATTGTGTCCCACAATCACAAGTTATGCACGATGGACGAACGCCAGGTACCTGCCTATTCTATAAGCTAACCTATGAGCCATTGGTTCAGGTGAGCTAACATCGTTTAGGACATGCTTTATTTACATTTTGGGCATCGGCAATAAGTGCAATCTGTTAAATATAATAAAAAAAAGTATTTCAACGAACTGCATCAGTGCAAATAAATCTGAAAAAAAAAAAATCTGAAAAGAAAGAAAATATATATATATATATATATATCCGAAAGGACAAAGATGTGATTAGAACCGCATATCTCAATTGCAGCTGCAAGAGGAATAACTTCGAAGTACTTGTTTGATTTGATATACAGACTTACCACTGGAGCGTCTCAGATGCACTTACATACTGACACGTGTTTTGACATGCCACTTGCAAGTGAGTTATAAACAGGAAACTCCTGTGGTGTCGTTGTAGGTGTGAGGTCAAGGGTCATGAGTGAAATATATTTTTCTTACTTTTTCTCTTAAACATAAGTTTTAAGCATGCGTTAGAAGCGCTCGGTTAAGGTGGTACCAAGGTAAACCCATAATCAATGTTTTAACGAAAAACTGAACAACGGAAAAGTTTCATTTTTGCACAAACCGATGAAAATATTGCCATTGCATACATGTACATGTGTGTTTTTGTAATAGGACTACTTACGTCGGAGATTCCATTGCACCGTCTTGCACTAATATTTCAGATTCCATGCTTAAAACACAAGATATCCGTACTATTATTATTAGCACTGAAGCATGCACGCAAAACTCATAATCTATTAAGCAGTCATTTTACAATAAAAGATGAACTTTCTTGTAACTAGGTTATGTAATGTTAATGTTGCATAAAAAGTTTTCCCGCAGAGAATATATCGTTTTCTCTGAGATGCAACATGGAAACTTTCCAACACTTAATGCAGCAAAATGGCATATTCATGTTTATACTAATAGAATTGGTCACAATCGCCTTTATTATTCACGTCAAACACAAGTTAAAAGGAATGATTATGCATACTGTTGCATATTGCAATAAACATTAGTTCTCACAGAATCATGAAGGCAAACTGTTTTGTGCCTTAACATACATACACTCAAAACGGATAGTGATTGCCAAAGGAATATTATCTTCTTATTATCGGAACCTGAATTTTATGGTGACTTGGTTTACAAATTAAAGAAACTTAAAGGAATAAATGATTTTTCTCTTCAGTTCGGAAAAATCATATCACGTTACAGACGTATAGGTTATAGCTTAGTTGTTAACCCAATCATGGTTGATAACTATGCTGCCTTCTTTAATTGCACGCCGGTGGGTCGGGCGTCAGACTCTATGATGGCCCCGACTTAAAGCTATTCATTTTAGTTGGTTGGGGCCGGAGCTTCTTGTCTGTTGCTTGGCCCACCGGGGTCCAACTGGTGTTTTTCTTTTGCTCCGGAGTTAGTAGGTTATTCGGCGCCCAGGGATCTCCATCGTCGGGCAGCTTACTCAATCTGTGAGTCCTGGTTTTTGATTCATCAGGATGTTTATCATGATTTATTTGTTTGTTCTTGATGATTCATTGACTAGTTAGAGATTCACCACGAGGACCGAAGAACTAACTAAATGTTGTGAACCACTGCAGAAGCTGAGGGTGAGGTTAGGTACCTGTAAAACCGGTTTAAGCCCGCCAGTAACTTTGTGTTACTGATCGTTCCAAGTCGATACTTCTGTAGTGGTTCTTTTTGTTTTATGTCTTGGTGTTTAAAATATTTTGTGCTGTTGGCGCCTTATGTATGTTTTCATATTTTTAGTTAAGTTAAGGTAACTGAGTGGCCACCTATTGGGAAAATAGCTGCTCATTCGGCTTACGATATGTTTCATGGTATAAGTACCTGATTGTTAGTTTGGTTTTTTCCCACCTCGGTTTTTGGAGTGGGAATCTTTTTCTGATTGCGCCTTTTCCTGATCTTTGCCTACTTGTACCTTTTTACATGAAAGATTCGCATACGCACACAATCTTTTTAATAAAATCGGTTTAACCAATACTGATTTTTTAATTACTTCAGACGGCAATATCTTTTCAATTTCTTGCTATACTTACGTTTTACAGACGATGGCTATAGAACTCATTTCTGTTTCCACCACTGTACAATGAGGAAGAACAACAGCTTCCGAGAATCGGTTTCTTTTTGCTCGATTATTTCCCATGAATCACATTTTACTCCTGAAAATAAAATAAAACGGTTCTAGAATTTATATTCGATAGTCGAACATAATAGTGTTGTGTTGATAGTAGTGTTCGTCATACGACGCAATTATGAAAAAAAGCTAGGTTTGCGTTGAAAGCTAATGTGTATACACCAAGCTAGTAACATAGTAAAGGAACTATGTAGCTTTCAAAATAATGGCGACTTACGTACCAGAATCTAAACTATCAGCAAGACGCTTGTGAGATAACGCAGTTTGTTTTTAAGTTACATGCATGCCATTAAAAAGTGCAGCCTAAATGTAATAATTGTATATTACTGGTCGTTCCAAGGCTATACTTCTGTTGTGATTTAATTTTTTTATGTTTTAGTGTGAATTTTCGTGCTGCTTGTTCTTTATGTACATTTTCATATATCTACAATGTATTTTGTTAAGTTCGGGTAACTGAGTGGTCGTCTTTTGGGAGAAAGCAACTCACTCGGCTTAATATATGTGTTCTTAGTAAAAGTACCTGTTTGTCAATTTAGTATTTTCCCACCTCGATTTTCGGAGTGGGAATTTCTTTCTGATTGTGCCATTTCCTGATCATTGTCTACTATTTACATGTAAACTCGACATCTCATCGAGACTGTTTTCCTAACTACACGGGTCGTTTTTCTGTGCAAGCCAGTTCGCGGTTCACATATTCCGCATTTATTGCCAACTGTTATTCTTGCATCAGCTCACTGACGTGCGCATTTAAAAACATCCACTGGTCAATTGAAAAAAAAACGAACTCTATGCTTGAGCAAATATGTAAACATTAAACTGAAAATTTTCATATTTTACAGCTGCTAAACTATATGAACCTGTGCAGGTCTTACACGACTCGGGCTGTACAGCCACAGAAGAAGGCAAGAAGCTTGAAATTTTGGATTTCAGAAGAAGAAGGAGTGTACTATCCGTACAGCGTACTATCCGTACAGCGAAAACAAAGGCGTAGATCAGCGATCTGCGCCTTTGTATTCGCCTATGCAAATTGTTGGTTTTCTCGTGCAAGGGCTCATATACAATGCATGGACGTGTTTTCTTTAAAATAATTACATACAGTACGTTTTAACCTTCTATTGATATAAGAGCATGCGGCATCTCTTGCAATATATAAGAGCATGCGGCATCTCTTGCAATATATAAGAGCATGCGGCATCTCTTGCAATATATAAGAGCATGCGGCATCTCTTGCAATATATAAGAGCATGCGGCATTTCTTGCAATATATAAGAGCATGCGGCATCTCTTGCAACGTGACTTCTGATGAAAAAAAAATCTTTGTTGATGGCATGACAAAGACCTTCACGAGTGAATGTTCGAGCAAAGGATACTGCTATTTATTAATTCCGTTATTTTCTATCTAAAGTGCATTCGATGGCGCCAATAGGTCATGTTTTCCTGTAAGGCAATCGACTTCTCGAGTGCATATTTTCGTGACAAAACCAGCGTTTCGCGATTCAACGGGTTGATACATTTACGCATACACAATGAAAGCGTAGCCAGAGGAAACCTTTCAAATTGATAATTGATAATCAGAACAGCAAGAAATGTTTATACTACAGACATATACCTTTGTTGTTTACTTATGGCTCATGATTCACACAAAGATGTGCGAATAAAGCCATTGAAAGGAAATTGGTCAAGAATGGTGACATTTAAATGCACCTTAGCGTTAAGGCGCCGACGCATATTGCGGTTGCTATAGTTCAATACTTCTGTAAAATGACATGCGATATAATTATGTTTCTCAATTTTCTTTTGTATATATACGTGTTGGCAACATTGGATACATGCTAAAGCCATCTTTATAAGTCGTTAAGAGCAAAACAAATTAAAATGTCTTTTCAGATGTTGTTTATATTATAAGCGATGTAAACATTCATTTCTCCGTCTTGTACTATCCCTTAATGCATATACCTTTCCAGGGCATCCTTGTTTGTGTCTAAGGAATTGTTCGTGTTTTCGCGTGGTCCAGTTGAATAATACCATATTGCAGATGATTAATGTAGGAGAAAAAAAACAATCGAACCTATTTCTAATGGGCTTTTTAACTGATTACATGTAAAGCTCCAAAACACTGTTTTTCTTGCGTATAAAAATGTAAAAGTAGGCAATAATCAGGTTTTTGTTGCAATCAGAAATTACCACTCCAAACACCGAGGTGAGAAAAAGCTAATTTGACAGTCAGGTACTTATACTAAGAAAACATATCGTAAGCCGTGACCAGCTATTTTCCAATAGGCGGCCACTCAGTTACCAGAACTTTACTAACAGATGAAAAGGTACATAAGGAGCAAACAGCACAATAATCATTAAACGTTACAAATGTTAAGGATATAACTTAAATGTGATTTGACAGTCTGCATGCTTAGGTTTTAACCAAATCATGGTTGATAACTATGCTCCCTTCTTTAATTACACCCGGAGGGTCGGGCATCAGACTCTATGATGACCCCGACTCAAAGCTATTCGTTTTAGTTGGCTTCTTGTCTGTTGCTTGGCCCATCGGGGTTCAACTGATGTTTTCCTTTTGCTCCAGATTTTCAGTGATGTTGTTTGGCGCCCAGGGATCTCCGTCGCCGGGCAGCTTATTGTATATGCGAGTCCTCGTTTTTTATTCATCTTGGTGATTATAATAATTTAATTGTTTTTCCTTGTTGATTCATTGACTAGTTAGAGATTCACCACGAAGATCGAACAACTAACTAAATGTTGTGAACCACTGCAGTAGTAGAGGGTAATGTTAGGGTCCTGTAAAACAGGTTTAAGCAGATAACATTAGGTTTGATAGCCTCAGCTTCAGAAGAAAAGCTGTTCTTTAATTTTATTATGTGTTCTTATTGTACCTTGTGTTATTTGATTTTTATGCTTTGTATAATTGTTGTTTCAGCAGTTTTCCATATTCAGTATGGTAGGTTTCGAAATCAGTGTGCTATGATCAATTTTGATTGAATCCGACAATGCTTGTCTTTAAAACTTTTTCATTGATGTAGCCAAAAATTCTATGGCAAAAATATATTTACTTTAGACAGCTTCAGACAAATTTTCAGTTCAGCTCTGAAAAGACGTGTTGATTAATCTCATTTCCAGTCCCGAAGCGTTTCTCATTTTCAGAGTTGCCTTTAGTGATTGCTGCAAGAAAACATGTCCTCCGAGATTTATAATTTGGCTGTATCAAACCTAGACTGTGCAAATGCATTTTAAATCGTAGCTGTATACACGATATTCGTTGAAGTTAACTAGTAATTAAGCTTACTTTCTTGGCATATTCGCTGATATAGCAACATGGGCCCAGTTGTTCAAAATTAACGATTTTGTTAGTTAACGATTCGTTAAAATTTCAAATAGCAATATTACAAATACACTGCTATTTTTTGTTGAAAAAATGTGAGAATCCTTTGCATTGCAAAAAATAACAGAGTATTTGCTTTAAAAAAATTTGAAGTTGTTATATACTTAACAAATTGAGGGCTTAACGACATCGTTAAGCTAAAGATGTTTCAAACAACTGGGCCATTATTGCCTTTCTACAATGACATTACGAAAACATGCCCATGCAATATATACAGAAAAATGTTTTGGTTAAACAAAAATAAAATTTTCACTGGAAAATTTTTTGATATTTTTTTATTTTTGCTCAAAACATAGATTGTGGGTATACGTTAGAACCGCCTCGGCATAGATTGTGGGTACACGTTAGAACCGCCTCGGCGAGGCGGTTCTAACGAGTACCCACAATCTATGTATTGGAGCAATAATAAGAAAAATAGGTATACCCCCGCATACCCCAGTTTTGCTTATATAAAAGTGGGATTTACGGACACGTTTTCCTGACTAAGTGTGTCTGTGTCTGATAATGTGTCTCAAAATTCGTGATATTTGATTCCAGTCCCTTATGAGCCAAACATAAGCAAGAAGACCTTCAAATCGATGCCAAAATCAAAGAACGAGTATCATTTATTTGACTTTTTGAGTGTGTCACTCGACTGTGCAATTGAATTTGAAACATACAACCAACCTCCGATCGTAGACACATTACATGGCACAAATGACCATGTACTGAACAATTTATAGCTCATATGAATTAAGGACATGAGTATGCAGAAGATACTATCAAGGATAAAAACAACGTGGTAACATAGCATGGCTTTTTTCTTCTATAGACACGAATTATATAACATAATGTTTATGCATGAATATTATGATTCTTGAAACTGATTAGTGTTGTAGTGCCATTAATGATCATAGCCGTATCAGGAAACAAATCCGGTATAAGAACGCATAAGCACAGATCAGTGCTAATGTTTAGGAACATCGATGTGTCCGCAAACAATCTGACAAATTTCGTATCAAAATGAATAGCTTAGGAGCAGCAGGTCTTTAAACAGAGATGCCATGAAATTCTAACATTGCAATTATAATGCATGTACCGCTATGCAAGCATAACGTCTCTGTCTCATTAAAACAAAGTGTAAAACCGGTTTAAGCCCGCCAGTAACTTTGTGTTACTGATCGTTCCAAGTCGATACTTCTGTAGTGGTTCTTTTTGTTTTATGTCTTGGTGTTTAAAAATTTTTTGTGCTGTTGGCGCCTTATGTATGTTTTCATATTTTTAGTTAAGTTAAGGTAACTGAGTGGCCACCTATTGGGAAAATAGCTGCTCATTCGGCTTACGGATTGTTTCATGGTGTAGGTACCTGATTGTTAGTTTGGTTTTTTCCCGCCTCGGTTTTTGGAGTGGGAATCTTTTTCTGATTGCGCCTTTTCCTGATCTTTGCCTACTTGTACCTTTTTGCTAGTCTATTCCTACTAATATACGCATTATACTGATGCTAGCCATTCTGAATGAAAATCATTGAAGTTATCTAGTAATTAATTCAACGTCGCGATGTCGGGTCGTGATTCTCTGTAGTTGTTGGTTTAAACTTTTATTTCTGTAAATACATGCACAAAACTCGTAACAAAACAAACAAAGCATTTTATATAATCTTTGAATATATAACAAGTGTTTCAGAAGAAAGTCGAAACGACTTTTTTCAGATTCATCATCATCATCATCATCATCATCCATGAAAAGGGTTGGAATCCGGATTGGAATGTCGAAAACCCTGTGTTAAAATCTGTGCAGCCCAATAAAAAAGTTGTGTGTGCAGTCTAAAACTATTTACAGATTCTGTATCCCATCTGTAGTTGTTGATGACGGATATAAAATAATAACATGCTGACGTCAAAAAACACGTCATCCAGCGTTATAAAAATATTTTAGTAACGTCAGACAAATAATCTGAGGAAAACGAACAATGGCTTAAAAGTGATATGCATGTATGTCATCTTTTGCGTTTGCAACGTGACTCTCTTTGTTAATAACATGACAAACAGCCTTTAAATATATGAGTGTTCTGGGAAAGGATGCTGCTACTTTTTCTATATAAAATGCATTCGATGGCGTCAATAGGTCTTGTTTTCCTGCAAGCCAATTGGCTTCTCGGGTTGCATGTTTTTGTGACAAAACCTGCGTTTCGCGATTCATTACGAAAACTTGTCCATGCAATAAACAGATATTTTTTAGTTTTAAGAACTGAAAATTTTCAGCTGAAAAATTTTGATAATTTTCTTATTTTTGCTCAAAACATAGATTGTGGGTACACGTTAGAACCACCGAGGTTCTAACGAGTACCCACAATCTATGTTTTTGGAGCAAAAATATAAAAATAGGTTAACCCCTGCATACCCCATTTTTTCTGTATAAAAGTGGGGTTCAAGGGAGTATACATTACACGGACATGTTATTCTGATGTCAGAAAGATTTAAACGAGTTGGTACATTTATGCATACACAATGAAAGTGTAGCTAGTGGAAAACTTTGGTAATTCGAACACCTACAAGCAAGACAATTATTACACTTAATTATTAACTACAGACATATTCGTTTGATGTTTAATTATGTCTATTAACTCACACAAAGATGTAAAAATAAATAGATTGAAAGGAAATTGGTCATAGATAGTGACATTTACATGGACCTTAGCGTTAAGGCGCCTACGCAAAATCCAATTCTGTAAAATGACATGCGATATAATTATGTTTCTCTTTTTTATTTATTTATTTATTTATTTTTTATTCGTTTATTTTTTTTTTATTTTTTTAAGTGTTGGAAACATTGGACACATGCTATAGACGTCTCTTTAAAGTCTTTTAGAGTAAAACAAATTAAAATGCCTTTTCTGAGTGTGTTGGTTGGTTTTTTAAATGTACATGTAAACAATCATTTCTCCGTCTTGTATCCATTAATGCGTATACTTAACGAGGGCATCGTGTTTGTGTCCAAAGATTTGTCCGTTCCAAAGCTCCAAAGCACTGTTTTGCGTATAGATAGCTAACGTCGGGTTTGATAGCCTCTGTTTCGGAAGAAAAGCTGCTACCTCATTTCTTTGTACATGGCGTTCTTGTTTTATCTTATAATTCTTGTTTCAGCTATTTTCAATATTGGTAGGTTTCGATGACAGGATGTTTTGATCAATTTTGAATGAATCCGACAATATTAGCCTTTAAAGTAACAAAAACGTCTCTGGCAAAGATATAGTTACTTTGGACAGCTTTTAATTAGACAAATTTTCAGTTCAGCTTTCAATAGAAGTATTGATTAATCTTATTTACAGTCCAGGAGCGTTTGTCATTTTCAGAATTGCCAGTTTGTAATTGTAAGAAACACTGTCCTCTGAGATGTGTCGGCTGGCTGGATCAAACTAAGAATGTGCAAATATAGAGCCTAAGTACTTCAAATTGTAACTGTATAGACTAAATATATTCTGCTTACTGATGAAGGGCATATCTACATATTAATTACAAAGCCCGTCTCAGCTGTAATTGAATGGTTGTTATAGGGATATAGTTAACTCACAAAAGAATGGTTTCCATTCAACGGGGCAAGGGCAAGCAGCATAGCCCCAGATGGGACGCCGCATTCATCAAGAATGGAACCAAATTATGAAATCACACCTGAATCCCCAAAGCATTAAAGTGGACTCATCCAACTGATAGGGATGGGCGAAACCGTTTGTCAAAAATGGATTAAGCAGGTTCGCCCCGAAACCATCATAGACCTGGAAACATAATTCTAACGCCCACTTAAATTTGCAAAATGCTTCTGCCCTCACCTAGTTTTACTTTAAGAACTGCGTCTTAGATTCCTTCGAGATGTTTTGCACCATACTTTGTAATTAAAGCCGTTTAGAAAATTACATGACTATCTTCTGGATTTTCAAGAAAATTCAAAAAATAAAGAAACACGAAAAATGTATACACAAGGCTGACAGCCTTTAAACGGAACTACTGTATTAAATTGAAGAAAAATGATTATCATATTAATGATGTTCAAAACCAGTAATTTTACATCATGCAAATAAAAAAAATATCATCAAAATCACTCCCCATTATTACGTACCATTATCAAGACAAAAATAGGATATCAACTTCAGGTTGCACGTGCACGACTATGTTCACTGGAGCCAAAATATACAAAAGTACTGAAAATTGACTTTAACGACGTTTTTGAAGGCCAGAGGTAGTTCTGAAAAGCGTCATTGGTTGCAGATTTTTGTTAAGAAATTACCGCCCAAATAGCCAGGTGGGAAAAACAAAATTGAGAAATAATGTACATATACTAAGAGAAGGCATTTTAAGCCGATTGAGCAGCAATTTTCCAATAGACGACCACTCAGTTACCTACACTTAACTAAAATATACTTGAAAATGTACACAATGTGCAAACAGCACAAAAAACACCACCAAGACATAAACCAATTTGAACCAAAACAGAATTATCACCTGGGCACGAATAGTATTATAAAATAACTGAGGGGGGAGGGGCTTAAACTGGTTTACAGGGCACTAACCTTGCCTTCAGCTTCTGCAGTGGTTCACAATATTTAGTTAGTTGTTCGGTCCTCGTGGCGAACCTATAAATAGTAAACGAATCATCAAGACCAAACAAATAAATCATAATAAACACCACGATGAATGAAAAACGAGGTCTCACAGATACAATAAGCTGTCCGGAAGTTGAAATCCCTGGAAAGCCAAACAACATCATTGAAAGTCTGGAGCAAAAGAAGAAAACACCATTAGAACCCCGATGGGTCAAGCAACAGACAAGAAGATCCAGCCCCAACCAACTAAAATCAAAAGCATTATGTCGTTGCCATCGTAAATTAGGACGCTCGATCCACCGGCATGCAATTAAAGAAGGAAGCATAGTTATCGTGATTGGGTTAAAAACTTAGCATGCAGACTGTCGCATCATATTAACATTATATCCTACGCGTTCGTAACGTATGATGATTTTTCTAAACGGAATAGAAAAATTATTCCTTCATATAAGTTTCTTTAATTTGTAAACCAAGTCACCATAAAATTCTGGTTCTGAAAGGCCCTCACGTAAAGGCCAAGGTGATTCTAACAAGAATCCACAATCTATTATGTTTTGGATCAAAAATAAGAAAAAGTGTATACCTCTTCACACCTTTGTTTTATTTTATATATAATTTTGGTTCAAGGGTGTATACTTTTCATTGACATTTTTTCATGAGCATTGGCAAACAATACGGGTTGGGTGGGAGTGTGCCTTGTTTGTGCCCGTTTCTGATTATTACTTGCTTACATGTATTTACTTAGCATTGTTTAGAAAGAAGAAAAGACAATCATGTAAATCCGATTATTTGTAACAAAACGATACAAATATTATATCTTAGATGATCAAAGCAACAAGGGTTACTTTCTTGGAAGACTCGCACACTCAGCTGATGAGTACAATCTTCATGGAGCGAAACGTCTCTTCACCATTCCGAATGTACTTTCAGCCTCGCGTCCATCCTAAATTAAGATGGCGAGAATAAGCCGTTTTTACACATCGATTGTTTCACCTAGGATTCCATCGTTAATACAAAGAAATGCTCACCGACACTTTGCCATTGGATAAAACACACATTTAACTTTCTAACAATCAAATTTTCTCCACAAAATTCTGCATCTTCTTTTTTAACAGATTCATTTTTCAGCTGTTTGTCAATCGTTTTCACTCGTGTGGGGCCGTTTCCGAAACGAGCCGAACACATATGCCGACGTCGAACATTAATTTATTCCAGTTGAAAGGTCAAGATTTGGCCATGTCCAATGATATACACGTATTTCTACAAATGACGTCAATCAGGTCAGCCATTTTGATTTCGGCGCGCGGCGTTTGACGTCATCGTGACGTTGCACACGCGCCGCATTATACTAATTGATCAATTAAATATTAATTGAACAATTCATTTTTCATATAAGGAAATGGTCGGAAGTCAATTTTCGGCGTAAACCTACGAACATATACGGACGATTTAGTGCACTGAAAGGATGACAGCCAGAAGTTTTTAAACGAGAATAAAACCACTGAAAACGGACAAAAATAGGTTGGATTTTTTTAAAAGCACTATAAACATGTTAGTAACGCATCGGTGACGTGTATTCTTCTTGGTTTATCTTGAAAAAGTTGCAATTATTGACACTACGTTTCACCATTGAACAACCAACTGGGATCGCAACGAAGAGATATGGAACATATGTGTAATATAACGGAGTGAGATCTCGCAACTATTTTCTTGGCACTTGCACGAATATAGCAATAGCGATAAACTAGGAAATCGGAAAAAAAATCATGATTGCTTTTCAACAATGAAGTGTGTCTGTGCCTGATTATGTTTATCAAAATTCATGAAACTTGATTCCAGTCCCATAGGAGCCAAACATAAGCAAGACAATTTTAAAATCGGTGCCAAAATCAAACGTCCGGACGGCTCAAATGAGCATCATTTATTCGGCTTTTTAAGAGTGCAATTGAATTTGAAACGTACAAACTCCGATCGTAGACATGTACACATGGCACAAATGACCACGTATTGAACAATTTTATCCCATATAAATGTACCGAATGTACGTATGTATGAACTTTTATGTGTTGCGTATTTTAATTCCTTAAGTATAGCAACAGCGATAAACTAGGAAATCGGGAGAAATTCATGATTGCATTTCTACAATGAAGTGTGTCTGTGTCTGATCATGTGTCTCAAAATTCGTGATATTTTATTCCAGTCTCTTAGGAGCCAAACATAAGCAAGAAGATCTTCAAATCGATGCCAAAACCAAGGCCTGGACGGCTCAAACGAGTATCATTTATTCGACTTTTTAAGTGTGCCAAACTCGACTGGGCAATTGAAATTGTAACGTACAACCGACCTCCGATCGTAGACTCATGACACAAATGACCATGTATTGAACAATTTATAGCTCATATGAATTAAGGGCATGAATATGTTGAAGATATTATCAAGGATAAAAGCAACGTAATAACAAAGCATGTTTTTTTTCTTCTATAGACACAAATTATATAAAAATATTGATAGATATAAGAATGCATGAATAATATGATTCTTGAAACAGATTAGTGTTGTAGTGCCATTAATGATGATAGCCGTATCAGGAAACAAATCCGGTATAAGATCACATACGCACAGATCAGTGCTAATGTTTATGAACATCGATATGTCCGCAAACAAATTTCGTATCAAAATGAGTAGCTTAGGAGCAGCAGGTCTTTAAACAGAAATGCCATGAAATTCTAAAATTGCAATTATAATGCGTGTACCGCTATGCAAGCATAACGTCTCTGTCTCATTAAACAGTGTTTACTAGTCTATTCCTACTAATATACGCATTATACTGAAGCTAGCCATTCTGAATGAAAATCATTGAAGTTATCAAGTAATTAATTCAACGTCACGATGTCGGGTCGTGATTCTCTGTAGTTGTTGGTTTAAACTTTTATATCTGTAAATGCATGCACATAACTAGTAACAAGACAAACAAAGCATTTCATATAATATTTGCATATATAACAAGGGTTTCAGAAGAAAGTCGAGACGACTTTTTCAGAATCTGTATCCCATCTGTAGTTGTTCATGACGGATATAAAATAATAACATGCTGACATCAGAAAACACGTCACCCAGCGTTTTAAAAATATTTAAATAACGTCAGACAAATAATCTGAGAAAAACGAACAATGGCTTAAAAGTGATATGCATGTATGTCATCTTTTGCGTTTGCAACGCGACACTCTTTGTTAATAACATGACAAACAGCCTTTAAATAGGTGAATGTTCTGGCAAAGGATGCTGCTACTTATTAATTCCGTTCTTTTCTATATAAAATGCATTCGATAGCGTCAATAGGTCTTGTTTTCCTGCAAGCCAATTGGCTTCTCGGGTTGCATATTTTTGTGACAAAACCTGCGTTTCGCGATTCATTACGAAAACTTGCCCATGCAATAAACAGATATTTTTTAGTTTTAAAAATTACAAATTTTCAGCTGAATTTTTTTTTTTATAATTTTCTTATTTTTGCTCAAAACATAGATTGTGGGTACACGTTAGAACCACCGATGGTTCTAACGAGTACCCACAATCTATGTTTTGGAGCAAAAATATAAAAATAAGTTTACCCCTGCATACCCCATTTTTTCTGTATAAAAGTGGGGTTCAAGGGTGTATACATTACACGGACATGTTATTCTGATGTCAGACAGATTTAAACGAGTTGGTACATTTATGCATACACAATTAAAGTGTAGCTAGAGGAAAACTTTGGTAATTCGAACACCTACAAGCAAGACAATTATTACTCTTAATTATTAACTACAGACATATTCGTTTGATGTTTAATTATGTCTCTTAATTCACACAAAGATGTAAAAATAAATAGATTGAAAGGAAATTGGTCATAGATAGTGACATTTACATGCACCTTAGCGTTAAGGCGCCTACGCAAAATCCAATTCTGTAAAATGACATGCGATATAATTATGTTTCTATTTTTTTTACTATTTTTTTTTTCATTTATTTATTTTATTTTATTTTTTATTTTTATTATTATTATTTTTTTTTTTGAATAATGTAAGTGTTGGAAACATTGGACACATGCTATAGACGTCTCTTTTAAGTCTTTTAGAGTAAAACAAATTAAAATGCCTTTTCTGAGTGTGTTGTTTTTTTAAAAATGTACATATAAACAATCATTTGTCCGTCTTGTATCCCTTAATGCGTATACTTATCGAGGGCATCGTGTTTGTGTCCAAAGAATGGTACGTTCCAAAGCTCCAAAGCACTGTTTTTGCGTATAGATAGCTAACGTCGGGTTTGATAGCCTCTGTTTCGGAAGAAAAGCTGCTACCTCATTTCTGTTGCGTGTAATTTTTGTACATGGCGTTATTGTTTTATTTTAAAGTTCTTGTTTCAGCTATTTTCCATCTTGGTAGGATTCGATGACAGGATGTTTTGATCAGTTTTGAATGAATCCGACAATACTTGCCTTTAAAACTTATTCCATGTTGTAACCCGGCTATGGCAAAGATATATTTTCTTTGGACAGCTTTAGACAATTTTTCAGTTCAGATCTGAATAGAACTGTTGATTAATCTTATTTCCAGTCCAGGAGCGTTTGTCAGTTTCAGGGTTGGTTGCCAGTTAGTGATTGGTGTAAATAAAACTGTCCTCTGAGATTAATAGTTTGGCTGTATAAAACCCAGACTGTCCAGATGTAGAGCCTCAGTACTTCAAATTGTTGCTGTATATACGATTTTCTTTCAAGTTAACCAGTAATTAACCGCTGACTATATTTTGCTTGATCGTCAGACTGAGCTCACCATGCACTGATGAAGGGCATATCTACAAATTAATAAAAAAAAGTACAAATAGGCAATGATCAGGAAATAGAGCGATCAGAAAGACATCCCCACTCCATTAACCGAGGCGTGGGAAAAATTAAATGACACTTAGGTACTTATACCATGAAAACATGAGTGAGCATCTATTCCCCAATAGGCGGCCACTCAGTTACCCGGACTAAAAATATTAAAAGCCAATCTCAGTTGTAATTTCTTAAATTGAATTGTTGTTTAAAGAATCCAAGTAACACACAAAAGCCTGGTTTCTATTTAATGGGACAAGGGCAAACAGCATAGGCCCAGATGTGATGCCGCAGAACGAGGCGGCCCATCTGGGGCTTTGTGTCTGCACAGAGAAATTTTATAAAAAATGGAATAAAATTATAATATCGCATCTGAATCCCCTTAACATTACGGTGGAATCATTCAACTGATGGGGATGCGAATCCATTCTTCCAAAATGGGCTAAGGATGTTCGCACGGAAACCATCACAGACCTGGAAACACAATTCTAACGCCCACTTGAATTTGCAAAATGCTTCTGCCCTTAACTAGTGTTGCTTTAAGAATTGCGTCTTAGATTTCATCGAGATGTTTTGCACCATACTTTGTAATTGAAGTCGTTTAAATAATATCATGTCTCCTGGATTTTCAAGAAAATTCAAGAAATTAAGAAACACGTTACAAGGCTGAGAGCGTTTAAACGGAACTACAGTATTAAATTGAAGGAAAATTATATTAATGATGTTCTAACCAGTAATGTTATATCATACAAATAATAAAATATATATCATTAAAGTCTCTCCTCATTATTACGTATCATTATCAAGACAAAAATAAGGTATCAACTTCAGGTTGCACGTGCACGACAATGTCAACAGGAACCAAAAATATAGAAATTACTTAAAATTGACGTAAACGACGTTTTCAAGGACATTGGTAGTCTGGAGAAGTGTCACTGGGCGCAGAAAGAAAAAGATTACATGCAAAACGTTTGATATTTTCATAATTTCTTTTTTTGCCCAAAACATTGACCGGGTACACGTTAGAAAGGTAAAAGTAGGTAATTATCAGGAAATGGCGCAATTAGAAAGAAATTCCGACCCCAAAAACAAGTGGGAACAGGGAAATTGACAATCATATACTAAGAGAACACATAAGCCGAGTGAGCAGCAATTTCCCAATAGGCGGCCACTCAGTTACCTAAACTTAACTAAAATATATAATGAAAACGTATGCAAACAACACAGCAATTTAACACCAAAATAAAACAATTAGAACCTCAACAGAAGTATCACCTTGGCATGAACAGTAATATCAAATAACTTGGAGGGGACTTAAACCGGTATTTAGGGCCCGAGACTTGCCCTAAGCTTCTGCAGTGGTTCACAACATTTAGTTATTTGTTCGGTTCTCGTGGTGAATCTCTTACTATAATAAACACCACGATGAATGAAAAACGAGATATCACGGCTACAATAAGCTGCCCGGCAGTTGGAGATCCCTGGAAAGCCAAACATCACCGAAAATCTGGGTCAAAAGAAAAAAAAAATACCAGTGGAAACCCGGTAGTCCAAGCAACAGCATGAACATCCGGCCCCAACCAAATAAAATCAGTGCCATGATAGAGTTTGACGCTCGATCCATCGGCGTGCCAATAAAAAAAGAAGCATATTTATCAACCGTGATTGGGTTAAAAACTACATGTAAGCATGCAGACTGTCGCATCACATTTACATTATACCAGTCATATGCGTTTGTAACGTATGGTAATTTGTCTAAACATTCCTTCCTTATAGGTTTCTTAAATTTGTAAATTAAGTTACCATAAAATTCTGGTTCCAAAAGTTCCTCGCGTACAGGCTAAGGTGATTCTAACGAGAAGCCACTATCTATTAATATGTTTTTTGATACAAAATAAGAAAAAAATATATACCTCTTCATACCTTAGTTTTACTGTATAAAATTGGGGTTCAAGTGGGTATAATTTTCATGGACATGTTTTCCTGAGCATTGGCAGACAAATAAGTGGTTTGTGCCGGATTCTGATTATTGCTTGCTTATTTACTTAGCATTGCTTAGAAGAAAGGAAAGACAAACATGTAAATCCGATTTTTTGTAACAAAACGATTAAAATATTATATCTTAGATGATCAATGATGCTATGATTACCATAACGAAAACACAGCCCATGAAATATACAGAGATTTTTAAACTTATAAAAATTGCAATTTTTTAGTATATGTTTTTTATTTTTCTTATATTTGCTCAAAACATAGATTGTGCGTACACGTTACAACCACTAGGCGAGTCGATTCTAACAGAAATAAGAAAAGTAGGTATACCCCTGCAATCCCCAGTTTTGCTATATAAAAGTGGGGTTTAAGGGAGTATACATTTCATGGATATGTTTTCATGATACTTTCTTGGCACTTGCACGATTGGAAATCAGAAGAAATTTTATGCTTTTCTACAATGAATTGCGTCTGATTATGTGTTTCAAAATTCGTGATATTTTCTGCCAGTCCCTTGGGAACCAAACATAAGCGAGACAATATTCCAGTCGATGCCAAAATCAAATATCAGGACGACTCATACGATTACCATTTATTCGAATATTTAAGTGTGTCAAACGCGACTGTGCATGATTAAAATTGAAACGTGCAGCCAAACCCCGATCGTAAAAATGTGGCATAAATGAGACAAATGGCCATGTTTTGAACAATTTAGAGACTTTATGAATGACGAACATGAATATGTAGAAGAACTTAAATGATAAATGCAACTTGACAACATAGCATGGCTTTTATCGTTTATAGACACAAAATATGAAACATAATGTTTATAGATATAAGAATGCATGAATTAATATGATTCTTGAAACTGATTAGTGTTGTAGTGCCATAAATGATGATAGCCGTATCAGGAAGCAAATCCGGTATGAGAACGCAGATGCACAGATCAGTGCCAATGTTTAGGAACACCGACGTGTCCGCAAACAATCTGGCAAATTTCGTATCAAAATGATGAGTAGCTTAAGAGCAACGGGTTTTCAAACAAAAATGTCATGAGATTCTAAAATTGCAATTCTAATGCGTGTACCGCTATGCAAGCAAGACGTCTCCGTCTCACTAAAACACATTGTTTGCTAGTTGATTCCTCCTAATATACAGTTGTACGCATTGTACTGATGCTAGCCTGAATCTGAATAGTTTACTGGTGACACGCCAAATGACATTTAGCCATTCTGAATGAAAACAAAAATGTACAAGTATGCAATGATCAGGAAAAGGCGCAATCAGAAAGAAATTCCCACTCAAAAAACCGAGGCGGGAAAAAGCCAAATTGACAATTAGGTACTTATACTCAGAGAACATATCGTTAGCCGAGTGATCAGCTATTTCCCGATCGGCGGCCACTCAGTTACCCTAACTAAACTAAACCTATGAAAACGTACATAAGGTTCAAACAGCAAATTATATTACTGATCGTTCCAAGGCGATACTTCTGTGGTGGTTCTTGTTGTTTTATGTCTTGGTGTTGATTTTTTGTGCTGTTAGCACCTTATGTATGTTTTTATATTTTAGTTAAGTTTGGGTAACTGAGTGGCCACCGCTGCCCATTCGGTTTACAACATGTTTTCTTTGTATAAGTACCGGATTGTTAATTTAGTGACACCATATTCAGCTTTGGCTTAACTTATTTTGACCAGTTTATTTACTGAAGACAGCTTCAGACAAATTTTCAGTTCAGATCTGAATAGAAGTGTTGATTAATCTTATTTACAGTCCATGAGCGTTTGTCATTTTCAGAGTTGGTTGCCACTTAGTGATTGGTATAAAGAAAACTGTCCTCTGAGATTAATTGTTTGGCTGTATCAAACCCAGACTGTGCAGATGTAGAGCCTTAGTACTTCAAATTGTTTCTGTATAGACGATTTTCTTTGAAGTAAATTAACCGCTGAATATATTTTGCTTGATCATCAGACTGAGCTCACCATGCACTGATGTAGGGCATATATACAAATTGATTACAAAACCCGTCTCGGTATTTCTTTAATTAAATTATTGTTTGAGGGATACGATTAACTCATAAGCCTGGTTTCCATTTAATGGGACAAGGGCAAACAGCATAGGCCCAGATGTGACGCCGCAGAACGAGGCTGCCCATCTGGGGCTTTGTGTCCGCACAGAGAAATTTTATAACCAGAGGACCAATGGTCCTGTAAACGCTCACCTGAGATATATACCAATAAACTTGTTAAATTAGAATGGTAATATACATGTATATACCCCCAGGGCAGGGTCAGAGCAACCTCTGGAGTCAATTTCCCTTTTAAATATCATAAAGATTTAGTCCATTTGCCAATTTAATGCAAGTTTTGCCCTTCAAATGACATTGTAACAATTTTCCCCATTCAAATGCATGGGAAACCTAAGTTGACCTTGCCATAAGATAGGTCAAGGTCATCCAAAGGTCATGATTTATATAAACTTTGTAGAGCTCCATTGCCTGATGCTTCATGCCAAGTTTCAGAATCATAGGCCTTCTGGTTCCGGAGAAGAAGATTTTTACAGGTTTTTGCTATTTATAGCCATGGCGGCCATCTTGGTCATGTGACCTTGATCATTTATATACACTTTCATTCCCATTTCCTAACAATGCTCCTCATAAAGTTTGGCTTTGATTGGCCAAGCAGTTTCAGAGAAGAATATCTTTGAATATCACTGTAATATACATGTATATTGCCCCGGGGTGGGGGCAGACAGACCCATGGGATCCAATTTTTTTCAGAAGCATCAATCTTAAGTCCATTTGCCCATTTCCTGCAATTTTTTCCCTACAAATGACATTTTAACACTTTTCCCCATTCAAATGCATGAGCGACCTATGTTGACCTTGCCGTAAAATAGGTCAAGGTCATCCCAGGGTCATGATTTATATAAACATTGTAGAGCTTTAGAAATTGATGCTTCACACCAAGTTTCAAAATCATTGGCCGTCTGGTTCTGGAGAAGAAGATTTTTAAAGGTTTTTTCTATTTACAGCCATGGCAGCCATCTTGGTCATGTGACCTTGACATTTTATATAAACTTTCGTTCCCCCTTCCCAAGGATGCTCCATATGAAGTTTGGCTGTGATTGGCCAAGCGGTTTTAGGGGAGAAGATGTTTCATTATTATGGAAATATACATGTATATAGCCCCGGGGCAGGGGCAGACAACCCCCAGGGGCTAAAATTTTCCATTAACATTAATCTTCTGTTCATTTGCCTATTCCCAGCAAGTTTTACCCATTAAATAGCATTTTACCATTTTTTCCCATTCAAATGCATTGGCGACCTAAGTTGACCTTGCCGTAAAAATAGGTCAAGGTCATCCCAGGGTCATGATTTATATAAACTATGATGGGCCCGCGTCCTCAATGCTACATACCAAGTTTCGTGGAAATCGGCCAACTGGTTCTGGAGAAGAAGATTTTTAAAGGTTTTTGCTATTTATAGCCATGGCGGCCATGTTGGTCATGTGACCTGGACTATTTATATAAACTTTCGTTCCCCCATCCTAAGGATGCTCCACATGAAGTTTTGCTTTGATTGGCCAAGCGGTTTTAGAGGAGAAGATCTTTGAAATTGTGGACGACGTACTGACGGACGGACGGACGACGGACGGACGCCGGAGCATGGGTATACTATAAGCTCACCTGTGAGCCTTCGGCTCAGGTGAGCTAAAATGGAATTTAATTATAAAATCACACCTGAATCCCCTAAACATTAAGGTGGACTCATCCAACTGATAGGGATGGGCGAAAACATTCGTCAAAAATGGGTTATGGAGGTTCGCGCGGAGACCATCACAGACCAGGAAACATAATGCTAACGCACCCTTGAATTTGCAAAATGCTTCTGCCCTTACCTAGATTTAGTTTTAGAATAGCGTCTAAGATTCCATCGAGATGTTTTGCAGCATACTTTGTAATTAAAGTCGTTTAAAAAATTACAAGTCTCCTGAATTTTCAAGAAAAATCAAGAAATTAGGAAACACGAAACATGTATACACAAGGCTGACAACGTTAAAACGGAACTACAGTATTAAATTGGAGGAAAATTATATTAATGATGTTCTAAACCAGTAATGTTATATCATTCAAATAAAATAAACACCATTAAAATCTTTATTACGTATCATTATCAAGACAACAATAAGGTATCAACTTCAGGTTGCAAGTGCACGACTATGTTATAGGCAGCCATCCAATCAATGAAAAAAATCTTTAGATGGCAAAATAGGGTAGAAGCTGGCATCCATGCTGATATTGTTCCTAGACATGTACTATGACATATAGGGGTGGATGCCAAGTCTGTAAATGGCCCTGGGTCTCTGAATTAGGTCAAAGGTCAACTGGGTGCAAAATAACAAGAAAATGTATGAAAACTCTTTTCAGTGTCAATCCTTTGCTGTATTTTCCACAAAATTTCACTGAAACTACATTATATACACTTATTATGCATGTGGCGTTTATAGCATAACAAATGAGAGTGCTAAGCATATGTCCTAGCAAGGTTAAAGGTCATTTCAGTGCAAAATTATGAAGGTAATCATAAAATTCCTCGGGAGCTAATTTGACCTACCTTGCACCCCATGACAATTTTTCATGGGTGCCAAATCATTCATTTGGACCCCAGAAATGCAAAGAATTTTTGTCCCCAAAGATTAACCCTTTTCCACTTTGAAAAAAATGCATGGTTTCCATGGCAACCGTCGACATGATTCTTGAGCATAGGGGTGGCCATACAAAATTGGTCATATCTCCGCTGTTACTTGTCCTAGACCACTAAGCCTGGTCTCGGTTTAAAGCATAGACATTGCCCTTTCATCCAGTGGTAAGTTATGCTAGTGATCTTATTTGCATATTCATGAATTTTAATGAAAACATTAAAAAGGACAAAAACTTGCTAAAAATCTATAAATAAACTAATTTCAGGCCCAAACGACCATTGAGAGACTTTGTTATTAAACCAGTAATGTCATCAGAGTCATGGGCATAAATGAAAATTATCTTATTTGCATATTCATGAATTTTAATTAGAATGTCGGAAAGCGAGTAAAAACAATTGGGAAACTATCGCCATTGCAAGGTTTTTGATGGGTTATATGATCTATCTCGAATCTCTGAAACCAATTCTCATGGCTGCCAGTTTAATCAGAGGGCCCGCCTTGATGCCATAAAATATTGTCCTCAACAATGAACACATTTGCATGATGTAAAATTACATAGTTTCCACCTCCGCCCCAAGCGTAATTCTAAAGAATAGGATATACTCACAAAAATATTCATATACCAACAATAGCATGCTCTTTACGTACAAAATCACTTGTACCAGAGCTGTTAACAAATCCAGGATGCTGAAATGAGTTTAAAATGAATCTATGACCCTAAAGTCTGATATAAGAATGATCTGATTTTCAATTTCATGAATTTGCTAGTGCAATATTATACCATCCTGTACTACAATATACAATGTATATGTAATTTGATTTTTTGTTTAATAAATATTAACATAACCTTTAAAATTTAGAGGACAATTACGTACAAATTAAGGCGTTATACATAGAAAATCAGAGCTCCATTTGAAGAAACACTGAACAGTATCTTTTTAGAAATGCACTAGCAAAATGAGCTATCTACACACATGTCCAAATGTTTTTAAACAGCCAGATCTTGTTTATATTGGTTAACTTTAGATAACTGGATGTAAGGTTTGCTCAGGAGTATGGTTCAAGATTCTTGTGTTTCTAATGCAGGCTCTATTCTAGGCAGGCGTAAATCTTGGCATGTAGAATGTATAATTTTATCTGTCAAATCCTTGATGTAGTGATTTCAGAGGGCATATCCCGGAAAGACAAAATATGTCCTGTCTTTTTAAGACCATCGGCAATTTGCATATGGAGGAAAGGGGCTCTAGCATCATGTTCATTAACACTGTTAAATAAAATTGACATTGATTACAAACGATGCAGTGCACCCCCGGGAGTGCACCATACCCAGACAATGAAAGTCGGATGCCCCTGACAAGCATTACAGAAACCTATCACCAAAGGGGCCAATATCACTTCCATTCTGCAATGGTAAATGTGCAACCCTAGCTCATATAACCACGAAATATTGTGAGGCCCAAAGTAGAATACTCTCCTACAGTACAGGTAAACACACAAAAAATGAACCAACAACATTAACTTGTTCCCAAACCCAACATCTCCAAATACTACAAAACTAAGCCCAAAAGTTCTTGTACATAGTTACTAGAAGATGTAAGTCTTATCTTTAGCATCCACACCCACCCCTGTTGTACACCGCCTATCTCCTATTGTAATCATAGGCAAAAGTTGACCTGTTACATTAGGTGATCAACGTTAAATGATCGACCAAATACAATACAAATACAATCCAGTCGAATACAATATCGAAAGATGTAAACATGGTAAAGTAGAGATTCGTTGTCGGATCTAGATTCGTTGACGGATCTGAAATGGGAGCGGAATATATTATGCAGTGGTCTCAGGCAATATGCATATTTGTACTGGTTTGCTGTACAGCTTTTACAGCCATGTAGTAGGGTTGGCTTATCACGTCCTGGTTCGATCCTTGGCAAACGGTAAAAAATTAACTTTTTCACCTGTTACAATATACCAACCCACTGTTCCTTAACCTACCATACACCAGGGCAGTGTGGTAGCTTGGTAGAAGAGTACCAGAGCAAGATAATTTTATCCATATCTCCGCCAAGTATTAAGTCCCTGATCAAGGCACTTTCAAATCCTAGCTCATAACAAAAAATGTGGCTTTATTACAACATGGCTGAAAAAAATATTGCCTGGTTCCATCAAAGCATAACCAAACCAAACCTTCATCATCCCCACATTACCGTTTGTAGTCTCTATAAATACAAACAGCTTGAAAAACCCAGTGCCATACCACATACAATTCATTCTTTGCCCTATCCTAGCCTACCCAATCTGAGCCTATTCTACCATACCCTGTCTAATACCTTCAAAACAGTCAATATCTCGTTTGCGCGGATCAAGGGATGTGGCAGGGTAGTAGTCGCCCTTCTTAGATTGGTGGATTTATGTCATTGTGTTTATTTGTATTTACTAAACTGCACAGCTAGCCGAAGGCTCACAAGATGAGCTTATAGGATGGTGCTCAAGCCAGCGTCCGTCCATCCATTAACACTTTTAAACTATTTAAGACCGCTGGGCCTATCACGATCAAATTATAACTAAAGCATCAATGAGGTAGGGGAAGGTTGCATTATATTTTGGGTCAGTTCAGATCAGAACTCAGGGTTCCGGACCTTTAAGCTTACAATGAGCAAATCTCTCAGGTGAGCTACAGGACCATTGGTCTTCTTGTTTAATGCAGCCATCTTGGATTTTTGAGATCATATCTTGTTTCAAAATTATCTATATATTAGTGTTCTCTACTTAAAATGACATATGTTTAGATTTTATCACACATATGCATTAATTTCTATCAAAAATCCTTATTGTGACAGCCATCTTGTAATTTGGCGGCCATCTTGAATTGCCCCACGAATGTCAACCTGCATCATCTGGACTATAACTCAGGATATCCATGTGAATTGATTTCTGTAAAAGTATTTTCTATAGACGCTAGTGTACTGCAATCTTGGGTTCATGGCAAACTATTTAAAAGAAGTTCACCTTTTTAGCAAATGCGTTATTATGGAAATGGTAAATGCAATTTGAAAATAAATGTCTGAGACTGAACTATCTATTCAGTGATGTTTTAAATGTGTTTGTTTCAATAAATTTGGTGTAAATTCATCCATAAAAGGAGTTTAAGCCAAAGATTTTCCATCATTCTAATGAAAATCGATGTATTTCTCTGAAAAGTTGCTAAATTGCACTTATTGACCTTTTGACCTATTATGCCCTGGTTCAGACAAACATGCTTGATAAAATGACATATACAACCCCTTAGTTTATTATTTAGCCACTAGTAAACCAAATCTCAGCATTCAAACCACTAACTTAGGCCATGATTGTACTTGTATATTCAGCTGTGGTAACGTTTCTTAACTTTTGCACTCATTGAACTTTGACCTAATTTCTAACCTTAATAGGCAAATCTGGACATGGCATCCGCCCCTATGGCTTCAGGCATACATCAATTAATATGTTTATGACAACAAACTGCTTCTACTCAATTTTGCCATCTTAAGTGAAAATAAGCCTCAAATGATTGATTGGATGGCTGTCTATTAACAGGGGCCAAAATATATAGAAAATACTTAAAGTTGACTTTAACGACGTTTTCAAGGACATTGGTAGTGCTAAGAAATGTGAGGGTGCAGAAAGAAAAAAAAAAGCATTACATGCAAAACGTTTGATATTTTCATATTTTCGTTTTGTTTTTGGTTTTTTTTTTTTTTTTTTTTTTTTTTTTTTTTTTTTTGCCCAAAACATTGATCGTGGGTACATGTTAGGCAATTATCAGGAAATGGCACAATTAGAAAGAAATTCAAACCCCAAAAACCAAGTGGGAAAAGGGAAATTAACAATCATGTATAGGAGAACACATCGTAAGCCGGGTGAGTAGCAAATTCCCAATAGGTGGCCACGCAGTTACCCAAACTTAACTAAAATATATAATGAAAACGTATGCAAACAGCACAAAAATTAACACCAAAACCAAACAATTAGAACATCAACAGAAGTATCACCTTGGCATGAGCAGTAATATAAAATAACTGGGGGGCTTAAACCGGTATTAAAGGGCAAGGGCCCGAGACTTGCCCTCAGCTTCTGCAGTGGTTCACGACATTTAGATAGTTGTTCGGTCCTCGTGAATCTCTAACTGGTCAAATCATAATAAACACCATGATGAATGAAAAACGAGCTCTCACCGATACAATAAGCTGTCCGGCAGTTGGAGATCCTTGGAAAGCCAAACAACATAACTGAAAAGCTGGAGCAAAATAAAAAAATACCAGTGGAAACCCGGTGGGCCAAGCAACAGACATGAATATCCGGCCCCAACCAACTAAAATCAATAGCTTTATGTTGGTGCCATGATAGAGTTTGACGCCCGATCCACCGGCGTGCAAATAAAGAAGGAAGCATATTTATCAAACGTGATTGGGTTAAAAACTAAGCATGCAGACTGTCGCATCACATTTGCATTATACCAGTCATAAGCGTTTGCAACATATGGCAATTTTTTCTAAACATTCCTTCCTTATAGGGTTCTTAAATTTGTAAATTAAGTCACCATAAAATTCTGGTTCCGAAAGTTCCTCGCGTAAAAGCCAAGGTGATTCTAATCAGAAGCCATTATCTATTAATATGTTTTAGATAAAACATAAAAATGTATACTTCTTCATACCTTAGTTTTACTATATAAAATTGGGGTTCGAGTGGGTATAATTTTCATGGACATGTTTTCCTGAGGACTGGCAGACAAAAATAATGTGGTTGGGCGTGAGTGTGCCTTGTTTGTGCCCGATTCTGATTATTGCTTGCTTATTTACTTAGCATTGCTTAGAAGAAAGGAAGGACAAACATGTAAATCCGATTATTTGTAACAAAACGATTGAAATATTATATCTTAGATGATCAATGATGCTATGGTTACCATAACGAAAACACAGCCCATGAAATATATAGATATTTTTAAATTTGTAAAAATTGCATTTTTTCAGTATACATTTTTTTCTTATTTTTGCTCAAAACATAGATTGTGCGTACACGTTAGAACCGCCTCGGTGAGGCGATTCTATTGAGTACCCACATTCTATGTTTTGGAGCAAAAATAAGAAAAACAGAAATACCCCTGCAATCCCCAGTTTTGCCAAATAAAAGTTGGGTTTAAGGGACAAGTAGGCAAAGATCAGGAAAAGGCGCAATCAGAAAAAGATTCCCACTCCAAAAACCGAGGTGGGAAAAAACCAAACTAACAATCAGGTACTTATACCATGAAACATATCGTAAGCCGAATGAGCAGCTATTTTCCCAATAGGTGGGTTTACTCAGTTACCTTAACTTAACTAAAAATATGAAAACATACATAAGGCGCCAACAGCACAAAAAATTTTTTTATACACCAAGACATAAAACAAAAAGAACCACCACAGAAGTATCGACTTGGAACGATCAGTAACACAAAGTTACTGGCGGGCTTAAACCGGTTTTACATGGCCATAACCTCACCCTCAGCTTCTGCAGTGGTTCATAACATTTAGTTAGTTATTTGGTCCTCGTGGTGAATCTCTAACTAGTCAATGAATCATCAAGAACAAACAAATAAATCATGATAAACATCCTGATGAATCAAAAACCAGGACTAACAGACTGAGTAAGCTGCCCGACGATGGAGATCCCTGGGCGCCGAATAACCTACTAACTCCGGAGCAAAAGAAAAACACCAGTTGGACCCCGGTGGGCCAAGCAACAGACAAGAAGCTCCGGCCCCAACCAACTAAAATGAATAGCTTTATGTCGGGGCCATCATAGAGTCTGACGCCCGACCCACCGGCGTGCAATTAAAGAAGGCAGCATAGTTATCAACCATGAGTGGGTTAAAAACTTAGCATGCAGACTGTCGCATAACATTTAAGTTGTAACCTATACGTCTGTAACGTGTTATGATTTTTCTGAACTGAAAAGAAAAATCATTAATTCCTTTAAGTTTCTTAAATTTGTAAACCAAGTCACCATAAAATTCAGGTTCCGAAAGGCCCTCACTTAAAAGCGTCTTTAACCCAACATTATATTTGGAAATCAATTCATAGTGTCTACGATAAAATTTAGAAAATGTTTTTCGAAGTTTATGATACCGATAGCCCTGTTGGAGAAGTTTTGCCGTTAAACATTTATTTCGAGCGTTGAAGTCTGTAACATGATTGCAGACTCTAGCAAACCTAATAAGTTGCGAAATGTATACACCATAAGAAGCACGACGAGGAACGTCACCATCCAAAAAAGGAAAATTTACTATATCAAAATCAAAGTCATCGCGCTTATCATAAATTTTAGAAGAAATAAATCCATTTGCAACAGAAAGATGTAGATCTAAAAAGGGGGCTTCAGTATCTGTGATATTGGCTTTGTTCAAATGAAGTTCAGGTGGATAAATTTGATTGACCATACCTTCAAAATAAGGGTTGTCAATGTTCAAAAGGTCATCGAGGTACCTAGATGTGGAATTAAAAGCCTCGATAACATCAGCTTGATTATCATGGTTAAGAGAATCCATGAAATCTCTTTCGTAGCAGTATAAAAATAAATCAGCTACGAGAGGTGCGCAATTTGTACCCATCGGAATTCCAACAATTTGTCTGTATAACTTGGTCCCAAATCTAATATAAATATTATCAAGGAGTATACATTTCACGGATATGTTTTCAGGATGCTTTCTTGGCACTTGCACGATTGGAAATCAGGAGCAATTTTATGCTTTTCTACAATGAAGTGCCTCTGATTATGTGTTTCAAAATTCGTGATATTTGCTGCCAATCCCTTAGGAACCAAACATAAGCAAGACAATATTCCAGTCGATGCCAAAATCAAATATCAGGACGACTCATACGATTACCATTTATTCGAATATTTAAGTGTGTCAGACGCGACTGTGCATGATTAAAATTGAAACGTGCAGCCAAACCCCGATCGTAGACATGTGGCATAAATGAGACAAAAGGCAATGTTTTGGACAATTTAGAGACTAAATGAATGAAGAACATGATTATGTAGAAGAACTTAAATGATAAATGCAACTTGACAACATAGCATGGCTTTTATTTTCTATAGACACAAAATATACAACATAATGTTTATAGATATAAAAATGCATGAATAATATGATTCTTGAAACTGATTAGTGTTGTAGTGCCATAAATGATGATAGGCGTATCTATAAACAAATCCGGTATGAGGATGCAGAAACATCGATATGTCCGCAAACAATCTGACAAAGGACCAGTCTCCATAAGGGGGTTTTGGTGGTACCTGAATATTTGAATAATATTTTGGTAGCATATAGCCACATAAAGAGGGCATGCACTGGTGGAAAGTTTGAGTTGAACGGGCTTTTGGTTTGGTAGTTATGGGAAATTAAAGTGGGTGGGGTAATTCCATACCTGTTTTACCTGAAGGAGAAAATCACAAATTTTCATTATTTTTATAAAGTGTGGGCAAAAGTTTTATCATACAATGAAAGGGCATTGGTCACATAGTAGATTGGTAAAAGGATTAATTATGTGCCCCTAAAAAGTACCGAAAAATATTACATTGATACCAGGTCTTGAATTTTGAGTATTTTTATCGACCAATTTCGCCAAAAACATAAACACGTCTCTACAAAGCTACATAATCAAACCATATTTTGAGGAAATATTGTACAATGCTTGTGTATTGCAGAATTATGAGGATTTTTGTGTAGCTTAATTAATTAATGAGTTATGTGCCCTTGAATGCCAGAATCTGACATGAAAATGTAAAAATGTGTAAGTTTTTGGTTAAAGTTTCACTAGTTGTATATATCTCATGAATCAACCAACACAAACCATTCATATCTGGACTATAGGTACCCTAGAGTGTTTGCTTTCTTTCCATGAGTTCGGACCCCCAGGGTCCATGCCCAGGGATAGGGCTAAAGGTCAAAATCTAGGTCACCTTTAAAATGTGTTGTTTTCAATGTTAATGCTTCTTCTCTAATTCCATATCTTAAAGCCAATCATAGTAATGTGCTCTTATTTGGATCATATATGCCCGTTAGGGTTTGCTCCCATTGCATTGCACCATATCCTAGGTACCATCTCCAGGGATGGGGCTACAGGTCAAAATCTAGGACACGAACATTTTTTATAAGTCTATAACATGACATCCACAGTCTAGTCAAAAAGAATTCATACGTAGACCATAGATACCTTGTAAAGTTCGGACTCGAGGGTCCTCGTGTGGGGATGGGGATAGAGGTCAAAATCTAGAACTTCTCAAAAATGTATTTTTTATACTTTTCCAAACAGATTGGTTTGATGCTCCTTTATATAGAACTTGGCCTGTAGAATTTGATGATAAACCCGTAGTCAGATCTATATGCTCATGTTCATTCAGCTGATCGAAGGAAGACTGGCATATTTCAGATGAATCCATTGTCAAATGGTGCGTCGTTTGTCCGACTTATTGCCTGTGACTTTTTGTAGCCGCCTATCGGGTGACTATGTTTGACGAAAGTGTATGGAATAACATGCATACTCTGAGCAATGTTAAGAAAAAGGTACAAGTAGGCAACAGTCAGACAGAGGCGCAATCAGAAAGAGAATCCGTCGCCAAAAACCGAGGTGTGGAAAAAATTAACAATCAGGCCCTTATACATGTACCATGCAAACATATCGTAAGCGGAATTAGGCTATTTTCCCAATAGGTGGCCACTCAGTTACCTAATCTAAACTAAAATTATGAAAACATACATAAGGCGTAAACAGCACAAAAAGTTTTGATACCAAGACATAAGACAATAAGAACCAACACAGAAGTATCGCCTTGGAACGGTCAGTAATATAAAAATTCTGGCGGGCTTGAATCAATTTTACAGGTATCTAACCTCACCCTCAGCTTCTACAGTGGTTCACAACATTAAGAACCTGCATTATGTGTTTGGCTATAGATAATCCTTTTCCTAACTCAGCATTTCAAGCAAATAAACATTTAACACTCAAATCAATAAACTAGAAAAAAGTATCTTTAGAGGCACATATTGCCTTGAGAGGCACGTATAACCCCGGCTCGAGGCCCTTCCCCCCATCCCTGATCTCTTCCAGACATGTTCACCCCTGACACACTGAAACCCTATTCCCAAAATCAAATAGAGAAACCTCAACAAGTACATTTTAGAAATGTACATTGGCTATTAGCACTTTGCCAACAACCATGGGGGAGTGTGGTAGAATGACAGATCCATTTTACAGCAGTATACAGAGACATCTTGTATACTTATTCTAGGACTTGAGGGTCAGGTCCTTGGTCCTAGATGGAAAATGAAAATCGAATGCCATTCTTCGATAATAATAATAATAATAATAATAATAATAATAATAATAATAATAATATAAGATGCCCTCTAGCCCTACACTCTTGACCTCTAGCCGTACACTGGGCATGGATCCTAGAGTCTGATTTCATAATAACAAAGCAAACCTAATGGAGTACCTATGGTCCAAATATGAATGATTTCTGAACGTGGTTGTAAAGAAAAGTAAAGAAAGTACAATTTTTAAGAAGTTCTAGATTTTGACCTCTAGCCCTATCCTCACACATGGACCCTCGAGACCGAACTTTACAGGGTATCTTTAGAATAAGTATGAATTGTCTTTGTCATGATATAGACTTACAGAAAATTGTTCAAGATACTTACACTGTATATATTATAAAGGTATCCTAGATTTTGACCTGTAGCCCCACCCCTGGAGACATGGTGCCATGCAATAAAATATGATATAAATAAGAACACATTCCTATGATTGTTTTTAGATATGGAGTTAAAGAAGAAACATTTACATTGTAAACAACACATTTAAAAATTGACCTAGATTTTGACCTTAAGCCCTATCCCCGGGCATGGACCCTGGGGTCCGAACTCATGGAAAGAAAACAAACACTCTAGGGTACCTATAGTCCAAATATGAATGGTATGTGTTGGTTGATTCATGAGATATACACAACTAGTGAAACTTTAACCAAAAACTTACACGTTTACATTTTCATGTCAGATTCTGGCATTCAAGGGCACATAACTCGTTATTTAACTAAGCTACATAAAAATCTCCATAATTCTGCAATACACAAGCATTGTACAATATTTCCTCAAAATATGGTTTGATTATGTAGCTTTGTAGAGACGTGTTCATGTTTTTGGCGAAGTTGGTCGATAAAAAATACTCAAAATTAAAGACCTGGTATTAATGTAATATTTTTCGGTACTTTTTCGGGGCACATAATTAATCCTCATACCAATCTACTATGTGACTGATTGCCTTTCATTGTATGATAAAACGTTTTGTCCACACTTTATAAAAATAATGAAAATTGATGATTTTCTCCTTCAGGTAAAACAGGTATGGAATTACCCCACCCACTTAAATTTCCCATAACTACCAATCCGAAAGCCCGTTCAACTCAAACTTTCCAGCAGTGCATGCCCTCTTTATGTGGCTATATGCTACCAAAATATTATTCAAATATTCAGGTACCACCAAAACTCCCTTATGGTGACTGGTCCTTTCGTATCAAGATGATGAGCAGCTTAGGAGCAACGGGATTTACATGTAAATCAGAAATGCCATGAGATTCTAAAATTTCAATTATAATGCGTGTACCGCTATGCAAGCATAACGTCTCTGTCTCATTATAACAGTGTTTGCTAGTCTATTCCTCCTAATATACGCATTATACTGATGCTAGCCATTCTGAATAAAAATCATGTCGCGATGTCGGGTCGTGATTCTCTGCAGTTGTTGATGACGGATGTAAAACAATGACATACTGACGTCAGAAAACACAACACCCAGCGATTTAAAAAATATAAGTTAATCTACGGAAAACGAAGTATGGCTTAAATGTGATATGCGTACACTCCCGCTTGCGTAAATGTACTCATTGATTACGCGTAACGTACGCGCGTATTACGCACGTAATACGCACCTCATTTATACGTGTATGTTTCAATAGCCAATCTTAATTCAATTCCTCTTACACGTATGATGCGCGTAACGTGCGTACATTACGCATAATGATTTTAACCAATAAGCTGGCAATTCATAAAGCCAGTCATTACGCATATTTAAGTATATACGCGTATTTTTGTAACCATTCGGGAGTGAAACAGTCTTACGCAAAGAATACGCGTAACATACGCGTAATGAATCAGCCAATAATGTTGAACTTGTATGGTTAAAGCAAAAAAAAAAAAGGATTTTGCTTTAGACTAAAACAATAGATCTATCTAATCTTTTCTCAAACTAAGTCCTGCGGTATAAATTAATTGCCTCGAACGAATAACATGTCCGTGATCGCCCCCATGAGAAATATTTTCAGTGCATCTGTTCATCCCTGGATCGGTTCCTGATCTGACACCGAGTTTCTGTAGTGTTCGCTTGCTTTTGAATGCAGTTGAGATAATTGAAAACAGATATATAAGAAGGAGAAAGAAACGTGGCACAAAAACAAGTACAAATCTTACACTGTATAGTGGTACTTCTACAAAATAGAGGAGGAACTCTACGGCTATTAAAGATTAATGTCTGACTTATCTGTCCACTTGTTTTCCCGAGACGCTTCAAATCTTAAATAATATTTCTCACTTCGATGTTCAGTTTTGTTCCTTTCGCCATCTTGGTTACAATGAAATTTCGATTTATTTTGAACGAAATCTTAACTCATTCGGAAACTAGTTATAATCTGATATTAGGGTCAGAGACACATAAAAGGATTTCACAATATACTTGAATATATATCAATAAAATCCATTATACTTGCACATTCTTTATTTTCGATGTTTAAATAAAATCAACCGTTAAGTACTTAAGCTTTTGTATCCCTTATGATACGCGTAAATACGCGTAAACGTATTGACAATCTGATTGGCCGATCATTTATACGCGTAATGTCTGAACCTTACGCGTATCGGCGCTTTAATCACTGCTTATGAATATTAATTAGATACGTTACGCGTAGATGCGCGTATGTTACGCGTAAATAGCATTACGTGCGTAATACGCGCGTTATACGCGTATGATACGCGTAAATGGAGTGCATTTACGTGAGCGGGAGTGTACAAATGAGCATGTGCGTGGGAAAAACAACAATTTTGGTTCCGACCAGGTCGGACACAAACCGAGCTGTACAAGCAAAGAAGATGGCTAGATGCTCGAAATTTTGGATTTAGAAAGTAGAGGAATTGTACTATCCGTGCAGCGAAAACAAAGGCGCTGATCAGATTCGCAGTTACTGCGAAGCTGATCTACGCATTTGTTTTCACCTATGCAGATTGTTGGTTTTCCTATGCAGCGGCTCAAATACGTGTATGTCACCTTTTTGCGTTTGCAACGTGACTTCTTGTAATGAAACAGCTTCTAAATAGGTGAAAGTTCGGGCAAAGGATGCTGCTACTTATTAATTCCGTTCTTTTCTATATAAAATACATTCGATGGCGTCAATAGATCTTGTTTTCCTGCTAGCCAATTGGCTTCTCGGGTTACATACTTTTTCTGACAAAACCTGCGTTTCGCGATTCTTAGAAAGATTAAAACGAGTTGGTACAAATACGCATATACGATAAAAGTGTAGCCAGAGGAAAACTTTGATAATTGATAAACAGAAATCTCGAACCGCTACAAGCAAGACAATTATCACACAACAGACATATTTGTTTGATGTTTAACTAAGTCTCATAATTCACACAAAGATGTAATTATAAATAAATTGAAAGGTAACTGGTCAAGGATAGTGACATTTACATGTACTATAGCGTTAAGGCACAAGTAGGCAAAGATCAGGAAAAGGCGCGATTAGAAAAAGATTCCCACTCCAAAAACCGACGTGAGAAAAAACAAAAACAAACTAACAATCAGGTACTTATAAAATGAAAACATATCGTAAGCCGAATGAGCAGCTATTTTCCCAATAGGTGGCCAATCAGTTCTTAACTAAAAATATGACAACATACATAAGGCGCCAACAGCACAAAAAACCCAAACACCAAGACATAAAACAAAAGAACCACCACAGATGTATCGCCTTGGAACGATAAGTAAGCAAAGTTACTTGCGGGCTTCAACCGGTTTTACATGGCCATAACCTCACCCTCAGCTTCTGCAGTCACCGTGAGTGGTTCATAACATGCTGTAGACGTTTTAGAGTAAAATAAATTAAGAATGCCTTTTCTGAGCGTCTTGGCTTTTTAAATGTGCATGTAAACATTCATTTCGCCGTCTTGTATCCCTTAATGCGTAGATTTATCAAGGGCATATTGTTTGTGTCCAAAGAAGTGTCCGTTCCAACCCAGTTGGCACATGATGTCAAAATGACGTCATATCAACGTCGATGCTGACGTCGCATCGACGTCGATCTGACGTCATTCTGACGTCATGTGCCTGTTGGGAAAGCCCCAAAGCACTGTTTTTGCGTTTTGATAGATAACATTGGATTTGATAGCCTCTGTTTCGATAGAAAAGCTGCTACCTTATTTCTGTTGCGTGTACTTTTTGTACGTTTGGCGTTATTGTTTTATTTTATAGTTCTTGTTTCAGTTAGTTTCCATATTGGTAAGTTTCAACGACAGGATGTTTTGACCAGTTTTGAATGAATCCGACAGTACTTGCGTTTAAACTTATTCCATTATGTAGCCAAAACGTCTATGGCAAAGATATATTTACTTTGGACAGCTTCAGACAAATTTTCAGTTCAGATCTGAATAGAAGTGTTGATTAATCTTATTTCCAGTCCTGGAGCGTTTGTCATTTTCAGAGTTGGTTGCCAGTTAGTGATTGGTGTAAATAAAACTGTCCTCTGAGATTTATAGTTTGGCTGTATCAAACCCAGACTGTGCAGACGTAGAGCCTCAGTACTTCAAATTAATGCTATATAGACGATTGTCTTTGAAGTTAACCAGTAATTAATCGCTGAATATATTTTGCTTGATCATCAGACTGAGCTCACCATGCACTGATGAAGGGCATATCTACAAATTAATAACAAAGCCAGTCTCAGTAGTAATTTCTTAAATTGAATTGTTGTTTTAAGAATACAAGTAACACACAAATGCCGGGCTTCTATCTAATGGGACAAGGGCAAACAGCATAGGCCCAGATGTGACGCCGCAAAACGAGGCGGCCCATCTGGGGCGGTGTGTTTACACAGAGAAATTTTATAAAAATGGAATAAAATTATAAAATCACACCTGAATCCCCTAAACATTAAAGTGGACTCATGCAACTGATAGGGATGGGCAAAATCATTCGTCAAAATGGGTTAACGAGGTTCGCGCGGAAACCATCACAGAACAGGAAACATAATTCTAACGCCCACTTGAATTTGCAAAATGCTTTAGCCCTTACCTAGTTTTGCTTTAAGAATTGCGTCTTAGATTTCATTGAGATGTTTTGCACCATACTTTGTAATTGAAGTCGTTTAAATAATATCATGTCTCCTGGATTTTCAAAAAATTCAAGAAATTAAGAAACACAAGGCTGACAGCGTTTAAACGGAACTACAGTATTAAATTGAAGGAAAATTATATTAATGATGTTGTAAACCAGTAATGTTATATCATACAAATAAAATAAATATCATTAAAATCTCTCTTCATTATTACGTATCATTATCAAGACAAAAATAAGATATCAACTTCACATGCACGACTATGTAAACAGGTGCTCAAAATATAATAAAATACTTAAAATTGACTTTAACGACGATTTCAAGGACATTGGTAGTTTTCTTTTTTTTCTAAGATCTTTGACACGTTCAGAAGAAAGTAGGCACTTATTAGGAAATGGCGCAATCAGAACAAAATAACCGCCCGAATGACCAGGTGGGAAAAACATAATTGGCAATCATGTACATATACTAAGAGAACACATTGTAAGCCGAGTGAGCAGCTATTTCCCAATAGGCGACCACTCAGTTACCTACACTTAACTAAAGTATACTTAAAAACGTACACAATGTGCAAACAGCACAAAAATTCAACACCAATACATAAAACAATTAGAAACAAAACAGAAGTATCGCCTTGGCACGAACAGGGGGGCGGTTTCACAGGGCCCTTACCTTACCTTATGCTTCTGCAGTGGTTTACAATATTTAGTTAGTTGGTCTGTCCTCGTGGTGAACCTCTAACTAGTCAACGAATCATCATAATAAACACCATGATGAATCAAAAACGAGGTCTCACAGATACAATAAGCTGCCCGGCAGTTGGAGATCCCCGGAAAGCCAAACATCATTGAAAATCTGGAGCAAAAGAAATAACACCATTTGAACCCTGGAGGGCCAAGCAACAGACAAGAAGATCCAGCCCCAACCAACTAAAATCAATTGCATTATGTCGGTGCTATCATAGAGTTTGACGCCCGATTCACCGGCGTGCAATTAAAGAAGGATGCTTAGTTATCGTGATTGGGTTAAAAACTAAGCATGCAGACTGTCGCGTCATTTTTAAATTGTATGATACGCGTTTGTAATGTGTGATGATATTTCTAAACGGAAAAGAAAAATTATTCCTTCGTATAAGTTTACTTAAATTTGTAAACCAAGTCACAATAAAATTCTGGTTCTGAAAGGCCCTCGTGTAAAGGCCAATGTGATCATAATGAGAACCCACAACCTATTATTTTTAGGATCAAAAATATGAAAAATTGTATACCTCTTCACACCTTTGTTTTACTATATAAAATTTGGGTTCAAGGGTGTATACTTTTCATAGACATGTTTTCCTGAGCATTGGTAAACAAAAATGGTTGGATGGAAGTGTGCCTTGTTTATGCTAGTTTCTGATTATTGCTTGCTTATTTACTTATAAAGCATTGTTTAATTCTTTTTTCTTTTTTTTCCTTCTTTTTTTTAAATTCTGATCAGTTTTACGTACCTTTCAAGATCATTTCAGCTCATATGAGATGGGCCAATCAGTAGGTGGGCGAAAACGGGAGAACCCCGAGGAAAAAACCACCTGGCACACTCGCAAGCAGAACTTGGCTTGTCTCACATGTGGGGATCGAACCCATACCAGACACAGCGGTGAGATTAGCATTGTTTAGAAAAAAAAGGTAAAAAATGTAAATCAGCTTATTTGTAACAAAACGATTCAAATATTATATCTAAGATGATCAAAGCAGCACGGGTTGCTTTCTTGGCACATGCACTAATATAGCAATAGCGATAAACTAGGAAACCGGGAGAAATTCTTGCGTCTCTACAATGAAGTGCGTCTGAGTATGTTTCTCATAATTCGTGATATTTAATTCCAGTCATTTAAGAGCCAACCATAAGCAAGACAATCTTTAAATCGATGCCAACGGCTCAACGAGTATTATTTATTCAACGAGTGTGTTAGAACCTTGCACTTGACTTTGATAACTTTCGCCGACGCCCATTCGCAACTGAGACAAACCGTCATATTTTTATAAAGACCCTACAATATATAAAGATCATGTGAATATGTGACACACAATGCCAGGACATGGCTAAATCTTCTATAGACAGACAATATACTATATGAGCCTGTACGTGAGAAAACCAACACTTTTCGGGTTCCGACCAGGTCCGACACAAACCGGGCTGTACAGTCACAGAAGATGGTTAGAGGCTGGAAATTTTGGATTTATAAGGTAGAGGAATTGTACTATCCGTCAAGTGAAAAAAAGGCGCTGATCAGCTTCGCGGTTACCGCGAAGCTGATCTGCGCTTTTGTTTTCGCCTAATGCAGATTGTTGGTTTACCCATGCGGCGGCTCATATAATGTTTATATATATTAGAATACGTGAGTAATGTGATTCTTATATCTGATTGCTAATAATGTTAGAAAACATACTATTGAATGTTTATAGATATTATAACTAGAATGCGTGAGTAATGTGGTTCTTATATCTGATTACTCCTCTAGTTCCACAAATAATGTTAGCCGTATCATATACCTTAGACAAACACAAAATTTATTAATATAGAAAAAAATCACATTACAAGGACTGGTTTCTCCCTGCTCATATCCGATTAGCATTCACAAAATTCATTAATATATAGAAAATATTACATTACAAGGACTGGTTTCTCGCTGCTCATATCCGATTTGCATTTCATTAATACATTGCTTGTTTGAAGTTGAAAGCAGATGTAACCCTGTCTTCCGGTTTAATGGCAATGTAAAAGGAAACAGAAAGGCACGTGCGTAAAGAATTAATACTTATTTGTTTTGTAACGTCCCCGTCAACATTTTTGCAGTCATGTCGGGACGGAGGCAAACCTCTTCCGTTTTTTTTTTTTTATCAAACAGTGCTGTACTCTGGGGAGTTAATGTACATGTATCTTGCTCAAGGACACAACACGATGCCGCCAGTGGGTATCGAACCAAGGACCTCTCAATTCGGTGTCCGATGCTCTATCACTAATCCACCGCGCTCCCAAAAGAATTAATACACCTAGCGGCTGGGGTCATGAAAGTTAAATTGTAAATGTTTCAGAGATCTAAGGAAACCGTCATCTGAGACCGTCATAAACAAAGAAAATAGACTCATCCGCGTTTTAGGGTTTAGAGGTATGACGCAGTTACCACAAAGTTTCAAATACTAATAGTCAACCTGCAACGCTATCCAAGGTGCTAGAATGCATCGATACTGATTACAGTTGCTTGCGTCATTTAACAATTCCTGCGAAAAGTGGTATCGCCTCATTACATGAAAGGGTCCTAAAATTTCAACGCTTCTGCATTCATGTAGGTCGCGTTTTTCCATGGCACATTTCAGTATCAAATCGCAACAAAAAATGTGGATCAGCAGGTGCATACATATTCTTGACATTTTTGCCAGTGTGTTTTTGTTCGTCTAGTATTATTGTTTTCTCTGAATAATCAATATTGTTCTTTTTCCTCTGTTATTGCTCAAAAACTTATTGTTTAAAGAAACGGGTAGTTTACTCGCTAACACAACAGATACAAAAGTGGCATACTCACGGGGGTGATTCAAATGATGCTACCTCTGCTGTCGTCCGAGTACTGTGTAGGCTATACCATGGCAGGCAAAAGCTCGACTGTCTAATCATATCTCGGACGACAGCAAAATCACTAGTATCATACCTACGACTGTCGACCATATACTCGGACGACAGCAGTGATTTGCATGTGATGGTATACAAAGTACTACTTGGACGACAGCACGGGTGGCATCATTTGAATCACCCCCGTGATACTGTACATGTATATGCCAGAATCTGTTTGCCCTATTCCTTAAGACACAGAAAATTGATGTAATTTTCTAAGTATATCCATTCCATTTAAAGCACAGATACTGCACAAAATTAATTAAGGTCATGGTCATTAAAGCTTGATAGGGATCAAAACTTTGTTTTCTTCACAGGACAAACTGGTTATCCAACATCCAATTTCACACCCCAAATGTTTTGATAATCGAAATGATGATACTTTTTCTTATTTCAGCCCTGTGGGAATTCACCTGATGCAAAATCTTTCTTAATGGAAACGTTTCTATCTAGGTGAATGATCGAGCAAAATACATGACGTATACTGCTATTTATTAAATCCGTTCATATACATACACTCTCTTGATGCCAATTTGTCAGGTTTCCTGTTAATTAATCCCGATTTGTATATGGGCCGCATTATATTTTGACTATGCGAAAACAAAGGCGCAGATCAGCTGTGCAGTAACTGCACAGCTGATCAGCGCCTTTGTTTTCGCTGATCGGACAGTGCAATTACCTCTTCTTCTTAAATCCGAAATTTCATGCATCTAGCCTGATTCTGTGACTGTACAGGTCGGTTTGTGTCGGGCCAGGTCGGAAACCCACGAAGGCCGGTTTTCTCACGACGCGGCTCATATTTTTCATGTCAAAAGGTAGAGATGAACAATGACTTTGAAAATGTGAAAACACCTAACAACTAAATTCATGACGTTGTTTAGACGTATTGAGAAATATTTCACACAATAAATGCGCCACGAAAGTCGTAGAAATGTCATAAGTCAAAGACGGTGGCGCCTACGCAAAATTGTGGTTGCTACAATTCAATGGTCTTCTGCAAAATGATTTGCGCTATTCATGCTTCTCAATTTGCTATTGTACGTCATACGTGTTTGATGCAATGGATGTAGGTTATAGCCATCTTTCATTCTCTTTCTTTTCTTGAACTGTAAGCATTTATATCCCTGTTTATTTCTCTAAATATATGACCCATTCAGGGTCTTATATATCCTATTACATGTATTTTACAAACATACTGCAGCTGGTGTTGTGCCGTGTGGCGGCCCTAAAAAGTATCCCCGTACATCATCCATAGTGCAGATTATATTTTCCTTTTGGTCCTTTGAGATCAGCGAGGGTATTCTGAGAAATCAGAAAATCATTATCGGTTTAGAGTCATTTTCTAACCAACGTTTAAATATTTGACCCCATTTGGATTTTACTAGTCTTTGTATCGACTACCCTTTTGAACGATGTAAATTACAGTCATAATCTTTGGCTCCATGTTGCCAAATCTATAGGGTCACTGAAGAGGCTTAAGTAGCCGAAACCATGGTATGACCCATCCCCTTTCTCATTAATATGTTCACTGCTCTTAAAGGATCTCAGTTTAATTTTTATTTATTATTTATTAAATACCTTTACTGTTAATGACTGCATCCTTGCTTGTGGTTAGATAATTTTATGCGTATCCTCCGGATTGATGGGATAGACCATGGTTGACTTATACTTCTTTTAAATACCGTGGTGTAGTCTAAACGACAATGACATAGATAGTGTTTACTTTGGATACTTTTCAGACATTTTTTTCACTTCAGCTCTGAAAAGAAGTGTTGATTAATCCTATTTATAGTACTGGAGCGTTTGTCATTTTCAGAGCTACCAGTTAATTATTTCAATGAGACAACCTGGCGTCGACCAGGTCTGACAAAAAAGCGGCCTGCGCAGTCTCAGAAAAAGGCTAGAAGCTTGAAAATTCGGATTTAGGAAGATGTGGGATTGTACTATCCGAGTAGCGAAAACAAAGGCGTTACACTGCGAAGCTGATCCGCGCCTTGGCAAAACTCCCGTTCTCTCAAAAATCCTGTTCTCTCCTGGTGCGGCCCATATGTTTTTGTACGTAAAAATCTGTCTTAGTTGTACTAACTTAGATGGATACAAACAAGGAGCTCTATACAAAAATCAGTCAGGTCATATCATTTCGAAATATTTTTTCCTAAGTTGTAAAAATTGAAAAATTTCAGTTGAAAAATTTGTTGATATTTTTCTTTATTCTGCTCAGAACATATTTAGAGCCGCATCGCCGAGGCGGTTCTAACGAGTACCTATAATCTATGTTTTAGAGAAAAAACCCGACTTTACTGTAAAAAAAAGTGGTGTGTAAAAGGTATACATTTGACGGTCATGCTTTCCTGAATCATCCTAAATCAGAACGTTTCATCGGGTTTATTTATATTCTAGAACTTTATAATCAACATTTGAAATTGTCGGGTGTATTCTGTAGATATTGCGGCTTTCAGTTCAGGAATTTTAGAGAGGTGCTTTGAATTCGCAAATATTTCTGACTCATCTTGTTGATATTCTTAGATTCCTTCGAGATGTGTGTACCAAAACGTGTTATTGAAGCCGTTGAAATAATCACATGTCTCTTGAATTTGCAAGAAATTAAGAAACGCGAAATGTTTTTACAACGGTGTGACACCCACTTAACGGAACTCTGCAATGCTTAATTACTAGAAAATTCCGTTATGACCGGTAATGCTACAGAATTCAAGTAAAATAATCATCATTAAAATCTCACATCATAATTAGTTTAATTACGAAACATTCCAAAGAGAAACAAAACAGATAATATCGACTACCCGTTGTGTAAATAAGCATAATTTAAAGTTAAGGGCCAGTTAACGAGCATTTATAAATATTGCAAGGCCACGGATAGTCCTATCATATTTCATTGCTAACCGATTGTCTCATTTGTTTGCGCATGTATATTTCTAAATGCATCTCATTAGTTCAGACAGTGCTTGATATTTTCATTTGAGCCACTGCATGGGAAAACCAACAATCTGCACAGGCGAAAACAAAGGTACAGATCAGCTTCGCAGTATCTGCGAAGCTTATCTGCAACTTTGTTACGCTACACAGATAGCACATTTCCTCTACTTTCTAAATCCAAAAATTCCATTCTCTAGCCATTTTCTGTGACTGTCCAGGCTTGTTTGTGTCAGACCTGGTCGGATCCCAAATTGTTGGTTTTCTCAGGCACAGGCTCATTTACTGTCCTTTTTTCTGTCTTCATCTTTGTACTTCACGATATCGTTATAATAGTAGCCGTATAGCAATAGCGACAAACAAGAAATAGGGAGAAATTAATGCCTTTTTACAATGTTATATGCGCGATTATATTTCTCAAAATTTGTGATATTTGATACCAGTCCCAAAGGAGCCAAACATGTTGTAAGCAAGACAATCTTCAAATCGATGCCAAAATCAAAGGCCAGGACGGCTCATACGATACAACTTCATTTTCGATGATTAAAGTGTGTCGGCCTGTGTACTTGAATTTGAAATTTATCGTCATGCCCACTCGTGGGTACATGATGATAATGAGAAAAAAATGTCCAATTTTTGGAAAACACCATTTAGATTGAAAAATCCTTTGAATATACATGTATAGCAGGCATATGTAGAAAATGCTATCGTGGATGAAAGCAACACAATGCCAGAGAGCGGCTTACTGGTATTTATTTCTACAGACACAAAATATACAATAGAATGTTTATAGATATGAGAATGCGTGAGTAATGTGATTCTTCCAGCTGATTAGTCCTGTAGAGCCACAAATAATGCTAGCAATATCATGAGTAAACCTTTAGGGGAAAATATAGACGGATATCACTTATCATGTTTCAAAGAGGCACATGCATCAGGAAAACATGTCCGTTTAATGTATACCCTGTATAGCAAAACTGCGGTATGCAGGGGTATACCTATTTTTTCTTATTTTCGCTCCAAAACATAGATTGTGGGTACTCGTTAGAACCGGTTCTAACGAGTACCCACAATCTATGTTTTAAACAAAAATAAGAAAAATAACAAAAAAGTTCTACTGAAAATTTCCACTTTTACAACTTAAAATATCTCTGTTTATTGCATGGGCAAGTTTTCGTAATGCGTGTAACTGTGTTCTGTGTCTGGAATGTCTACTTATTCTCAAACCTGGCCAGAAATCGCAATGACAGCTTTTTCGCTGCTCATATCTGATGATTATTCCATAATAAAGCGCTTGTCTGAAGCGGAAATGCGATGCGGCGCTGGTTTCCGGTTAAATGGTGATGTTATGGAAACAAAAGCACATTACGAAAACATGCCTATCTTATATATATATAGATTTTTCTGAAGTTATAAAAATTGAAAATTTTTAGTAGATGAGGGGGTATATATTATATAGACATGTTATACTGATGACCGTGCGGCTAGCTTGGTTCATGTTATTTCACTAAAGAAGCGAAATTGTAGAGAATGACAAATTTTGTGCACCTTTCGTAACGATATGTTCGGCACTGCGCAGCTCAGCAAAACACACATTACCTAATGGTAAATCTAATCTGACACAAAGTAATTGTCAAAGAACTGTTTTTGTCACATTGCCCGCGACACATTTCAATATCAAACTCGGATACGTAGTACAACACTTCTTCGTCTTCTTAAATCCGACATTTCAAGCCTCTATCCTTCTTCGGTGACTGTATATATGACCAGAATAAATTTTTGTCTCAGCTGATCTGAGCATGTCAAACCAGGTTATTGAAATTGTCTAAGACAACATTAAGATACTCTAAGGAAAAACAATAATAAGAAGGAAAATGAAAACTAAGGATTGAGAATTTGCAGTTGTTTCACACTTTTGCTTGAATGCAATGTCAGTGGAAAGGCAAATGACAAACAATTTGGAAATAAACCAGAAAATGATAAAAGGGTAAAGGTAAGCAATGGCGAGGAACTGATGTAACAAGAACCATCCATCGATATTAAGCATCTCATATTAATAAGTCAATTTACATTTTTTATTATTCGATTTCATAGTTGTGGCCTACACTGCAGACCATGATCGCAATGATCCCATTTCTGCGTTTGAAACTTGCTCCTGGGCTGCTTGTTTTGAATGTCAGGATAATATTAAGAAAGACCCAATAGCATTTCCTGCCTCTAAAAGTAAGACACATTCCATTGACTGAAACGCCTTATTTGTGATATTGAACGGTTTCGTGCTGTGTTCTATCAAACCGCAAGTCTTATATATTTTGTTTGTTGGTGACAGTGAAATATGACCGAAGCTATTAGCATTACACTTATAGACACAAAAGTTGACGTTATTTCCCAGTATATTCATTCCATTCCCTAAAATTACACAATTGTCATGGCCTCATATGACGTATGAATGTACGAGGTATGGCAGGAAAGTTCATAGACATTTCAGCTATCAGAAAAAGTAACACGTTGTTGAAGAAGCGCTTTGCACAATTTCAAGCAGCAATATCTTATGGGTATATTCCAGAAATTTTGTGCAATTTGAAGTAATAACACGCTTGGTATGGCCACTTTTCTGCTTGAGGGTAGGGCTGTGCGGGGCAGGTGTCAAAACGTGATAAAATGTGACGATTTTCACATTCTGTTTTTGCTTGTGAAACGGCACGGAAGTGTGCTGTAACGTTAAAATATTTTGATCCTGAAAGAATGTTCAATCAACAACGTTTTCTGAAGGTTTGGGCGGCAGTACAGTTTGATATCTGTGAATAAAATTTCAGATGAAGTCCGAAAAAATTGTTTGAAAAATTGGCGTAATTTGGACGTCGGAGAACAGCCGATAACCATAAAATTGTGTGTTTTTGTTATGGAAATGCCCAACAAACACGATGGAAATGATATAAACAACACCATAAAAGCTATCAGCTTGTCTGTCACCAGTTTAAAAGTGGCAGAGTTGATTTTTGGATGCTCGATATATCATCTAAGATGATAAACGGCGGCGGAAGGGCACTCGTCTTACATTCTCAGCGAATGAAAATGGTTTCATATGTTCAACCGGTCATCAGAAAACATGAGGACCGTTGGCGCAGATCTGTATTTGACAGCTGGATACACATAATAAAATTGTACCGATATCCAAGGACCTTATGTGGAATAACTCTTAAACATGGTTAAACTTGTGACAATTACATAAAGCACTGACAGCAATAAACTTCAAGTAACGTCACTGAGACGTTGACCCTTGCCCCGCTCCCGGCTAGGGAGGTGCGCATAAAGGCTGTAGAAGATGTCGTGTTGGCCAGATTTTCATAAAATTTCGTCTATTTGCTCATGAAATATTTTTTCAAACCCAGATATATTCATTTTGACTGAATTTCTTTTCCTGTTGAAAATACTAATGGTGTCTACGAACTTTCCTGCCATACCTCGTATAATGCCATTTTGTAGATATGTCGTGTCAAATGTCATTTTGGTTCGTGTTCCGTTAACTAAACACTTAAAACGTGACAATGCTGTCACGGGGAAGCGACAATAAACAATGCGGCCACTATCATACAGATACCATGCATCCCTGAATTATCTGTATATGTTAAATGTGTACATTGTACGTTGAACAATATGGCTAATTAAAACAATTAGACCTTCGAAGCATTATTCACTGTCTAGAACTGAAAATATTTTCATAGAGAGGACCTATTGTGTTGTGGTCTAGATAGGAGTCCAATGTATGTATCACATGCTATTTCATATCACATTGATATAAACTTGAATTATCATTTTAAATCCTGAGCAGGTGCACTAAAACGTTTTTTTTTTATCATAAAATTGTCAAGGGTAGACGTTCATTGTGTTTACATTGAGATCTTATTACATTTCCACACATGACGCTCTCTCAAAATTGCCTAGAAAGGTACAAGTAGGCAAAGATCAGGAAAAGGCGCAATCAGAAAAAGATTCCCACTCCAAAAAACCGAGGTGGGAAAAAACCAAACTAACAATCAGGTACTTATACCATGAAAACATTTCGTAAGCCGAATGAGCAGCTATTTTCCCAATAGGTGGCAACTCAGTTATCTAAACTTAACTAAAAATATGAAAACATACATAAGGCGCCAACAGCACAAAAATATTTAAAACACCAAGACATAAAACAAAAAGAACCACCACAGAAGTATCGACTTGGAACGATCAGTAACACAAAGTTACTGGCGGGTTTATATCGATTTTACATGGCCATAACCTCACCCTCAGCTTCTGCTGTGGTTCATAATATTTAGTTAGCTCTATGGTCCTCGTGGTGAATCTCTAACTAGTCAATGAATCATCAAGAACAAACAAATAAATCATGATAAACATCCTGAAGAATCAAAAACCAGGACTCACAGATTCATTAAGCTGTCCGACGATGGAGATCCCTGGGCGCCGAATAACTTACTAACTCCGGAGCAAAAGAAAACATCAGTTGAACCCCGTAGAAGTAGGTCAGCCTCTAGTCGTTGTTGCTTTTCTTTCGTAATACGGAATAAAGACGCATGTGAAGTGTAATTCAGATTGTAACAGATCATGACATCACATCAAATCATTGATGAAACAAATAGTGTCTGGTAGTGCCGAATATTCGCTTTGTCGATCTATGTGATTCATGCTGTACATGTAGCCTCTTCAGAGGCATTTTAGTACCTATTTTTATAGAAACTTTGTTATCCTTGTTTTTGCAATATGGTCTAGACATCAACGGACTATCATACTTTTAAAGGAGAACGCAATCGTCAACAACAATAAATAGCATCTAAAGGAAAGATCCAATCAAAGCAAACATTTTGGTGCAAATTTTGTTCAAATCGGTCAATGAATAAGTGAGATCTTGAACTTTGAAATTTCTGGAACGAAGTGACTCTTGGCCACCATTTTGAATATTTAATTAGAAACTTAAGAATAAAAAAAATGTATGAATTTATATTTCAATATCAATGTGGTAAAATATGACCAGAATTGATAGTAAATCAATAGAAGAAATCATTAAAACAAAAATTAACAGATAAACATTGATAGTATTTTATTAATATTGATCATGCATATTTAATCAGGGCTTTATGACGTCATAAAGCTCATGAATATCCAAGATGGCGGCCTCCTTGTACAGAAATTGAGGAATATTCAAACCAACATAACTTTCTTTATTTCTGTCCGATTCAAATAAAACTTGTATGATATTGTTTAAAAAAGTTAGTATTTTCATTTAATTTAAGATGCATTGTAATTCAATAATGTCTTTCCCTTTAATGGTGTTTACAAATCTTTGTAGGAAGTGATAAAGAGATTCCTAAAGAGTATATGTTGCTTTATTGTTGTTAGTTCCAGTTTTCCTGTGCAATAGAAATACCTCCCTCTAAAATCAGAATCGATTATTCAGGTTTTCGACCCCTGCACATGTACATGTACAAGTAAGTACATTTTTTCAGTCCAACATTTTTATTGTTTTGTCATGTATTAATGATAATAGGCTAATGATAACCGACGCGGAATTACCGGCCAGTCTTATGGATAGTATTCGCTAAGCAGTCAGGAGATTTCTGGTTCGATACTAGACTTGCACATGAACAGATGTTCATACTGACGGTATAAATGTAAACCGCCCATAGGATGTAACATTTTAGAAACAAAGGAAGAATATTCGTTCGCCTTTAATTTGGTTCGACTATATTCGGATTCATCTAGAATTTAAATCGACACTATACCGATATGTTTTCTATGTTTTGTAACAAAATTGATCAACGCTTTTAAGAAGCATGCACAACTGTATAGATTTCTTATTACAAAACTGTGCATCATTCTACATGCAAATATAATACTGAAACATTCACGCGTAACTAGAAACACGTGTCTATACACAAACACGATATTGTTTTAATTCGCACCTGCTGATATTCTAGATATTTCAAAATTGAGCCGCCTCGTGGGAAAACCAACAATGTGTTTTTTGAACAGGTCTGACACAATCCAGCCTGTACAGCTACAGAAGCAGGCTAGAAGCTTGAAATTTTGGAGTTAAGTAGAGGAGGAATTGTACTATCCGAGTAGCGAAAACAAAGGCGCTGTTCAACTAGATAATCTATTATCTATAATTTGGTTTAAACACACACACACACACACACACACACACACACACACACACACACACACAAAGTATACCACTGCATACCCCAGATTTGTTTATGCATAAAAGTGGGACTAAATGGAATACAATGTGAAAACTGTATTGCCAATAAAATGTAAAATGGTTACCTTATTGGTAAAGCAAATATCCGATGCTTCCTTATACGAAAACATGCCCCTATACTATACAGAGTTTTCCTTAGTTGTATAAGTTGAAAATTTTCAGTAGAAATGTTTTCATATTTATCTTAATTTTGCTCAAAACATTGATTGTGGGTACACGTTAGAAGCGCCTTGGCGAGACGGTTCTAAGGAGTACCCGCAATCTATGTTTTGGAGCAAGATATAGATATACCCCTGCATATCTCATTTTTGCTATATAAAATTGGGGTTCAATGGAGTATATATTACACGGGCATGTTTTCGTGATTTTATTTTTTCCAATATCCACGTTTTAAATTTCAGCACAGAGAATTCCTATATGGAAACAAAATTGTGCCAATACTGGCATGCCGAATTCCACAAGGAGAGAGAAGCACAATTCTGATCCGTCATGAGAAAAATTGTCTCCAGAATTTAAGATCGGTCCCGGTACAAAACAGGCTGTATAACTACAGTAGATGGCAAATCTTGAATTCAATATATGCATTAACTGCTTATCAAAGGCCCAGGTCAGCTTTGTGGTTTTAATCAGCTTATCTACATTATTGTTTTAAAAAATGAAATGCGCGAATTTCCTTATGAAATGTTACAATTTTCTTGGCAAAATTAGATTACTTTGTTGCTGTCAATTCCAACAAATGTCAATAAAATTAAAGAATTCTAGAATAAAATATAAAAGTTTGATCCTTTGGAAGCAGTAAAACGTTCAAAGGGAGGTAATTTGGCCAGATTGCGCAATTTCGGGTACTGAACCCTCGTCAGAAGTAGTCGTCAATATGGCGTTTGAATTTAGATTGAAGTAGATTGTTCATATTCTAACGGTTGAAGCCCAAAAGGAAATAGAATTGAGCGTGCCCGTTTGATACTTTTGGGGATTTTCTCTCTTGTTTCAAAGAGGGAGGACTGCAAAATAAGTAAGCAGCTTTTGTCAAGAATTAAGATTGTCAGTCAGACTGAAAAACATAAATATTTAAAACTACTGGCTTGAATAAAAAGGGTCGGATCGAAAATAATCACACATCAGTAAAGCCTGCAGTAACCCCTTCAGCAGTAATAAGCGCTGCATATTTTCAAATACTCCAATTTTATTCACTGTCAAACATCAAGATAACATTTCCGTGTAATATATATCCCTTTATACCTTACATGTACTTTTATGTAGCAAAACTGGGGTATGTAGGGGTGTACCTATTTTTCTTATTTTGGCTCAAAAACATAGATTGTGGGTATTCGTTAGAACCGCCTCGCCAAGGCGCTTCTAACGTGGCGGTTCCAACATGTACCCATAATCTATGTTTTGATCAAAATAAGAAAAATATCAAACAATTCTAATGACATTTTAAATTTTTAGCTGAAAAGAATCTCTATATATTGCATGGGCAAGTTTTCATAATGTATATGCTTAAAACTAAACTAAGACAACTAATGAAACTGAAGCCCAAATTGACATTCAAAATGAAATTATAGGGTCCAGTGTGTTTTCCATGGGTTCTCAAGTGCAGCTAAATATAGTCTGGGTTCTATATAAGATAAGCGCATCAGCGCGATGAAGGGTACATGTACTGAGCCTTCCTTGAGGGAACTTAGTTTTCCTTAGTAAATTGTCTGAATATTCAGTAACGTGTGATTAAACAGTGTCAACCATCTTGTTATCTTATACCATAAACAAAACAAACACGACACAATTTTGGTGAGAAAAAGTTATGATTATTATCATAAGACAAAATGTCACACCATTATAGGCTTCTGACCATTATTAAAAATATTTTATTCCGTAAGCACCGTGTCAAATCATACCTTCTGACATTCGCATATACAGTCATCATTAAGTTATACAAGGTTGACTGGTGCATAACACGTTTTCTTAGACGTAGTTTGGAAAACAAATAATAGTTAAACCATGCATTAGCCGAGCTTTAACAGTTTTCCCGTTTTCAAGGCATATTTTTTATGTATAATGGTTTTCTTTTTGTTGTTGTTGTTGTTTTTTATTAATAATGTAAGTGTTGGAAACATTGGACACATACGTCTCTTATAGAAGTCTTTTAGAGTGAAACAAATAAAAAAAGGCCTTTTCTAAGCGTGTTGGTTTTTTAAATGTACATGTAAACATTCATTTCTCCGTCTTGTATCCCTTAATGCGTATACTTAACGAGGGCATCTTGTTTGGGTCGAAATAATTGTCCGTTCCAAAACATTGTTTTTGCGTATAGATAGATAACATTGGATTTGTGATAGCTTCTGTTTCGGAAGAAAGCTGCTACCTCATTTCTTTTGCGTGTACCTTTTGTACACGGCATTATTGTTTTACTTTAAAGTTCTTGTTTCAGCTATTTTCCATCTTGGTAGGATTCGATGACAGGATGTTTTGATCAGTTTTGAATGAATCCGACAGTACTTGCGTGTAAACTTATTCCATTATGTAGCCAAAACGTCTATGGCAAAGATATATTTACGTTGGACAGCTTCAGACAAATTTTCAGTTCAGATCTGAATAGAAGTGTTGACAGTCCAGGAGCGTTTGTCATTTTCAGAGTTGGTTGCCAGTTAGTGATTAGTGTAAGAAAAAATGTCCTCTGAGATTAATAGTTTGGCTGTATCAAACCCAGACTGTGCAGATGTAGAGCCTAAGTACTTCAAATTAATGATGTGTAGACGATTGTTTTTAAGTTAACCAGTAATTAATCGCTGAATATATTTTGCTTGATCATCAGACTGAGCTCACCATGCCCTGATGAAGGGCATATATACAAATTAATTACAAAGCCAGTCTCAGTTGTAATTTCTGAAATTGAATTGTTGTTTTAGGGATACAAGTACAGTAACACACGAAAGCCTGGTTTCCATTTAATGGGACAATGGCAAACAGCATAGGCCCAGGTGTGACGCCGCAGAACGAGGCGACCCAGCTTGAGCTTGCAGTTTGCATGGAAGAATTTTATAAAAAATGGAATAAAATTATAAAATCACATCTGAATCCCCTTAGCATCAAAGTGGAATCATTCAACTGATAGGGATGGGCGAATCCATTCGTCAAAAATGGGTTTAGGAGGTTCACAGACCTGGAAACATAATTTTAACGTCCACTTGAATTGCTTCTGCCCTTACCTAGTTTTGCTTTAACAATTGCGTCTAAGATTTCATCGAGATGTTTTTCACCATACTTTGTAATTGAAGTAGTTTATACCCAGCAGGCACCTGACGTCTGTTTGACGTCAGATATTGGTTATATTTTGGTCGCGACGTCATATAACCAATTTCCAACGTCTATCAGACGTCATTTCCTGACGTCTTTTGGACGTCTGGATTGGACGTTGTTTTGACGTCAAACTAGTTCGTCAGTTAGACGTCGTAATCAAGACGTGATTTAGACCTTGTGTTTTTCATACTTCTGACCATGTGTGGTATGCAAATTAATGAAACTTCACTTTGGGTAAAAATCAGATCATTCGTTTCGTGTGTTTCTTTTGCTTTCTTTCTTTCTTTTTTTTCTATGTTACTTCCAGCAGACATTTGACGTCCGTTGGACGTCAGATTGACGTCAGACTCCAACGTCATAATACCGTTGGAGTTAGGTTGATTTTGAAAGTTTGTTTGTTGTCAAAACTAGACGTCAATCTGACGTGCTAAAGCTAACGTCGGTTTAACGTCTGAAAGCTGACGTCAATCTGACGTCCTAAAAACGACGTTTGAATTCATGTCATATAAATAGTTTAAGGTGTATATTTTTTCGCATTTTTGAATAACAGTGGATTCAGAAGAGCAGTGATGCACTTTTGATAGTCCCTTTCACTCCTTTGATAGAGTTTTTCGGAACATACAAAATGTTCAAGTTATTAATTCAGCCTGATGTTGGTACATCTTATTTAAGCAAAATTTTATTGCTTTATGGTGCTAAAACCAATAAGACATTAGTGTGAGAAATAAGATTATTCTGAACAATGGTGAAATAAATATTAAAATATACAAATTTTATTTTCATCTTAATTGAAAGTTTGATAATTTAGTGAAATACTTTATTTTGATTAATAGATAATCATTTTTTCTACATTAATTAAGCATGAGGGCGAAATATGGGATTTCCCATACGAGACTCAGATATGACTTTTAAGTGAAGGTTGAAATTATTATTTGAATTTGATATTATATAGAGGATCTTACACGAGTGGTCATTTCATATGAAATTTATTAAACGAGCCTTCAGCGAGTTTAATAAATTTCATATGAAATGACCACGGGTGTAAGATTCGTTTTATCATATGACTTTTAAAATAGGATTTTATCGCCTTCGAAGTGGACATATTTTCAATGAAAATTTACATTGTTGTTACGGACGTCGTCAATGACGTTACGTATTCCCGCAAAAGTGTTATTACACGTGTGGTCATACGATTTTTATGACATGACGTTATCCACTGGAAAACAGCGACGTCATTTAAGAAATGAATTTCATTTTTCTAGTGTTCATGGAGCTATGAACCGCAGTGGGTCGCGTGCAAAGTGAATGAACCCCGAAGGGGTTCATGTAAGCTTTGCTAGCGACCCACTGCGGTTCATAGTTCCATGAACAACGGAAAAATTAAACTCATTGCTTATATTTATATTCATTTCTTTCTATCGCTTTTTGAAAAATCACCAAGGCGGTCACATTTACCAGCAAACAGAGAATTTACACACAGTGTGTGTTCAAACAGTGGAACGGCGTCGACGTTTACAACGTCCAATCAGATTGGCGAGATTCATGTTTTTGACGTCAACTTTGGATTACGTCACGTCGCGTATGAACACAGATGAACATCTAATGGTTCATCTAAGGAGGTTTTAGAAAAATGTAAATATATGATAAAACATAATATATGTAAGAAATTATGTCAGTTTAAGGGCAGCTAACTCTGTCGACATATATGAAAAACGCGTCCCCAGCAGGCATCTGACGTCAACTTGACGTCGGATATTGGTTGTATTTTGGTCACGACGTCATACAACCAATAACATGTCCACCTGACGTCCAGTCCTGACGTCAGTGGACGTATTGATTTGACGTCGAAATGACGCCGGATTCAAACGTAAGTCTAACGTCATATTTCGACAGAGTTAGCTGCCCTTGAACTGACATAATTTCTTGCGCAAAAGTAACAACATCAAATTCAAATAATTATTTCAACATAGCCACTTTTAAAAAAGCCATATCTAGGTCTCGTATCGGAAATCACCATGCTTAATTAATTTAGAAAAAAAATAATTATTTGTTAATCAAAATAAAGTCTTTCACTAAATTATTAAACCTTCTATAAAGACGAAAATGAAATTTGTATATTTTAATACTTATTTCATCATTTCAAATTATTGATTGTTCACAATAGTCTTATTATTTACACTAATGTCTTATTTGTTTTAGCACCATATAGCAATAAAATTTGACATGAATAAGATATACCAACATCAGAGTGAATCTTAATCATTTTGTATATCCCGAATAACTCTATCAAAGGAGTGAAAGGGAATAACAATAGTGCATCACCGCACTACTGAATCCACTTCAGGATTTCAGAATGTTAATTTAACTGCGAATTAACAAACATTCACAATATCGGTTTTAGCACGTCAGATTGACGTCTGTTTTTGACGTCAAACAAACTTTCAAAATCAACCTAACCCCAACGTCATTATGACGTCACATTTGAGACATCAAACCAACGTTGTTTTTCTGACGTCAGAATGACGTCTGTTTTTGACGTCAGAATGACGTCTGTTTTTGACGTCAGAATGACGTCTGTTTTTGACGTCAAACAAACTTTCAAAATCAACCTAAATCCAACGTCATTATGACGTCGGAGTCTGACGTCTATCTGACGTCCAACTGACGTCAAATGTCTGCTGGGTATAATATCATGTCTCCTGGATTTTCAAGAAAATTCAAAAAATTAAGAAACACAAGGCTGACAGCGTTTAAACGGAACTACAGTATTAAATTGAAGGAAAATTATATTAATGATGTTCTAAACCAGTAATGTTATATCATACAAATAAAATAAATATCATTAAAATCTCTCCTCATTATTACATATCATTATCAAGACAAAAATAAGATATCAACTTCAGGTTGCACGTGCACGACTATGTAAACAGGTGCTCAAAATAGAGCAAAATGACTTTAACGACGATTTCAAGGACATTGGTAGTTTTTTTTTTTTTTTTTTTTTTTTTTTTGCTAAGATCTTTGATCGTGGGCACACGTTCAGAAGAAAGTAGGCAATAATTAGGAAATGGCGCAATCAGAACGAAATTACCGCCCAAATGACCAGGTGGTAGAAAAATAATTGGCAATCATGTACATATACTAAGAGAACACATTGTAAGCTGAGTGAGCAGCTATTTCCCAATAGGCGACCACTCAGTTACCTACACTTAACTAAAGTATACTTGAAAACGTACACAATGTGCAAACAGCACAAAAATTCAACACCAAGACATGAAACAATTAGAAGCAAACAAAACAGAAGTATCGCCTTGGCACGAACAGTAATATAAAATAACTGGGGGGGGGGGCGGTTTCACAGTGCCCTTACCTTACCTTCAGCTTCTGCAGTGGTTTACAACATTGAGTTAGTTGGTCTGTCCTCGAGGTGAACCTCTAACTAGTCAACGAATCATCATAATAAACACCATGATGAATCAAAAACGAGGTCTCACAGATACAATAAGCTGCCCGGCAGTTGGAGATCCCCGGAAAGCCAAACATCATTGAAAATCTGGAGCAAAAGAAAAAAACACCATTTGAACCCTGATAGGCCAAGCAACAGACAAGAAGATCAAGCCTCAATCAACTAAAATCAATAGCATTATGTCGGTGCCATCATAGAGTTTGACGCCCGATTCACTGGCGTGCAATTAAAGAAGGATGCTTAGTTGTCGTGATTGGGTTAAAAACTAAGCATGCAGACTGTCGCATCATTTTTAAATTGTATGATACGCGTTTGTTATGTATGATGATATTTCTAAACGGAAAAGAAAAATTATTCCTTCGTATAAGTTTCTTAAATTTGTAAACCAAGTCACCATTAAATTCTGGTTCTGAAAGGCCCTCGTGTAAAGGCCAATGTGATCCTAATGAGAACCCACCACCTATTATTTTTAGGATCAAAAATATGAAAAATTGTATACCTCTTCACACCTTTGTTTTACTATATAAAATATGGGTTCAAGGGTGTATACTTTTCATGGACATGTTTCCTGAACATTGGTAAACAAAAAGGGTTGAGAGGAAGTGTGCCTTGTTTGTGTCCGTTTCTGATTATTGCTTGCTTATTTACTTAGCATTGTTTATCTTTTACATGTGTGTATTTATAATTTTTTTTTTAATTCTGATCAGTTTTACGTCCCTTTCAAGATCATTTCAGCTCATATGAGACGGATCAATCAGTAGGTGGGCGAAAACGGGAGAACCCCGAGAAAAATCACCTGGCACACCCGCAAACAGAACTTGGCTTGTCTCACATGTGGCCAGAGTGGGGCTCGAACCCACACCAGACATAGCGGTGAGATTAGCATTGTTTAGAAAAAAAGGAAATCCGATTATTTGTAACAAAACGATTCAAATATTATATCTTAGATGATCAAAGCAGCAAGGGTTACTTTCTTGGCACATGCACTAATACGAGGGGGGTTCAAAAAGTTCGAGGAAAAGTGCTGCCAAATTTGTAATTGTCATGGGAAATTTACGTTCTCTGCGCATGTTGTAAATTAACATATAGTTAACATATGCACAAAATTTGAATAAAATCGGATGAAAATTAGTCATTATATCACATGCGTTTCTGAGGTAACAACAGTAAAACCGGCCCAACGTCACAACAACGTTATGCTATACGCATTCATGCCGCTGTTGGCTTGCTCTTAAGCCTTTTCGGAGTCTACCTGGCATACGGGCGTCTAATTGTCAGTTTTGTGTGTAAAATGTGGTGAATTGTGCCAAAACTACAATTCGATATGTTGTGTATTTCACGAATACTATTCTTTTCTATCACGACGATCATTTTCGACAGTATGGCTTTAATTGACGTTACGCTGCGCGAGTCGACATAGACGCATTTCTGGTCGTGTAGAAACAATGTATACTACTTTTTGAATGCCGTTTTCTTAATTTTCTTGTTGCCATATGCGCTTTCTGCTCTTAGCAGTGTTTCTTTCTTTTATAGTCCGTTCCAAACACACAATACTATCGAATACCGTTGTTCCCTTCGCATTTTAGGCATACCCACTAAATAATATGGTCGCTTTACGCCCAAATGACGTCACACACTTATATGACGTCATGTGCTCACCGCAAACATATTGAACTTTGCTCATACAACGTTTGGTGAAAAAAGCACGGTAAACTATGAAATGCAACGTTATCATTAAACATCGAGTTTTTGCAAAAATGAACAAAAGTGGGCCGGTAATCGTGATGTACGGTTTCCATAGCAACCACTGTTAACATTGTATTCATGTCAGAGCAGCAAAATTTGCTGTAGAAGTACAAATCATGTTTGTCTATATAATTGTAATAGTTTCATTCAGCTGATTTACAAAATAAGAATATGATGACACTTTTCTGCGAACTTGTTGAACGCCCTTCTTATAGCAATAGCGATAAACTAGGAAATCGGGAGAAATTTATGCTTCTCTACAATGAAGTGCGTCTGAGTACGTTTCTCATAATTCGTGATATTTAGTTCCAGTCACTTAAGAGCCAACCATAAGCAAGACAATCTTCAAATCGATGCCAACGGCTCAACGAGTATTATTTATTCAACGAGTGTGTTAGAACCTTGCACTTGACTTTGATAACTTTCGCCGACGCCCATTCGCAACTGAGACAAACCGTCATATTTTTATAAAGACCCTACAATATATTAAGATCATGTGAATATGTGACACACAATGAAAGCAACACAATTCCAGGACATGGCTTAATCTTCTATAGACAGAAAATATACTATATGAGCCTGTGCGTGAGAAAACCAACACTTTTCGGGTTCCGACCAGGTCCGACACAAACCGGGCTTTGCAGTCACAGAAGATGGTTAGAGGCTGGAAATTTTGGATTTAGATAGTAGAGGAATTGTACTATCCGTGAAGTGAAAGAAAGGCGCTGATCAGCTTCGCAGTTACTGCAAAGTTGATCGCCTAATGCAGATTGTTGGTTTACCCATGCGGCGGCTCATATAATGTTTATAGATATTAGAATGCGTGAGTAATGTGATTCTTATATCTGATTGCTATTAATGTTAGAAAACATACTATTGAATGTTTATAGATATTATAATTAGAATGCGTGAGTAATGTGGTTCTTATATCTGATTACTCCTCTAGTTCCACAAATAATGTTAGCCGTATCATATACCTTAGACAAACACAAAATTTATTAATATAGAAAAATATCACATTACAAGGACTGGTTTCTCGCTGCTCATATCCGATTAGCATTCACAAAATTTATTAATATATAGAAAAATATTACATTACAAGGACTGGTTTCTCCCTGCTCATATCCGATTAGCCTTTCATTAATACATTGCTTGATTGAAGTTGAAAGCAGATGCGACCCTGTCTTCCGGTTTAATGGCAATGTAAAAGGAAACAGAAAGGCTCGTGCGTAAAGAATTAATACGTACTTATTTGCTTTGTAACGTCCCCGTCAACATTTTTGCAGTCATATCGGGACGGAGTCACACCTCTTTCGTTTTTTTTTGTTGCTGTACTCTGGGAAGTTAATGTACATGTATCTTGCTCAAGGACACAACACGGTGCCGCCAGTGGGTATCGAACCAAGGACCTCTCAATTCGGAGTCCGATGCTCTATCACTACTCTACCGCGCTCCCAAAAGAATTAATACACCTAGCGGCTGGGGTCATGAAGGTTAAATTGTAAATCTTTCAGAGATCTAAAGAAACCGTCATAAACAAAGAAAATAGGCTCATCCGCGTTTTAGGGTTTAGAGGTATGACGCATTTACCACAAAGTTTCAAATACTAATAGTCAACCTGCAACGCTATTCAAGGTGCTAGAATGCATTGATACTGATTACAGTTGCTTGCGTTATTTAACAGTTCCTGCGAAAAGTGGTATCGCCTCATTACATGAAAGGTCCTAAAATGCATACATGTATGTCGTGTATTTCCATGGCACATTTCAATATCAAATCGCAACATAAAAATGTGGATCACCAGGTGCATACATATTCTTGGCATTTTTGTCAGTGTGTTTGTGTTTGTCTAGTAATATTGTTTTCTCTGAATAATCAATATTGTTCTTTTTCCTCTGTTATTGCTCAAAAACTTATTGTTTAAAGAAATCGGATCAAGTGCGTTGAACCAGAATAAGGGTAGTTTACTCGCTAACACAACAGAGACAAAAGTGGCATACTCACGGGGGTGATTCAAATGATGCTACCTCTGCTGTCGTCCGCGTACTGTGTAGACTATACTACCATGGCAGGCAAAAGCTCGACTGTCTTATCATATCTCGGACGACAGCAAACCCACTAGTATCATACCTACGACTGTCGACCATATACTCGGACGACAGCAGTGCTTTGCATGTGATGGTATACAAAGTACTACTTGGACGACAGCACAGGTGGCATCATTTGAATCACCCCCGTGATACTGTATTTGCCAGAATCTGTTTGCACTATTCCTCAAGACACAGAAAATTGATGTAATTTTCTAAGTATATCCATTCCATTTGAAGCACATGTACTGCACAAAATTAAGGCCATGGTCATTAAAGCTTGATAGGGATCAAAACTTTGTTTTCTTCACAGGACAAACTGGTTATCCAACACCCAATCTCACACCCCAAATGTTTTGATAACCGAAATGATGATACTTTTTCATATTTCAGCCCTATGTGAATTCATCTGATGCAAAATCTTTCTTAATGAAAACGTTTCTATATCTAGGTGAATGCTCGAGCAAAGTACATGACGTATACTGCTATTTATGTAATCCGTTCATATACATACACTCTCTGGATGCCAATTTGTCAGGTTTTCTGTTAATTAATCCCGAGTTGTATATGGGCCGCATTATATTTTGACTATGCGAAAACAAAGGCGCAGGTCAGCTGTGCAGTAACTGCACAGCTGATCAGCGCCTTTGTTTTCGCTGCTCGGACAGTGTAATTACCTCTTCTTCTTAAATCCGAAATTTCAAGCATCTAGCTTGCTTCTGTGACTGTACAGGTCGGTTTGTGTCGGGCCAGGTCGGAAACCCCAGAGGCCGGTTTTCTCACGACTCGGCTCATATTTTCATGACAAAAGGTGAACATTGACTTTTGAAAATGTGAAAAAGCCTAACAACTAAATTCATGACGTTGTTTAGACGCATTTTATGAGAAATATTTCACACATAAATGCGCCACGAAAGAAATGTCATAAGTCAAAGACTGAGGCGCCTACGCAAAATTGTGGTTGCTCATTTCAATGGTCTTCTGCAAAATGATTTGCGCTATTCATGCTTCTCACTTTGCTATTGTACGTCATACGTGTTTGATACTGTAACAAACAATGGATGTGTGTTATAGGCATCTTTCATTCTCTTTCTTTTCTTGAACTATAAGCATTCATATCCCTGTTTATATCTCTATATGATCTATTCAGGGTCTGTATATAGCCTATTACATGTATTTTACAAATATCCTTACATACCTTTATTGTGACGGCCTACTTGTTGACCCTTGCTGTTTGTGGTTGAATAATTTTACGTATCCCCCGGATTGATGGGATAGACCGTGGTTGAATTATACTTCTTTTAATACCGTGGTGTAGCCCAAACGTCATTACGAACCATTTTTCCTAAGTTGTTAAAATTAAAAATTTTCATTTGAAAATGTATTGATATTTTTCTTATTTTTGCTCAGAACATAGATTGTAGGACTGGTACAATTTAGAGCCGCATCGCCGAGGTAGTTCTAACGAGTACCCACAGTCTATGTTTTAGAGCAAAAACCCCACTTTTCTGTAAAAGAAAAAGCGGGGTGTGCATTTGACGGTCATGTTTTCCTGAATCAATTCGCGAATATTTCTGTCTTATCTAATTGGTATTTTTAAGAACTATGTCTTAGATTCCTTCGAGATGTTTGTTCCAAACGTGTTATTGAAGCCGTTGAAATAATCACATGTCTCTTGAATTTGCAAGAAATTAAGAAACGCGAAATGTTTTTACAACGGTGTGACACCCACTTAACGGAACTTTGCAATGCTTAATTACCAGAAAATTCCGTTATGACCGGTAATGCTACAGAATTCAAGTAAAATAATCATCATTAAAATCTCACATCATAATTAGTTTAATAACGAAACATTCCAAAGAGAAACAAAACAGAAAATATCGACTACGGGTTGTGTAAATAAGCATAATTTTAAGTTAAGGTTTATAAATATTGCAAGGCCACGGGTAGTCCTATCATATGTCATTGCTAAGCGATTGGTCTCATATGTTTGCGCATGTATGTTTCTAAATACATCTCATTAGTTCAGACAGTGCTTTCATTTTCATTTATGTCGTCCGTTTATTCTGTCTTCTTCTCTGTACTGCACGATATCTTTATGATATGCTTAAGCGGTAGCCGTATAACAATAGCGACAAACTAGGAAATAGGGAGAAATTAATGCCTTTTTACAATGTTATATGCGCGATTATGTTTCTCAAAAATCGTGATATTTGATACCAGTCCCAAAGGAGCCAAACATGTTGTAAGCAAGACAATCTTCAAATCGATGCCAAAATCAAAGGCCAGGAAGGCTCATACGATACAAACTCATTCGATGATTAAAGTGTGTCATGCCTGTGTACTTGAATTTGAAATTTATCGTCATGCCCACTCGTAGATATATTACATGATGAAAATGAGAAAAAAATGTCCCATTTTCGGAAAACACCATTTAGATTGAAAAATCCTTTGAATATACATGTATAGCAGGCATATGTAGAAAATGCTATCGTGGATGAAAGCAACACAATGCCAGAGAGCGGTTTACTGGTATTTATTTCTACAGACACAAAATATACAATAGAATGTTTATAGATATGAGACTGCGTGAGTAATGTGATTTTTCCAGCTGATTAGTCCTGCAGAGCCACAAAATGCTATCGTGTAATATCATGAGTAAACCTTTAGGCGAAAACACAGACGCATATTGCTTACCGATGTTTCAAAGAGGCACATGCATGTAGCTGTGTTCTGCATCAGGAAAACATGTCCGTGACTGAATGTATACCCCATTAAACCCCACTTTTATATAAAACTGGGGTATACAGGGGTATACTTACTTTTCTTATTTTTGCTCCAAAACATAGATTGTGGGTACTCGTTAGAACGCGGTTCTAACGTGTACCCACAATCTATGTTTTGAGCAAAGAAAAAAAAATAGCCAAAAAGTTCCACTGAAAATTTTCCACGTTTACAACTAAAAAAATCTCTGTTTAGGGCAGTTTTCGTAATGCATGTGCTGTGTCCTTTGTCTCAGGAAATGTCCAGTTATTCTCAGACCTGGTCAGAAATCGCAATGACAGGTTTCTCGCTGCTCATATCTGATAATTATTTCGTAATAAAGTGCTTGTCTGAAGCGGAAATGTGATGCGGCGCTGTCTTCCGATTTAATGACGATGTTATGGAAACAAAAACACATTACGAAAACATGTCCATATTATGTATAGATTTTTCTGAAGTTATAAAAACTGAAAATTTTTAGTATATTTTATTTATTTACTTAACTATTTATTTATCTTATTTATTTATTTTTTCATTTTTCGTTTTTTTTTTTTTTTTCTTTTTTTTTTTTTTTTTTTTTTTTTTTTTTTTTTGGCTCAAAGATTGTGGGTAAACGTTAGAACCGACTCGGCAAAGCGGTTCTAACGAGTACCCATAACTTATGTTTTGAAGCAAAAACTATTAATAACGTAGCCATACCATTGCATACCCCAGTTTTGCTATATAAAAGCGGCGTATAAAGGGGGTAATCGTGCAGGTAGCTTGGTTCATGCTAGCGAAATTGTAGAAAGTGATAAATTTTGTGCACCTTTCGTAAGTGATATGTTCGACACTGGGCAGGTCAGCAAACACAAACCAGAATACACAATGATGAATCTAATCACACATAAAGTAACTGTCAAAGAATAATGCTTTGGTCATATTTCCCGCGACACATTTCAAAATCAAACTCTGATACGTAGTACAACACTTCTTCGTCTTCTCAAATCCGACATTTCAAGCCTCTATCCTTCTTCGGTGACTTTATATATATAGAATAAATTTTTGTCTCAGCTGATCTGAGCATGTCAAAAGTTTTATAGCCAGGTTATTGAAATTGTCTAAGCCAACATTAAGATACTCTAAGGAAAAAAAAATAATAAGAAGGAAAATGAAAACTAAGGATTGAGAATTTGCAGTTGTTTAACACTTTTGCTTGGATGCTATGTCAGTGGAAAGACAAATGACAAACAATTTGGAAATAAACCACAAAATAATAAAAAGGTAAAGGTAAACAATGGCGTTGAACTGATGTAACCAGAACCATCCATCGATATTAAGCATCTCGTATTAATTTAAGTCAATTTACATTTTTATTATTCGATTTCACAGTTGTGGCCTACACTGCAGACCATGATTGCAATGATCCCATTACTGCATTTGAGATTTGCTCCTAGGCTGCTTGTTGTGAATGTCAGGATAATATTAAGAAAGACCCAATAGCATTTCCTGCCTCTGAAAGTAAGACACATTCCATTTACTGACACGCCTTATTTGAGATATTGAACGGTTTCGTGCCATGTTCTATCATCAAACCGCAAGTCTTATATACATGTATTTTGTTTGTTGGTGACAATAAAATATACCCGAAGCTATTAGCATTACTCTTATAGACACAAAAGTTGACGTTATTTCCCAGTATATTCATTCCATTCGAAGAACCCTAAAATTACACAATTGTCATGACCTTCATATGACGTATGAGTGTATAATGCCATTTTGTAGACATATCGTGTCAAATGTCATTTTGGTTCGTGTTCCGTTAACTAAACAGTTAAAACGTGACAATGCTGTCACGGGGAAGCGACAATAAACAATGCGGCCACTATACAGATACCGTGCATCTCTGAATTATCTGTATATGTTAAATGTGTACACTGTACGTTGAACAATATGGCTAATTAAAACAATTAGACCTTCAAGACATTATTGCCTATCTAGAACAGAAAATGTTTCCATAGAGAGGACATATTGTGTTGTGGTCTAGATAGGAGTTACATATATCACAAGCTATTTCATATCACATTGATATAAACTTGACTTGTCATTTTTAATTCTGAGCAGGTGCACTAAAACGTTTAATCAAGCTGATGTTATCGAGGCTTTTAATTCCACATCTAGGTACCTCGATGACCTTTTGAACATTGACAACCCTTATTTTGAAGGTATGGTCAATCAAATTTATCCACCTGAACTTCAGTTGAACAAAGCCAATATCTCAGATACTGAAGCCCCCTTTTTAGATCTACATCTTTCTGTTGCAAATGGATTTGTTTCTTCTAAAATTTATGATAAGCGCGATGACTTTGATTTTGATATAGTAAATTTTCCTTTTTTGGATGGTGACGTTCCTCGTCGTGCTTCTTATGGTGTATACATTTCGCAACTTATTAGGTTTGCTAGAGTCTGCAATCATGTTACAGACTTCAACGCTCGAAATAAATGTTTAACGGCAAAACTTCTCCAACAGGGCTATCGGTATCATAAACTTCGAAAAACATTTTCTAAATTTTATCGTAGACACTATGAATTGATTTCCAAATATAATGTTGGGTTAAAGACGCTTTTAAGTGAGGGCCTTTCGGAACCTGAATTTTATGGTGACTTGGTTTACAAATTTAAGAAACTTAAAGGAATTAATGATTTTTCTTTTCAGTTCAGAAAAATCATAACACGTTACAGACGTATAGGTTATAACTTGAATGTTATGCGACAGTCTGCATGCTTAGTTTTTAACCCAATCATGGTTGATAACTATGCTGCCTTCTTTAATTGCACGCCGGTGGGTCGGGCGTCAGACTCTATGATGGCCCCGACATAAAGCTATTCATTTTAGTTGGTTGGGGCCGGAGCTTCTTGTCTGTTGCTTGGCCCACCGGGGTCCAACTGGTGTTTTTCTTTTGCTCCGGAGTTAGTAGGTTATTCGGCGCCCAGGGATCTCCATCGTCGGGCAGCTTACTCAGTCTGTGAGTCCTGGTTTTTGATTCATCAGGATGTTTATCATGATTTATTTGTTTGTTCTTGATGATTCATTGACTAGTTAGAGATTCACCACGAGGACCGAATAACTAACTAAATGTTATGAACCACTGCAGAAGCTGAGGGTGAGCTTATGGCCATGTAAAACCGGTTTAAGCCCGCCAGTAACTTTGTGTTACTGATCGTTCCAAGTCGATACTTCTGTGGTGGTTCTTTTTGTTTTGTGTCTTGGTGTTTGGATTTTTTTTTTTTTTTTTTTTTTTTTTTTTTTTTTTTTTTTTTTTTTTTTTTTTTTTTTGTGCTGTTGGCGCCTTGTGTGTGTTTTCATATTTTTAGTTAAGTTAAGGTAACTGAGTGTCCACCTATTGGGAAAATAGCTGCTCATTCGGCTTCAATATGTTTCATGGTATAAGTACCTGATTGTTAGTTTGGTTTTTTCCCACCTCGGTTTTTGGAGTGGGAATCTTTTTCTGATTGCGCCTTTTCCTGATCTTTGCCTACTTGTGCCTTTTTAATCATAACATTGTCAAGGACAGACGTTCATTATGTTTATCGCCACACATGAGGCTCCCTCAAAATTGCCTAGAAGTAGGTCAGCCTCTAGTCGTTGTTGCTTTTCCTTCGTAGCTTGCAGATTATAACAGATCATAACATCGATCATTTTTCAAACAAATACTATCTGGCGGTACCGAATATTCGCTCTGTCGATCTACGTGTTTCAAGGTGTAGATTTTTCAGAGGCATTTTCGTACCTATGTTTAAAGAAAATAGATTATCCTTGCTTGTGCAATATGATCTATATACCAACGGACTATTGTAGGAAGCGATAAAGAGATTCCTAAATGATGCATGTTGTTTTACTGTTGCTAGTTCCAGATTTCCTGTGCAATAGAAATGCCTCCCTCGAAAACCAGAATTGATTTTTCAGGTTGTGGGCCACTGTACATGTACAAGCACATGTTTTTAGCCATCGTCAGTCCAACGGTTTTATTGTTTTGTCCTGTATTACTGGTCGCGGTAGTCTTATGGATAGTATTCGCTAAGTAATCAGGAGGTTCCTGGTTCGATACTAGACTTGCACATGCCTGACATGTTGTTGACAGATGTTCATCCTGACGTTATAAATGCACTTCTAATAATATATAATTTAACAGAAGAATATTTATGAAAAACATTAAAGTTAGAAAGAAAACTGTGGGATCTATAACGGTTCTTGTTTCTCGGCTTCTGGTGGCTTAAAAGAGCTAAAAACGGTGTCTATTCATTGCTTAGACAATGTTTGATTGCCCTGTGATCAGATTGATAAACAAATGTGAACTGAAGTGTCAAGCATATTTATGCAAACCTAAAAAGTTAAAAAAAAATACTTGCGAACAAATAAAAGGATAGCATTACGAAAAATACTGTAAATCGGCTTCTTATGACCCTAACAAGCTGAGCATGGTGACAGATAGACAATGTTCCTTTGACCTGAGTATAGATATGTAATATAACTAATGTAACAGTGTCCAAAATATTTGTGACACCATTATAAAGAAAAGAAAAAACAATCATCAACAATTATTGCTCAGACAATGTGTCTATTGATCTGTTGTGAAATATTTCAACGTTTTGGCTTAAAGGATCAAGAATACTTCAATTTAAAATGTACTGCATAATGTCAATACATTATTGTATTTTCGAAAAATAATAGGGGTATAACCTACAATAGTTACTATGATGGCCCTAAGATCTGTAAATGATATCAAATGATTGTACTGACATGTGTTCGTGTATACAGGTTCGTTTCATAAGTTTAGTACATAGCGTTTTGTTCAGGAAGAATATTCGTACGCCTTTTATTTGGTTCGACTATATTCGGATTTATCTAGAATTTAAATCGACACTATACCGACATGTTTTCTATGTTTTATAAGAAAATTGATACAAGCTTTTAAGAGGCATGTACAAATTTATAGCTGTGACAACTTATTCAATAATACTGTGCATCTTTTTACATGTAAATATAATACTGAAACATTCACGCGTATATAGAAACACGTGTCTATACACAAACACGATCATATTGTTTTAATTCACACCTGCTGATATTCTAGAAGTTTCAAATAACAAAACAGTCAGGATAGTCATAGAAACTTGAACATCATGCTGTTCTAGAACATGACTATGTGAGAACATCGCCCATGCAATGTACTGTGATTTTACAGCAGCTGCTTTAAATCGAATGCTTTGATATATGTATTATTTTTCCTCAAACATATATCGTGGATAATCGTAAGAACCCTTTTACCAAGGCGTTTTTACCTAAAATCTATATATTCTATGATCTATAATTTGGTTTAAAAAACACATAAAAAAAGTATACCACTGCATACCACAGATTTGTAAATGCATAAAAATCTAAATGGAATATGTGAAAACTGTCTATGTCAATAAAATGTAAAAAAGTTACCTTATTGGTAAAGCAAATATCCGATGTTTCCTTACGAAAACATGTCCATATAATATGATACAGAGTTTTCTTTAGTTGTATAAGTTGAAAATTTTCAATTGAAATGTTTTCATATTTTTCTTAATTTTGCTCAAAACATTGATTGTGGGTACACGTTAGAAGCGCCTTGGCGAGGTGGTTCTAAGGAGTACCCACAATCTATGTTTTGGAGCAAAATATAGGTATACCCCTGCATATCCCATTTTTGCTATATAAAATTGGGGTTCAACGGGGGATATATTACACGGGCATGTTTTCGTGAAGTTATTTTTCCCAATATCCACGTTTTAAATTTCAGCATAGAGAATTCTTATATGGAAACAAAATTGTGTCAATATTGGTATGCCGAATTCCACAAGGAGAGAGACGCACAATTCTGATCCGTCATGAGAAAAATTGTCTCCAGAATTCAAGATCGGTCCCGGAACAAAAAAGGGTGTAAAAATACTGTAGATGACAAATTTTGAATTCAATAGATTTAACTGCTTATCAAAACCCCAGGTCAGCTTTGTGGTTTCTAAGCGGCTGATCTACATTTATTGTTTTCAAAAATGAAATGCGCGTATTTCCTTATGAAATGTTACAATTGTCTTGACAAAATTAGATTACTTTGTTGCTGTCAATTCCAACAAATGTCAATAAAATTTCAGAATTCCAGAAGTGTTCGTCAATATGGCGTTTAAATTGAGATTGAAGTAGCTTGTTCACATTCTAACGGTAAATAGAATCATTACGAAAACACGCTCATGCAATAATCAGGATTTTCTAAGGGACCGACCATTTGACTTTCTGGGGGGGGGGGGGGGCCTGGGTTTTTATCTAAAAAAATAATCTGTCTTTAAAAATGCCAGAAAAAAATATCCTGGCTTTGGGCTAGTGAAAAAAAAATATCTGGCTTTCATTTATAGACAAAAACATAATCTGGCTCTTCCAGAATTAAAAAAAAAATGGTTTCACTTGAATTAAACTGAATATAAAATGTCAATAAAACAGTATAGAATATCATCCAGATTCCCTGGTGATTGTATAATACTGAATAAGTTTGGCTACCTTCTCCCATCTTGTTGTCTATAATCAGTTGAGCCTTTAATATGATGGCCTATGATAAGAAAACCTGGTTAAAGCAAATGCAATTAATAAAAGTCTACGATCTGCTTCTTGGACACTTTTGCTACATAGAATTGGCAAACACTCTACTTCATAAATCCAAACTTTCAATCCTCTATTAAAACCATATTCTGTCAGTGTGCTGTACCATTTGTATCAAACTTGGTCGGAAACGGATGACAGTTTTTTGTTGCTGATTTTTCACTTCATAGAACTTTCCATTTTTTCTACCCATTCTTGTATATAACATATTGTATATAGATTGCACAAATCAACTGACAAATGAACAGTTTTATTGTTTGTAATTTGACAAAACCAGAATTGAAACAACAAGTACATTGGCTTAGAATTTATATGCTTACATGAACATGCCTATGATATACTGATTTTTACTGCTGTAAAAATGACCATTTTCAAGTTAAAATGTTAGAGTTTCATTTTCTGCTCAAAACTTTGATTGTGAAATCTGGTTCTATGAAGTATGCATCCCCACCATCTATGTATGATTATGGCAGAAATAACACAATACCATGGTACATGTACTCAGACAAAATTACATGTATATGTGATCAAAATTTACTTTAAATAAAGTATTTGTAATTCTCTGGCTTTCTTGTCTTTGGCCATTTAAAGAATGACTAGCATAAAAGAGCAAAAAATGACTAGGGTATCTCCGAGTCATAAATAACAAAAAAGATTCACAAAAATTCATGCTTCCCTTTGTCAGTGAAAAAAATTCCAGTGTCAGTGGATTGCCGGTTAGTGATTGGTGTAAATAAAACTGTCCTCTGAGATTTATAGTTTGGCTGTATCAAACCCAGACTGCGCAGACGTAGAGCCTCAGTACTTCAAATTGATGCTGTATAGACGATTTTCTTTGAATTTAACCAGTAATTAATCGCTGAATATATTTTGCTTGATCATCAGACTGAACTCACCATGCACTGATGAAGGGCATATCTACAAATTAATAACAAAGCCAGTCTCAGTAGTAATTTCTTAAATTGAATTGTTGTTTTAAGAATACAAGTAACACACAAATGCCTGCCTTCTATCTAATGGGACAAGGGCAAACAGCATATGCCCAGATGTGACGCCGCTGAACGAGGCGGCCCATCTGGGGCTGTGTGTTTGCACAGAGAAATTTTATAAAAATGGAATAATATTATAAAATCACACCTGAATCCCCTAAACATTAAAGTGGACTCATCCAACTGATAGGGATGGGCAAAATCATTCGTCAAAATGGGTTAACGAGGTTCGCGCGGAAACCATCACAGACCAGGAAACATAATTCTAACGCCCACTTGAATTTGCAAAATGCTTCTGCCCTTACCTAGTTTTGCTTTAAGAATTGCGTCTTAGATTTGCACCATACTTTGTAATTGAAGTCGTTTAAATAATATCATGTCTCCTGGATTTTCAAAAAATTCAAGAAATTAAGAAACACAAGGCTGACAGCGTTTAAAACGGAACTACAGTATTAAATTGAAGGAAAATTATATTAATGATGTTCTAAACCAGTAATTTTATATCATACAAATAAAATAAATATCATTAAAATCTCTCTTCATTATTACGTATCAAATCATGACAAAAATACGATATCAACTTCACATGCACGACTATGTAAACAGGTGCTCAAAATATAATAAAATACTTAAAATTGACTTTAACGACGATTTCAAGGACATTGGTAGTTTTTTTTTTTTTTTTTTTTTTTTTTTTTTTTTTTTTTTTTTTGCTAAGATCGTGGGCACACGTTCAGAAGAAAGTAGGCAATTATTAGGAAATGGCACAATCAGAACAAAATTACCGCCCAAATGACCAGGTGGGAAAAACATAATTGGCAATCATGTACATATACTAAGAGAACACATTGTAAGCCGAGTGAGCAGCTATTTCCCAAAAGGCGACCACTCAGTTACCTACACTTAACTAAAGTATACTTAAAAACGTACACAATGTGCAAACAGCACAAAAATTCAACACCAAGACATAAAACAATTAGAAGCAAAACAGAAGTATCGCCTTGGCACGAACAGGGGGGCGGTTTCACAGGGCCCTTACCTTACCTTATGCTTCTGCAGTGGTTTACAATATTTAGTTAGTTGGTCTGTCCTCGTGATGAACCTCTAACTAGTCAACGAATCATCATAATAAACACCATGATGAATCAAAAACGAGGTCTCACAGATACAATAAGCTGCCCGGCAGTTGGAGATCCCCGGAAAGCCAAACATCATTGAAAATCTGGAGCAAAAGAAATAACACCATTTGAACCCTGGTGGGCCAAGCAACAGACAAGAAGATCCAGCCCCAACCAACTAAAATTTTAGATTTAGAAGGTAGAGGAATTGTGAAAAAAAGGCGCTGATCAGCTTCGCGGTTACCGCGAAGCTGATCTGCGCTTTTGTTTTCGCCTAATGCAGATTGTTGGTTTACCCATGCGGCGGCTCATATAATGTTTATAGATATTAGAATGCGTGAGTAATGTGATTCTTATATCTGATTGGTCACCATACAAAAACATTCGGGATCCCATCCAAGTAGACAGGTGGGGGTATAAAATATACGTTTACGGGCGACTATGCTTATTTTTGACGAAGGCAATGGGTGAGACCTTTTACAAAGTCGCTCATAAGTAGACACTCAGCATTGAAATAACGGTAAAGGGTGAAGTATGAGTTTGAGATGCGGGGAATCCCATGACCCCAATTAAACTAGGACACCGCGTTTCCGACCTTGTCTATATAGTAGCCCATAGACGAGGGTTGATTGAGGATTGATAAAAAAGGTTTTTAAGGTAAAATAATTGCATGAACATATCGTAAGGGTCTCCAATCGGGTGAAAATGCAAAAAAAAAAAAAAAAAAAAAAAAATGAGTCCAGTCGTCGAGCGCCTGTGGTGACACAATGAAAGCAACACAATACCAGGTCATGGCTTAATCTTCTATAGACAGAAAATATACTATATGAGCCTGTGCGTGAGAAAACCAACACTTTTCGGGTTCCGACCAGGGTCCGACACAAAACGGGCTGTACAGTCACAGAAGATGGTTAGAGCTGGAAATTTTGGTAGAAGGTAGAGGAATAGTACTATCCGTGAAGTGAAAAAAAGGCGCTGATCAGCTTCGCGGTTACCGCGAAGCTGATCTGCGGTTTTGTTTTCGCCTAATGCAGATTGTTGGTTTACCCATGCGGCGGCTCATATAATGTTTATAGATATTAGAATGCGTGAGTAATGTGATTCTTATATCTGATTGCTAATAATGTTAGAAAACATACTATTGAATGTTTATTGTCTACGCGCCACGTAGACTACTCTAAAGTTTGAGATTGACCTACTTTTAATTAAATTACAAGACAACTCGTACACCTCTCTACAACTGCAACTGCACGTTTGAGTCTAGTGGCTTGACCATCGTGTTAGTAGGATTCCGGGTCGTTTCGCCAAGGACCGTGTAAACACCAAAAACACCCAGGCAAACCTCCCTTTGGTTGGTAACATTTGTACCAATGGTGCAGTAGGTATCAAAAATGGGGCAAATTGTTAAATTCATGGAGCTGGTGCATGACTGCATTCTATCTAAGCAACAACGGAATGAAATGAACCGACGGTATTGTGACGCTATATGGTCAGGCCTGAAAGCTTTGACCGCACCCCACCTGCCGTGTAGCCAATTACATTAGAATCCAAGCCACAACGGAATGAAATGAACTGACAGTACTGTGACGGTCGATTGTCAGGTATGAATGCTTTGACCGCGCAGCGTTTTATTTCTGTTCAGTCACATGAACCACGATGAAATGGGAGTACGGTCAGATTCTTTGACATTCAAGTTTATATATGCGGAGCGTAGATCAAGCTTTTTGTAAAAGCTTATACTTGTAGATATTATAATTAGAATGCGTGAGTAATGTGGTTCTCATATCTGATTACTCCTCTAGTTCCACAAATAATGTTAGCCGTATCATATACCTTAGACAAACACAAAATTTATTAATATAGAAAAATATCACATTACAAGGACTGGTTTCTCGCTGCTCATATCCGATTAGCATTCACAAAATTTATTAATATATAGAAAATATTACATTACAAGGACTGGTTTCTCGCTGCTCATATCCGATTAGCATTTCATTAATACATTGCTTGTTTGAAGTTGAAAGCAGATGTGACCCTGTCTTCCGGTTTAATGGCAATGTAAAGGGAAACAGAAAGGCTCGTGCGTAAAGAATTAATACTTATTTGTTTTGGAACGTCCCCGTCAACATTTTTGCAGTCATGTCGGGACGGAGGCAAACCCCTTCCGTTTTTTTTTTTTTTTTTTTTTTTTTTTTAACAAGCAATGCTGCAATCTGGGGAGTTAATGTACATGTATCTTGCTCAAGGACACAACACGGTGCCGCCAGTGGGTATCGAACCAAGAACCTCTCAATTCGGAGTCCGATGCTCTACCACTACTCCACCGCGCTCCCAAAAGAATTAATACACATAGCGGCTGGGGTCATGAAAGTTAAATTGTAAATCTTTCAGAGATCTAAGGAAACCGTCATAAACAAAGAAAATAGAATCATCCGCGTTTTAGGGTTTAGAGGTATGACGCATTTACCACAAAGTTTCAAATACAAATAGTCAACCTGCAACGCTATCCAAGGTGCTAGAATGCATCGACACTGATTACAGTTGCTTGCATTATTTAACAGTTCCTGCGAAAAGTGGTATCGCCTCATTACATGAAAGGGTCCTAAAATTTCAACGCTTCTGCATACATGTAGGTCGCGTTTTTTCCATGGCACATTTCAATATCAAATCGCAACAAAAATGTGGATCACCAGGTGCATACATATTCTTGACATTTTTGCCAGTGTGTTTTTGTTCGTCTAGTATACTTATTGTTTTCTCTGAATAATCAATATTGTTCTTTTTCCTCTGTTTATTGTTTAAAGAAATCGGATCAAGTGCGTTGAACCAGAATAAGGGTAGTTTACTAGCTAACACAACAGAGACAAAAGTGGATACTCACGGGGGTGATTCAAATGATGCTACCTCTGCTGTCGTCCGAGTACTTTGTAGGCTATACCATGGCAGGCAAAAGCTTGACTGTCTTATCATATCTCGGACGACAGCAAAATCACTAGTATCATACCTACGACTGTCGACCATATACTCGGACGACAGCAGCGCTTTGCATGTGATGGTATACAAAGTACTAGTCGGACGACAGCACAGGTGGCATCATTTAAATCACCCCCGTGATACTGTATATGCCAGAATCTGTTTGCACTATTCCTATTGATGTAATTTTCTAAGTATATCCATTCCATTTAAAGTACATGTACTGCACAAAATTAAGGTCATGGTCATAAAAGCTTGATAGGGATCAAAACTAGGACAAACTGGTTATCCAACACCCAATCTCATACCCCAAATGTTTTGATAATCGAAATGATGATACTTTTTCTTATTTCAGCCCTGTGTGAATTCATCTTATGCAAAATCTTTCTTAATGAAAACGTTTCTATTTAGGTGAATGATCGAGCAAAATACATGACGTATACTGCTATTTATTAAATCCGTTCATATACATATACATACACTCTCTGGATGCCAATTTGTCAGGTTTCCTGTTAATTAATCCCGATTTGTATATGGGCCGCATTATATTTTGACTATGCGAAAACAAAGGCGCAGATCAGCTGTGCAGTAACTGCACAGCTGATCAGCGCCTTTGTTTTCGCTGATCGGACAGTGCAATTACCTCTTCTTCTTAAATCCGAAATTTCAAGCATCTAGCTTGCTTCTGTGACTGTACAGGTCGGTTTGTGTCGGGCCAGGTCGGAAACCCACGAAGGCCGGTTTTCTCACGACGCGGCTCATATTTTTCATGTCAAAAGGTAGAGATGAACATTGACTTTGAAAATGTGAAAACACCTAACAACTAAATTCATGACGTTGTTTAAACGTATTGAGAAATATTTCACACAATAAAAGCGCCACGAAAGTCATAGAAATGTCATAAGTCAAAGACTGTGGCGCCTACGCAAAATTGTGGTTGCTACAATTCAATGGTCTTCTGCAAAATGATTTGCGCTATTCATGCTTCTCAATTTGCTATTGTACGTCATACGTGTTTGATACAATGGATGTAGGTTATAGCCATCTTTCATTCTCTTTCTTTTCTTGAACTCTAAGCATTTATATCCCTGTTTATATCTCTATATGACCCATTCAGGGTCTGTATATAGCCTATTTCATGTATTTTCAAACATCCTTAAATACCTTTACTGTAAACGGCCTACTTGTTGACCCTTGCTGTTTGTGGTTGAATAATTTTACGTATCCTCCGGATTGATGGGATAAACCATGGTTGAATTATACTTATTTTAATACCGTGGTGTAGCCTAAACGTCATTACGAACCATTTTTTCTAAGTTGTAAAAATTGAAAATTTTCATTTGAAAATGTATTGATATTTTTTTTTATTTTGCTCAGAACATAGATTGTAGGACTGGTACAATTTAGAGCCGCATCGCCGAGGTAGTTCTAACGAGTACCCACAGTCTATGTATTAGAGCAAAACCCCCACTTTTCTGTAAAAAAGTGGGGTGTGCATTTGACGGTCATGTTTTCCTGAATCAGAACGTTCCATCGGGTTTATCTATATTCTAGAACTTCATAATCACCAAAATTGTCGGGTGTATTCTTTAGATTTTCCGGCTTTCAGTTCGGGAATTTTAGCGAGATGCATTAAATTCGCGAATATTTCTGTCTTATCTAATTGATATTTTAAGAACTATGTCTTAGATTCCTTTGAAATGTTTGTACCAAACGTGTTATTGAAGCCGTTGAAATAATCACATGTCTTGAATTTGCAAGAAATTAAGAAACGCGAAACGTTTTTACAACGGTGTGACACCCACTTAACGGAACTTTGCAATGCTTAATTACTAGAAAATCCCGTTATGACCGGTAATGCTACAGAATTCAAGTAAATAATCATCATTAAAATCTCACATCATAATTAGTTTAATTACGAAACATTCCAAAGAGAAACAAAACAGAAAATATCGACTACGGGTTGTGTAAATAAGCATAATTTTAAGTTAAGGTTTATAAATATTGCAAGGCCACGGGTAGTCCTATCATATGTCATTGCTAAGCGATTGGTCTCATATGTTTGCGCATGTATGTTTCTAAATCCATCTCATTAGTTCAGACAGTGCTTTCATTTTCATTTATGTCGTCCGTTTATTCTGTCTTCTTCTCTGTACTGCACGATATCTTTATGATATGCTTAAGGACTTATGGGTGGTCACTGTATATACATAATTGAAGATTTACCTGTGTAAAAAAGAACTGTTTATTTTGTCAACAATGCTACATTCTTTAGCATGCTTTATCATGGGACTGTTGAATATGTTGCAAATACATGGATTTGTGTATACATGATTGTGAAATGAGTGGTCAGCTCAGAGCAAGTGAGTCATTTTTCAGTTACTTCCGGGTTGAAATCGTTGGACCCATTTTTCTTAGCTTTTTGAAAATAATAAGCCAGATTTTTCGATGTAGTTACTGACTTCAATCATATAAAAACCTGAAACAAAAGGCATGTCATCTTTCAGCAAACAATAAGCGCACACGAGCCGCCCCAAGTTACCCACTTTCAGAATTTTCCAGAAAAACATGTTTACACTAACTTTTCCCAGAGAAATACATTTCCATGACCCCAAAATAATACTTAATTTGTCAGATTATGTATCCTAGACATTTAGGCTTTGTGTAATTTTTATTCAAATGCATTCCATTTTCTAGGAAATGGTTCCCACGAAAACCAGTTACATTTCCAATTTTACACCAAATTATTTAAAATTTTAAAATAATAACTATATTGAGTCATTCCTAGTATTTGTGACGTCTATTAGCAATAAATGCACATCATCATTTGATTGACAGGTTCAAGAAAACAGTAGATTTCTGTTTTACATACCCCACCCACTCATGTCAATATTGATAAATCCTTAAGCGGTAGCCGTATAACAATAGCGACAAACTAGTAAATATGGAGAAATTAATGCCTTTTTACAATGTTATACGCGCGATTATGTTTCTCAAAATTCGTGATATTTGATACCAGTCCCAAAGGAGCCAAACATGTTGTAAGCAAGACAATCTTCAAATCGATGCCAAAATCAAAGGCCAGGACGGCTCATACGATACAACTTCATTTTCGATGATTAAAGTGTGTCGGCCTGTGTACTTGAATTTGAAATTTATCGTCATGCCCACTCGTGGGTACATGATGATAATGAGAAAAAAAATGTCCCATTTTTGGAAAACACCATTTAGATTGAAATCCTTTGAATATATAGCATGCATATGTGGAAAATGCTATCGTGCATAAAAACGACACAACGCCAGAGAGTGGCTAACTGGTATTTATTTCTACAGACACAAAATATACACAATAGAATGTTTATAGATATGAGAATGCGTGAGTAATGTGATTTTTTTTCCAGCTGATTAGTCCTGCAGAGCCACAAATAATGCTAGTAATATCATGAGTAAACCTTTAGGCGAAAACACAGACGCATATTACTTACCGATGTTTCAAAGAGGCACATGCATGTAGCTGTGTTCTGCACCAGGAAAACATGTCCGTGACTGAATGTATACCCCATTAAACCCCACTTTTATATAAAACTGGGGTATACAGGGGTATACATACTTTTCTTATTTTTACTCCAAAACATAGATTGTGGGTACGCGGTTCTAACGTGTACCCACAATCTATGTTTTGAGCAAAGAAAAAAAAAATAGCTAAAAAGTTCCACTGAAAATTTTCCACTTTTCCAACTTAAAATATCTCTGTTTATTGCATGGGCAAGTTTTCGTAATGCGTGTAACTGTGTTCTGTGTCTGGAATGTCTACTTGTTCTCAGACCTGGCCAGAAATTGCAATGACAGCTTTTTCGCTGCTCATATCTGATGATTCTTCCATAATAAAGCGCTTGTCTGAAGCGGAAATGCGATGCGGCGCTGTCTTCCGGTGTAATGACGATGTTATGGAAACAAAAGCACATTACGAAAACATGCCTATCTTATATATAGATTTTTCTGAAGTTATAAAAATTGGAATTTTTTAGTAGATTTTATTAACTTATTTATCTATTTATTTATCTTATCTATTTATTTTTTCATTTTTCGATTTTTTTTCTCTCTCTCTCTCTCAAAACATAGATTGTTAGTCCAGCAGGAAATCAGTTTGACCTTGCAGTGAGGTATAAAGTTTTTTCTTTGATGATTCTTAGAGGTGAAACATTGTCTTTGAAGAATCCAACTGATGACATCTTGTCATCATTGGGGAATTTGAGAAAATCAAGATGGCGTCCAAGGGATCCACCAAATAATTAAAATATACAAACTGTCAAATATTTCATCCCTAAATTAATAGAAAGGTGCATTTATTTCCTCTAAATATTACTATCATTAACATATCTGACTCATGATGTTGTTTAAAAAGTTTCCTATTTAAGATGGCATCAAAGATGGCCACCAAAACTTGAAAAATCATGGACTTTTGTGCTTTGTACAGTTTTGACCATGAACAACAGACTAATAATAAGTTGTTTACTCCAATTATAGTATGTATCAATGTATCTAGCTGCAGCTATTTTTTTCTGGACATCTACATCAATAATAGTGTCCAAGATGGCTACAAAAATAAATATATGAATTTCAAGATGGAATCCCACATGTCTACATGATACCAATTCTTGCGGTATTACCAAAGGATATGACTTAAATGGCATTTTTTTTTATCAAATCATTAAGTGAGAATAATTTGCTGTATGCCTGCCATTTGGAAAGATGTCATTTCCAAAATATTTAAGATGGTGTTAATGATGGTCACCAGATTATGTTTTCAAACTGGAATGCTTATGGCGTTATTAAATTGACTTAGAATGTTGCATACGCCAATGTTACTATTCTAGGATGATTTAAAATGGCATTAATGATATCAGTTTTACACATCTGACATATACATGGCTACATTGTAACCGGTACAGATGAAATATAGAGTTCAGTAGCAAAACCTGTACAGAAGTTAATTTTTTTTACCAAAATAAAGACTCTGTACATTATGAGTTAAGTAAGAATAGAAGGCGAATAAAACCATTCCAGATATTGAATTTAAATCCAAGCCCGGACACCAGGCGTGAAGGATAGGACATCACAAGATATCAAAAACTATACCTGTTCAAAAATATAAATATATCCAATAAAACTTGGTGTGATTTTTGCTTGACCGTTTCACTGGTGGTTGATCAACACTAAGAACGTGTTTTTGATGTGCAAGTTATGGTTGTTGGAGATTTTATTGTTCACTTTTACACCATTTTCTAAATTTCCCGTCCTATCACATATCAAAAGGTCGGTCAAAAATTGTAGAACCCCAAGAAAAAAACACCTGGTATATTTACAAGAAGAACTTCACTTGTCTCACGTGCCCCATACAGGGTTCGAACCCATACTGGACACAACAGTGAGATGACTGGATAATAGATGGCGGTAATGAAATCAACAACCATAACCACTTGGCCAAAGGAGCCACCAAGACAAGATTTCAATCACTCATACCCATAAACAAACCAAAACTAATAATGCTGAATCACAACAGGCATATAAAACTAAACCCGTAATACAGTACAGGATGAATAGGATATAGAGATGCTCTTGGTTTGCAACCACCCATTCAAAATGTTGTGCTTGCTATTACTGAGAACAACAAGTAGTTTACCGAGTTTATATGTAAAATGCAGTGATCAATCTATTTGCCAGAATACTGATTGTCGTAAAAGCAAAAATGAATCACGAACTGAAATCATTCAAAATGATGTTGTTGAAATGTACGCTTAAAATGACTAATAAAGTGGTTAAACTATTTGTGTATTTTAAATTGATGCTCAAGAATATAATATGAGAGTTATATTAGTTTTAAAAGGATTGGTGTACGGGTCGTATTTGTTTTATTGTTGTATCATTACCAAGCTCAAAGCCTCATAGTACTCATTAAAGAGAGTCTATCAACAAAGTTATCACGAACAAAATTGAAACACTGACATAGTGTCAGACTCATTCAGATTTGATAAGGCCAACGGCTTTATCGGAATATGCTAGTAAGCAGCTTTGCAATATTGGTAGAAACAAAAAAAGAAACTTCTACTCTCAGACATTTGGGTGTATACATGTATATTTAAACCTCATTTCCATATTTGTTCTTTCATTTGTACATACTCTCTGATCTATACCCACAACATACCTGATCTGTGCCCACATTTACCCATGTTTTCTAATCAAAAGCCACGCATTTCTCTAATCTTTATCCACAAAAACACATCAAGGATATTCATTCGTATTCATAGATTAGGGAGTAAGCTAGATGGATGCAGTTGGGTTTGAATCGGAGGTCATACAAATAATGTGCACATATCATTGATGAGGATACAGATCAGAGACTGAATATTATGGGTACAGATTAGATTTAGTATTGATACAGATCAGGGACTGAGTACAGTACAGTATAGTCATACATATATGCAAAGCTAACAGCAGTGATTAAGGAGGTCACAGCCTTTTGTTAGACATGCCAAAAACATAAATGTATGTGAAGGTTGGAAAATAAAGGTCAGTCAATTGTCTTTAAAATCGTCCACAAAAATACCCACTCCCATAATAACACCAACTGGTCTAATTTGCCAATTTGCACATGGATGTATGACTGATATTTGATCTGTACTCATTGGATGGCAACGTAATAAAGGTCCTCACAAAACAAAAGTAAGGATACAAGCAAGGTTAGATCATTTTGGGAGCGGTGACACTTTCATGAATGAAGAGCTTTAGGTAGGATTAGGAATTTCTGGTTCCTTGAAGTATGCATTTTTATTGAGAAAAGCTGTTAAAAACAAAATACACATTCTGTTAGTCATCTTAGACACCACCAATGATGCAAAGGTCAAGAAAAGATACATCAAATAGAAATACTGGTGCTTTTTATAGTCAAATTTGTGAAAAATCACTGAAAATCCATTGTTATTGTTTTGGCAGCCATTTTGGATGCCAGCTTTAATATTTAAGTCTAGACAGGATAATGCAGCTTCAGTCCAGATAAAGGAACACAATGCACATTCTATTAATTTTGGAGTAATATGACAACATGGATACTTGTATTATATTGAAGAACACACGGTCGCCATCTTGATTTTCCCAAGTGATGACCAGATGACATCAATGTGATTATTTTGAGACAATGAATCAGTGAGAAACAAGAATTAAAGAATCAGTGAGAAACATTGTATAGTTGTATCTCACTAGTTAAAATCAAATATTTTTGTTGCTGTACTATTTGATGCCATGATGATAATTTGGTGGCCATGTTGGACACCATCTTAAATATTATGACGCAAACGTCTTTTCCATTGACTGTTTGTGTTACATATTATACTTATTTGATCATTTAACGTGAAAACATTACAGAAAATGTCATTTTGAGTTCATTTTAGTCTGTAATATAGTAGGAAATGATATCTGGTAAGCATGTTGGATGCCATCTTGATTTTTTTCAAAAAAACCCAATGATGACAAAGTGTCATCAGCCAGATTCTTGAAAAACAATGCCTGTGCTACAAGAATCCATCAAGTAAAAAACTTTATACCCAATTACCAGGTCCATTATGTGGGTAGACGTTAGAACCGACTCGGCAAAGCGGTTCTAACGAGTACCCATAATTTATGTTTTGAAGCAAAAATTAAGAAAACGTAGCCATACCATTGCATACCCCAGTTTTGCTATATAAAAGTGGGGTATAAAGGGTGTATATATTATATAGACATGTTATACTGATGACCGTGCGGCTAGCTTGGTTCATGCTAGTTCACTTAAAAAGCGAAATTGTAGAGAATGACAAATTTTGTGAACCTTTCGTAACGATATGTTCGGCACTGGGCAGATCAGCAAAACACACAATACCTAATTGTAAATCTAATCTGACACAAGTAATTGTCAAATTGTTTTGTCACATTGCCCGCGACACATTTCAATATCAAACTCGGATACGTAGTACAACACTTCTTCGTCTTCTTAAATCCAACATTTCAAGCCTCTATCCTTCTTCGGTGACTGTATATATGACCAGAATAAATTTTTGTCTCAGCTGATCTGAGCATGTCAAAAGTTTTATAGCCAGGTTACTGAAATTGTCTAGGACAACATTAAGATACTCTAAGTAAGAAGGTAAATGAAAACTAAGGATTGAAAATTTGCAGTTGTTCAACACTTTTGCTTGAATGCAATGTCAGTGGAAAGACAAATGACAAAAAATTTGGAAATAAACCACAAAATAATAAAAAGGTAAAGGTAAGCAATGGCGAGGAACTGGTGTAACCAGAACCATCCATCGATATTAAGCATCTCATATTAATTTAAGTCAATTTTACATTTTTATTATTCGATTTCACAGTTGTGGCCTACACTGATCGCAATGATCCCATTTCTGCATTTGAAATTTGCTCCTAGGCTGCTTGTTTTGAATGTCAGGCTAATATCAAGAAAGACCCAATAGCATTTCCTGCCTCTGAAAATAAGACACATTCCATTGACTGAAACGCCTTATTTGAGGTGTTGAACGATTTCGTGCTGTGTTCTATCAAACCGCAAGTCTTATATATTTTGTTTGTTAGTTGGTGACAATAAAATATGCCCGAAGCTAGTAGCATTACTCTTATAGACACAAAAGTTGACGTTATTTCCAAGTATATTCATTCCATTCGAAGTAAATAACCCTAAAATTACACAATTGTAATGGCCTTCATATGACGTATGAATGTATAATGCCATTTTGTAGACATGTCGTGTCAAATGTCATTTATTTTGGTTCGTGTTCCGTTAACTAAACAGTTAAAACGTGACAATGCTGTCACGGGGAAGCGACAATAAACAATGCGGCCACTATCATACAGATACCATGTATCCCTGAATTATCTGTATATGTTAAATGTGTACATTGTACGCTGAACAATATGGCTAATTAAAACAATTAGACCTTCGAAAGAAACTTTATTCACTGTCTAGAACTGAAAATAGTTTCATAGAGAGGACATATTGTGTTGTGGTCTAGATAGGAGTTGCATGTATGTATCACATGCTATTTCATATCACATTAATATAAACTTGAATTATCATTTTAAATCCTGAGCAGGTGCACTAAAACGTTTTTTTATCATAAAATTGTCAAGGGCAGACGTTCATTATGTTTACATTGAGATCTTATTACATTTCCACACATGACGCTCTCTCAAAATTGCCTAGAAGTAGGCCCAGGGGGGGTGTACTCTCATTTTTTGTGTATACATGTACATAGGCGAGGCCCCAGCTTCTACCCCCAAACCCAAAAAATTACTGAGATTTACTGACCACCCCAAAAAAATACCAATCCTATCAGGCATACCCAAAAAAATACTTGAACTTTTAGCTTACCCCCAAAATTTACATGTATTCATCTTTTTTATGCCCACTGATCAAATTTTATCACATCCATATGATCTAAGCTGTTGGTGGGACGTTAAATCCCAAATCAGCCAACCAACAGAACATGTCACAATACAGTTAGTATATGTAGGAACTAGGAAGTAAATACCAAGTTGGGTAAAATTTAAAGATTTATTTATTCTCAAAGTGTACGTCTTATGATGGTTTTGATTCCATTTGATTTGCAATCCAAACAACATCATCATGATCAAGCTTCCAAAATTTCACCGAGACCAGTCATAAGACATGGTCGCAAACAAAATTGAATCTTAAGGCCTTGTAAGACATAAGTGTAAGCCACTCTTATCTTTATAGAAATAAAGAGATTTCCCAAGAAATGTGCAAAACTCCAAAAAATTACTTAGAATTATAGATGACCCCAAAAAAAAATAATTCAGAAAAGGCATGACCCAAAAAATATCCATAAAAAGCTCACTACCCTAAAAAATATAAAGTTTTTCTGAAAACCCCCAAAAATACGGAAATTCAAAATTTTGACCCCAAAAAAGTCAGCCTCGCCTATGTATACAGAAAATTTCAGAGTACCCCCACTGGGGAAGTAGGTCAGCCTCTAGTCGTTGTTGCTTTTCCTTCGTAATACGGAATAAAGACGCATGTGAAGTGTAATTCAGATTGTAACCGATCATGACGTCACATCAGATCATTGATGAAACAAATAGTGTCTGGTAGTTCACACTGTCGATCTATGTGCTTCATGGTGTACATGTAGCCTCTTCAGAGGCATTTTAGTACCTATTTTTATAGAAACTTTGTTATCCTTTTTGTGCAATATGGTCTAGATATCAACGGACTATCATACTTTTAAAGGAGAACGCAATAGTCAACAGCAATAGCATCTAAAGAAAAGATCCAATCAAGGCAAACGTTTTGGTGCAAATTTGTTCAAATCGGTCATGGAATAAGTGAGATCTTGAACTTTGAAATTTCTGGAACGAAGTGACTCTTGGTCGCCATTTTGAATATTTAATTAGAAACTTAAAAATCAAAAACAATGTATAAATTTTATATTTTAATATGAATGTGGTAAAATATAACCAGAATTGATAGAAAATCAATAGAAAAAAATCATTAAAACAAAAATTAACAGATAAACATTGACAGTCTTTCATTAATATTGATCATGCATATTTAATCAGGGCTTTATGTCGTCATAAAATCTCATGAATATCCAAGATGGCGGCCTCCTTGTACAGAAATTGAGGAATATTCAAACCAATACACTGGACTCGACAATGGCGAATCACTAAGAGGTCAAACGCTATTATTTTAAACGCGACGATGGGAATGTTATTCTATTTAGTACTAAGAACACCTCACATATCTCAGCTTTACAGGAAAATGATAATTTTAATTCATTCAATTTCCTAATGGGAGATAACTCTGTCGATATGATACCTCCCGCATTAGACAATGGCGAATCAAATAGTCTATAGCCCAAAAGAAACAATTTTAGAAGGGCATTTTGCACACAAATGGTGCCATCATCATGCGCAACTAAATGGTGTTCGATAATATTGTGTTAATTGGCTTTGGTGCTTTACGTTCACTGTCAACAGCAAATGTCATATCGGAAAGGTCAATTATACCGATTTAAGCATGTCTTATTCTTTTAACGAATCAATGTAAGCCTAAAAGCAATTGACCAAACTAAATTGTTCCTGGGCGAGCCTTCCAAAGGTAGATTATTAGTGATTTGTGCACATTCTTTTCACCACAGAAAGTATGATTCGCTATTGTCGAATTTACATATATCTACCTTCAATGTCAAAACTTTTATCAAAAACATGCATACCTCATAACTAGGAATATTAGGCATTAAAGTAATGCAAAAATGGTCATAATCAAATGCTTAGGAAACAGGTAAGAAACACATTTTATCTGAACGCCACTTTTTGCAGAACAATAAACTATGCACCTTAGTTAAGGGGTCAAGCGTTTTAGCAACCCTGATTTCATTGTCCGGTGGAATTTTGACTCCATTCGTTTGCCAAACCTCAAGGCATAGATGAAAGTAAATGACTGAGTTATATAATGAAGAAATTCAAGAAATTCTGCAATATCTTTACGAGTGATTCGCCATTGTCGATGATTCTCCATTGTCGAGTTCACTGTATAACTTTCTTTATTGTGTCCGATTTTTATAAAACTTGTATCATATTGTTAAAAGAAGTTATTACTTTCATTTAATTCAAGATGCATTGTAATTCAATATTGCCTTTCCCTTTAATGGCGTTTACAAATCTTTGTAGGAAGTGATAAAGAGATTCCTAAAGGATATATGTTGTTTTACTGTTGTTAGTTCCAGTTTTCCTGTGCAATAGAAATTCCTCCCTCTAAAATCAGAATCGATTATCCTGCACATGTACAAGTGCATATTTTCAGTCCAACATTTTTATTGTTTTGTCATGTATTAATGATAATAGGCTAATGATAACCAACGCGTAATTACCGGCCGCGGTAGTTCGCTAAGCAGTCAGGAAGTTTCTAGTTCGATACTAGACTTGCACATGCCTGATATGTTGTTGACAGATGTTCATCCTGACGGTATAAATGTGAACCGCCCATAGGATGTAACATTTTAGAAACAAAGGAAGAATATTCGTTCGCCTTTAATTTGGTTCGACTATATTCGGATTCATCTAGAATTTAAATCGACACTATACCGACATTTTTTCTATGTTTTATAACAAAATTGATCCATACATTTTAAAAGCATGTACACATGTATAGTTTTGAAGCTGTGACAGTTTATTGCATAATATTGTGCATCATTTTACATGCATATATAAGAGCCGCCTCAAGGGAAAACCAACAGTCTGCATATGCGAAAACAAAGGCGCAGATCAGCTTCGCGGTAACAGCGAAGCTGATCAGCGCCTTTTTTTCGCTACTCGGATAGTACAATTCCTCTTCTACTTAAATCCGAAATTTCAAGCTTCTAGCTATCTTCTGTAGCTGTACAGGCCGGATTGTGTCAGGCCTGTTCGGAAACCACATTGTTGTTTTTTCCACGAGGTGGCTCAATTATAATACTGAAACATTCACGCGTATCTAGAAACACGTGTCTATACACAAACACAATATTGTTTTAATTCGCACCTGCTGAATAACAAAACAGTCAGGATAGCCATAGAAACTTGAACATCATGCTGCTCGAGAAACTGACTATATGAGAACATCGCCCATGCAATGTACTGTGATTTTACAGCAGCTGCTTTAAATCGAATAGCTTTGATATATGTATTATTTTTCCCACAAACATAGATCGTGGGTAATCGATAGAACCCCATTACCAAGGCGGTTTTATCTAAAATCTATATAATCTATGATCTATAATTTGGTTTAAAAAACACACACAAAACAACAACAACAACAACAACAAAAAAAAAAAAAAAAAAAAAAAAAAAAAAAAAAAAAAAAACAAGTATACCACTGCATACCACAGATTTGTGTATGAATAAAAGTGGGGTGTAAGGGGTAATATATCTAAATGGAATATGTGAAAACTGTATATGCCAATAAAATGTAAAAAGGTTACCTTATTGGTAAAGCAAATATCCGATGCTTCCTTACAAAAACATGCCCCTATACTATACAGAGTTTTCTTTAGTTGTATAAGTTGAAAATTTTCAGTAGAAATGTTTTCATATTTTTCTTAATTTTGCTCAAAACATTGATTGTGGGTACACGTTAGAAGCGCCTTGGCGAGGTGGTTCTAAGGAATACCCACAATCTATGTTTTGGAGCAAAATGTAGGTATACCCCTGCATATCCCATTTTTGCTATATAAAATTGGGGTTCAATGGGGTATATATTACACGGGCATTTTTTCGTGATGTTATTTCCCAATATCCACGTTTTAAATTTCAGCATAGAGAATTCCTATATGGAAACAAAATTGTGCCAATACTGGCATGCCGAATTCCACAAGGAGAGAGACGCACAATTCTGGTCCGTCATGAGAAAAATTGTCTCCAGAATTTAAGATCGATCCCGGAACAAATCGGGCTGTATAATTACAGTAGATGACAAACTTTGAATTCAATAGATGAAATAACTGCTTATCAAAGGTCCAGGTCAGCTTTATGGGTCCTAAGCAGCTAAACTACATTATTGTTTTCAAAAATGAAATGCGCGGATTTCTTTATGAAATGTTAAATTTTCTTTGCAAAATTAGATTACTTTGTTGTTGTCAATTCCAACAAATGTCAATAAAATTTAAGAATTCTAGAAGTAGTCGTCAATATGGCGTTTAAATTTAGATTGAAGTAGCTTTTTCACATTCTAAAGGTTGAACCCCATAATCCGAAAACACGCCCGTGCAATAAACAGAGATTTTTGAAGTTGTAAAAAAGGAAAGTTTTCAGTAGATTTTTTTTTTTATTTTTGTTATTTTTGCTCAAAACATAGATTGTGGGTACACGAGGCGGTTCTAACGTGTACCCACAATCTATGTTTTGAGCAAAAATAACAAAAATTAGTTTACCCTTGCATACCCCAGTTTTACTATATGAAAATGGAGTAAAAGGGGGTATTCATTACACGGACATGTTTTCCTAATGATTGAGCGTGTCCGTTTGATACTTTTGGGGATTTTCTCTCTTGTTTCAAAGAGGCAGCACTGCAAAACAAGTAAGCAGCTTTTGTCAAGAGCAAGAGTTAAGATTGTCAGTCAGACTGAAAAGCATAGATATTTAAAATAACTGGCTTGAATAAAAAAAAGGTCGGATAAAAACATCAGTAAGGCCTTTGACAGTCGGGAGGAATAACCCCTTAAGCAGTGATAGGCGCTGCGTAAATCCAAATACTCCAATTTCATTCACATTAAATCTTTTGCTCGTGCCAAAGGGGCTCTATATAGGCTGAAAACCAAGAGAACTGATAGAACTGAAGTCCAAATTAACATTAAATGAAACTACCATGTAGTGAAACTGGCTAAATTGACATTAAATGAAAATATAGGGCCCAGTATGTTTTCCATGAGTGTTCAGTGCAGCTAAATATGGTCTTCAGCACGATGAAGGCTACATGTACCGAGCCGTCCTTGAGAGAACTCAGTTTTACTTGGTAAATTATCTGACTATTTAACATGTGATTAAACAAATTGTTGTCTTATACCATAAACAAAACAAACATGATACAATTTGGTGAGAAAACGTTATGTTTATTATCAAAAGACAAAATGTCACACCATTATAGGCTTCTGGCCATTATAGATAAAATTAAGTTTGAGTTCAAATAAATATAGTTTAAACCAAATGAAGTTAAAACTGAGATCCTTTAAGAGCAGTGAGCATATTGATAAGAAAGGGGATGGGCCATACCGCGGTTTCGGCTACTTAAGCCTCTTCAGTGACCCTATAGATTTGGCAACATGGAGCCAAAAGAATTACTGTAATTTTGCAACTTTCAATAGGGCAGTCGTTTCAAAGACTAGTATAATCCATAAGGCCAAAACTATTAAATGTAGTTTAGAAAATGAATCTAAACCGTAAACTCACAACACCCTCGCTGATCTCAAAGGACCAAAAGGAAAATATAATCTGCACTATAGATGATGTACAGGGCGACTTTTTTTAGGGCCGCCACACGACACAACACCAGCTGCAGTAATAGTAAATAAAATTAAAACTGAGATCCTTTAAGAGCATTGGGCATATTGATAAGAAAGGGGATGGGCCATACCGCGGTTTCAGCCTCTTCAGTGACACTATAGATTTGGCAACATGGAGCCAGAAGAATCACTGTAATATCTTATTCCGTAAAAAAAAATGTCTTATTCCGTAAGCACCGTGTCAGATCATACTTTCTGACATTCGCATATACAGTCATCATTAATTTATACAAAGTTGACTGGTGCATAACACGTTTTTAGGCGTAATTTGGGAAAGAAATAATAGATAAACCTAGCATTTACAGTCTTCCAGTTTTCGATCTCCATCGTCGGGCAGCTTACTGAACTAGTTGAGTCCTCGTTTTTGATTCATCAGGGTGGTTATCATGATTTATTCGTTTGTCCTTGATGATTCATTGACTAGATAGAGATTCACCACGAGGACCGAACAACTAACTAAGTGTTATGAACCACTGCAGAAGATGAGGGTGAGGTTAGGGTCCTGTAAAACCGGTTTAAGCCCACAGTAATTTTATATTACTGATCGTTCCAAGGCGATACTTATGTTGCGGTTCTAACTGTTTTGTGTTTTGGAGTCGAAGTTTTGTGCTGTTTGAGCATTATGTACGTTTTCATATTTTAGTTAAGTACGGGTAACTTAGTGGCCGCCTATCGGGGAATAGCTGTTCACTCGGCTTACGATATGTTTCTGGTATACGTACCTAAATGTTATTTTGTTTTTTTCCCGACCCTCGGTTTTTGGAGTGGTAATTTATTTCTGATTGCGTCATTTCCTGATCATTGCCTACTTTTACCTTTTCAATGCTTAAATTGTTTTCCAGTTTCCAAGACAGTGTTTATTTCCAAATGCTAAGCTCTACTTCACGGTCGCTTCTCTTATTTCATTTTAACCAAATAACGAGAAGAAATTCATTAACACCAGTATGTAATTTGTGGGAAAGTAATACCGGAGGACAGCAAATGAATAAAACATGTTATTACCTAACACTTTCTTGGCGACAGAAAGTCTCATTTCGAAGCATTCAGCCTTGGACGAGATGAAAAAATGTTCCGGCATACGCAGTTTGTTTGTCTAGATTCTTCCGATTCTGGAAAACAACACAATTTGATTAAACTTCAAAGTAATAATAGTTTCAACATTCGGAATATTCATGAATGTGTGAACGCAGTCGCACGTGCATTTTATGTGTAATATTTAATACAATCACATGTTCTTTCAAATGATCCAAACCCTGAGAAAGTCGTTTAATTTTGAATACATTCAAGCATGTAATCCCATGCTTATTGTCAAGCTCGTTTTTCGTGATTCGTTTTTCACTACAAGAAGAAAGGAAAATGACATCATTCGGCTACCAAAACATATGAGACGCCTCATGGGAAAACCAACAATTTGCATATGCGAAAACAAAGGCGCAGATCAGCTTCGCAGTAACTGCGAAGCTGATCAGCACCTTTGTTTTCGCTATTCGGATAGTACAGTTCCTCTTCTACTTAAATCCGAAATTTCAAGCTTCTAGCTCTTTTCTGTGCTTGTACAGGCCGGTTTGTGTCGGACCTGGTCGGAAACCACATTGTTGGTTTTCCCACGAGGCGGCTCATATGTACAGCTATGTACTGTATTAATTGAGCCTGTGCATGGGAAAACCAACAATTTGGGTTTCCGACCAGGTCTGACAAAGATCAGGCTGTGCAGCCACAGAAGATTGCTAGAGACTGCAAATTTTGGATTTAGAAAGAAGAGAAATTGTACTATCCATGTAGCGAAAACAAAGGCGCTGATCAGCTTCGCGGTTACCGCGAAGCTGATCTGTGCCTTTGTTTTCGCCTATGCAGATTGTTGGTTTTCCCATGGGGCGGCTCAATTTTATGTCGGTTCCGGTGTTCCTGCAAGTCTGAGAATACAGACGCCTACAAAAGATGGTCCATTTGTAGGGAAGTGATGCTGCTACATATCTATATTTTGGGGTATGGCAGGATAGCCTGGCAGCATATAAGTATTGATGCTTATAAAATTTTGAGTAGTATACTTTTCGTAAACAAGACCTACTGCAAGTACAATCATTGTAGTGTAGTGTTACACTGTGTAAGAGTATCGTACCAAAACGTAACATTGCTAAAGACATTGTCTCACATAGTTTCTCTTGAAACATGCGACCAATGTGATCAGCCTAATCGAAATCAACATTTATATATATGTAACTGCGTACACCGTTAACGGTAGATTCGTCACTACCCAACAGGCACGTGGCGTCATAATGACGTCAGATCGACGTCGATGCGACGTCATGTGCCCGCTGGGTAGGGTCTGGGTCTGAAGACCAAAGCAAAGATTTTACCAGTGTGAGTGCATAGGTAAGCCATGAAATCTGATACTAGTGATAGGTGTCATGAACTTGTTGGTTTTGTTGAGTTGTGTTATAAATGAATAAAACATGTTGTTACATTTGAGCCGCCCCATGGGAAAACCAACAATCTGCATAGGCGAAAACAAAGACGCAGATCAGCTTCGCGGTAACCGCGAAGCTGATCAGCGTCTTTGTTTTCGCTACACGGATAGTACACTTCTTCTTCTTCTTAAATCCGCAATTTCAAGCTTCTAGCCTGCTTCTGTAGCTGTAAAGGCCGGTTTGTGTCTGACCTGTTCGCAAACCACATTGTTGGTTTTCCCACGAGGCGGCTCAAAATTTGTCAAATTTTCTGAAACATTCTCTAAAACAAGAAAACTAATTAAGTTACAATTGTGTAACAATGGTAAATATAGTTCCTATGGGAATGGAAATTGAAATTGGTATTCCCTTCGTTTCTAAGTGCATGATGAATTAGTCATGACAAAAGTGATCCTGTTTTTGTATGTCTATTTACAACAAATGTACATTGTTCAGCGTGTGCAACATGTTTCATACATGCGCTAGATTCGCCATATACGTGTCTTCGGAGACTACCTAAATGACACTTTTTAATAAAATACTAGCCTAGGTTGCTCAATCATAAATGGAACTCTAAAGGCATCGTCCGTTGAGCCGATTCTACAACATACTTGTAATTTTTATGGAGAAATAAACTACCGATTTTGTACTAAATAACTTATAATTAATAGTAGGGTGACGATAGAGATGGGTCATCACAAAAGTACCACATTAGATTATATATTCCAAAATGTTTGTCATATCCTGAAGTTTCTGGAATAACTAGGCTAATGTGTCCGATTCTGGTGCGGGCTGAGATATCCAAGATGGCGTCCAAGATGGCGGCCTTTAACGATTATGAAAGTTCACTTTTTTTTAAAAAAAAATATTAACATCTGACTTACCAATATGTTTGAAAATGTTCCAAACAAATTATGCTTTAAAATTAAACATGTAGTGATGAGCAACAACATCAAGGTAAAGGTCAAACTGACGGTCAAGTTCAATTTCCTCCCGAAATCTACTGTTTCACCTGATATTGTTTGTTTTAAATTTATAGATACAAGATAAGATACAAAGATACAAGAATTTGTATCTTTGTATCTTTGTATCGTTTTAAATTTATGAAAATACCTCATTTTTCACTACAGTGTCAAATTATATTATGTACAAATTACTTGGCTGGTGTAATCTGAAAACAAAATGAAATAAATTGATTCACCTTTGTGAAAATGAGAAAAATACCAATTGCGGTAGTTCAGAAAAATAATCAGTCAGTACCGGTGTACTCTAGCACCTGTGATAGCGTTGCCCATTGAAATAAAGTACTCTGCAATCAACATGGGATTTACCGTTAGTAATCTGGGCCCTGTTGCATGAATTTAAGCTGTCATTAAACCTTAAGCTGCCATTATGTTCAAAAACTCTCTTAGTAAACATGGCATTATTTTTTTGCTGCATAAATTAATTTTAAAGTACTTCCGGAGTTACATTAGCTAATGACAGCTTTAAGAATACACTAGCGTTGATTTTCATAGACAAATTAAGTTAACTGGGACTTTAACCTGCAATTAAGAGTTAATAGAGTTTTATGCAACAGGGCCCTGATGACAAATCTGCTTTATCTAGTATCCAAAGACAAATGATATAGCTCCCGGACGATTGGAGTAGACTTTCGTCACAGATTTACCGTTATAAATATGAATGACACACCTGTTCCTATTGGTTAAATACATTCATTTCATTCATATGTATAACGGTAATTCTGTGACGTAAGTATATAAACCTGTTTGGACAAGTATATATTCTAAAACTGTTGAAAATAAGCCACATAAACCCTTAAATGTAAACAAGTCAATTTCATTTTATAGCAGTTCTCGTATTATTTCAAACGATAAATATACTACTTGTCATTGTTTAGAACAAAACTTGCAATTTTTATTACCTACATATATGCACATGAGATATATATACACGCACATGTATAAAAGAAAAGAAAATCAGAGAACGAGACAGTCATATAGATGAACTTTATGTGCTTTCCGAACTGACAAACATAATGTCCTTGTCAGAGTCGAGTAAGGTGTGATAATTGTCGATAAATAAGAGACAGGGGTCTATGTTTTAATCAGAAAAGTTGTTGCTACCTGTAAGCATGACTATATGCCACTACACGTATACTTGGAAGAGAAAACCCAGCGTTACGAGAAAACCGGATTTTGCATGCTCCAAAACAAAGGTGCCGATCAGTTGTGCAGTAACTATGCAGCTGATCTGCGTCATTGTCTTTGCTACACAGATTACAAACCACTTGAATCCGAAATTTCAACTTTCTAGCATTCTTTTTCTTACTATATAGCCCAGTTTGTTTCGGATCGGGGTCGGAATCCCCGAAGGCCGGCCGTTTTCTCGCATCGCGGTTCACGTGGAAAAGAACATCCATTATCGTAGGTGTACGTCAATGCACAGCTGCCGATGACCTCCATCCAGATTCAGTACAGAAGAGTCACCATACTCTTCTGTCGCACGAGGGCTGCTTGGCATTTGCTTGTATTTACACACCAAGAGAATAGCGTCTTCTTTATATCTACCTCATTGGATTTTGGTAACTCAAAAGCGAAGACCGGTTTTCTAGCGTCACAGGGAAAAAGAGCATCCACTATCGTAGGTGTATCCGTACGTCAACGCGCAGATGGGCAGTTTCAAAAAATGGCCCCAAAGTGTGGCATTGGGTTAAAACACTAAAATTGATATTTGGCAGACAAATCTGGGCTTATACCTCTAATTTAATATTTTGAAGAGATTCAATAAAATATGGAGGATGATTCTTAAAAATGATGGTGTTTCGTTGATTTTTAGCTGTAAAGTGATAAAAATCTTACACTGCTTACATTAAAAAAAAAAAAAACACTCATAAAAAAGTAAACGAGTGACAGAGCTAAACCAAATGTTGTGTTAACTGACTGCCTGAGCTTAGTATAAACAGTAAGAATATAAATGACAACCACAAATATTTAAAATTTGTTGACCAAAAACCTTGAAATCTTACACTCCTTACATTTGGACCCCCAGTTGACTTGCGCGCGGTGATATAAAAATCTGAAACTACCAGAGTGGTTGTGTTGTTCATTCTTTTTATCTCTAAATTCATATGTTTGATATTTTGTATCTCTTCAATTTCTATTGCTTAATTTGATGCAGTATGATAGCTTTCAAATTTGACTTCGATGAAAAATGTCACACAAAAACTTGTACTCCTTGCATCAAATATCTGCATAACTTTTTTTGTTTATAAAGTTATGTCATAGAAATTTTGTCAGATCAAGCCTAACTGGGTACTTACATGTATTATTTCGGTAAATCACTTGATAATTTCCATGCATAAAGTACAGCCTCACTGGGGTCTAAAGCCTTAAAATGGGCCGTTGCCATTTTTTAAAACTGCCCAGCTGTTAGCGACTTCGGTCCAGTCTCGATACAGAAGAGGTATCCCAGCGGGCACATGACGTCAAAATGACGTCATATCAACGTCAATGCGACGTCATTTTGACGTCATGTGCGTCAAAAGACGTCATATCAACGTCGATGCGACGTCATCATGACGTCGCATCGACGTTGATATGACGTCATTTTGACGTCATGTGCCTGCTGGGATCACATTGACCTCTGCACGAGGGGTGCTTGACATTTGCTTGTATGTTACACTCCAAGAGAATAGCGTCTTCTTGATGAAAAGAAGCATAACATCCGCTGTCTTCGACGTTTGTGGTAACTGCATTAAAGTCGAGAAGCTATTGGGTGACATTTTTTTTCTGAAAATTCAGCAACTGATATTCATGAATAAAATTATAACCCACAGTATGATTTCCCTTTGCATTCAGTGGCGAATTCAATTATTTGCGTCATAAGAAAACCAGCATTTCACAAAGATCAGCTTCGCAGTAACTGCGAAGCCGGTCAGCCTTTGGTTTCGCTACACGAATAGTACAATTTTTCGTCTACTAAAATCCGTCATTTCAAGCGTCTATCCTTTTCCTGTGCCTTAACAGCTCGGTTTGTGTTGAGCCCGTTCAAAAACAAATTTTTGGTTTTCTCATGACGCGGCTCAAATGATTTTCTAATTGACCCAAGCTAAGAAACCTGATGGTAGTTAATGGTGACGTTAGTGTGTTGGTTTTGTTGAGTTTTGTGACAAATGAATAAATATGCCGTTACATTTGTCTTTCTGACTGTCTCTAAAACAGAAACACTAATTAACTTAAAATTGTGTAACAAAATTGTAAATAGTTCCTATGGGAATTGATATTGCAATTGGTATTCTCTTCGTTTTCAAGTACATAATGCTTTAGCCTTGACATGAGTGGTACTGCTTTTCCGTAAACTCATTTTAATTTCAATATTTATGGGCTAAGCCTTAACTCTTACAATTATTTACAGTTCTATCATAAAATATTAAATTTTGTATATAAGTATAGGTTTGAAGGGGCAAGTTTAACACGGAGAAGTTTCCATGATGAATGCCATAAGAGTTTAATAAAGTATTTTACAAAGAACTGAAGGTGAAGAAGACGTGTATATAACGAATTAAACGCATGCATGCAAGTTACATGCGGAACACAGCGTACTTTTTGTGTGCTTAGGCTAACAAAATTCCAAGTATATACGGAGAAGTTTCCGTAATTTCGCCACGTTTGGGCGATTCTACGAGATACTTGTATTGTTATGGAGAAACAACATACCGAATACTTCTAAATAAAATAAAATTAAGATAACTAAATGCCTGTCTTATAAAACCTCGGAGACAAGCATTGTGTTATTGTAACCTTTTTTCAAGGTGTTTTATTGTAACCTTTCTTCAAGTTGATTGTACTAAGAATTCAAAAATTGCAGTTTCTTGTTGTTTTTGCGTTTTTTATTACCTACATATACACAGGAGAAATATATACACGTATATAAAAGAAAATAAAAACTTCAGAGAAAAGAACAGTTATACGAGGGGTTATTCAAGATTACGTGGACTTTTTTCCAAAACTTGACAACGGATCAGGCATATATATTCAAATTTCGGCTGACGATAAACCTGCTTAAATCCACTAGATTCTGCAAATTTGGTCAATCTAGAGTGTTTTATTAGCAGTTGATGATGGTTTTACTTACCTCACCCTCCTCATCACGAAGCACGTCAGAATGACGTGAAGCTTGGCACTGCAGTATCGCATTTCTTTTGCGTTTTCTAGCAGATCACAGCCAAACGTGTCATGTGTCTTAATGAATCCATAACAAAACAATTTATGCTTGCTCAAAAATTACGGTGGACCGGTTGTGCACCTACGTTGTTTTGCTTAGGCATACATGTTTGCTTTTTCAGAATGTTTAAGCGATGTCTGAATTTCATGCAACGCAGATCAACCGGCAATATTGTACAATTCCCATTTGAAACAAATCTTAATTTCTTATTTGCCGGTAAAACTTAATGGTCCTTTGATAAAGCATTACAAATGAAACATTGCGTGCACGTTTAAACAAATATGACCCAAATAGATATCAGAAATTCATATCCGTCATTTAAAATGTTCTAACGTCTAAATCATAATGTTAAAAGTCAGCATTTATATGCCCAGTCCAAATTTATTCTCAAATCAAGGCAACACATTAATAATTTTATACAGATTGGTAATTTCAACCATGCTCCAATGGTGGACAAATCTTTAACATCCTTTGAGCAGAAAAAATTGTAAAAATCAATATAGTCTAGGCAAACTAAAGATTTTTTTGGTAAACCCAAAACAAATTGCAACACAAATGTTTCTTGGATTTTTGTGGAGATACACCCTTCCTAGACAACATACTAAAAGTATACCAAAATCGGAGAATATGAAATTTGATTTTTTTTTGTCTTTTCTGGTGTACGTTTTGGCATATTCAAAACATTCATCCGTACATGTAATATCTTGTGAATTTACATCATTGTTGTGTATTTTCTATTCATGAATTATTCTGAAAATATCAAAACTTGAAACTTGCACTAATGATTGTAGATTCGAAATTTTTTTGCTGAGTAAAATTGGTTGTTGACACTTTACAAGAACTGAATTACCCCACCCACTCGTATTTCAGTGCCTACATAATGTACATATGCAGTTGTATGTCACCATTCCCAAATGTTTTGTAGAATACAAGATCATATTAGAATATACACTTAAGCAGAACTGACTAGCAAAGGCTTTGAAAAGGTCATAAAGTGAGGCATTGTCAAACATATTGGGGCTTATCAGTACATGGTTTCATGCATTAATAGAAATTGATACCTGTTTGCTGTCTAATATTCTTTTTAAGTAAACACAAATGTTTTAAGACTGGTCAATGCAAATGAAGATATTTGTGTATAAGATGAGGCCCACGATTATAAGCTGCTTTTCTCATCAAAATTCAATATGGTGTCATAATACGGTTAAAGCATCAAAGGTCACTAGGTGCAGAATCGTACTTAAGTAAATTTTAGATCCTGGGGGCTAACTGAATATAGATTGCTTCCATTAAGAATAATTACTAATGCATGACGCATTGTTCATTATGATCCCTGGAACGTAATTCTGAATGGTCCTCAAAAATATATATTTATTTGGTCTTTGTAAAAAGCATAGTTTCCATGGCAACCAATAATGTGAATTACGGTAATGGGAAAGTACCAACATGTACAAAATCCATAACATCTCTTATTATAACTCATGCTGCTCCTGAACTTAGTCGCAATGTACAGCATAGAGCCATTTAACCAATGGTAACGTATATCAGTAACTATATTTGCATATTCATGAATATTAAAAAAAACCATGTAAAATAAGGAGAAAGAGATCGAAAAATTTGAAAAAATTAAGGCAGGTAACCTACTAGTAAGTTAAGCTGCAAACCACCACCGTGGCAAATTGCCATAGCATTGCTGAAAAAAAATGAATTGTTCTCCCATGGATGTATCATTAAATAATCTCATTTGAGTATTCATGAATAAAGGTCAGAAACTTGGAAAAAGGGATGGGGAAACACTCGTCGAAAACAAAGCGGGAAAAGGGGTAATACATATTTTAAAGCACGTTTTCAACTGTGTATTGTTGAAAAAGTGCTTTAAAATAAGTACTACCCCTTTTCCCGCTTTGTTTTCGACGAGTGTTTCTCCATCCCTTTTTCCAAGTTTCTAACCTTTATTCATTAATACTCAAATGAGTATTGAATGAACGATTGCATAGACAATGTTTGATATGTGGTCTGGTGTAAACATATAAGGATTTCTACCTGCTACTTTTTCTAAGTTACTGTTAGTTATAGAGAGTCATAGAGTCAAACGGTCAGTTTGCTATCAAATATACATATTTTGTTTGTTCTGTGGTTAAAAGCCCCAGTTAACGATTATGTAGTCATGTTAAATGTTCAGATAGAGCCTTTGCTTCCTTAGTAGAAAAATTACTCAAAGGAGTAATTATGTCTTGCCTAAGGCACAACACTGCACCCATGCAGGGTTCGAAATCAGGGCCTGTCGACTTGGTGTCCTACAATCTACCATTTTGCCGCAGCTACCCTTAGTATAAACGTATCTATAGCCCTAAAAAGCACATTTTGTGGTTCAAAATCACTGTTTTTGCGTCGACGTCACTGACGTCATCGGAATGCTCCGTGATGGCGAAAGTGGGTGTTTTCATTTCACAATAATTTCGTAACGGATGAAGGGATTGTGATGAAATTTTGCACACTGCTGCATATTATATGGATCCACGTGCATTGAAAGTTTGAGTGGAATTGAGTCATATAATCATAAGCTATAAGAAAAGTCCACGTAAATTTTGATAATCCCTCGTATATTAACTTTATGTTCTTACCAAACCGACAAGTATAATTTCCTCGTTAGGGTCGAATTGGGTGTGCAAACATTCGATAAATAACAGACAGGGGTCTATGTTTAAATCAGAAAAGTTGTTTCTAAGCATGACTATGTGCTACTATACTTGTAAAAGAACATTCGGCGCTACGAGAAAACCGGAATTTGCAAGCTCCAAAACAAAGGTGTCACTGATCTGCGCCATTGTTTTCTATACACAGATAGGACCGGGTCGGACCCCCGAAGGCCGGTCTTCTCGCATCGTGGATCACATGGAAATAAGATTATCCAGCATCGTAGGTGTACCCGTACGTCAATGCGCAGTTGCTGGCGACCTCGATACAGACTCGGTACAGAAGAGGCATCATTCTGACCTGCAGCAAGACATGTGCTTGTATTTTACACTCCCGGAGAATGGCATCTTCTTGATGGGGAAAAAAAGTACAAGTAGGCAAAGATCAGGAAAAGGCGCAATCAGAAAAAGACTCCCACTCCAAAAACCAAGGTGGGAAAAAACCAAACTAACAATCAGGTACTTATACCAAGAAAACATTTCGTAAGCCGAATGAGCAGCTATTTTCCCAATAGGTGGCCACTCAGTTACCTTAACTTAACTAAAAATATGCAAACATACATAAGGCGCCAACAGCACAAAAATATTTTAAACACCAAGACATAAAACAAAAAGAACCACCACAGAAGTATCGACTTGGAACGATCAGTAACACAAAGTTACTGGCGGGTTTAAATCGATTTTACACGGCCGTAACCTCACCCTCAGCTTCTGCAGTGGTTCATAACATTTAGTTTGTTCTTCGGTCCTCGTGGTGAATCTCTAACTAGTCAATGAATCATCAAGAACAAACAAATAAATCATGATAAACATCCTGATGAATCAAAAACCAGGACTCACAGATTCAGTAAGCTGCCCGACGATGGAGATCCCTGGGCGCCAAATAACTTACTAACTCCGGAGCTAAAGAAAAACAACAGTTGGACCCCGGTGGGCCAAGCAACAGACAAGAAACTCCGGCCCCAACCAACTAAAATGAATAGCTTTAAGTCGGGGCCATCATAGAGTCTGACGCCCGACCCACCGGCGTGCAATTAAAGAAGGCAGCATAGAAGCATTCTGTCTGTCTCAGAGGTTTGTGTTAACGAACTTACATTAAAGTAGAGAAGCTATTGACAGACGTTTTACTTTTTTTGAAATTTCAGCATGATTTATTCATGAATAAAATTAAACTAGCACAGTACCATAGTATGATGTCCGTTGCCATCGTGACATAGCCAAAATAGTAAAATGTTTTCTTAGCTTTTTATGGGCTTTGACTTAAACAAATTCAGTGCTACATCGCCAGAGGCCCAGTGCCAAACTCAGTGTAAGATAATTTCCCCACACTGAACACTGGTGTGTGGCGCATTTAACTATTTGATGTGCTTGCACCGATTCTGTAAAAGAAGTAAAAACATTCCGTATGAAAGTCACGGACACAACTGTCCCGGTGTGTGAAGGTGGGCGGGTTACCTTTGTGATCCAGCAGCGCAAAAACATAATATTGTTTACATGGTAAAGACCAGGTCAGACTTTTAAATCAACTTTGTACTTTATACAACTCTAAAGCAACATCAAAGTACTTTTTCATTTTGCAATATTTTCATGTACTCTTAGAATTTGTTAACATGACTATAATTTAAACTAAACATGGGGCAAAGTTCAGTAATTTTCTCGTTGCTTTGTGATCTGAGTTAATAGTCTTTATGGAGATCTAGTAATCAGCAATATAAAGAAACAAAAAATATAATAGAATCATAATAATTGGTGTTATCATACCTCATATAAATTCCCCATGTTAAACTCCCATAGGCCGGCGGGTGAAAATTCTTGCTATCACCCTGCGATAATTTCGACTATCACATGCGCATAAAATATGCGCGTACGGTTCGTTTTTTCTAAAACGTTATATCTCAATAACGAGGCCTTCAAAACACATAATTTTAATACTATTTTGAGGAAATTAAGTAAAACCAACAGATAGAAATATTTTGGTAACTGAAAATTGGCTAAATTGACGTTAAAAAGTGTAAATGGCAATCGATTGTTGTGATGACGTTACGTAAATACGAAATAACGTTACGCAACGTCGCGCCAAAATTGGTATTTTCCATTCAAATCGAATTACTTTTTTACGATTTTAATCAGTTTCGGTATGAAAAAATAAATACAACATTGCTGGGAGGGTGACAGTAAGAATTTTCACCCTGAGGAAATGATTATCGACCGAGGCGAAGCCGAGGTTGATAATCATTTTCGAAGGGTGAAAATTCTTACTATCACCCTCCCAGCAATGTTGTACATATATTTATATAATTAATGATTTTAAATCCAGATTGTTATAAGTTCAAAGCAATGGATCGAGATTCATTAGTAACAAGACATTTAATCTTACTTGATGCTTGTTCACCGTAGGAAAACACGCTCGGCATGCAATAAACAGAGATATTTTAGAGTCTGTAAAATGATTTAATTTTTAATCGACAAAATCTTTTATTCTATCAAAACATAGATTGTTGATGCAATTATAGACCATTTCGGCTCTGCGTTTCTGGATAACGTGTTTCTAACGTGTACCCACTCATGAAATACATGTAGGTTTTAGTGTGATTTTTAAAGGCAATTGGGATGTAATGGGGCTAACATTTCACGGACACGTATTCTGATGGCTAATATAGAGGTTTTCGGAAGGTTTCATAGGTTTCCCGCCCAAAGTTTGAGTGTTTTCGGCAGCTTCTGTGTTATTTATATAGAATATAATGTTGCAGTCTATGTAAAATACAACATTTGATCTACACAGCAACTTGGCGGAAACCTCTTGATGTTACACACATGCAGCAAAATCTTTGTCAAATGGGGAGGGGATCTGATTGTTGTTCTGTGATGCTGAAATGACATTAGATTTTTAAGTCCACGGAGGCATATCTCAACTAATAGTCCTGCAGATATCCAGTTTGGCCCGGAAATGTGGTTCAAACTTTTTTTCTTGACTGATTCTTGTTGCTTAAATGTTAACATTAAAGAATCTGACTAATGCCACCTTGGCATCATTGAGCATTTTGAGAAAAACAAGATGGCGTCCAAGATGGCGGCTCAATATATGGGCTGGTCATAAAAACCTTCTATTTTTACTCAGGGCATATTTTATTTACAAATATTTGACATAATTTTATGAATTGAATGTCAAAGACCATTTCCTGCTAGCATGGTCAAGTAAATCAAGAATGCTTCCAAGATGGCTGCCAGAATGCAATATTAAATGACAATTGTCAGCGTTATCTCAATTGGTTCACTTTAAATACTTAAAACATTACACTTATCTCTGTACCATGTCATTTTGATTAGAAATTATAATTTATTATATACTTTTATATACATGTACAAGATGGTGACATTAATGGCATCAAATGTGGCTGTCAACTGTAAATTTGTCGCAAAGACATTACTGACGCTGGTCTCTTAGTCTTTTCTTTTGCAAAGCCTTTATTCCAGTTGCCATTAACATAACCTGGAAGATGGTGCCGCATGAAAATTTATTGTGGTATCCAGTTCATTAGACCATGCTTGTTCAGAAACTGCATGATGCCACCCTGGCATCATTGAGCGCTTTTGAAAATAATGGTTGTGTCCAAGATGGTGGCCATAAGCAAGAATATAGAACCCCAGAGTTGAATATACCTACTGCTTAGTGTTTTAATGCTCATTTAATATTGTCAACATCATAATAAAGATTTTTCTAATTTTTGACACCCACATAATAATAATAATAATAATAATAATAATAATAATAATAATAATAATGCCAGATAAGATTGTGACCAAGATGGCTGCCATAATCATAATATGTATTCTCATATTAAAACGACATTCAAGTGTGCTGCATGTCAACAGTATCTTGTGTTTGAAATGCCTATTTCTTGTTGTTCACATAATCGTGAAGTCCTTTGATTTTAATTATGACCCCACATATAAACGAATAAAATTGACGACCAAGCTTGCCGCAATAATTATAATTTATAAGAACATATTCTTTGATGAAAACACCATTCATATGCTGAATATTTACATTTTTCTAAAACCTCCTTAGATGAACCATTAGATGTTAATCTGTGTTCATACTTCCATGAACAACATCGTATCACGCGACGTCACACTTGACGTCAACAAACAATGCTCTCGCCAATCTGATTGGACGTTGTAAACGTCGACGCCGTTCCGCTGTTTGTATAAACACTGTGTATAAATTATCTATCTGCTAGTAAATATCATCGTCTTGATGATTTTTCAACCAGAGATAGAGAGAAATGAATATAAATATAAGAAATGAGTTTAATTTTTCTGATGTTCATGGAGCTATGAACGGCAGTGGGTCGCTAGCAAAGCTTACATGAACCCCTTCGGAGTTCATTCACTTTGCACGCGACCCACTGCGGTTCATAGCTCCATGAACATCAGAAAAATGAAATTCATTTCTTAAATATAACAAATGTCATGCGTTTGAAATGCTCATATAGTGTTGTGAACAGCATGATTTACGGGTGTTTACGTAGTGTTCATTCTAACATAATAACAATGAGCCTAGATGATCATACTACATCAGGACACAAACATTAGCTTTTACAAAAGCTAGCTGTCATTTAGCCCTAGTTATTGGATGAAAACTGTAACCCTACAAGGTATCTGGTCAAACCAGGTACCATATAGGAGACTACTTTACATAATACATTACTACGGGATTAGAGGATCTACTCACAAGTGGGACGCTTCATGGCTCTCTGAGCCCTACCAAAAAATGGTGTTGGATTGCCAAGCCTCAGATGCAGTCCCGGTCTTATCTCGTGTCCCTCAAGCATCAGTCTGGGGACCGATCCTGTTCTTAATTTTCATGATCTTCCGGACAATATCAAGTCATCTGTTCGTATCTTTGCTGACAATTCCGTTTTGTATAGAAATATTAATTCACTCACGGATTGCCAGATTCTACAAGATGACATGAATAGCCTCATTAAAAGACTGGAAAAGCCAAGACTGGAACCCAGGACCCCTGGCATACATGTCGATAGCTTACCACTTCACCACAGAAACTTATAGCTGTGGATCATGCTTTTGATATGGTCGAGAAATAACTGTAATAAATAGAAAATATGTATGCCAGCCAAGCCCATAAGGCCGTTGTTATACACATACAGAAACAGCCATGGTGGATGGCATATACAGAAACAGCCATCGTTGATGCCGTTGATGTAGAATGTTCTAATAATGGTCTAAAGTCATAACCGCCCATGAAAATACAATATAATATTAAGGCCGTAATATTAATTTACAGGATAAAATGAAGACAAAAACATACAATTACTGTGCATTACGCATTACGTTATATTATGTGCGAAAATTCTATTTGGCGGCCATCTTGGATGTCATGCTTGTTTTTTTTTTAAGTTATTTTAGGTATCTGATTTATCAGGCAACTTCAAATGTGTGTTTTAACGGCCAATGTGACAAATGGAATCGAGTATTCAAGTCCCAGACATGGCAAAACAAGTGATAACATGCATTTGGCGGTCATTTTAGATGCCATCTTGAATATCTCAAAATGCTCAATGATGCCAAGGTGGTAACAGTCAGATTCTTGAAGGGCAAGGTCTTGGCTACAAGAATCAGTCAAGAAAAAAAGTTTGAACCATATTTCCGGGTCCCGATAAAATACCCCATAAATCTGCAGTACTATAAACCAAATATTGATAAACATATTCTGCACAGAATATTTGGTTTTGGTCGTATATGATGTCTTTTGGTGTCCCTTTCCTCATCCATGTGTCTTTCAACTTGTGCTTTATATTTTGTTTGGAGTTTACACGTCCTACATATGCATGTATACCAACAGCTTTGGCCACACTGCGAAAGTACCTCACGATTTTTAGTTTCATCACTACAAGGGCTTAGAAACCAGAGATCGAACATACGGGCATTGGTTTTCACGGTTCCAGAGGCTTGTAGGTTTCTAGTGCATATCCTGAGAATTGTCCCATCAGTACTATATTCATATTTTAAGATATGACGAACCTGTCACGGTATCACACTTTAGTTTTCAAACATTTTCCCTGAATGTGATTAAAGTTTAAGTGTTAAATTGGCGTGAGTTTTCGTAAAGTTTACATGACCGTTTAGACATGATTAATTAGTTCGTTCGAAAATTAAGCCGTCGGCCAAAATTTTGATAAATATTACGACTTCCTCCTTTCTTTGGAGATGATTAGTCCACAACTTCGGGAAAGTCCGTAAACCTTCCTTTCCGGTACGAAAACTACCGAACGCGATGCTGGATGGGTTATGGACGAATTGTAACTTAAAAATGAAATAATAACTAAGAAAAAGTGAATGGCTTATAATGGGACGGGATGCTTTTAGTTTTTGTGCTACTCATTTTAGGGGTGGGTGGGGAAAGTGTGCCGGATATTTTAAGAGAACGGATTATTAAGAAAGAAAGGATTCAGGATATACCACAACTGTCCGAATGGAATCATGAGGATCCCGAATGTTAGTATAATCACGTTATTAGCTTTTAGAGTCCCCCTTGATTTTGACATTTGAACCGCCTCGTGGGAAAACCAACTATGTGGTCTCTGACCAGGTCCGACACAAACCGGGCTGTACAAGCACAGAAGCAGGCTAGAAGCTTGAAATTTTGGAGTTAAGTAGAGGAGAAATTGTACTATCCGAGTAGCGAAACCAAAGGCGCTGATCAGCTTCGCGTTCGCGTTTACCGCGAAGCTGATCTGCGCCTTTGTTTTCGCCTATGCAGATTGTTTGTTTTCCCATGGGGCGGCTCAATTTTGTTAGTGCCACAGTTTAAGGACTGATCTAAATTCAGACGTTACCATAAAATCACCTCTATAATAAATGCACGGTTTTTAAATTGGAACTATGGTTTCAACTGCACTTTTCTGGCCAGTTAGAACACACACTGGAGAGTAGTCCAATATCATTTACTGACCGTTCCAAATCGCTATTGTTATGATTAAAATTAAAATGTTAATATCTGATGCGTCATCTCTATTTGATTGATCATGCCATTTGCTTAGTATCAATTTAAATGAGCCGCGACGCGAGAAAACCGATCTTCGGGAGTTCCGATCTGATCCGACATAAACCGGCCGCCTTGCACAAACACAAAAGATGGCTAGAGGCTGGAAATTTCGGATTTAGAAAGTAGAGGAATTGTACTATCCATGTAGTGAGGCAAAGACGCTGATCACCTTCGCAGTTACTGCAAAGCTGATCTGTGCCTTTGTTTTCGCATAGACAAAAAAAAAAGAAACAAACAACAAAAAAAAAAAAAAAAAAAAAAAAAAAAAAAAAAACACGATTTTCTCATGACGCGGCTCAAACTGCAAAAAAGCTACTGTCTGAACACCATCTTTCAGAAACTGCATCCTTCAAACTCTCACTTTTGTGAAATACTACAAGAAAAAATATGCCTATGTCATCTTTTTGCAACCCAAAAGTCCTAAAAAGTGCTGCAAAAATTTTGAAAATCGGTACACTAGTAAAATAATTATGCCCAAAAATTATTTTGAATAGGCATTTTGCATGTGCAAGGGAGGCAATCCATACACCTGAAAATTGAAAATCAAGCAAATCTGTGGTATAATTTTAAAGAGTTTGGTGCTCAGCTATGCATACAATACAATTTTCTTTTGGTTTGGTGCATTTTAATGAAAAATAATCAATTTAGATTTTTGCTGGGAAAATAGTTACTTCCCTTGCTGACATTTTGACAATGGAAAAAGCCCTATCCAAAATTATTTTCTGGCATAAAATTTTTATTTATTAACCGATTTTGGAAATTTTTGTGGCACTTTTTAAGACTAATGGAATGCAAAATGGTGACATAGTCATATTTTTCTTGAGGTCTTTCAGAAAAGTGAGATTTTGAAAAATGGAGTTTCTGGAAGATGGTGTTCAGACAGTAGTCATCTTGCTCTCCATGCGTGGTACTAAATTTTTGTAATTTCTTTATTTTTTATTTTTATTTTTTTTTTTTTCGGAAAAGGGGAAATTGCATGTTTTCCTCATGTAAACAAATAAATGATAGCATGTTTGGCCTTTGGTTCTAGACAATATCAGGCTATATATACATTGTACCCTAAGTGGAAATACTAAAATGATTTTACGCTGTGTCATAATTTATAATACATGTGGCACATGTAAGTACTTTGAGGTCAATCAGAATAAGGCAACACTTGTACATACACGTACTGATCAACGAAATGACTAATTTTTTAACGAACCGAGGTGGTTCAGTGCTTATGCTAAAAAATGGGATATGCATAGAAATGCTGCCCTACCAACATTGTGCAAACATTTTTGTTTCACATGTGGTCAGGGTATACTTCTTGGAACTTTAAGCTATTTAGAACACCAGTAAACAAAGTACACGCGGTTTCGAACGCTCGGTCATAGGGGTCAACCACTTTTAAGGCGTTATATAACGTAAGATTAACTTCTTTTAGTGTCAATGGATATAATGATGCATCTTGAGAACTGATTAGAATAAGCGTAAAAATCAAAAGTTTCTGACAAACATATTAACAATAATTACTCAGCATTTTAGCATACAAAAACGAAGGAAATCTTATCTAGGTTCAATCTAAGTTGAAAGTCATCATTCCTGAGCCGATTAACGAGAAAAACTTATTTTGCAGGTGTGAAACACAATGATGTACACCAATAACTCATTACGAAAACCGGCCTGTCCATGTCCATGCAATATACAGAGATTTTTTTTTTTTCTTTTTTTTTTTTTTTTTTTTTTTTTTTTTCTTTTTAGAAGAAAAAAAATGAAATTCCATTGGAAAAATTTTGATTTTTTGGATATTTTCTCTCAAAACATACATTACATACACACAAAAACATACATACAACCGCCGAGGCGGTTCTAACGATACCCACAATGTATGTTTTGGATCAAAAATAAGAAAAATATACCCCCACAAACCCCAGTTTTACTATATAAAAGTGGGGTATAAGGGGGTATCGCATCATGAGCGGAATATTCTTTCCACATTTAATATCTAAGAAATTTCAGACCACAACCCACACTTTGTGGATGCATTGTCTGGCTATAGTTTTTGACCTGCTTGAAGCCTCGAAATTAATTGTTTCACACGAGCCGCATCGTAAGAAAACCGGAGTTTTGCTTATGCGAAAACAAAGGCGCAGATCAGCTTCGCAGTAACCATTGCACTTACCTTTTCTTACTTTTTCAGTTCAAAGACACTTAATAGTGCAGGGTGGAAAACCGAAGCAGTTACTTCTTACTACAGAGAGTGGTATGTTACATGCATTTATTATTATTATTATTATTATTATTATTATTATTTCATTTTCATTTTTTTTTTAATTTTGTTATTTCGTTTATTTTAAACACTTATTGCTTTCGGGGGGTACTGTTCAACTTGACGAAAACATTTGCCAACGACGAAATCTAGACTTCGCGGCGAAATGGGTCGCTGTGGGCAAGCCACTGCAATGTTAACCAGTCCTCTAGGTTATAAAAAGCGGTGAGACTAAAATTTATCCTGTCACTAAAATATATTCTGCTCATAAATGTTAAAATGCCAACAATTGTTGCCATTTTGACATTTATAAGCAATATAAATTACAGTGTTTGGTGATCTAAACCTGAAATTTTAATTTATTTTGGACATTTCAGTATTTATGAGCACTTTAAATTTCATGCTCAGCCGCTGAGTTGAGCATGATGTTTTTATAACCTTGAGACCAGGGGTCGTGGATACGACCCCGTTCTCCCCAAGTCTTCCATATAAGGTCCCGTCTCCGTCGGACTTTAGATCAAGCTATCAAGTGGCACGTAAAACATGGAATCAACCAACATAGACTTGTTTTAGGTTCCTTGGCATCGATAAAGCTGAACACGCAAATAGCAATTTGCAACCCAGCTGTTTCAAGCATCTCTTAACTAGTTGTCAAAAAGGTGAAATTGACATTTGTTTGACAGCTTTTGGCTATTTTTAAGAAATAAACACTATTTTCTATGTTTAAATTGCACCTGAATGACTGTTGTAAGGTTGTCAGTTTTTTGTTTTTGACAACTGATTTTGAGAAGTTTGAAACCTCTGAATTGCTGAGCTGGTATTTGCGCGGTTGTAATTAAAGATCGACTAAAAAAGTACAAACACTGTCAAGGACAGACTTGGATGGGCGAATGAGAAAAAAAAATGAGCAGCGTCATGAGAAAACCAACATTTTGCGTAAGCGAGAACAAAGGCGCAGATCAGCTTCACAGTAACTGCGAAGCTGATCAGCGCCTTTGTTTTCGCTACATGAATAGTACAATTCCTCTACTCTCTAAATCCAAAATTCCAAGTCTCTTGCCATCTTCTGTGCTTGTACAGCTCGGTTTGTGTCGGACCTGTTCGGAAGCTACATTGTTGGTTTTCTTGTGTCTCGACTCAAATCTTGTACTTTACTTTTGACATACTTTCGAGTTGTTGTTTTTCCTGTCTGTGTCTGTAGGTGGTGAATTTCTTTCACGGCGCCAACGTGACTATCTAGTTTACTTTATTTAGTCTTTCTTGGTGGTTTGTCGGGCTGGTTTTATCAGTTCATTCGACTGAAGTCTGACATGTCGAATATGACTGTGATACTGCGAACTCTTGATTAGAAATTGACGCAAATAGTCAATCCTTTTAATTGATTAACTCTTGGATCAAAACACCTACCAATGCTGTGCGGACAAAAAGCTGTCTATTAGCTCCTCATAGAATTGGATGCGTGTTCTAAGTGTTGCTTTTTTCTCATAGCTGAGTTTTCTTGTACACATATGAAAACAAAATGCTCACAAGTACGACAGTGCTCCTTAGTGAGCCCTTCAATGAGTATATTGAATGAAGAAGAAGAAGAAGAAGAAGATCGAAGAACGCTAATACATAACAAAGGCTCACAAATACAAAAGGATTATATTGACCAATAATAATTACAGTCAACATGCCAAATACACAGGTTACATTTAATACGTTTGCTTATTAGCTAAATGAGAACCAAAATAATAGTTTAGGCATTATGAGCAAAATTAAACAAAACACAACTATGGTTCTTTTAAAATTAATTATAATTGTCGTTGAAAAACCACAGTATATTTGGCACATACAGCACGTACATATTAGTGTCACGTTGTACTTATATTCCATGTCACAGTGTACTTATATTAAATAAAAATGAATTGCATACCCAACAAGGTCGATTTAATTATCATACTCCTATATGTTTTTCGAAGATTTTCATATTTTGCAAAGCAGCTTTTAAGGATTGAAATTATTGAAATTAATGAACGCAATACGACTAGATTAGAAAAAGGATGTATGCATATTTGCCAGTTGAAGTGAGATTTTTAGCGTTTAAAACTCTATTGACTGATAGAGAAATTGAACATTTATTGAATGAAAGTAACATAAGGAATCCAGGTTATTTCGTTTTCGCAAATACTTCAGAAAAATGAATCTATAGTGACACTCATTTCTTCCGTCACAACAACATTGAAGCGCTTGCGGAAACGAAATAACCGGGATTTCTTATCTTACTTTTAATACTGAATGTTCAATTTCTGCATTGCCTGCACTTATCTATCAGTCAATAGAGAAAACGGTATTGGAGAAAACTCGAAAATCCAACCCCAGCTTCGGTCTCAATTGCAATGACTGCGAAGCTGTTCAGCGCCTTTGATTTCGCTACACGGACAGTACATTTTCTCTTCTCTTACATCCGAAATTTCAAGCTTCTAACCTGCTACTGTGACTGCACAGGTCCTTTTGTGTCAGACCTAGTCGGAGTTTCTCGCGTCGCGGCTTAAATGATCTGCATTGCCGCTCTTTTACAAAGCATTAAGTAAAACTGCTTTTGGCAATGGGACTGACATTGCCTACTACTAGTTCGAACTTGCATGCAGTGTCATCCTTCAATGAATATATTCTCTAGAATTTAAGATGTACTTTGCAAGTGGATGGAACTTTTCAGGTATGTGTGCATGCAGAAGCCGTCGACAAGAATTGGTCTGTTGATATGTACGGAGGCCAGATACAGATGGTTCAATAAATATTACACCTTGCTTAAGGTAGGGAGATTAATTTTCGTTTGCTGTGTATCTGCAGCCTCTGAAGTAGGCGGGATGTTGGCCGAGGTGTGCCGAAGGTGTATGGTTGTCATGGATATAGACTGCATCTCAAGTCTCTGTATGCTCCAGAAACAACGAATTGATGTGGAAATTTCGGTCCCTGCCACGACAGACGTCGAACACCATGGTAGGTGCAGATTTACGTAAGATAAGGTTTAACAGACGTGGCACTTAATTATGAAAGAATAAAATGGAAAGCACCTCATTGGCGAATTTCTGCTATCAGTGTATATCAAGCGTTCTATCATTTATAAACGGGCAGTCTATGCCAAAGGCATATTTTGCTGAAAGGCATGACATTTTAATAAAATAATTTTCAGCAAAAATCTATTTTGTTTTTACTAAATTAAAGTTTTTGAGTGGACAGTGTGTCACTACAGGAAAGCCAAAAAGGCAGGGTGCATTGTTTATTTTCAAAGTGAGGGGTTGGGTGTCCGCGTTTGACGCCATACTGCTTTTACAGTGTACTTCTGTTTTATCTCACATGAAAAGGGTGGTCGGGAGGAAATTTGGGCTCCTCCCCAATAGGGCCTAAAGAAATAGATGGGCTGCTTGTACCTCCAGGCAAAGCTGATACGCTACTGACTGACCATCTGATTACTGCTTAACCGCTCAGGCCTGAGCTTGTCCAGGAAAAGTGGTTCAAGTCAAACCATCCATACATATAAGCCTTATTGGCTTCGTCGGGTGGTTATATTTGAAGCACTTTTGGATGTCATGACATCCTAATTTTGGGTACAAGTCAATTAAATGGAGGCAACGCACCTACATGACCATAGCTGTTGACTTGGACGTTCAAACATACAAACAGACATCACATGAATACAACGGTTAAATAGCATTTTTGTTTTCATATATGCATAAAGTAGGCTTTCTTATGACTTGGCACTTTTGATATTACAAAATCTTCAATATTTGACACCTGCGTCTCTCTTGCATAACATTTTTTTTCATATATGCGTAAAGTAGGCTTTCTTATGACTTAGCCCTTTTGATATTACAAAACCTTCAGTTTTTGACACCTGCGTTTCACTTGCATAACACTTAAACCAAGGCATAATTTTCCCCGTCAAAATATGGCAAAATCTCTTAATAAGCTCAACCAACAGTCAATACTTTTGTGCCAATTCCACCAATACCATTTCTATCTTTCCTTAAAAAATCTGTGAATGACTGACTTTATGTAAATGTGTTTTTGCCTATTTTCTTACAGCCTTTGCAACCGGTACGTCCCAACATGCGGATATCCTCTGCTCTTTATGCAAGCACACTCGTGACGTCATGTGTACAATGAAGTTGTGCGAGAACCCGGATCGAGACAAGTATATCGAAAATGGCGGCGTAGAATGCCAACAAGGGTTCTGTAGATGGCAGAAAGTCTCGGTGTCTGGTTACAACAACTACTACCAGGGTTGGTGGCAGCCCCAAGGTTGGATCCTTTGGTTCGAAGAACTTACAAAACATTTGGCCGGAGCTTACCGGGAGATCCATGAGGTTACCCATCATGCCATGCGACTATTGTATGGCTAAATATAACGTGGATTTTGAAGTGGAAGTAAAGTAAATGGATAGAAAACTAATCCGCAAAATCACGTGGCTATTTTTCTTTCAGTTGCCGATCGAAAATGAATTTAATTGTACTTCACAGTACACGAGCAGAATAAAGTTGCCACTCTGACAGTTGGACTTTATTACCTAACGCACTATATATGTATAAAGGATCTCGGAAGATTTCTTTTGTGAGATCGCCCAAAAGTGTTTTAAAATCTCAAGATGAAGGCACTGAAATGAAGTTTATTGTAGTCGAAAAAGTCAGGTTGTAATCAGCATATTGTTGAATTCTCTTGATAATCTATGGTAAAAATATGTTTTCTGACAAAGTATCTTTTTGAAAAAAAAAAACAAAAAACATGCTGCAGGTATGTAACATCAAGAGGTTTCCACCATGTTGTTGCATTTATCAAATGTTTTATTTGAGCAGCCGCTTGGGAAAACCAACAATATGCTTGGGCGAAAACAAAGGCGCAGAACAGCTTCGCGGTGACCGCGAAGCTGATCAGCGCCTTTGTTTTCGCAACATGGATAGTACAATTCCTCTTCGACTTAAATACAAGATTTCAAGCTTCTAGCCTGCTTCTGTGACTGTACAGGGTGGTTTGTGTTGGACCTGGTCAGAACCCAGATTGTTGGTTTTCTCGCGCACAGGTTCATTGAACGTAGAATGCAACAGATATTCTATACAAATAACACACAATTCGCGGCCAGAAACACTCAAATTTTGGGCGGGAAACCTATGAATTTTTCCCAGATCCTATAAACACATTGAACTGACAGCAACAATTCTGTTTCGTTTCTTTCTTTCTTTGTTTATCTTTCTTTCTGACTGTCTGTCTTTTCTTTCGTTCATTCTTTTTATCTTTCTCGAACTTTCTTTCTTAATGTCTTTCCTATTGACTCCATCACAAAAAAAAAAAGAAAAAAAAAAAAAAAAAAGAAAAAAAAAAAAGAAAAAAAAAAAATCCCTCATATTTTCATCAAAACCTGATATGATAAAGAAAAAAAAAATCAATTCTTCATCAGAAAATATTATAGCCATAAAACTTAAGGTATATTGCGTAGGCATGTGATATCAACTACCAATCAACAAGAGTCTCACCATTTTTGAGATTTCCTGCGAGAAGAATGTGACAATTACTGAGAAATTTGCCAGAAAATATTAATTTACTGCGGACAAAAATAATATTAATTGAACACTTGATATTTACATTGGCGTCTTTGTTATAACAATATGATTAACCCATATTTGACGAAAAGATTTTCCCATCATTATCATTTGGGTGAGTCCACTTTTATTTTTAGGGGCGTCAGGAGTGATTTTAAAATTATATTCAGTTTTTCGATGATTATTGAATAAGCAAACAGAATAGCCCCAGATGGGACGCCGCGTTCTGCGGCGTCACATCTGGGGCTATTCTGTTTGCCTATGTCCCATAAAAGGGACGCCAGGCTTAAATGAGTTAATAAGTCAAGCAGCATTATGTTTCGTGGAAATCGGCACTTCGGATTTTTGAAGGGTTTTTACCATATATGGGCGTGGCAGCCATCTTGGTCATGTAACCAAGATATCGCGAATAAAAATTCAATGCCACTACCCAAGAAGGCTCCACAAAAAAATTCAACTTGATCGACCAAGCGGTTTGCTGAAATTGTGGACGACGACGGGCCGACCGACGGACGCTGGATCATGCCTATACTGTAAGCTCACTTTTTGCCTCCGGTTCAAGTGAGCTAAAGATATTCTTCCCTAGAACGTGGAGGTCTCTCATCTTCAAACCGTTAATAGATCAGTTTTGCAAAGATTTGTTTAAATAATGACCCTGGTATTATGGTATTAACCTATTTTACAGTAAAGACAATTTAGATTGACTTCATACACATACGTATATTGAAAAAAGAACTGTTTCAAAATCAGCTAAGGAAATAGCCAAACGGGCTGCAGGTGTATAGTTTATGAAATCATTTGATCCTAAGGGTTGTCCGAGCTGCTTGGAAGAGCTTTCTGTGCATCCATGTTGCCAAATCTATAGGGTCACCGGCGAACCTACAGTAGCCGAAACCGGGGTATCTCAATTTTAATTTTTATTTGCTATTTCTGCAGCTGGTGTTGTGTCGTGTTGCGGCTCTAAAAGCCTCCCAATACATCATCCGCAGTGCCGATTATGGTTTGCTTATGGTCCTTAGATATCAGCGAAAATATTCTGAGAAATCAGAAAATTATGATTTAGATTCAGTCATTTTCTAACCAACATTTAACATATTTTGGTCCCATTTGGTTTATACTAGTCATTGTATCGACTACCCTGTTTAAAGGTGCAAAATTACAGTTATTCTCTTTGGCTTCGTGTTTCCAAATCTAAAGGGTCACTGAGGAAGCTTAAGTAGGCGAAACTGCGGTATGGCCCATCTCTTTTCTCATTAATATGTTCACTGCTCTTAAAGGATCTCAGTTTTAATTTTTACTTGCTATGACTGCTGCTGGTGTTATGTCGTGTGGCAGACCTAAAATGTCTCTCCACACATCATACGCAGTGTAGATCATACTTTCATTTTTGTCCTTTGAGATCAGCGAAGATATTCAGTTCTGAGAAAGCAGAAAAGTATGATCGGTTAAGATTCATTTCCTAGCCAACATTTAATATATTTGGCACCATTTGGACTCTACTAGTCTTTAAGTCGACTACATTATTGAAAATTGTAAAATTACAGTAATTCTCTTTGGCTTCAAATGGCCAAATCTGTTAGGTCACTGACGGAGCTTAAGTAGCCGAAACCGTTGTATAGCCCATCCCCTTTCTCACTAATATGTGCACTGCTCTTAAAGGAACACAGTTTTATTTTTTATCATTCCATTATGAAGTGAATTAATGTGTTTGAGAATATACCAGATCACAGATGAGCGTTTACAGGACCATTAGAATTATAATTGACAGAGCAAATTAAAAACCAAAGTTCCGTACAAACTTTATTGACAAAACATCAACAAATTTCACAATTATTTTTCCATTTCATAAACATGCCCATGTAATATATGAATTTTTCCTCAGTTTTAAAAATTGAAATTTTCAAATTTTTGATGTTTTTATTAAAAATGCTCAAAACATAGATGGTGGGTACAATAACAAGAAAAATCATTTTATCATATAGCGCAAACCAAACAACCAAAGTCTAAGATTTGTTCACGTTAAAGTGTTTTAATCATTACAAACTATTGTGACATACATGTATTAATCTACTTTCTATGATATCCAGATGATAAAATAGTGTAAACTTCAAATTTAATATGCAAGCCACACAATCACGATGTATTAATGCATAAGTATTGCATGAATTGGGGCATGTTTGCGAAATAGAACGGATAGTTTTACGGTATAAATGTTAGCTCTGCACAAAAATTCCAGTATTATAAAAGTAATTTACTGCAAACCAATGTAGACGCCAAGTTTTACATATAATTATGAGATGTGCGAAAATGGGGTTTTAATATCACAGACGTGTTCGTATGATATGTACGTGTATAGTAGTTCTTATGACCACAGTGAACGTTCTCAGCAGGCAAATGACGTCAGAATGACTTCAGACCGACATGACATCGCACTGACGTCATTCTGACGTCAAATGCCTGCTGGGGAGTTACTGAGGTTCCGTACAACTTAATATAGAGGTTCAAGTTCAGACCCGTACACTGCAACAAATACCTTTAAACATCAGCTAATATGAACAAAAGAAATCAAAACAATAAAAAAATGGTAAATGCTTACGAGCCGCACCATTACCTAATATATATCGCGGTAAATCCGCCCATACTTGCGGGTGTGGTTGATGGTTTTTCTTGGGGTAATCTCGTTTTTACCCCATCCACGTATTGGCCCGTCTCATATGAACTACAATAATCTATAAAGGGACGTTATATGATACTATACGCCGGGTATAGCATGTGATTTATTTGTATAAATGTTTAGTAAGTTACACTGGTTCCAACTTCAACATGATAGGCAAACAATACCGTTTTTTTTTCAAATTGTTCAACCAACGTACAGCTTGAATGTATATGTGAAATCATGATGGACTAGCAGCATACGCTGCGTTGGTTGTTAGGTAATGGTTTAGCCCATAAGTAAAACAATGAAGTATGGATAGATGATTTCATATCAAAATATGATGATAACAAAATCCCAGTGCATTACGAAAACTTGCCCATGCAATAGACAGTGATTTTTTGAACTGTAAAAATTGAAAATTTCAATAGAAATTTTTTGATATTTTTCTTATTTTTTGCTCAAAACATAGATTGTGGGTACTCGTTAGAACCGCCTCGCCAAGGCGGTTCTTACGTGTACCTACAATCTATGTTTTAAGCAAAAATAAGAAAAATCTCAAAGATTTTCCAGTGAAAATTTTCATTTTTACAACCAAAAATTTTTCTATATATTGCATGGGCAAGTTTTCGTAATGATATCAAAATATGATGGCAACAAAATACCAGTGAAACTAAGGATCGAGCTTCACAGAAGTCACATGATAATCAAACATCATCACAATATAAAATGCCCATCAGCTGATATTGCATTCTCTGCAACAAACAGGATTAGATCTCATGTTTGGGGTCAAATTTATCAACATCTTGACTTGTACTACACTGCCTGACACTGGCATTCTAAAGTCTGGGCATGCGCAAAAGTTTCTAAGAGATCTATTTATGTAATTTTTACTTATTTGTCATCATATGAACAGTGATTTTTTTCGGTTTTTCAAATGAAAAAAAAAAAATCCATATTTTTGCTCAAAACAGAGACGAGATTATGGGTACACGTTAGAACCGCCTCGGCAAAATTGTTACACTCCTATATACCCAAGTTTTACTATATAAGAGTGGGGTTTAGTGGGGTATACATTTTATGGATATGTTTTCTGGATGTGTCACGTTTTTCGATTCTTTACACTGTGTGTTGTTTCATAAATTTTATCAAGTGTCAGGAGCTAGTCTCATCTAGCTGTCAAAACAACGTCATGCATCAACATCGAAGTCACAGTTTTGGACATTGACTTCACGTTTGATGACGTCGATATTTGAGTTTGTTTTTATTTAGAGAAACAGTGTGACTGATAAAAATGACATCAAACAGGGGATTTTCCAATTCTGTCGAGTACATATTCATTCATTCATTCATTCATTCATTCATTCATTCATTCATTCATTCATTCGTTCGTTCATTCATTTATTTACCTATTTATTTATAATTCATTCATTTTTTCACTCATACAAATATATTTTCCTAACATCTACAAATACAGCTGCGATCAAATTACTTTTAAATCATAGGCATTGAGTCACGTAACAAGAAATCCGCATTTTGCCTATGCGAAAACAAAGACGCAGATCAGCTTTAACTGCACAGCTGATCGGTGCCTTTGTTTTCGCTACACGGATAGCACAATCCCTCTTTTAAGCTTCCAGCTTTCTCATATGATGGTACAGGCCGGTTTGTGTCGGACCTGGTCGGAAATCCAGAAGACCGGTTTTCTTGCGTCGCACCTCATTATATACACATGTTCCAAGGTTGAAGTAAGCTATGCAGCACAGTCGGAAAACTTCTTTCCTCTTTAGATTACATTAAACAATTATGTACGCTTTGATATCTATATTCTTCTATTTCGAAATATACTTTTTGTTTAGGAAATTTCCATGGTATGCCTATATTTTCTGCACTTTTTCTGTTTTCCGACTGTACATACATGTAATAAATCTTAATATCCACAATTTACAACGAAAATATCCGGCAAAAGGCACTTGTATTGAAGAATTTTAAACAAACTAAACTAAAAACCTCAACTCCACATAACCAAGATGACCGCTGCCTACGTCATCGTTGCTTTTCGATGTTCTTGTGTTTCAGAACGATTTAAAATCATCAATGTCATATAAAACAATAAAAATAAACAATGTCATATATTACAAAAACTATGATAAAAACAATGAAATGGGTTATTAATGTATCAATGTATGACATGTATCAAAACAGTTCTTGTATTATATGTTTATGTGACAAAACAAAAATATTGCAAATCAAGTCAAAAACCCATCTCTTTCTCTCTGATCTTATTCGCAAACTGACACTGTATGTATAGTGCAAATACTTTGACCGAGCCAGTTGACCTCACGTGATGAAGTTTTGTAACCACTAGAAAAGGGGCACCTATTTGTTTTACATATTTTTCCAGTGCAATGTGAAGTGCATGGTCATATAGAGTTTAAAATCCTAAAATCGAATTACTGAAAACACATTTATAACAGCAGTCGATCAACAAATGCATAGCTATGTCAGAGGTAAACCCGTGCGGCCAAAGTATTTGCACTGTACGAATTCAAGTGCACATGTAATTGATGACTCGTACCTGATCATTTCTTCCTTTTTTACAACTATTCTTGTATCCTTGTGCTGTCCTATTTTGTGACATAAACAAACGTCATAGCAGCATACGTGAAATCACAAAAAGGTCCTTTGAGATCAGTGAAGATAAATCAGAAATTTATTACCGGTTAAAATTAATTTTCAAACCAACGTTATATCCATTTGGCCCCATTTGGATAACACTAGTCTTTGTATTGATTACCCTCTTGACAGTTGCAAATTTAAAGGAATTCTTTTTGGCTCCATGTTGCCAAATTTAAAGGGTCGCTCATGGGGCTTGACCAGTCGAAACCGCGGTATGACCCACCCTTTTCATTAAAATGTTCACTGCTCTCAAAGGAACTCAGTTTTAAATTTTATTCAGCGTCTTACCATATAAAATGTTCCATATCACAAAACACATATGTACATATCCTCAAAACAATAAAAATGAGTTCAATAATTGTCCAGTTTATCCAATCATCACGCGTATCTTGTCTTATATTTTTCGTGTCGAAAGCATTCGTAAACATGTCATAAACTTTGTCTGTCCGTCCTTGCTGGTCTCTTTTTAGCGCGAGTAATGGTACGTGTAACTAATATAATAACCCTGACGCAGGCATACTAAAACCTGCTATTATGCACTCGGACTTGAACAATTCTTACTGAAATGCCAACAATCCCTTAAACTTAAATGCTTCTAGCTACGCGCTTCTCTGTGAAACCAAAGTCAACGTCTTTGTGTGAGGCGGTTATAAAGCTTATTCGAGTTTCATCCACGAGTAAATTATGCTCTAAACCCTGAGGAGAAAGCGAGTTACCGTCGCGGACAGATTCGTCGTTGAAACTATACGAAAACATGCCCATGCAATATACAGAGATTTTTCACCAGTAAAAATTGTAAATTTTCATGGTATTATTTTTGATATTTTTCTTAATTTTGCTCAAAACATAGATTGTGGGTACACGTTAGAACCGCGGCGGTTCTAACGAGTACCCACAATCTATGTTTTGGAGCAAAAATAAGAAAAATAGGTATACCCCTGCATACCCCAGTTTTGCTATACAAAAGTGGGGTTTTAAGGGGGTATTCATTGCACGGACATGTTTTCCTGATGTATACTTAGAAGCATTTTTCTTCTTTTTCATTTTAGAATTTTGTCTTTTTTGAAGTCATTTTCGTATCAAATCAATGACTAAATGTGAATGAAGCACACTTAAGGCTGCTTTGACCTTATCAGCATTTGGATGTTACTCAAAGTCAGGATGCGCTGATCTCAACGGATCGCAGTTTTTGTTTCTTTTTCTCAGTAAAACGTTCTGCAAACTTGTTTATTTTGAGACATTCTTAATGTGCATAATGTGGGAAAAGATGGCCATTTCGTCTGTCTAAGTCAACATAAATAATATGTATGGCCCATGGCCGCTGTGATTAACTTTTAAAAAGAGAAAAACACCCGTTTTGATACTATCAGATGCACTCAAAATGTCAAACTTTAAAGTGAAAAACGTAATGATGCCTTTTTTGTTTGTTACTACCGAAAACAGTGTGATAATGAATTATTTGTTAAATACGTCATCGTTCTATCCAGAATCGAACCCATGATTTAAAGAAAGGATGTTCAAATTTACCGAAGAGATTTCGTTTTGGTTTTCTTTTCACCTGAATATCCTTCGATTTCCTTATGAAACTGAAAACATTGGTCTCAGTGAGATTCTCTTGAACAGTTGTTTTATCAAATTATGATGTTAAGAACTGATAAAGTCCCGGTTAAAAAGTGTGCAGAACGTTTTAACCCGCGAGTGAGCAGTACCCCTATTCCACACCCTTGCCCTTTTTCGCCTTCTGACTGACCACAATCTGGCCCATCTGAATGCCACGTCTATGTATGTACACGTGTGTGTCCTCAGGTTTAGAGATTGACTTCTTGTACAAGACCGCGTACCCGTAAAGGAGCATGAAGGTCTTGACAAATACGGGGATAGCCACCGCCATCATGATCACCCCGAAGATGGCACAGAGCGCACCAATCAGCCTCCCGTATAGTGTTTTCGGGGTGATATCCCCGTAGCCGACCGTAGTGAGGGTATTTATAGCCCACCACCAACCGTCCGGGATGCTCGGGAAATCCGCTTCGGTTTCCACAAAGAAAATGAAGTTGGCAAAGATGACCACTCCCAGAAGGAGGTACATGAGCAGGACAAACAGCTCCTGCAGGGAGACCTTCATCGAGAAGGTCAGTACCTTGAAGCCGGTGACATTCCGGACGATTCGGATCAACCGGACAACCCTTAGCACTTGAAATATCTCAAGGAGATCCATGTTCGTGATCTCGTACTGCTCTTTTTCATTGATGGTGTTGATAATCAGATGGCTATAAGCGGCCAAAATGACAAGCGCGTCAATGATGTTGATCGTGGACAGGAAATACTTCTGAATGCTGGGACAGCAGAACAGACGCATTATGATGTCGAAGGTGAAAAAGGCCAAGATGGATATATCAAGGTACACGAGCAGGTCGATACGGACCGTTTTGCGTTCGATGCCGACTTTTGGACGAAGCGTGTCGACCATGTGACTGAGTAACTTGTCATCGGAAACCCGCTGCGCGCCCTCAAGGTTTACAAGAAACGTGCGAGAATCGGCGGGACCGGAGTTATTTTGATCAGACGGGGTCGATGCGCTTACGCCAGGTAGCAACAAGTTATCGTCGGGTCTCGTCGTCGTCATTTCAGTCTCGGTGACGTTTTCCTGTACCAACTCATAATCAGTGAACAACTTATCCAGCCACTCCTCAGAAATAGGCTGTGCACAGCTGTCGTTGTTAAGGACAATATCGGAGCTGGCTGTTTTGAGGACTTTGCCGGTGACCTTTTCGTACTCACATTTCGTCAGGTTCCGCCGAAAGTGGGGCAGCGTGCTGAGGGCCAGTGTCAGCACTGAGAGGATCACCATTACCATACACAAGAAGAAGTAGATCTGAAATTATAGATGAATATAATTTATTTCCTTCTTCATACCAGTAGTCATATACTTATCATATATTATACTACGGCATTACACATATTGCTTGATTATTTCATATGTATCACCATTACCATACACAAGAAGAAGTAGATCTGAAATTATAGATGAATATAATTTATTTCCTTCTTCATACCAGTAGTCATATACTTATCATATATTATACTACGGCATTACACATATTGCTTGATTATTTCATATGTGTCAAATAAAGCTATATTTACTTGGTAAAGATTTAAACAGCATAGCCAATTGTATCCACCCTCAAGAATTATTTGACTTCTAACTTTTCAATACCAATCAAAGAATACGCCTTAAAATAATAAACTTATACTGCTATACAAAAGTCTGACTGAGTGTAAAGCCAGAATACGGATAGATGACTTTATCACGAAGAACAGAATTTGTAGAAATCAACACTCATTGGCATTTCAGATAGCTTCAGGTAACAAAAAAGATTACAAAAATAGTTATTGTTTTCCAGGGACTGGAATGACATCCCCAATTGTCTGATATCCATTGTTGAAATGTGAGATGACTGCGTGTCCAAGTTCCTATCTCTTTTGAGAGATAGTGACTAATTTCCGTGTTGGCGCAACCACATGGTGGTGTGAAGTATTGTCAATCTGGCGTGTCACCAAGCAACCATTCAGATTCAGATTCATGTTAAATAATGTCAGTTTATGTAAATGTTTAACGGATGATAACCTCACGCGGAAAACTTCGTGATTCTGAACAAAACACAGGGAAATTCTATATCTATCAGACAAGTCATTATGTTTTTCTTATTAATCTATTATAATGAACTCTAAAACGGATGTGAAATACGAGCTTAGATACAAAATAAACTACATTGATAAACAAGTTTATAGATCCATGCGGTTCTAACGAGAACCCACAATGTATGATTTGCATCAAAAATAAGAAAATTAGATATACCCCATGCAAACCCCCCATTTTTGCTATATAAAAGTCGGGTTTACGGGGGTATACATGTCATGGACATGTTTTCCTGATGCCCTAAAAGTTTGGACTCGAAGATTTAGATGAAGTGTTCCGCATTAGCAGGATGAGGTTGTCTGGGAATGTAGAGGGAAGCAAAGGATGGATTGTTCAAGTATGCAAGCTAGAAGACATCCGACAAGACAATGACGTGTTGTTGAGTGACGAAAGAAGCTTGGCATGGGTACTGCTGATCCCCCGAATCGATCGTAGCGTAAGTTCGTCTAAGAATAAGATGTCAAACAAGGCCACATCCTCGTATAAAACTGGTATGAAAAGAATCATTTGTATCTTAGAATAACTAAGTAATTTTAATGATGAATGATAACACTGTATGCATCAGATCCAACAACTTTATTTATGCCATTGCTTTGTGATTTTTGAATGTGTACCATTACAATAACGAAGCGAAAGGGTGTGTTCATTTGATCAACTAGGATTACATGCGTCATCTAATCACAGTATCTTTAGAAAAATGTCAATGCTCTTCCATAGTTCAGCTGGATCACATTTCCTGAGCATGGTATTCAGCTTCGACAAGTACATTAAAAAAACAGCAAATGGACACATATGTGTTTGCTTTAAATGTCAGAATTAAATGAGCCTTGATACAATATAATAAAAATGCAAGGTAATTCCTAGATAAATTATGTCATTCCACAAGTAAAAGCAAACACTAAATAAATACAATAAATAATGTAATTTGAGTATAGACAAACGCGTCAAAAGATCGACAAATCTACTTATTAGCACCTGAAATGATATTCAGATTGTAAACAGTACAAATACTGTGTGGGCAACCGAAGTGTAGCTACCTTTCACGTGCAACTGCATGGACTCGTCTCTGACGCGTCTGAGATCAAAATTAAGCTAAAAGACTATTACAATATGGCAAAAAGGTCATGTCGACGTCTTTCATAAGCATAAGCCAAGGACAGTATACAATTGGTAACCAGGTAGCGACGACTATGCATGAACTAGAGCAATCAGAATCACGTTCTTAAATATGACAAGTGAAAATTCTATCATATATGTAGTTTTCATTGTGCGGATCGTAACCACCGGCATTGTTAAGCGAAAATCAGTTTTAAGGATGTTCGCTGCCAATAAAAAAGTATTCAAACTTTTTTTCTAACCGCTCTTTTTTGATTCCACAATATAAAATAAGGCATATGAAAACAAAATAAATATAGGGTAGTGTTTATTTTTTCAAGCTACTGGCCTTTGAATGAGACCTCAAAACAATATGTTTGAAAAGTAGAAAAATTAATTTAATTTTCAATTCTTTCACATATACCTTCCTGGACCATAAATACACCACGAATGCTTTCAAATGTCATTTTGTTTAAGTAACACTGACTATGTTGGTACTAAAACATACAGAAATTTTCATCTTGAAGTGGACGTCAATTTTTTTTTCGACTCATTCAACAACCTTACCCCCAAATTTGATAAGTCGGAAAAATCAATATTTATAAATGAGCCAAAACATTTATGTAGATTCAAACTTTTTCTTGTATTTTCACACGACATAGAACTTGTTCATACTTTTCAAATAAAAGAATGAAAAATATAGAGTAGTGTGCATATAAAAGAGAACCAACAACTTGAAAATCGCCATTTTAAGCCTTTTTTCGGCTGTTTTATTTCATACATCCCATTTCATAAAACCACCCAAAATTTAAAAAACTAGCACACCAAATAATGAAATACTGATAAATAAGACCTTGTATACATCTACTTCTACTAAAATAAATATCAAATCAGAGCAAGTAATTTGAAGTTGTGTAATATTCAAGTTTAATCTACCCTACCCCCTAAATATTGCTGACACTTAAAATTTTCTGAAAAGTTGCAGAAAATGGGGTGAAAAATGAAGTTCTTTAGATCGACAATTTTCATGACTCGTTCGATGCACTCGTATCATCAATATTGTTCAAATATAAAATATTAGGAAAATATCTGCAACCGTTTACGAGATATTCAACAAACTAAAAACCGGAAGTTCCGAAATGTCAACTGTCAGCAGCAAACATTCTTAAATATCCAGCAATGCAGTTTTACCGGCTATTATCTAGTCTAGCAAACGTGTGAGCTCGTTCCTATATCGGTTCCATTTTAATTTTCATGGCATTCTACCGACAATAAAATGTGGCAACATTCAACAATAAATGCGGTTGTGTTTCAAAGCAGCAAATTTCATTGTCACAGGTGTTAAGCTAGGAACATTGTTATATCAAAACTAATGAAATGGAGCTTTGACACAATTGAAAAATGCAATTCCAGATAGACAGGTAATGTTTTGCCTGTAATATGAGGCGCATTATTCATTTTATTCAATACGAAAACACGCCCATGCAATATACAGAGATTTATTTCCGCTGTAAAAAAGAAATGAAAATTTCATTGACAGAATTTGTTTTTACATTTTTATTTTTGCTAAAAAGATAGGTTGTGGGTACACGTTAGAAACTAGAAACGCCTCGCCGAGGCGGTTCTAACAAGTACCCAAAAACAAAACAATAAGAAGGATTGTATACACCTGCATACCCCATTTTTCTATATAAAAGTAGGGTTTAAGAGGGTTAATATTTCATGGACTTTTTTCCTGGTGTATTGTTTCCAGACAGAGCACCAGTCTCTGATATTGTATTTTATTGCAAGACGGAAATCAAACAAAAAATGTGATCCGAATATGGCAGCGGTCTTAAACATGTCACGTCTGCCTCACTTTGTAAAAAGCTACAAGTAGGCAATGATCAGGAAATGGTGCAATCAGAAAGAAATAAAATTCCTACTCCAAAAACTGAGGTGGAAAAACCTAAATTGACAATTAGAAAACATATCGTAGCCGAGTGAGTAGCTATTTCCCAATAGGCGGCCATTCAGTTACCCGAACTGAACTAAAACTTTGAAAACGTACATAAGGTTCAAACAGCATAAAATTCGACTCCAAAACAGGTTTGCTAGAGTCTGCAATCATGTTGCGGACTTCAATGCATGAAATAAATGTTTAACAGCTTAACTTCTTCAGCAGGGCTATCGGCATCACAAACTTCGAAAAACCTTTTCTAAATTCTATCGCAGACACTATGAACTGATTTCCAAATTTAATGTTGGGCTAAAGACCCTTTTATGCGAGGGCCTTTCGGAACCAGAATTTTATCGTGACTTGGTTTACAAATTTAAGAAGCTTATAGGAAGGAATGATTTTTCTTTTCAATTCAGAAAAATCATAACGCGTTACAGACGTATAGGATATAACTTAAATGTAATGCGACAGTCTGCATGCTTAGTTTTTAACCCAATCACGGTTGATAACTATGCTGCCTCGTTTAATTGCACGCCGGTGGGTCGGGCGTCAGACTCTATGATGGCCCCAACATAAAGCTATTCATTTTAGTTGGTTGGGGCCGTAGCTTCTTGTCTGTTGCTTGGCCCACGGTGGAGTCAACTGGTGTTTTTCTTTTGCCCAAGGATATCCATCGTCGGGCAGCTTACTCAATCTGTGAGTCCTCGTTTTTGATTCATCATGGAATTTATCATGATTTATTTGCTTGTCCATGATGATTCATTGACTAGTTAGAGATTCACTACGAAGACCGAACAATTAACTAAATGTTATGAACCACTACAGAAGCTCATTCGGCTTACGAAATGTTTTCATGATATAAGTACCTTATTGTTAGTTTGGTTTTTTTTCCCGCCTCGGTTTTTGGAGTGGGAATCTTTTTCTGATTGCGCCATTTCCTGATCGTTGCCTACTTGCACCTTTTTACTGGGAGCTTAAATCGATTTTACATACCGGTAGGCAATGATCAGGAAAAGGAACAATCAGAAAGAAATTCCCACTCTATTTATAACTGAAAAGAATGTGTTCAAGCTCTTTTACAGACCGATCCGCACTTTTCTTGGGCAATGGGGGGGAACATGGTCTTATAAAAAGTTGCCTATTGTTGCCTATTTCCTATATCAAATTCAAAGATTTTGTCCAATTTTTAAAGAAATCACTGCTTGAGTTACACAAAACATCGCATGTCTAAATACAATAGAAACTTATTTTTCGACTGCAATAAACTTCATTTCCGTGTCTGGAACTTCAGATTTTGAAAATTTCTTGGGCAATCTCACAAAAGAAATCTTCTGAAAACCTTTGGAAATCAAACCATAGTTTCTGCGATAAAATTTAGAAAATATTCTTCGACATTTATGATACCGATAGCCCTGCTGGAGAAGTTTGGCTGTTAAACATTTATTTCGCGCGTTGAAGTCCTCAACATGATTGCAGACTCTGGCAAACCTAATCAGTTGGGAAATGTATACACCATAAGAAGCACGGTGAGGAACGTCACCATCCAAAAACGGAAAAATTACTGTATCAAAATCAAAGTTATCACATTTATCATAAAGTTTAGAAGAAACAAATCCATTTGCAATAGAAAGATGGAAATCTAAAAAGGGGACTTCGATATCTGTGGTGTTGGCTTTATTCAACTGTAGTTCAGGTGGATAAAAAATGATTGCTCATGCCTTAAAAATAAGGATTGTCAATGTTCAAAAGGACATCGAGCTACCTAGAATCCGAGCCTCGATAACATCAGCTTGATTGGTGAAATCCATGAAATCTTTTTCGTAGCAGTATAAAATAAATCAGCTACGAGAGGTGCGCAATTTGTATCCAACACTTGGTTTCAAATTTAATGTAAATATTATACAGGAGATAGGCGTCACATACATTCTGGCATGACCAAAGCGTATATCGACTTTGGTCAAAGGAAATGAAAAAAAGCTTTTCTGCTATTACAGGCCAAATAAAGTTAACCATAGTTTTAATGCTCTTTCGTAGGTCCACTCTATCAAAACGACAAATTAAAATTGAGATCCTTTAAGAGCAGTAAACATATTAATGAGAAAGGGGTGGGCCATACCGCGGTTTCGGCTACGCAAGTCTCATCGGTGACCCTTTAAATTTGGCAACATGGAGCAAAAGAGAATTACTTTGAATTTGCAACATTCAAGAGGGTAGTCAATACAAAGACAAGTATTATCCAAATGGAGCCAAATATATTAAGCGTTTGTTGGAAAATGAATCTAAATCGATAATAAATTTCTGATTTCTCCTTCGCTGAACTCAAAGGACCAAAAGTAAAATATGATCTGCACTATGGATGATGTACGGGGAGACTTTTAGGGTCGCCATACGGCACAACACCAGCTGCGATAATAAATGAAAATAAAACTGAGATCCTTTAAGAGCAGTGAACATATAAATGAGAAATTGGTGGGTCATACCGCGGTTTCGGCTACTCAAACCTCAACGGAGACTATTTAGATTTGGCAACATGGAGCCTTAAAGAATCACTTTAGCTTTGCAACATTCAAGAGGGTAGTCAATACAAAGTCAAGTATTATCCAAACGGGCCGAAATATATTAAAGGTTGGTTAGAAAAAGAATTTATACCGATAATGAATTTCTGATTTCTCAGAATACCTTCGCTGATCTCAAAGGATCGAAAGTAAAATATAATCTGCACTATGGGTGATGTACGTGGAGACTTTTTAGGGTCGCTCTACGGTAGAACACCAGCTGCAGTAAAAGAAATTGAAATTAAAACTGAGATTCTTTGAGAGCAGTGAACATATTAATGATTTATGGGTGACTCATACCGCGGATTCGGCTACTCAAGCCTCATCAGTGGCCCTTTAGATTTGGCAACATGGAGCCAAAAAAAATTACTTTAAATTTGCAACTTTCAAGAAGTAGTCAATACAAAGACACGTATTATCCAAATTGGTTAGAAAATGAATCTAAACCGACAATAAATTTCTGATTTCTTAGAATACCTTCGCTGATACTAGACAGGATTTGTCATTTTAAAATCATATACATCTGATATTAAAAAATTTAAACCCGATTTTCGAGTTTCTTAAATAAATTTAAAGCTAAATTAACACTCAGGTACTTATACTAAAACATATTGTAAGCCGAATGGGCAGCCATTTTCCCAATATGTTTTTTTTTAATGTAATTACCTGATTGTTAATTTAGCTTTTTTCCCACCTCGAATTTCTTTTATAAATGTAACGGATTCTAGTTACTGGACAAACTGCACCAAGAGTTGAGAACCACCAAGTTCAGTTATGTTTATTTTATTCATTTTATTTTTATTTATTTATTTTTACTTTGATTCAGTTTAAACGTCCTTTATAACACTATTAGTACAAAGTTAGTTTTTCAGTTGTTTTATGTACATCGTTTAAGTGCAAGTGTACTAGGTTATTGGTGAGTGCAAGGGTACTAGGTCGAGAGTATGTTAGGTCAGATGAATGAGTAATAGGTTATGTTAGGATGAGTGTTAGTTATGATGTTGTGAACATATATGGGTATGTGCTAGATGTTGGATGGGTGCGCATGCGCGGGAGAAGAGAGGATGACGTGTGCAAGAAGGAAAGATATCGGTGAGAGAAAGCGGAGAAGTCAGTTTGTGGTCTGGTATGAAAGTGTAAAGAGCTAGTTGGAAATAAAATAAGAACCTGGGTTGTAGAAAGAAAATAAAACATGTAGCAAACTAAACTGTTTTTATTGAGTTCCCTGGCTAAGGGGTTACACCCTTTCAAGATTATTTCAGCTCTTCTAGTAAAACTGGCGGTTTACAGGTGTATTTTTGTTCCAAAATGTAGATTGTGGGTACTCGGCTTGGCGGTTCTAACGTGTACCCACAATCTTTGTTTTGAGCGACAGTAATAATAATAATAATAATAATAATAATATCATATATTTCCAAATGAAAATACTCCATTTTTAAAATATCTGTATATTGTATAGGCGTGTTTTCGTATTCTTGTGTGGTTTAAAAAAGGAAGTATAGTGATAATTTAAATGTTAAGATGACAAAGTAGAAATATCAAACAAACCAGTGTTATTGTTCTGTCACACCAACGTTCACTGTGTCTATCTCTTTATCAGGAGAATAGTAATCCCTGATAGGTAAATTAATTCGCCGACGCTCAGACATTGTATTCGTATTTAGTACGATTAGAAAACAGACATCAAAAAGTCGCCGTACCAATTTTAAGTTAAGTTTTTCCTCTGGCTGTTTTCAATTATTAGCTTGAACACAATAGAAAATGGTATTCCTAATTTCCTATACAGGATCAAAAGGCTCTGTTTTATGATCGTGATTATTAAATGTCGATATTTTCCTCTTATGTTTATGCTAAGAGTACAATATTAAAGGCGAAGTACATGAACTGAAAACAAAGACAAAAACACACCCATAACTTAAACGGCAAATAGGTAGGATACAATAAACTATTTGGTACCGAAAGTGGCCTTACACTTCCACTTTGGGTCGGAGTTTCCTGCCTATTGCTTGGCCCACAGGGGTTTAACTGTCGTTTTTCTTTTGCTCCGGATTTCAGTTAGTTATTCGGCGTCCACGGATCTCCATCGTCGAGCAGCTTACTGAATCTGTGAGTCTTAGTTTTTGATTCATCATGTGGTGGTTATCATGATTTATTTGTTTGTCTTTGATGATTCATTGACTAATTAGATATTCACCACGATGACCGAACAACTGACTAAATGTTGTGAACCATTACGGAAGATGAGGGTGAGGTTAGAGCTCTGTAAAATCGTTTTAAGCCCCCCACCCCCACCCCGCACCCAGAAATGTTATATTACTGACCGTTCCAAGGCGATAATTCTGTTGTGGTACTGTTTGTTTTGTGTTTTGGAATCGAGTTTTTGTGCTTTTTGAACATTATGTACGTTTTCATAGTGTTGTTAAGTACGTATAACTGAGTGGCCGCCCATTGGGAAATAGCTGCCCACTCGGCTTACGATATGTTACCTAATTATCAATTTAGTTTTTCCCACCTCGGTATTTGGAGAGTAAATTTCTTTCTGATTGCGCCTTTTCCTGATCATTGCCTACTTGTAATTTTTTACATGAAAATATCTGGAATTTTTATCAAGCAAATCCGATCTATATGTCGTATGATTTAAATACTGCCAATGAGCTTTGTGTAATGTAATCCTGATATATTGAAAATTGAGGAAAACTGGTTACAAGAAAGATAACGCTGTTTATGCACTGCATACAGCAGTTTTTACCCTGCATTCACATGTCGTTTACATGTATGCTTCTAAATTTTCTTGATAAGGGGCCAGTTGTACAAAACTTCGTTAGCTTAACGTCATCGTTAAGACCTCAACTCGTTAAGTAAATGCCGACTACATAAGCAAATACACTGTTATTTTTGTTGATAAAATGTGAGAATCCTTTGCAATGTACTTTTTGGATTCTCACATTTTTTTCAACAAAAAATAACAGCCATTTGAAAATTTAACTAATCGTTAACTAACGACATGATTAATTTTGAACAACTGGGTCCAGAAATATATGTAGTTCATAATTATGCTAGCTGTTTCTGTTTTTCAGAAGGGTCATTTCTCGCCTCTAGCCCAATTTGATTACAAGTACCAGGATGTCATAATGCATTTGAGCCACCGCATGAGAAAACCTTCAATTTGCATAGGCGAAAACAAAGCCGCAGATCAGCTGTGCAGTCACTGATCAGTGCCTTTGTTTTCGCCACACCGATAGTACTATTCCTCTTCTACGCTATATCCAAAATTTAAAGTTTCAAGCTTCTAGCTTTATGCTGTGACTGTACAGCCTGGTTTATGTCAGGCCTGGTCGGAAGTCCAACTTGTTTGTTTTCTCATAAACAGGCTCGTTTGTTTGCAAGTAGGCGGAACACATTCCATTCTGCGCATTCAAGTGGTATGTTTCAAAGAGGCAAACGATGGTTCCATGTTTATCGTCGAGATTGTTTGGGAAGGAGACTACTAAAAGAGGTGTTGACGTAGAGCATCGTACTCCGAATCGAGAGGTCCTGGGTTCGATCTCCACTGGCGGCACCGTGTTGTGTCCTTGAGCAAGACACATTAACTTTCCAGAGTACCGGTATAATAAAATCCAAGTAGTGGTTGCTACGTCCCGATAATGACTGGGCAATTGTTATCTGGAACGTTCAGTCTCAATACAAACAAAGCAACTCTGCTTGTATTTGCATTATTTCGTATGATCACGACCCTGGTCGTTATATGGGGAATAAAGCATCAGCCCAAGAAATAATATGAAATAAAGGCACGCTGCCTTATCTGCAAACACACGGTAAACTTTACGCTAGAAACTTAACATAATCATTACCGTCGACTGTATCCAGCGGTCCAGTGCGAGGGGAAGTAGTTAGAGATGGGGAGCGAGGGAGGGGGAGCTATGGAGTAGTGTAAGGAGGGAGATAGGTAGGTAGTGGATGGAGGGAAGGAGGTAGTAAGTTTAGGGAGGGAGGTAGTTAGGTAGGGTAGGGAGAGAGGAAGGTAGTGTAGGGAGTTATGTAGTGTATGTAGGTAGGGAGGGATCGAGCTATAGGGTAGTGTGAGGAGGGAGATATACGGAGGGAAAGAGGTAGGTAAGAAGTGTAGGGAGGGGTAGTTTGGTAGTGTAAGGAGGAAGGTAGTGTAGGAATAGGGTTAGGTAGGGAGGGAGGGAGGTAGAGTAGAGGTAGGTAGTGGGAGGTAGGAAGGTAAGTAGGGATGGAGGTAGGTAGGTAGGTAAGTAGGGAGGGAGTTAGTGTAGGGAGTAAGGTAGAAAGGAAGTGTAGGGGGTACTTAGGGAAGGAAATAGGGATATAGTATAGTGTAGGGAGTGCGGCAGTTAGGTAGGTATGTAGTCAGTAGACAGATAGGTAGTGGTGGGAGGGCGTGATTAAGGTGGTACTGTGTGGAGGTAGGGAGGGAGGGAGTGGGAAGTTAGGTAGTGTAGGGAAAGGGTAGGTAGATAGAGAAGGAGGCAGGGAGGGGTAGGTATGCAAGTCTGTAGGGAAGGAGGAATGAAAGGATGTAGATAGGTATTTAGGTAGGTGGGAGGTAGTGTTGGTAGATAGGTAGGTGGGTAGTGTGATAGGCAGGTACCTGGGTGCGAGTTGACCTGGGTGCGAGTTGACTCGGTTGCGGGATGACTCAGGTGCGAGTTGACGTGGGTGCAAGTTGACCAGGGACAGGTGCAATCGCGAGTTGACCCGGGGACAAGTTGACCCGGGGACGAGTTGACTAGAGGACGAGTTGACTCGGGGACGAGTTGACTCGGGGACGAAGTGTGACACGGGGACGACTTGACTCGGGGACGAGTTGACCCGGGGCGAAATGACACGGGGACGAGTTGACTCTCCGGGACGAGTTGACCCGGTTTCGAGTTGACCCGGGTTCGAGTTGACCCGGGGACGAGTTGACCCGAGGACGAGTTGACTCGGGGACGAGTTGTCTCGGGGACGAGTTGACACAGGGGCGAGTGAGCGTTGACCCGGGACGAGTTGACCCGGGTGAGAGTTGACTCGGGCGCGAGTACGTTATGGGGTGGTTTGGGGTGTTTCCACGGACCGGCCGAAACGACCTTTTTGTGGCTCGGTAAATCGTGATACCAACAAAAATGTCTGCCCCCTCATTGCAACAAAAAAATGGCCGCGTTACCGTCGGTTTTGTTCGGTAAGGTATGTAGATTTTTTTATTGTAAATTTCTTATGTGCGTTTATCGTTAAGCAAACACGTGCTATTAAAACTAAGCGGTTTGTGTAGGCGACCGATCTCGGATTTATTGAGTCTAAGTGTGAGGTATATACAGCCATTTACACTCTAGTTTACCGTTTAAACATTTGCATTACACAAGAAGACCATGCCTTCTCTTTTCATGGTGTCCACAAAGACATCTGGACTAATTGATCTGAAGGTTTGAGTGATAGTTTCCAACTAAATGACTTTTAAAACGGCAAGCTCAAGTGATTTTTTCTTTACTACATTGCATGTGGAATATTGGCCATGTAGATTCCGATAGGTAACTGCTAAAATTCTGACTTTGTCCCTATCCTATTTCAAATGTGTTCTTAATATGCAAAATAAATGAATATGTTGTGCAAAGAATTTTGAAATAAAAATGTGCTTTAACCAAACAATTACAATGTTTTATCAGAATAAATGCTGAATATACTTGAAACACACCTGGGACACTGTTTCAGTTCTAAAATAGAATTAAAAGTTACCTGATTTACACACAAACTTAATTGACCTAAATGCTCAAATGGCAAGCTCGAGTGAAAGTGGCTGTATTTCATATGTTTTATTCAGAATTATTTCGCGCTTTGCTGTTTTTTCTGCATACGTCTTTGTCGTGTAATATATCGGGTGAGCCTGGTGCATAATGTTTTAATTTGTAGCAGCTGGCATGCAGTTTCTTATTCTGTACGGGTACATCAGTGTCTCGCTGGCCACATGTGGTTTGGATTTCAAGTTATCACGTTTTGAATTCTGTATTTTATGAATGTTATGATATTTGATTCGTGATGTTATGATAACAATCGCTCTTACTGTATTCTTATGATGACAAAATGTAAAATTCAAACATGGCAACATGTAAGAGACAACCTGACTTTAAAAGTGTTATTTGTGTTTAAAGTGCTATATGTTTTATTTTATAAAATGGAGCTATCAACTGAGACATGAAAACACAACAAAACAGCATTGATTTAAAGGAACAGCTTCTGAAGCAGCTAAATAAGTGGTACCACAGTTTATTCGGATTTATGACCCCTGCTGGTCCAGTGATCAAAAAGACTGTCATAATGAAGTGATTATCTCTAATCTTCATGGACCTCTAAAAGATAATAAAGGCGGCCTCTAAACTAAGATAAAGAAGCAGGGTCTGTAAAAGATAAAGATGCAGGGTCGTCTCTAAAAGATAAAGATGCAGGGGTCTCTAAAAGATAAAGATGCAGGGGTCTCTAAAAGATAAAGATGCAGGGGTCTCTAAAAGATAAAGATGCAGGGGTCTCTAAAAGATAAAGATGCAGGGGTCTCTAAAAGATAAAGATGTAGGGGTCTCTAAAAGATAAAGCCTCTAAAAGATAAAGGCGCATGGGGCCTCTAAAAGATAAAGATGCAGAGGTCTCTAAAAGATAAAGATGTAGGGTCTCTAAAAGATAAAGATGCAGGGTCTCTAAAAGATAAAGATGCAGAGGTCTCTAAAAGATAAAGATGCAGGGTCTCTAAAAGATAAAGATGCAGGGTCTCTAAAAGATAAAGATGCAGAGGTCTCTAAAAGATAAAGATGCAGGGTCTCTAAAAGATAAAGATGCAGGGTCTTTTAAAGATAAAGATGCATGGTTTCTAAAAGATAAAGGCGCATGGGGCCTCTAAAAGATAAAGATGCATGGTCTTTAAAAGATAAAGATGCAGGGGTCTCTAAAAGATAAAGATGCAGGGTCTCTAAAAGATAAAAATGCAGGGGTCTCTAAAAGATAAAGATGCAGGGGTCTCTAAAAGATAAAAATGCAGGGGTCTCTAAAAGATAAAGGTGTAGGGGTCTCTAAAATATAAAGGTGCAGAGTCTCTAAAAGATAAAGATGCAGGGTCTTTAAAAGATAAAGATGCAGGGTCTCTAAAAGATAAAGATGCAGGGTCTCTAAAACATAAAGATGCAGGGTCTCTAAAACATAAAGATGCAGGGTCTCTAAAAGATAAAGCTGCAGGGTCTCTAAAAGATAAAGATGCAGGTGTCTCTAAAAGATAAAGATGCAGGGGTCTCTAAAAGATAAAGATGCAGAGGTCTCTAAAAGATACATATGCAGGGGCCTCCAAAAGATAAAGATGCAGGGGCCTCTAAAAGATAAAGATGCAGGGGCCCCTAAAAGATAAAGATACAGGGTCTCTAAAAGATAAAGATGCAGGGTCTCTAAAAGATAAAGATGTAGGGGCCTCTAAAAGATAAAGATGCAGAGGTCTCTAAAAGATAAAGATACAGGGGTCTCTAAAAGATAAAGCCTCTATAAGATAAAGATGCAGAGGTCTCTAAAAGATACAGATGCAGGGGTCTCTAAAAGATAAAGATGAAGATGCAGGTGTCTCTATAAGATAAAGATGCAGGGGTCTCTAAAAGATAAAGATGCAGGGGTCTCTAAAAGATAAAGATGCAGGGGCCTCTAAAAGATAAAGATGTAGGGGCCTCTAAAAGATAAAGATGCAGAGGTCTCTAAAAGATAAAGATGTAGGGGCCTCTAAAAGATAAAGATGCAGAGGTCTCTAAAAGATAAAGATACAGGGGTCTCTAAAAGATAAAGCCTCTAAAAGATAAAGATGCAGAGGTCTATAAAAGATAAAGGTGCAGGGCCTCTAAAGATAAAGATGCAAGGGCCTCTAAAAGATAAAGATGCAGGAGCCTCTAAAAGATATGCAGGGCCTCTAAAAGATAAAGATGCAGGGGTCTCTAAAAGATAAAGATGCAGGAGTCTCTAAAAGATTAAAATGCAGAGGTGTCTAAAAGATAAAGATGCAGGGGTCTCTAAAAGATAAAAATGCAGAGGTGTCTAAAAGATAAAGATGCAGGGGTCTCTAAAAGATAAAAATGCAGAGGTGTCTAAAAGATAAAGATGCATAGGTCTCTAAAAGATAAAGATGCAGGTGCCTCTTAAAGATATTTATAGATGCGGGGGTCTCTAAAAGATAAAGATGCAGGGGTCTCTAAAAGATGAAGATGCAGGGCCTCTAAAGCTTAAGATGCAGGAGCCTCTAAAAGATAAAGATGCAGGTGTCTCTAAACGATATGCAGGGGCCTCTAAAAGATAAAGATGCAGGGGTCTCTAAAAGATAAAGATGCAGAGGTCTCTAAAAGATAAAGAGGCCTCTAAATGATAATGGCTGTGGTAGTACAGTGACTGCTTATTGCTTCTATGTTCCCTGACAACTTGGGCAGTAAAAGTGCTTCACCCAACAACCAATATTGATTTTTGGAGGGGGGGGCTGCCTGTATTCAGACTCAGTGTCGGGCTACCAGAATTTCTAGTGGCATTTAAGGTCCTATCAAATATTCACACAAACACAATTCTGATTTCTTTTACCATGCCGGATTACCTCTGATATTGATATGCATTTGATGATTGGACTGCTTCGGATTGGTATGTTTTCAGTAATGCAATGTATATTTTGGCAAGACATGTGATGTGCTTCAATTGGCGCTGGAAAAAATGTCTAAAGCTGGTGGTTACCCCTTTTCTACTGTTTACAAAACTTTATCACACGAGCTAAACCGGCACGGCCAAAGTGTTTGAACCCATATTTGTTATCACATTAGGACAACAGGCAAGGCAAGAATTTACACAATACTCGGAAAATTAAATAACAACAAAACAACATTGATTTGAGGTAAGATTATATTTGAGCCGCTGCATGGGAAAATCAACAATATGCATATGCGAAAACAAAGACGCAGATCAGCTGTGCAGTAACTGCACAGCTGATCAGCGCATTTGTTTTCGCTACACGGATAGTACAAATCCTCTTCTACTTTTATGCAAAGTTTCAAGCGTCTAGCTTTTTTCCGTGGCTGTACAGGCCGGTTTGTGTCGGACCTGGTCGGAAACCCAAACTGTTGGTTTTCTAACGCACAGGCTCATTTACAAAGAAATACACTGTACTTAAAATGAAACAACAATAATAATAATAATAATATATCTTTATTTTACGACGATAACATATGAAGCATAAGCTTATCTAGCGGTCCTCAACAAGACAAAATACAACAGTAAAACTACAATATATACAAATAAACAATGCAATTTAAAATAATACACGTACCTTTGTAGGAAACGATGTGTTCAGATTGTCCAATGTCTCCCATAGTTTCTCTCGCACTCCCCTGAGGAACCTCCTCTCATTCTTGGGTTTCCCAACATCCGGGAATAAGTGGAGGTGGAACCGATCCAGCGTGTCCTGATCTTCCTGATGGGATATGAACCTGTCAAAGAAAGAAAGTATTTGCATCAGTTGGGTATCAACAATTTCAAACATTTAATTTGATTATTTATGGGAATGTAAGATCCAGTAAGAATAGAAAGTAGATGTATTGAAAACACGCCATGTACTAATACATAAGTTGTAAAAAGTTGTAAGTTAAGTTGTAAAAAATGAAACAATTTCAGTAGAACATTTTTGATATTTTTCTTATTGTTGCTCAATACATAGATTATCCGCCTTTTAATAGGTACATGTATGCTCCTGCATACCACAGTTTTGCTATGTGAAAGTGTGGTATAAGCGGGTATATATTACATCATGTACACGGACATGTTATTCTGATTATTTAATATCCCAACCCAGGCCATCCAGTACTGCTGTGCTCAATCCGATGCTAGGCGACGTAAGGGATGTTGCATATGCTATGTGTTTGATGAATAGACTATGTATGCAGTTTTCAATTTTGGATGATATATACCTTTAAGGAAGTAAGTGTACCCGAAAAAAGCGTTGTGAATTCTTAATTGTGTGAAATACAAAGAAAGAAGAGGCGCACCCTATCAGCGTTGGCTCAGTCGACGAAACCAGGGGCGCTCCTTCAAACTTTAAGATGATTTTATCAGAAATGCAAACTCTGTTCTGAAATTAATTTGTCTGATCCTCAAAAGAATAACCTGGTCTAAATTTGTACTGACTGACCACATCAAGCCTTTGGCGCCAAGAAAGCGAGAAAAGTCGTGGTATTAAATCTAAGTTTCTTTCAATAGCATGATGAAAGGTGTGGCAGTAAAACTTGTGAAGTAAAATGATCAAATCAAAGTTGTTGCGAAAGCCAAGTGTGAAATAAGCCACAGAACTGTCACATGAAGTCTTGTTAACGTACGATATTGCAAATCACCAACGGCATATTGTATTTAGATACATTACTCTCTTCGGTCGTAGTTACATGCACACATAACCTGTAGATTAGAACAGCAACAACTAACTTGAAGCCTCCATAGTTTTCATGGTTTCGATCTCAGGCTTCCCCAGTGACCTCTAGTCGTTCGGATGAGACTTTAACCCGTTATTCAATCACCATATGAATATGACATTACCTGTTGAGTGGGACAGAAAAAACAAAATGAATCAACCAACAACAAGAATAGACTGACCTGTAGTAGCAGCATTTTGACATCATTTGTGGATCAAGTCCCCAGTAAGCCAACTCTGCTCTGAAAGCCCCCGGGCAGACCGATGTCGGCATGTGTAACTCTCCGGTCTGGTAGTACGCCAGCACGGCTTCGAAACTCTGGATCGGTCGCTTGAAGGTCAGGTCCAACTTTTTACCCGAAAACACGTACTTGTATAGCCTCGACTCCGGCGCCCGTCTGACGTCATCAACATCCAGCTCGTACGTGGTCCCGCTCAAATGAATCTTTACGATGTCAAGTCCCACGGAGCCGTTAGTGAACGGACACGAGTTTTTGCGGGAATGGTTCCCATTCGAATCCTTCACAACATCTAACTGTCCCTGATCCATGTTGGGTTCTCCTGACTCTTATCACCAACAGTTGTACAGTTTGTAAACATCAAATACTGCGCACTCCTTATATGTTTCTAGAAAAAGAGAAAACGGCGTAATTTTGTTATATTCCAAGTTAGACAGAAAGGCATACGTTTCCTTCAAACTTGGACGCTACAGCAACACTTTCTGAAAACCTTTTTACAAGGAATAAGACATTCTTGCCCAGACCTCCCTCCCTCCATGCAGCCATATATATACGAAAATACTGGTGCCTGACAATAAGCGATAGTAAAAGATCCGCTTGACGTCAATTTACTTTCTGTTCTGTCAAGGCATTCATTTCATTCATAACCAAACATGAGACAAACAACTCAGATATTCCCTCATTAACGGCATGTACTGTAATCAAGAATACTTAAGTCTTAAGAGCATGTTACTGTCACAAATCAATTCGTAAATATGAAAGTAATTATATCCAGCGATATAAAAGGAATGGCTAAATGAAGCAGGAATTAGAATAGAATATAACTTGAAACTAATTGCATGTCTACTCGGAAATATACTTAAACGCAAAAGTTTCGCAACAATTTTCAATCCATTTTATTTTCCTAAACGTAACATTCTTGAAAAATAATTTCATACAAAATGAAAGTTCAATGTCAAATCATTAGATTTAAGCGAAAAATTCTTCAGGAAATTGATTCAACGTTCATCAATTCACGTTGAAAGTGTTCAACCCCATTTGTCAAAGTCACAAAAAGTTCAATATCGCGTATGCCCTCCCATGGCGCGAATCACTGCTGTACACCTTCGTCGCATCGACCCTATAAGACGTCTGATTAAGTCCATTGGTAAAGCATTCCATTCACGCCGAATAGCAGCCTGCAGCCCCACCACATTGTCAATGTTTAAAGCATGCACTTTCCGCTTTAAAACGTCCCATAAGTGTTCGATCGGATTGAGATCCGGCGAATACGCGGGCCATGGAAGGACAGGAATATTGTTTGCCCGAAGAAATTGTTGAGTGTGACGAGCTGTATGGGCTCGGGCGTTGTCTTGCTGTAGGACCATACCAGGATTTGCCCTAACATATGGCACAACAACAGGGCGAAGAATTTCGTCCACGTAACGTCGTGATGTGAGTCCTTGTTGACGTTGTTGCCCGTTGCGCCCAGGAGCCCCGCGTCCACGAACGTTTATAAAGACGATATCCGTCTTTCCGTGGTGACTTATGCCGCCCCAAACCATAGCTGACGCTGTCCCAAATCGATCGTGCTTCTTAACACATGCTTCAGCAAATCGTTCCTTATTACGGCGGAAAACGAGTTGACGTCGGTCGTTGACGTCAATCATTATCTTTGTTTCATCAGTAAACAAGGTGTTCCTCCACTGTCTCGCCGCGAGCCTCCGATGTTGATTACACCAATTTAGACGTCTACGTTTGTGTGCATTAGTTAGTGGAGCACCCACATATGGTCGACGGCAACGTATTCCAAATCCACGTAAACGCCTTATAACGGTATCCCTGCTAACGGTAGGTCTGTTTCGCCCACGAATCTCCCTCGCAGTTCGTGTTGCCGTCTTAAAACGGTCTCTCAAGTGCATTAAACGTATTGCACGATCCTGGCGTAACGTGGTCACACGTGGACGTCCGGCCCGTGGACGATCATTTACCGTGTTGGTTTGGCGAACCTTTTCTGCAAGACGGCTTATAGCCGATCTGTGAACACCAAATTGCCTCGCTACGACAGTTTTATCCACTCCGGCATCCAACATGCCCATTGCACGTGCACGTTGTTCATTTGAAAGTCTCATAACGTCTCACAAAATTCAAATTTATCCACACTTTTGATGTTTTTCACAAGGCAAATGTCTATCCTGTATATCGTTGATCGACTTACTGCATAAATAAACATGTAGCTTTCGTGCACGTGCAAAAAGTGATTTTTAACCTAGGTGTACTACAGACAGTACGCCGTGGTATACCTATGAATTTTTTACACTGTGTATACCTAGAGGATGTTTGAGGAAAGATGCAGCCTGGATAATTTCATATCACCCCTAGAAGTTATCGAAAACCGACCCCAAAGTTGTTGCGAAACTTTTGCGTTTAAGTATATAACAAGCAATCTACTTGTACGTTGTATGTATTGGTAAATTAACTGACCGTATCTTGCCCGAATTGGTCATCCGGTAGTATAAATAGAAACAGAAACTCCAGAAATTGATAAAATTGAATTTGAAATCCCAATCCAATCATCAGGCGGGAAAGAATTGGTATGGAATACAGAAAGAGTTCACAAAGGTTGTCAACTCTAATGCTGACTGAACAGGTAGTTCCTTTATAATAATGATGATTATGAATTGAATATTGATCAGTTGATCCTATTAAACAGAATTGAACTGCTAACAGTTCTGTGTTTTCCTATATTTTCTGGACAATTGTCTGAGCAAAAACATGAAATGCATTTGTTAATGAATTCACGATACATTGAAACATATACTGTATTTCTGTCATAAAAAAATAAATAAAAATAAAACTGATGTCGCGGACTTTCCGCGACCATAGGATAGATTATTTTTCCTAATAATGTTTTTCCTTTAATCAGCTTCATAAACTTTTCAATGCTACAAACATATACTAATTAAGAACATCAAGTTAATTGACTTAATGTCTTAATGACGTAACGTGATCTGACGACGTCAAGGTTATTATGACGTTGGATACAAAATGATGGACACTATTAAAATTATCACAGTGAATTAAGATGGATTAATTATTTATTAAGAATGTAACAATTAAAAATGTGAATTGACATTACTTGTTTATGTGTTTGCCACATAATTTGGCGCCGGAACCCGGGAACCAAAGGGTATTGAACAAGAATAATCAGACAGATTTCAATCAGGGACTTTATCAAGATGTCTATAGCATTTCTAAAAGGAAACAGAACCAGATTTAGGAACCTACTAGCTAAGGAGCTGGCTAAGGGCAGGAGTCTGGTACAAGATGTGGAACAAGAGGGAAGTATTCACATGAGGGATGTGAATAACTGTATCAAGAGACTTAATGAATTCATCACAAAACTGGAGGAGGCAAATGAGAAACTATCCGTGGCAATGGAAGGACGGGACGGGGCAGAAGAAATTGAGGAGCTGATCAAGGAGGACTGGGAGTTTATTTCGTCAGTGATGGACTGTCGGGATGAACTTATGGAGATAAACATTTCAGAACAAAGGTCACCAACAGATAACTATTCATCGGCAACAATTACAGAGGACAAGTTTGATCAGTTGATTCAGATGACAAGTCAAATGCAACAGGTTATCATCGGACAGCAACAACTACAGCAACAACAGCAGATAAGTATTGGACAATTAAATTCTAGTAAAACTGCATCAGTAAGACTGCCAGTATTAGAAATTCCTTCATTTGGTGGAGATAAACTAAAATGGACTGAGTTTTGGGACACATTTGAAGCTTCGGTACACAAAAATACAAACATTTCAGATATAGAAAAATTGAATTATTTACTGAGCAAATTATCTGGAGAAGCAAAACAGTCAGTGTCCGGGATCATGCTGTCAAATGAGAACTATTCTGTGGTGACCGACTTACTGAAAGAGAGATATGGTGATTCACAGACTGTAATAAACTCACATTATGTTGAACTGATCAATTTAAAGTCAGCACCAAATACACCTCGGGGATTACGAAGCTTGTACGACCAGATTGAGAAACACCTGAGGAGCTTACAAGCACTTGAGCAAGATATAAGCCAAGATGTTTTCATATCCATGATAACCTCTAAACTTCCCAAAGAGGTTTTGATACAGCTAGAAATACAGAAAGGAGCTACCAACAAATGGACAGTTAAGGAGTTGAGAGAACTTTTAAAACATTATGTTGCAGCAAGAGAGAGAGCTGAACAACAGTATTCCCCGGCAAAGACAGAACCTTCTGGAGAACCATATAAGCCAATGGTTATGGTAAGCTCAGCAGAAGCTCTAATGGTTAGAGCTCAGGGCGTCAACAACAGAAATAAGGAGAGACCTACATTTTCAACCAGATGTCGATTTTGTGACGGATATCACTGGAGCGATGAATGTCCAAAATATACAACCATGGACTCAAGGAAACAGAGAGTAAAGGGCTGTTGTTATATCTGTCTAAAGGATGGTCACAATGCCAGTGATTGTCTTAAAAGGGACAGTAGGTGTTATTATTGTAAACAGGTGTTTCATCATCACAGGAGCCTGTGTCCTCAGAAATTCGGAACGAGCCACAGAGAATCGGCAAAACTGGCAGATGAGGTACCAACAGAAGATGGAGTAGAATACACTGAAAACAGTCTGATTTCATCCGGTGAAATGGTTTTGATGCAGACTGCTAGGGCCGACATCAAAAGCACAACTCATGGTTACAGGCACAGTATAAGGTTACTTCTGGACTCTGGCAGCCAGCGCACCTATATCACAGAATCGCTGGCAAAGAAACTGAATTTGAAAATGGGGAAAATGGATGAAATAATGCTTGTAACCTTTGGCTCAGAAAAGCCCAAACGGATAAGATCACCAACAACCAAGCTTGACATAATCTTAAAGGATGGTAGCACCTTACATATAAGTGCCAATGTAGTACCACAAATTGCTGGATCCATTCAAAGACGGCCCATCAATTTTAAGTCATTGAGAAATTGGAATTGTCTGTGGGGCGAATTTCCACTTGCAGATGACTTACCCAAGGAGACCGAGTCATCCTCTGTTGAGCTATTAATCGGGAATGACTACTACCTGGACATAATACTACCGCAAAAAATTGAGGTACAAACCGGATTATACATGCTCGGGTCCAAACTAGGGTGGATATTATCGGGAAGGACATCTGAAGTTACCAATGACACAACAGAAGCCAGCATGATGATAATGACATTTGGTACTCAAGTACAAACTGAAACAGCAATGCTCACAGACATAGACAAATCTTTTCCTTCAAAGCCCAATTTTGAAGATTTTTGGAGGCTGGAGTCTATTGGAATAACTGACTCGCCAGTGGAATCAGACAACAGTGTAGCAGTCAAGAAGTTCAATGAAACACTTAAGTATGAAAATGGGCGATACACAGTAACATGGCCATGGAAGAGTGATCAGCCAAGCTTACCCGAGAACAAAACACTTGCAGTAGGGCGACTCAAGTCACTGGTAAAGAGGATGAAGGGCAACCCAGACTTGATAATGAAGTACAACAGCATCATTGAGGATCAGCTTGGGCAGGGGGTCATTGAAAAGGTAAAAACTGAATCAGAGAATACACTTAAACATTATATCCCCCATCATGCAGTAGTTGACCCCACAAAGGCAACAACAAAGGTCAGAATTGTCTATGATGCGTCGGCCAAGACCAAACAAGGAAACAACAGTCTCAACGAATGTCTCTACAGGGGACCAGTAATGCTACAAAACCTGACCGGCATCCTATTACGATTTCGCATGAATCCAATAGCACTGGTAGCAGATATAGAAAAGGCATTTTTGCAAATCGGTCTTCAGGAAGATGCAAAAGATGTCACCAGGTTCTTTTGGCTGAAAGACAAAGGTATACTAGACACAAAAAACAATATCCAGACATACCGTTTCTGCAGGGTACCATTTGGCATTATCTGTAGTCCTTTTCTCCTGGCAGCAACAATCGATCACCATCTCAAACATTCAGACTCTTACATAGCCAAGAATATCAGAGACAATATATATGTTGACAATGTCATTACTGGGACACAATCAATTTATCAGGCAAAAGAGTTTTATTCAAAGTCTAAAGAATTGTTTGAAAGTGCTTCTATGAATTTACGTGACTGGATGTCAAACAGTGATGAGGTACTGGACCAAATACCAATATATGACAGAGCAAACAGGGAGAGGATGAAAATTCTGGGGCTCACATGGACTGTAAAAGAAGATACTTTAGCACTGACTCACAACATCAGGGCAAGCTCAATTGTGTCAAAAAGAACAATACTTCAACAGATAGCTTCCATATATGACCCACTTGGCCTCTTTAGCCCAGTCACACTTCAAGGAAAGGTCTTCTTACAAAATCTGTGGAATCAGAAAATTTCTTGGGACACACAACTATCTGCTGATGACAAATCAAAGTGGGATATACTGTTTGAAGACATGAAAGAACTAGAATGTTGTCAGTTTCCTAGATACATTGGTCTAAAACAAGGAAAAGATGTAAGTTATCAGATATTGGTCTTCTGTGATGCGTCTAAGTATGCTTACGCAGCTACCGTGTGTTTGCTTCAAGAAACTTCCAGTGAGCGTAGAATTGACCTAATTTTCTCGAAAACAAGGTTAGCTCCAAACAAGCAAATAACCATACCAAGACTTGAGCTGTTAGCTGCTCTCATAGGTACCAGATGTTTGAGATTTGTACAGAAAGAATTAAAGGTAACTGTCAGTGCAAAACATGTATGGACAGACTCACAATGTGTGCTTAGTTGGCTCAATAGCACTAAACCACTAGGAACATTTGTTGAAAACAGAATAAAGGAAATGAAAACTGACAGAGACATACAATTCCACTATATTTCAACAACGGAAAATCCAGCTGATATCGCGAGTCGAGGAGCATCTGCACATGATCTTCAACACAGTATGTTGTGGTGGCATGGACCAGACTGGATGGTGAAAACAAGAGATACTTGGCCAGTGTGGAAATACGAGGACAACGGCGATAAATCAGAGGAGATAGAAGCCAAACCTGAATCAGTTTTAAACAAAGAAGGACTTCTTTTTGAAACCAAACTTGTGGCTGGGGAGGATCATTCTGAGACCATGAATAAAATTTCAAATGCTCCATTCGGGTTGGATCCTCAAAGATTCTCATCTGTGACAAAACTCTGGCGGGTAACGGCACTGTCCTTGAGATTTGTCAGCAAAATGAGAAAGAAGTCAACTCAGAATGGTCCTCTGAAGGCTGACGAAATTGAAGCTGCTGAAATACTGTGGACAAAGTATATACAGAGGCAGCAATACAGAGACATTGTAGATTCAACAGGAAAGTCAAACAACCTGCAAGTCCAGCTAGGCATATATATGGACTCTAATGGATTGCTCAGGTGCCGTGGGCGATTAGAAAATGCTGAACTTTGTGAAAACTCAAAACACCCAATTCTCTTACCAAAGGGACATACATACACTGACCTGATAGTAGAAAGATATCATAAGGCATCACTTCATACAGGAATTTCTCAAACTTTAAGTATAGTAAGACATAGATACTGGATACCACAGGGACGATCAGTAGTCAGAAAGGTTCTGAGATCATGTAGAGTATGTCGACGCCATGAAAGTGGGCCATATAGGATGCCCTTGATGCCTCCTTTACCTGCTGAACGTGTGTCAGAGTCACCACCCTTTACATATACTGGAGTTGACTATTTTGGGCCTCTTTACATAAAAGTGAATAGGAATAGAGAAAAGGTCTGGGTATGTTTGTATACTTGTTTAGTGACAAGAGCAGTTCATCTTGAAATGATGCATGACATGACAACTCAACAATTTCTGTTAGGGTTTCGAAGATTTGTCGCGAGACATGGCAAGCCAAAAAAGGTCATTTCAGACAACGCTGCACAGTTCAAACTTGCTTCGGACACTATTTACAAGTTGTGGGGTGAAGTCTTGACAGAGAATGATGTTGTTTCTTATGCAGCAAATCAGAACATTCTATGGGAATTTAATGTGGAACTGGCACCCTGGATGGGTGGTGTTTATGAAAGACTAGTAGGTATGGTGAAGAGATCACTTCGCAAGTCCTTAGGAAAAGCATGTCTTACATCTGAACAACTGTTGACACTATTAAAGGAAGCTGAGGCTGTGATCAACTCAAGGCCATTGACATATGTAGGAGATGATATCAGTTCATTTGAAATATTAACACCAGCTCATTTCCTGTCACTTAATCCAAAAGTAGGACTACCTGCTCTCATACAGGATAACACTACTGATACCGACTACAATCCACAGGCCACCTCCGCAGATAAATTGGTGACAATCTGGAAAAAGGGACTGAAACACATAGATAACTTTTGGAAAGTATGGCGGGAGGACTATGTATTAAGTCTTAGGGAAAGGTCACAAAGGAAATTAAAGGGACCAAGGGTACAGTCACCATTCAACGCTAATGTTGGTGATGTGATTCTTATCAAGGATGATCTACCGAGGGGACAGTGGAGAATCGGTCGGATTCAGGGGCTGAACACCAGTAGGGATGGACATATCCGATCGGCTGAGGTTCTACTACCATCAAAGAAGATAATATGTCGGCCTTTAAGCTTGTTATATCCAATCGAATGTCAGGAGAAAGAGGCCGATACAAATACCAGAACAGACAATTCCTCATCAGCCCAGAATGAACACGGGATGAAGAAATCAGAGCCAGATCAAACTGCTCCGCGTTTACTGAGGCCAAAGAGACTAGCGGCTGTCAAAGCCCAACAGAGATTTAGTGAACAGTTATAAGACAATGTAATAACAATTTTGTGGCGGGAGTGTCGCGGACTTTCCGCGACCATAGGATAGATTATTTTTCCTAATAATGTTTTTCCTTTAATCAGCTTCATAAACTTTTCAATGCTACAAACATATACTAATTAAGAACATCAAGTTAATTGACTTAATGTCTTAATGACGTAACGTGATCTGACGACGTCAAGGTTATTATGACGTTGGATACAAAATGATGGACACTATTAAAATTATCACAGTGAATTAAGATGGATTAATTATTTATTAAGAATGTAACAATTAAAAATGTGAATTGACATTACTTGTTTATGTGTTTGCCACAACTGAGATCCTTTAAGAGCAGTGAGCATATTATTGAGAAAAAAAGAATTACCGCGGTTTCGGCTACTTAACTCATTTAAGCCTGGCGTCCCTTTTGTGGGACATAGGCAAACAGCATAGCCCCAGATGTGACGCCGCAAAACGCGGCGTCCCATCTGGGGCTATTCTGTTTGCTTGGAGGATTTTCAAAGAAAAATGGAATAAAAAAATCAAATTCACTCCAAACACCACTGAAATTGATAATGGCAAAACGCGGCGTCCCTTCTGGGGCTATTCTGTTTGCTTGGAGGATTTTCAAAGAAAAATGGAATAAAAAAAAAATCAAATTCACTCCAAACAGCACTGAAATTGATAATGGACTCACCCAAATGACAATAATGGGAAAATCCATTCGTCAAATATGGGTTAATCCTTAGAGTTTGCGTGAGTTTATATATTGGCACGATGGGCAGACGAAAGTATATTATAAGGAATTGAGTTTGGTGAAGGGAAAAACAAGGCTTTAATACGCATTTGCTGCTTCTATAGTTAAGATGACCGGTCATGATCACCTCAATAAAACAATGCATGTAGCATACGCCAGATCAATGTTAGACTCGGCTATTATGAGACCATTAGGCTTTACCTGGAGGTGGTCATATATAGGGTAATAATCAATATGTATTTTTGATTGTAATTACCCTTTCATATACCTCTGCCTTATAGGAATATAAGAGTGTCAGGAGCGGATAGACAAATCTATCATGAGGGTCACAGTTTAGCATCCCAGTGATGCCAAACTGTGACCCGAGGGACAGATTTATCTATCCATCTCTGACACGCATGATAGATTCTTTTTATCTCCCAGGATTTCTGATCTATTATCTGCTCAATGTGCCGGACTAAGATGTTATGCAATCCAAACTTGTGTCTTTAACACAGAGGCTACTAGGAAAATAATGAAACACTGTATGTTAGAAAAAATGTAAATTCGAATAGCATTCACACGACAGTGTGTGTAAGAATTATTGTAAAGTGCACTGGTTCTGTAATTGTAATTTAATGTTCTATAATTCAAGCACTGATAACTATTAAAATAATGATGACACAAAATAAAGATTAGATATAATACAACAACAACAATAATAATAATAATAATAATAATAATAATAATAATAATAATTATAATAATTTACCTGTAGATTGTAATAATCATGGTAAGCGCTTTAATAGTAATAATGTTATTAATAATGATAATTATAAAAATACATGTAAATGGTAATAATCATCATAAGTTATTATTATTATTATTATTATTATTATTATTATTATTGTTGTTGTTGTTGTTGTTGTTGTTGTTGTTATTCAAGTCTTTAGAAAATAAAAAAGAAACAAAAGAATAAATAAAATATTCGTGAATTAATAAATAAATTAATTAATCAATACTTTCTTGCATTTTACAGAGGAGAAACGACGAGGAGTACCAAGCAAGGTTGCTCAATCTTTCTGATAACACCTTAACTTTCATGGCGCTGCCGAATAAGTCAAACTTGACACTAAAAATCCCATTCCAATTTCGCCTCTGCTTTATATAATTTTAAATCTTAAGCCGCTTCTAATAACACGTATTTTATCAAAATATATATAAAACAATATTCTGATCAAATTTTTTTTCTTTCTTTCTTTCTTTCTTTCTTTCTTTTTTGTACCTTAGTGATTAGAATGTGAGAGTGAATAACAATCATTTTTTAACAAACACAGAGAGAAATAGAGAAATAAACAACATCGTGTAAAAGTATTTGACAAATAAAATATGTATCAGCTTACCTGCAATTCTTGGAAATCCCTGTAAACTTTGATTCCAGTAAATCTTCTCAATAAAATGTTGTCAACACAATAAAATGTTCATCTGGATTCAAAGAGATTTTAACCACAGTAATTCAACCATAATCTGATATCAGACCTGACAGAAATAATCTTGTTCTAGAACTGCCTTCTAGGGATAATTATGACCATGCCAGAATGATCAATGAAAAACCCTACTGCAGGTTTCGGACCAGGTGAGACAAAAACCGGGTCTGCACGGCGGCCAGAACGAGCTTGACTTTTGAAATTTAGTGTATATGTGCGATTTTCACTGTATGATCTATAGTGCGGACGCAAATAATTTGATCAGCACAGTCTGATATTCCGATATGCGTAGGTACTGTTCGCGATTGTTTAAAGCAGGTGTTTATGGATCCAGGCTCAGTTGACATTAAGGAATTATGGGTGAAGTGAGATATATAATTGCTATAGCAAAACCATGGAAACCATAGCCAGGTAACGACACGGTATCAGATTCGCGTGAAGCTCTCTAACACATGTAAAGAATTATTTCCAATAACATTCAGACACCTATGTAATAATCTGCAATTTTCCTACCTGTAAAATGACAATTTTCATGTGGCAATGTGTTATTTTTTCATTTTATTGATTGTGGGTTCTCATGATATCGATAAACACGATTAAACACGATTCTTATGAGAATCAAACAGAAATTATAATCGTTCAATTCTTAAGAAGAAAATATATAATTCGCCCGTAAAATAAAATAATAATTATTACCATAAATAAAACGATGGTTCGGTAGAAGGATTGTGGCATTGATGGGCAAATGGGTATTCGTATTAATTGATACTCTATAAGAACTGATCCACTTTCGACATAGGTAGATTCTAAAACTTACAGTTAAAAGTCTGTTTGCTCAGACCCAGCTTACGAGTTATAAATAAATACAAGAGTAACCTAATTCACTTTATTTGACAAAACAGTAGCTGATTAACATATGGCGTTATGTCTTCACTTCATGTTAACTCCCCCCGTGCGTAGATGGAATAGCCGATTACGTCTTCATTTCAATATCAAAGTGGCCGCCCATACGGCAGCCAAGTTGGTCACCTTTGTATAAGCCTTCAATAAAACGATTAATAAGAAAAATAGAGAAAACACGCACCATTCACAGTTTGCACCTTAGGGTTCTTAATTGGTCAAGAAATTAATTGCCCTTGGAAAATCGTTTGTAACACAGAGTTATAGTATCATGTTCCGTTGTCCATCACAGCGAATGTTGTATAAATATTACACAATCGGAAATTGCGAAGGTCTTGCTAGAAATATCCAACCTGTCTTATTAGGCGGCGTTTTGCAATTAATGACTGAGTGCGCAAAATCCAATTTACGTTGCATGCAGTTTTGTGACGTCAACTTTAGTTCACGTTTTGTGACGTCAACGTCGTACCTCCACAAGACCGAAAATCTCAGAGAACGTCACAGTGACAATGATTTGCTGTAAATATGGTTATGTTATGCGACAGTCTGCATGCTTAGTATTTAACCCAATCACGGTTGATAACTATGCTGCCTTCTTTAATTGCACGCCGGTGGGTCGGGCGTCAGACTCTATGATGGCCCCGACTTAAAGCTATTCATTTTAGTTGGTTGGGGCAGGAGCTTCTTGTCTGTTGCTTGGCCCACCGGGGTCCAACTGATGTTTTTCTTTTGCTCCGGAGCTAGTAAGTTATTCGGCGCCCAGGGATCTCTATCGCCGGGCAGCTTACTGAATCAGTGAGTCCTGATTTTTGATTCATCAGGATGTTTATCATGATTTATTTGTTTGTTCTTGATGATTCATTGACTAGTGAGAGATTCACCACGAGGACCGAAGAACTAACTAAATGTTATGATTCACTGCAGAAGCTGAGGGTGAGGTTATGGCCATGTAAAATCGATTTAAACCCGCCAGTAACTTTGTGTTACTGATCGTTCCAAGTCGATACTTCTGTGGTGGTTCTTTTTGTTTTATGTCTTGGTGTTTAAAATATTTTGTGCTGTTGGCGCCTTATGTATGTTTTCATATTTTTAGTTAAGTTAAGGTAACTGAGTGGCCACCTATTGGGAAAATAGCTGCTCATTCGGCTTACGAAATGTTTTCATGGTATAAGTACCTGATTGTTGGTTTGGATTTTTCCCGCCTCGGTTTTTGGAGTGGGAATCTTTTTTTCTGATTGCGCCTTTTTCTGATCTTTGCCTAATTGTACATTTTCATCGCGTGGTTTGTTTTGAGGTAATCGGGACGTTGGTGACGTTGTTTAATTAACGCTCAATGATGCGACGTTTCTTTGTTTTAAAAGGTCGCGCATTCCATTTAAAGCGACGAAATGGGTAAGAAGGCATGATAAAACTTGTTAGAACTTTCATCAGGAAAACATGTCCGTGAACTGTATACCCCCTCACCCCATACCCCAATTTTATATAGCAAAACTGGGGTATGCAAGGGTACACCAATTTTTTCTTATGTTTGATCCAAAACATAGATTGTGGGTACTCGTTAGTAAATTTTAAACACCAAGACAAAAAGAACCACCACAGAAGTATCGCCTTCGAATGATCAGCAACACAAAGTTACTGGCGGGCTTAAACCGGTTTTACATTGCCAGGCTTCACCCTCAGCTTCTGCAGTGGTTCATAACATTTAGTTAGTTCTTCGGTCCTCGTGGTGAATCTCTAACTAGTCAATGAATCATCAAGAACAAACAAATAAATCATGATAAACATCCTAACGTGTACCCACAATATATCTTTTGATCAAAAATAAGAAAAATTTCATTTTTTTTCTACTGAAAGTTTTAATTTTTTACAACTTTAAAAATCTCTATATATTGCATGGGCGTGTTTTCGTAATGTTTCCGCGGAAATCAAGAGTTGTCTCTTGCGGATCTAAATACATTAATTTTAGATTTTGTAGATATGTTTTTGAAAGATGTTTTGTGTGTTTTGTTGTCACATGTTACCCGCGTGCTTTCATATAATGAAGTGACTTAACAGAATGTGATATTCCAAAGTGGCGTCGTTAATTTAATTTAGACACTGATCTTAAATAATGCTTTAGGCGTGTCAAGCAATTCTGTATTTTGCTCGTTAATAAATCAGCGAGTCCCTAACAATCATAAGAGATAATGATTAAAACTGAGATCCTTTTTTAAGAGCAGTGAACGCATTAATGAGAAAGGGGATGGGCCATACTGCGGTTTCGACTATTGGAGTCTCGTCAGTGACCCTTTTGATTTGGCAACATGGAGCCAAAGAGTATTACTGAAATTTTGCAATCTCCTTTCGTGTTTTTTCTGAAGTACTTAAACTGGCCGACAATGCCACAAGAGACTACAAGGACACGATGATCCTATTTATCTATTTGGGAATTATGGACAATTCGGACCTTGGCTAATTCGGCCCTAATCAATTCGGACCCTAAAAAATTCGGCCCTAGTCAATTCCTACCTCGACCACTGGTCAATTCGGACCCCGACCACTGGTCAATTCGGACCTTTTTTTATTGGTCAATTCGGACCTCAAAAAGAAAAAAATCGCTGGTCAATTCGGACCTTTTCTTTTGGTCAATTCGGACCTTTTCCATTGGTCAATTCGGACCTTTTCATTAGGTCAATTCGGACCTTTTCCATTGGTCAATTCGGACCGTTGGATTATGTTTTTTTCCATAAAGGAATTTGCGTTCAGATTAAAAACGAGCCGTCCTAACATCTAGAATGAGACAAAGTCATATACAGGCCGTACAATCTGCTGTGTTTAATAGACTACTTATTGCTTTCAATGTTGTTGTAAGCAGGGTTTTTTTTTATTTCTTGTCGTACTGTATGACGGTCTCGCAACTCATAAGGTAATAATGCGGTTTGCGCTGGCCAATGCCATACGACTACAAAACACAAAGTACCCGTAAGAAACAGATGGGCTACTTGAGCCTACAGGCAAAGCCTTTTCACCACTGACTGACCGTCTAATCACTGGTTAACCGCTCAAAAGGTCTGAGCAGGCCAAGGAAAGTTGTTAGAATAAAAAACTCCATACATATAAGCACTAGTGTTTACTTGCGTGATTATATTTTCAAGCGCATTTTGGGTGTCAAGACATCGTAATGTTGGGTAAAAGTCCTACAAAATGAAGGCAACGTCCCGACATGACCATAGCGGTTGACTTGGATGATAAGCCATCAATCAATCAATCAATCAATCAATCAATCAATCAATCAATCAATCAATCAATCAATCAATCAATAAAACAAAGTATTTCATTCGCGAATACTGGCATGTGTACTACAATTTGAATTTTTATTTTAATTATTTGAAGACACAGGCTATCCTCCCATCTTGAATCGATTCAAACATTTGCTGATTCGGACCTTATTTCTGTTTCACATGTGGTCAATTCGGACCCTAAACAGAATCTGACATTGGCTAATTCGGACCTTAATCCGATTCGGACCTTGGCTAATTCGGACCTTATTTCATAAAAATCATTGGCTAATTCGGACCTCGATTTTGCGGGGTCCCAATTGACAAGTGGTCGAGGTCCGAATTAGCCAAGGTCCGAATTAGCCAAGGTCCGAATTAGCCAAGGTCCGAACTGTCCACAGCTGAGGTCCGAATCAGGTCCGAATTAGCCAAGGTCCGAATTAGCCAAGGTCCGAATCGTCCACGTACCCTATGGGCAACGATGGGGAAACAATACGCTGAATGCTTATCAGCTATGAGAGATTGAACTAGGCTTGTATTTGATTATTATTGATATTTCAAATGTAAAATGCAGTTGTGTCCTCGTTTTTTATTCATCTGGGTGGTTATCATGGTTTATTTGTTTGTCCTTGATGATTCATTGACTACATGTAGTAAGAGATTCACCACGAGGACCGAACAACTAACTAAATGTTGTGAACCACTACAGAAGATGAGGGCGGGATTAGGCGCCTGTAAAACCGGTTTAAGCCCCCAGTAATTTCATATTCGTTCCAATGCTATACTTCTGTTGTGATTCCATTTGTTTTATGTTTTGGAGTCGAATTTATGTGCTGTTTGAACCTTATGTATAGTTTCATAGTTTTATTTAAGTTCGGGTAACTGAAGGGAAATACCTGCTCGGTTTACGATATGTTTTCTAAGTATAAGTACCTAATTGCCAATTTATTTTCCCCACCTCGGTTTTTTGCAGTGGGAGTTTCTTTCTGATTGCGCCTTTTCCTGATCATTGCCTACTTGTACCTTTCCATTTCTGATGCATCCCCATTCCAAACACTGTTCGGAAAACAATACAGCAACATGTTGTGGAACATGCAGAACGTGACAAGGCACTAAAGGCGTTACGGTCGTTCACTGCTTCCAGTGTGCTGAACATGATCACAGTCTTCCGTCTACCTAATAGAAACAAAACGCATCCCCGTTCAAAACACTGGCATCTCATAGACTATGTCATAGTGCGGAGAACAGACAGGCAGGATGTCAGAGTGACAAAGCAGGATGTCAGAGTGACAAAGACTATGTGCGGTGCAGACTGCTGGACAGATCATAGATTGGCTGCCAGTAAACCTAACCTAAGAATCCAGCCTGCGAGGCGACCTCAAGACAAGAAAGCCTCTAAGAGACTAGATGTCTCAAAGCTGAATCGAGACAGCATGAGACAAGCTTTCTTAACTGACATTTGCAACCAACTGAATGCAATCAATCTCAGTTCAGAAAACCCCGAAGAAAGCTGGACAGTTTTCCATAAAACAGTTCATGCTTCAGCTGCTAGTACTTAAGAACGTACAACTTGCAAACATCAAGACTGGTTTGATGAGAACGATGGCGAAATTCAGAGGCTTCTGGAAGACAAAAAACGATTGCACAATGCATATACAGATACACATACACATACTAGCTCAGTATCCAAGAAAGCAGCCTACAGCAACATTTGTAAGACAGTCCAGACGAAGCTTAGGGACATGCAAGATTCCTGGCTGATGAAGAAAACAGAAGAAATTTAGTCTTTTGCAGACAAAAAGGACATGAAGAAATTTCATGATGCACTGAAAAACATTTTTGGCCCAAAGAGTTCTGGATCCAGCACATTGCTCAGTGCAGATGGAAGCAATCTTCTCACAGATACCGAGGCTATTTTTGAAACATGCAGTCGACAGACTTGCACAGATAGAGTGCAAAGTTTTGATAGATGAATTTCCAACCGTCATGGAAACAAGAAAAGCAGTTCAACAACTGTCATCAATTCCTTCAGAGGTTTATAAGGCCGGGTTATTGCAAAGAAACTGACAGAGTTGTTCCATTGTATGTGGCGGAAGGATATTATCCCATAAGAATTTAAAGATGCATCGATAATCCACCTATACAAGCGGAAAGGAAATCCTTAAGTCTGTGATCACCACAGAGGCATCTCCCTAGGAACATACTGGCAAAAATTCTATTGAATCGTCTGAATGTTCATCTTGATTAGACGGGACTTATCCCAGAAAGTCAGATGGACAATACACATGATCTTCACAGCAAGACAGCTTCAGGAGAAATGCTTAGAACAGAACGTAGATCTATACATGACGTTTGCCGACCGCACCAAAGCGTTTGACACAGTTAGTCGTGATGGACTCTGAAAAATCATGTTTGGCTGTCCATCCAGATTCATAGCAATGGTGCGGCAATTTCATGATGGCATGCAGGCACGTGTGCAAAATGATGGAAAGTTCTCTGAACCTTTTGGGGTGACGAATGGGGTCACACAGGGCTGTAATTGCACCAACACTGTTCAGCATGATGTTTTCTGCCATGCTCATGGATGCTTTTCAGGACAGTGACACTGCTTTTCCAATCAGGTACCGTTTTGATGATAAAATATTCAACCTTAGAAGGTTGCAAGCCAAAACTAAGGTGCAGAATGGTGTGCTAAATGGTCTCCTCTATGCAGATGATATGGATAAAAATGCCAGCTCAAAGGCAAAAATGCAGCCATGGATCAAGTCTCACAGTCATGTGATAACTATTTTCTCACAATCAGCACAAAAAGACAGAGGTTGTACACCAACCAGCACGTGGAAAACGGTGCAACGAACCAACTATCACAGTGAATGGACAAAAACTGAAAGCTGTTGATAAATTCACCTACCTGAGAAGCACTCTCTCCAGAGCAGTGCACATTGATGATGAGGTCACTGGCAGAATTGCAAAAGCCAGTGCGACACACGGAAGACTCCGTGCAAATGTCTGGGAGTGTAATTAAATCAAGCTTGACACCAAGCTGAAAGTCTACAATGATGTGGTACTGCCAGCCCTCTTGTATGCATGTGAGACCTGAACAGTATACCAGCGTCATGCAATGAGACGTAACCATTTCCACTTAAGCTGTTTGAGAAAGCTGTTAAAATCAAATGGCAAGACAAGATTCAAGACACGGAGGTCCTGAAGAAAGCAGGGATGCAAAGCATGCATACTGTATTAAAGCTAGCACAGCAAAGATAGACTGGCCATGATATAAGAATGCCTGGTGGGCGACTTCCACAGAAAGTCTTCTAAGAAGAACTACAAGAGAGAAAGCGCTCTCAAGGTGGCCAGAAGAAACGCTACAAAGACACCCTCAAAGACTCACTGAAGGATTTTGAAATACCAATGGCGTCTTGGAACAGACTGCATAGGAGCAATCAAAGTGTCGAGGTCTCATCAACAAAGGAGCAGCTTTCTGTGAAAAAAAGAAAATCTGTGAAGCTGAAAGAAAGCACATAGAACGCAAAGCCAATACCAATGGGCCACCAGCTGATTTCATGACATTGACATGCTCTACTTGCAACCGACAGTTTAGAGCTAAAATTGGCCTAGTCAGCCATCACCACGGTCCTATTCAAGAAATAATGATGGTCTTTCTCATTAGTGAGAGACAAACGGCCAAAATGGAGAAGATCTATACTTCTTTAGAATGGGAAAGCATCCTTATTTTTTACCTTCTTTAGAATGGAAACACTAAATACATAAGACTAATAAGGTCACGTTGACATAACATCCAAAAATAAAGATCTAAATAATCAACAATGTGCACAACAAGTTTAGTTACGCCACGCAAGGTGGACTATGAACACCAGATCATACACTGTGATCTGGTTATCATAGTCCACTCACTTTACTTGACAGTATTTCGAAGTTTGACAACATGATGAAAATGTGACTACGATCATTGGACTATCTATTGTACATGTATATGACGCCTTTCTTTCACTTGGTACTTCACTTGATCTATATTCTGGTAGAAACTAATGTCAATTCCTGTTTCACCAGCTTCGTACTGGTCATACGTCCTTTGTATGATCACCTCCTCGAGGCAGTCCAGAGCGAGATACTCGTACTCTAGATACAGTTTGTTGACAAAAAGTCCGTGACTTTTAGCAAGCTCTTGAAGGTCACCAATTCCGACAACACAGATACCACGAACGTACTTTCCTCGGCATGCAGTGTTGCTGCCTTCGTCATCAGTCTGCCATCTCTTGTAACGGATGAATATCGGTTTGGAGGGCGATTCTTCATAACTCCCTATAAACAGAGGAAACGTTGAATTATTAATCAAAAACACTATTTGAGCCTGTGCGTGAGTATACCAACAATTTGGGTTCCGACCAGGTCCGACACAAACCGGAATGTACAGTCACAGCAAATACATGTAGCTAGAAGCTTGAAATTTCTGAAGAAGGAAGAAGAGGGATTGCCGGAGCTTCTTGTCTGTTGCTTGGCCCACCGGGGTCCAACTGGTGTTTTTCTTTTGCTCCGGAGTTAGTAGGTTATTCGGCGCCCAGGGATCTCCATCGTCGGGCAGCTTACTCAGTCTGTGAGTCCTGGTTTTTGATTCATCAGGATGTTTATCATGATTTATTTGTTTGTTCTTGATGATTCATTGACTAGTTAGAGATTCACCACGAGGACCAAATAACTAACTAAATGTTATGGACCACTGCAGAAGCTGAGGGTGAGGTTATGGCCATGTAAAACCGGTTTAAGCCCGCCAGTAACTTTGTGTTACTGATCGTTCCAAGTCGATACTTCTGTGGTTCTTTTTGTTTTATGTCTTGGTGTATAAAATTTTTTGTGCTGTTGGCGCCTTATGTATGTTTTCATATTTTTAGTTAAGTTAAGGTAACTGAGTGGCCACCTATTGGGAAAATAGCTGCTCATTCGGCTTACGATATGTTTCATGGTATAAGTACCTGATTGTTAGTTTGGTTTTTTCCCACCTCGGTTTTTGGAGTGGGAATCTTTTTCTGATTGCGCCTTTTCCTGATCTTTGCCTACTTGTACCTTTGTACTATTCAAGCAGCGAAAACAAAGGCGCTGATCAGCTTCGCGGTTACTGCGAAGCTGATCTGTGCCTTTGTTTTTGCATATGCAGATTGTTGGTTTTCTCATGCGGCGGCTAATTTGATTTTTGTCTGATTTAGTTGTTTTAATAATCTTTATACATTCAGATAGGCATATTTATTGCAAATTACCAAACATATTGTTCAATTGGATGATGATGATGATGATGATGATGATGATGATGATGATGATGATGATGATGATGATGCAAAACATGGCGATAGTGATATAAGAGTGTTTCTGTTTTTTACGGAAATACCTTTTGACATTATTCAATGTGTATCAAACTGTTAAATAGTATATGCAAAGTAAAAAAGTCAACAAAGACCGGAACCCGGCACAAGCAGAGCCAAAACTCCCAAAACCAGTAGCAAGATAGGGGCAACAACCGAAATAACAAATAAGCACTGATACTTGTAAAGAGAAAAATCGGTTATTCTCATGAGGAGCTGTTTCCAAAATGGCTGTAACTTAGTTACCCAAACTAAATTAATACATCTATAAGCATGCATAAGGTAGAGGCACTACTGATACAAACACTAAAACAAGAAACAGTTTTACCTAGAAATGACCCTGGTATCCCTAAATGTGGATTATGGTTCAACGAAGCGAATAATGTTTCGTCTGGTATTTCCGTCTTCTTCAACCATTCTTGAAAGTCGCGTGATCTTTTATCATGGAGACAGAAATGAATGAAGTGCCTGTTAACTGCCACGTGGATAGATCCCTTCACCAGTCTAATGTTGTGCGGAGGTCTGCTTCCGGCTAGGGTCCAGCGAAATAAATCCTTGTTACCACCCCTGCAGAAATTAGAAACTTTCATTACGAAAACTTGCCCATGCAATATACAGAGATTTTTTTCAGAAGCAAAAATTGAAAATTTCATTGCAAAAATTTGATTATTCTTAATATTTTACCTCAAAACATATATTGTGGGTACATGTTAGAACCGCCTCGCCGAGGCGGTTCTAACGAGTACCCACAATGTATGTTTTGGATCAAAAATAAGAAAATTAGGTATACCCCTGCAAACCCCAGTTTTTCTACATAAAAGTGGGGTTCAAGGGGGTATACTTAACATAGACATGTTTTCCTGATGCCATGAATATTTTTAGCTTAACATGTCGACAGTAAGGATGAACGACTAACTGATCTGATTCAGAAAGGGCGCACACAATGGCTTCAAAAGATAATGAAAGACGGCATTATAACATCAATAAACCCATTGTGTTGTTCTTATAACTCTTTGTATGAGATTAGTATCACATAAACCAAAAAAGTGAATATTTGATGAAACATTGATAATAATGTTTAAGGCTATATTTATCAATCATTTCAAAAATACAATGACCGAATTTTTGTGAGGCCATTAACAATCACCTGATCACCTTAAAGATGTTCCGTCGGCAATATTTGCACCTTTCATAGCTTTCAGGATCTCCACGAGTTCTAAGTTTGTGACCAATGGAAACTCCTGTCCGGTTAGGTTGATATAGTATTTCCAAGATTTATACTGCCACAGTAACTTCATACACAGAATCTCTGCTTCTAGAACTGAAAAGCCACCCCAGGTCACATTTGTTGGGTTTCTTATTAGTAACACATTGTCAAAACACGACGAAATGGAATTGAACGCATCGATATCGGCTTGTTTAGACTTAACATCAATATGTAAACAATACACGTTGTGAGGTCTATATATTGCACGAAGTAATCGTTCAACTTGTTCAACGTCTCGATATGCAACAATAGCAAATGCAAGAGGAAATTCCTGTTCAATTGAGGATGGAACATCAAGTATGTATCCTCGAGTTCTTTTAAAAGCGTCGCAATCAACTATCCATGTATATGACTTCAATGAAACAGCCTGACGTTTTCGCATTTTCATGATTTTTCTAGCGGAAGCAAGAGTAATAACATCACCGTCCATTAGTTTTTTACAATCAACACTATTTTCTTTTGAATTTTCTCTGAAATTTCCAACCATATCTATTTTATGGGCATATATACCTTTGTCCTCCTGTTCGATTCCTTTTGAATCAAGAAAATCAGTTTCAGTAACCTCTTGTGATTCAAAGATACTCTCTCTTCCATCGACGTCTGAATTATTTGCAATTTCTCCATCATTTACTACAGCTTCTTGCCCATTTAGTAAGATATCGCCAAGCGTATTAAGGTCATCATCATGTTCCTCGTTGTTTTCTGATACAACACGGACTCTTGACTGTATATCATCAGACATACGCATCTTTATGCGACGTCTTATAGTCGAAATCTTATCTGGAATAGAAGCATTTTCACCAGTCTCATATGTTGAAATTATCCATACAGAGATCCATACTATGAACGTCACAAACAAACAGTATGCTTTAAGTTTGACTTTTCGGCGTTTTCTCAAAACCATGATAATCCGGCTACAACATGCCAGTTAAGCCGTATAAAATACTCTACTCTAACAGATTATTTAATGTTTCGATTTAAAGAAAAAAAAGAAGTAGCACATCTTATGTATATATTTAATATAGTCCTGGCATAGATCAAAATAATTTGATCCGATTGGTTATCATATCATATTACAACCAAAATGCTTTTTAATGGTTGCGGTATAGTTATGGTATATCAAGCGATCTAATACCCAACATTGACAATACCCTTTTGTTTTAAGAAGATTGGCTAATTCATTGTACGTGTTACATTTTTCGGTCGGACAAATCAATTTAGAGATGTCTCTTACATATTCATGCGTGTTTTAGTGTATTGCACTGTGACAGTCTTTTCTTTTCCGCTTGGGTGGAAAATTGAAGGCCTACATTATAAGCTTCATAAACACTACTTTTATGTAAATTGCTCATTTTGTCTAAAAATTGTCCACTCCAGAACCAGGGGTCTTTAATGGCACAGAAAAACGTGAATGGATCGATGAAAAAAGAGGTTCAAAACAATTAGTAGCACTCACTTTTGTCCCTCAAACTTGGCTTTTCTAGACTTTTCCTGATCATTGCCTATTTAACCTTTTTTTTTTCTCTCATAGATCATTCATTCTTGGGTAAATCTTTATTAAAGGTCAATGAAGTTTGCAGTTTGCAGGCTTGGCACTCTTTTTTCTTTGGAAAATACATGGGTCCTGAGAATGATCACCTGAGATTTGGTATTTTAAAAAAGATATTTGACCAAAATAACATTGTCCTTAAATAATACCCACATAACTTCATTAACTCAATATCAAATTGTCAGTATCTCTGAATTTTCAGGTCACATGCTACAACACTTTCTGAAAAATCCATTTTTTACTTTTTTTTTCTCCATTGAAAAGCCTATGTGATTAAATTTGCAGTAAAATAGGCCAAGGTTAACCCAAGGTCAAGATATGTACGAAGTATGTATGATGGGCCAGATGTGACACACAAGTTTCATTGGAATCAGTCAACTGGTTCTGGAGACGATCTTAATGTTATTGCTATTTATAGCTGTGGTGGCATCTTGGCCATATACGACCTGGACCATTTATACCAACTTTGTTTCCTCCTTTCAAATAGCCCAAGACCAAAATTGGCTTTGATTGACAAAGTGGTTTTTGCGAAAATTAAGTTTTAATGTTCATATGTAAATGACGTTTCGCAAATGTCAAGTAATGATCTTGACCTTAAAAACTCACATAACTTTAGGAGAAGATGTTGGAACAGTGTTGACAACGACAACGACGGACACCGGAGCATCGGTATACTATAAGTGAGCTAGAAAGACTATCGAGAACATCTTATGCTGCCTTACAATACCTAATCAACATTATTTTAAAGTTGTCTTTACTTCTCTGTTCAGACCTTCTTTGGCGGTTAAAAAATAATCAGGTGGTCGGTCAGTCGGTTATTGGCTATGCCTCCAGGTGCAATCATCTCAAGACAGGATGTTCTCGTCGATGTTACATGTTATTTCTCCACACTGACCGAAAATTAAAAATCAGCAAAGATAGCAAAGAAATAGTATAAAAGCTGTGTTATGTAAGATCTTTTCTTAGACATACAGCTGTATGGTAAAGCATTTTAAAGTCTTCATCTTTAAAACCCAAAGGCATTGGATCTTGAAAACTCGGCAAGTAACACCAGGGACTCAAGCTCTACAATGTCAATATGAAGATGATTTGTGTTTACGAAAAACATTTGGCCTTATACCTCATAAGCCTATGTGGGTGTTTTCAAGTTCAAGCTTGAAGTATATGTTCCAGATGAAGTCATTGTCGTACAATTACGACGTTTTCCCGTATAGGCAAAACATGTCACCTTTTGTTTGATGTATTTAACATCTAAAATTGGTTCACAACTAAAATGCTTCAAAAGACAACGTTTTGCGTTCACTCTGTACAAGGTAATTTACTGTGAATAGTGAATCTGAAAACAAGCTGCAGTATCTGATACATTGCATGTCTTCCTTCTGCTAATTTCATTGGTTCACGTGACCAAGATGGCTTCTATGCCTATAGCAAAAACAAAACACTTAAAAATCTTTTCTGCAATGGTCTCGCAATAAAATATTCAATAGAAATAAAACTGAGATCCTTTAAGAGCTGTGAGAATATTAATGAGAAAAGGGATGGGTTATACCGCGGTTTCGGCTACTTAAGTTTCTTCAGTGACCCTCTAGATTTGGCAAAATGGAGCAAAAAAAAATACTGTAATTTTGCAACTTTAAAAAGGATAGTCCATAGAAAGACAAGTATTATCCAAACAGAGCCAAATATATAAACGTTGGTTAGAAAATGAATCTAAACCGATAATTTATTTCTAGTTTCTCAGAATGAGGCCCTCCCAGGGGTTTTGGGGATTCAGGGAGAAGGGCTATTTATTTTCAGGGATTTGGGGAGAAGGGCCATTTATTTTCAGTGATTTGGGGAGTTTTTGGAGTTTTAGGGAGCAGGGAGCAGGGGGGCTGAGGAAAAACATTTCAGGGAGCTGGGGAGAACGGTCATTTTTCTTTCAGGGTGCAGGGAGCAAAGACACCCCCGGGGGGTCTCCAGAATACCCTCACAGATCTCGAAGGATCAAAGGGAAAATATAATCTGCACTATGGATGATGTACGGGGAGACTTTTTAGGGCCGCCACACTGCACAATATCAGCTGCAGTAATAGCAAATAAAACTGATATCTCGTACTTAGCCATGTCAATTTTTTCTCACAACCTGAGCAGAATCGACGCGTTATGCTTTACTCAAAATAATAGTTACTTTCATCTTGAAATCAACTGAGCTAATCAATGGTAATATCATTAGTTAACTCGTATAAGCCTGGCGTCCTTTTTATGGGACATAGGCAAACAGAATAGCCCCAGACGTGACGCCGCAGAACGCGGCGTCCCATCTGGGGCTATTCTGTTTGCACAGAGGAATTTCATCGAAAAATGAGATAAAAAATAAAAATCACTCCTGACGCCCCCTAAAAATGAAAGTGGACTCATCTAATTGATAATGATGGGAGAATCCATTCGTCAAATATGGGTTAAAGTCAAATCACGTTAGTTTTTTATCTGTCAATTCTTTTGCAAACCATTGTAAAGCGTTTTCTTAGTAGCGGTGCTTTGAACAGCCAATATGATTTCAAGAATGGCTCGGTCGATCTAAATTTCTCTTCTCCAATAATGATCTTCATCTTGTCAAGAAACACGTTTTCTTTAACGTTAGCTTCAATGACTTCGAACATCTCTTGCAACTCATTATCAGACAGATACTTGGTTTCAAGCACTTGCTGTAACTGATCGGCCTGGCACATCCGGTTATACTCGTCTTCGCTAATTCTGACTGGTACCTGGACTATTTTAGTTTTTGTCTTTCTACGACGTTCTCTTGGTGTTAATACTGGTTCTTCCGTTCCCGAAGCATCGGTTGACTTTGGCTTGTTGCCTGGAAATGTTGACATGAGGCGTTGGCAATGAGGTTCTGCAACATCTTCTTTGAGTTCCTTTCTCCGTTCATAGAGCGAGACAGCCTTTTCCGCAAATTGATTTACTTTTCCACCGTTTGCCATGTATGCTTGAATTTGTTGAGACACAGTTTCGATCTTCGGTCGATTGCTTGGATCTTTTTCCAACATTTCTTCAATAAGTTTTCTTATTTTGGAATCATAAGGAAAACCCTCAAAGGACACCTGTTCCGTCCTAATTTTTCGCTCACATTCGATTTCTGTTTTAGCAGGATATGGGATTTTCTTCATAGCCATCTCGTAAAAGCAACACCCGAGGCTCCAAACATCCGTCTCAAACCCGTATGGTTTCTCTGCTATCATTTCAGGGCTCATATATGATAAAGTGCCAACTTTCTTAGTAATTTTGCCAACTAAGGCAGGATTTTCCAGAAGTCTTACAAGCGCCAAATCACCAAGCTTCACGACTTTGCCTTGCAAGAAGATATTTCCAGTTTTTATATCCCTGTGCATTAACTTTTTGAACCTGTACATATTTGGTCCATCATTTCCAAGCATTCTGTTTCAGGAATAAGAGATGTATTCTTAATATATTCCCTTAAGGAACCCCCTTGACAAAACTCCATCACAATGTTAAGTTCCTTGTCAGTATCAAAAGAGTCGTGGAGCTGGATAATGTTACGGTGTTGTAATTCTTTCATCCAGTTTATCTCATCTTTACAGTGGGATATGTCTTTCGGTGACAAGCCCTTAAGCGATATTCTTTTCAAAGCATAGGTAACACCAGTTTCTCCGACTTTGCACACTTTATACACGGTCCCAAATGACCCTTTACCTATGGGCTTCTCCTGTGTTATCCTATAGTTACCTATAATCGCTATCCCGGACATTTTGCTCCTTAACGTTTATAACAAAATACCAGCTCTTGGAATGTGATTCTTTTTAAATGGATATATAATATGAGCCGCGTCACAAGAAAACCAATTTTCGGGGTCTCCGACCAGACCTGACACAAACCGGCCTGTACAGTCTCAGAAAAGAACTAGAATCCTGGAATTTTGGTTATATGTAACGGAGGAATTGTAGTATCCGTGAAATGAATGCAAAGGCGCTGATCAGCTGTGCAATTACTGCGGCTTTGTTTTCGCATAAGCAAAAATCCGGTTTCCTCATGACGCGGATGTTTACAAAAGCTTGATATTAGCTTTTGTTATTTATTGTACACGTACTCTCAATGAATAGATTGATCGAAATATCGATTTGTTTTGTCAAAATTTTAGATATAAAATTGACCTATTGTTGTTAATGCGACGAAAAGCACATTTACGCTTTGGAGATACCGCGCGCTTGGTCAGCGCCTTAAGCTTTGAATAATCCATGCAAGATGTCAAACCCTATACATGTAGGGGTTAAGGTACAACCCCATATCGTTAATATTCGTTTACTCGTTGAACTGTATATAATAACAGTTCCAATGATTCTTGAATGATACATTAATTTGGCTAGCCCATAAAACCAACGTATTTTGTCTAAGGAAAACTTAGATCATTATTCAGATCATTACAAAGCCAAGTAGCCAAAGTAGACATCATTTGAGTATGAAATAGTAAGCAAAGATCAGGAAATGGCGCAAGCAAAACAAAAGTCTCACTCCAAACACCAAGATGGGAAACACTTAATTGACAATCAGGTCTCCACTGGTCCGGGTCCAATGTCATTTACGTATTTTTAAAGCTAGCCGCGACGCGAGAAAACCGGTTTCCTACCAGATTCGACACACACTTGCCTAAACATCCACAGGAGAAAGCTAGAAACTTCAAATTTTGGTATCAGGTAGATGGGGAATTGTACTGTCCGTGTAGCGAAAACAAAGGCGCTGATCAGCTGTGCAGTTACTGCACAGCTGATCTCCGCCTTTGTTTTCGCATATGCTAAAGTCCGATTTTCACATGACGAAGCCCAAAGATAAAAGGATCAAACGACCTATGTAAGCAACGACCAGAAACTAGTTCAATCAGAACCGAAGTCTCACATTAAGATCCGAGATGAGGAACGCCAAATAGACAATCAGATATTTACATAAAGAAAACATATCGTAACCAAAGTGAGCAGCTATATCCCTAAAGGTGTTCAGTGACCTGAACTAAACTAAAAGGCGCAATTAATACAAACAATCGGCACCAAAACATGAAACAAAACATAAGTACCACCACTGGAAGGGTATGTTATATGAACTTCCTGTGGGGGGCTCAAATCGCCATGATGAATAACAAACAAGGATTCTGCAGATACAGTATGCTGCCCGGCAAATGAAAATCACTTGGAAGCCAAACCGCGGTATGGCCCATCCCCCTTCTCTTTAATAAAATTATATGTTCACTGCTCTTAAAGGATCTCAGTTTGATTTTTATTCACTGAAAATATGGAGCAAAAGAAAACCACTAGTTAAATTCCGGTGGGCCAAATAACAGAATGAATAACACTAGAAATATATTTAATTGGGGACCCTTCGTGAGAACAGAGTTGAGTAATATGCTCTAAGATTAAGTGTCGGGATCGTTGGTCTCAATATAGTTTAAATAATACAGCTTTTATATATATTTTATTGCATATTTTCATCTTAAAATGCGTGATTCCCATACTACTGATAATCAATTTTTATGGCAATAAAATCGAAACATCGTCGAGTGTAGGTAAATAAAAAAAAAGATAGCGCAGGTTAATTGCACCCATTTGAAAAAGAAAACATAGGCATGTAAATTATCAAATTCCAAAACGCTTCAGCTGTGTTATATACGTGTACCAATGGCGAATAAAATGGACAAAATGGCTGAAGTAGTAGGAGAATACAGAATAATAGGTGAAAAACCATTAGGAAAAGGGTCATTCGGAACTGTTTATAAAGTGTGCAAAAATGGTGCAAGTGAAGTTGAAAATGGAAAAGCTGGTGTGATCTATGCTATGAAACGAATATCTCTTAAGGATTTGCTACCGAAAGATAGAAAACATTGCCAGGATGAACTTACGTGGATGCAAAATCTACTACACAGAAACATAATCAAATACCACGACTCGTTTGAAATTGGCAATGAGATAAATATTGTGATGGAGTATTGTGGAGGTGGCTCTCTTAGAGATTATATTCAAAAAGTTGCTCTTATTCCTGAAACAAAATGCTTGGAAATAATGGAACAAACATGTGCTGGATTAAAATTCCTTCATGACCAGAAGATAATACACAGGGACATTAAACCTGGGAACATATTCCTACAAGGCCAGATCGTGAAGCTTGGAGATTTAGCCCTCTTGAAACTTCTGGAAACCCCTGCATTTGTGGCAAAGATGACGAGGAAAGTAGGAACCTTGGCATATATGAGCCCAGAAATGATAGCTGGTGACATGTACGGGCTCGCGACGGATATTTGGAGCCTTGGGTGTTGCATTTACGAGATTGCTATGAAGAGAATTCCATACCTTGCTAATACAGAAGTCGGTGTTGAGAGAAAGATACGTACAGAACAAGCATCGTTTGAAGGATTCCCATATAATACAAAAATACGAAAATTGTTGGAACAAATGTCAAACAAAAACGCAAGCAATCGACCAACGATAGAGACTGTTTCTAAACAAATTCGGATACACCTGAGACAAATCGAACAAGAAACTGATACGAACAACAGAACTGTCTCTTTGTATGAAAGTGAAAAAGGGTCCACTCTGGAGGTTCCAAATAATCCGGACATAAGTCGTCAACGGCTCACGGCAACATTCCCTGGCAACAGGCCAAAGTCAAGTGAAAAGAAATTAACAGAAGAACTAGCAGCATCCAATATTTCAGAAACCGAAACAAACGAAATTGCAAGTGCAAGACAACGTCGTAAAAAGACAAAAACAAAAGTCGTTTACATACCAGTCAAAGTGAGCGAGGACGAGTATAACATGATGAACCAGGCTGATTATCTACAGCAAGTACTAGAAAGAGACTATTTGTCAGACGTTGAACTGGAGAAAATGTTCAGGCTTCTAGAACGTAACATGGAAGAAAATGAATTTCTTGACGAAATGAAATTAGTTGTTGGTGCTGAAAAGTTCAAAGGGGCTAAACCATTTCTGAAGTCATTATGGCTTTTCAAGACCCCGTTACTGAGACGAAACTATAAAATGATTTGCAAGAAGGCTGACAATTAGACAATGCCTCATATCATTATTGTTATTTAAAGCTCCTTACTGAGACGGAGCTATGAACAGATTTGCAAGAAGACTGACCATTAAATAAAACCTAACATCGTAATCAGGGTTATTTAAGAGGGTCTAGATGGGGTATAATGATTAATGAATAATGGCCTAAATTTTTTAATGAGAGTGAATAAAGAGCAAAAAATTTAATGATTAGTGAATAATTAGGTCCTAAAGAATAATGAATAAATGTAAATTTTTAATGAATAGCAGAATAATATAATGAATAGTGAATAATAACATTTTAAAGAATAATGAATATGCTAAAATTTTGATATGGAATGGTTTTAGATGACCTCCCTGACATTCCAGAATTTCATTTTTTCTTGGGTTTGGGATCTGGACGCCCCCAGACCCGATTAAGTTCAAATGTTGTATTCATATTTTAGAAATCCTTGAATGTTTGGAAATACATATGTCTGGAAGCCAAGCATGTAGGGACTCACCTCATGGGCCAATTGAAAATGTGTCATTTGAAGGCAGAGAAAAATGAATTAAATCATTCTGGATGTTCACTGAGCCAGATACTATCTCACTGTTTCGTTTGCTTATGCATATGTATTTTCTTTTTATTCTATTACCCCACTTTGTCCTTATTATGTATGTTCCAATACTATAATGATAATCTTTTCTGTGGATGGACATCATCTTGGTGTCTTATATGACAGACCATAATTATAGTGCATTTTGCAATCAGAAACAAGGCAGCACAAAGAATGTGTATGCCAATTCATCTGACAATTTAAATTGCACTACATATTTTTTCCTCGCTCGCTTCGCTCGCTCGTTATTCAAGACATAAATAAAATGTATTGTACAATCAGGCGCAAGCTCAAATCCATTCATCACATATTACTCCTATGCTAACTAGTTTGCTAAATAAAAACAAACACCATTTTATTATACCTTTACCCCTGATGTTACTTTTTTTTTAAAAATAACCTTTGGTATTCATAATTGAGGAGAAAGATTCAGGGTATTTAGTATTTAAGGTGGAGGGGATTATACTCTCAACAGATTTAAAAGGCTAAAACAACCGGTCCTTGTGGCTTGAGTTAAGGGATGTCTTAGATGGGGAACACCTTTTTGCTTATGCTTATTAGCTTGGCGAAGAAGGCGCGACTAGTAATATTTTAATGAATAATCGAGCTAATTTTAATGAATAAGCCAAAATTTTAATGACAGTGAATAAATGGCTAAATTTTTAGTGATTAGTGAATACCAGGACCCCCCATCCAGACCCTCATTTAAGGTTCTTTATTGAGGCGGGACTATGAAATAATTTGCAAGAAGACTGACAATTAGACAACGCCCCATTAAGGTTATTTAATTAAAGCTCCTTACTGAAGTGGAACTGTAAACTGATTTGCAAGGAGACTAACATTAATTAGATGAAACCTCATTATTTATCATAGTTATTTACAGCTCCTTAACGAGACGGAATTCCAAATGGAACGTTTTCAAAAGGACTGATTATTACATTTGCATGCCATTAGTTAACTACAAAGGGGACAACGGCAGGTGTCGAACTGGGGCAAATTTTGTTGTTGATTATTTAGTGGTTTGCACTGCAAGGACTGGGGATCGAACCTACGAAACATATTTTACGAGGCAATTGGCTAAACCGCTAAGCCAAGGAGGCTTCTGAACTGGAGAAAATTTTTAACGATTTCTATTCTAACTAATATGAAAATGGCTGAGCATGAAACGTAGGGGCTGGACTATTTTGTATGTCAATTATGACTATTTAAGACAGGTATAACTGAGATATAATTTGACAAATGGTTTGCAAGAAGACTAGCGATTAGATAATGTTCACTATCTCGCAAATAATATTATTTCCATATAAACTTTTTTAGTTCAACTTCAGTTCCCTATGCCCATTGAGGCCGCACAAGACTGGCAAATCGGTTACAGAGAAAAGGGGTACAAGTAGGCAACGATCAGGACAAGGCGCAATCAGAAGGAAATTCCCACTAAAAAACCGAGGTGGGAAAAACTAAATTGACAGGTACTTAAACATAGAAAAAATATCGTAAGCCGAGTGAGCAGCTATTTCCCATTACGCAGCCACTCAGTTACCCGAACTTAAATAACAATATGAAAAGGTACATAAGGTTCAAACAGCACAACACTTCGACTCCAAAACATGAAACATATGGAGCCACAACAGAAGTATCGCCTTGGAACGATCAGTAATATAAAATTATTGGGGAGAGGGGGGCTTTAATCGATTTTACAGGCGCCTAATCTCACCCTCATCTTCTGCAATGGTTCACAACATTTAGTTAACTGCTCGATCCTCGTGGTGAATCTCTAAATCAAGGACAAACAAATACATTATGATAACCACCCTGATGAATCAAAAACAAGGACTCAACAGACTCAGTAAGCTGTCCGACGATGGAGATCCCTGGGCGCCGAATAACTTACTGGAACCCGGAGCAAAAGAAAAACACCAGTTGAACACCAGTTCTTTCAATATGGTAGATGGATGACTGCAGAAGATAACGGACTATAGCTATATAATATATGGCTCATGTGATGTTAAATAATACCGACTTTCGACTCTACAGAAGTTTCTCCTGGTATATTTATAGACATATGTGATATTTTCCACACGCACTTTTTCAACTAATGTGATGGTGTGCTAGAAATCGATATGCTTTTGAATGAATAATCTATAATAACGTCAATAAAAACGCCTCATCGAAAATGTTGCATAACTTGGCAAATATATATAAAATATGAACGAAATTTGCATTTTCCTTATTTTACGTTCTCTCACATGGTAAAGCATATACCGAATTTGGTTAATAGAATAGTACTTTTCTCAGAACTTGAGTGGGTGCACCATTTTTAAAAGTGCACCACAGATGTTTTTACATGAAAATTCGTGAAAGCCCGGCAAATACATTTAAAACTATAAAATGTGTTTATGAAAAACTAGTCTTATTTCATAACGTAGTCGCATTATTTCAATTGAATATACGAGGAAGGAACAATGGTATTCTGGCGCTTATTTCCCTAGACGTCAAAACATGTTATCCGCAAGGATGTTCGTTTCACATTGAAAGGCGGTGTACGTAACAAGAAATCATTCTTTGTCAAAAAGCCTCGCCATGATAGACTTTGAAAACGCTTTTGACCATTTTGACGGCGATTACATGTAAGAATAGAACATTGAATCTGTGCTTCAACAATATGTATGTTTATCCCACTCTAAGGCTTACATGTACGCGCTGGTGTTGCGCAGGAGACGAAAGAAGCGATGCCTGATATGTGTATGCTTTTTGCAAGAGGTGTATATTTTCAACTGATTTTCCATATCCGAATGCTAAACCGATTTTCTTTTTAGTTTAGAAAAATCATCATACAAACAAACGTAAATGATTTCATATAAATGTGATGCGACAGTCTGCGTGCTTAGTTTTAACCCAAATCACGATTGACAACTATGCTTTCTTCTTTAATTACACGCCGGTGGGTGGGGCGTCAGACTCCCTGATGGCCCCTACTTAAAGCTTCCTGATTGTTGATTGGCCCATCGGGATTGAACTGGTGTTTTTCATATGCTCCAGATTTTCTGTGAAGTTGCTGGGCACTCATGGATCTCCAGTCACTGGGCAGCAATCTTGGCGTTTGTTATGATTTACAAGTATTTGTTTATCCTTGATGATTCATTTGACTAGTAACAGATTCACCACGGACCAAACAACTGTGATGGGATAGCTTCCCTTGGTAGAATACGTTGGTGCAACGTATTAGCGGCATCTGGGGTGCTAGTAATATGCAAGTTAGAAACTCGAAACTTTGTGAAGCGAGTAAGTGTATTTAGCACAGTAAACCACCCTTGGTAGATGAGCATGCTTTTCCACCGACGGGGTTTGCTGTGGCTTGGCTCGGCCGTTCGTTACACAACTAAATGTTGTGAACCACTGCGGTTAGGGCCCTGTAAAACTCGAATTGTTTCAATGCGATACTTCTGTTGTGGTTCTAATTGTTATTATGTTTTGGCGTTGAATTTTGTGCTGTTTGCATCTTTAGTGAACCTGCTAAACTGAAACCGTCCAATCTCGTTTCCTTCTGGCCCAGTCCTTCAATTTTCATTGGACGCACTGTGGTCCTCGTGCTCTTCGTCCAGTGTATAGGCGAGTGAAGTGGCAGCTCGAGTGCGTTGGACCTAGAAGCAAGAGCTCGGGAGTTGGAAAACATACTTCTGCCGAGTCAAACTCCAAGCCGCGGTGTTCCACTTCCAGACTTAATTCCTCCGGAGAGGAACGGATGCGTAGGCAACCGCCGACCGAGTGGGCAGCGCCCTTGAGAAATGACTTGTTCCCACAAGAACCCGATGCGCTTATCGTGAAAATCGATGTCACGTGAAAATTAGTAAACTTCCGGGACAAAGAAAAAGTAATATAATTTTGTTTTTAGTGGTAAGGCTCTTTAACAAAGGCTTGTTACACTCGTCAGCATGGCTAAGCTAGGCTTAACGCAAAGGCCTCTACTTTTTGACAGGCACCCAAACCCCCTGAACATAGAAACGATGGAAATAGTCATGTTCCCAATTATTTTTACAAGTAAAGCTTTCACAAAAGGCAGTGGCTAGAGATACGGTACCTTGTCCTTAGCCAACAGCAAGGCTGTGATTGCCGGTGCAGTATGTTCGGCAAGTGCCGGACCACGTTTTTCGGCTAAGCATGCCATTAGCTGCCGCTATCTATCTATCTTCTGATACTGAGTCGATCAATTTCTGATCATCACCTCAGGTGTGGGGTGGGTGGCTAAATTTAGAATTTAGTCAAGGGAGAAAAAACATTTGGGTACACGTTAGAACCGCCTCGCCGAGGCGGTTCTAACGTGGGCCATTAAAACTATTTACAAGATATAGATAGAGGCATGCTAAGACGCATGCCTCTGGGCCTATGATTAAATAGAAGCCTTAAATTCCTCAATGGTCTTAGAAGAGACCACTGAAGAAGGGAGACTATTCCAAACCGAAATAGTTCTGGGGAAAAATGAGTTTTTCAGGGCATCACTATAGGCAAATTGTCTTGTATACTGTAATTCATGCGATGCCCGAGTTCGCCTTAGGTTGGGTGCCGGGGTCAGGTATTTTTCTTTATCAAGAGACACTGTACCGGAGTGTATCTTGTAGAGAAAGGTTAAGGAGGACCGCTCTCTGCGGGACTGCAGTGATGGCCACTCAAGCTCGTCAAGCATATCACCGACGCTACTGGAGTTCCTCCATCTCCTGCAGGTCCACCTGGCTGCAGTATTCTGCACCTTCTCCACCTTCTCAGTCTGAGTTTCATGATAGGGATGCCAAATAGGGGCTGCATACTCAAGTTGAGGACGAACCAATGTTTTGTATGCAACTTCTTTTGTATGCCTAGGTGCCAATGCCAAATTGCGCCGAAGAAAGCCCAAAGTCTTAGTTGCCTTGCATGTAATTTCAGAAATATGTTGACCCCAATCAAGGTTGTCTGTGATAGTTAAACCTAGGTATTTAGCGGACTGAACCTGTTCTAATATTTGCTGGTGCAATGTGTAGCTGAACTGTATGTGATTGCTTGGGTGTAGCCGAGTCACCCTCATTGAATGACATTTGCTAACATTAAATTTCATTTGCCAATCCGTTTCCCATTTGGCCAAGCTATTCAGGTCATCTTGCAAAATGTGACAATCCAAAGGAGACTTGATATTCCTGTACAAAACACAATCATCAGCAAATAGCCAAACAGATGACCTGATATTATCCGGAAGATCATTGATGAAAATAAGAAATAGGACCAGTCCCAAGACCGATCCTTGCGGGACACCAGATAGAACCGGGACTGGATCTGAGGCTCGGCCATCTAATACCACTTTTTGAGAGCGCTCAGAGAGCCACGAGTCGATCCACTTATGTGTGGATCCTCTAATCCCGTAAAAGTCAAGTTTGTATAATAACCTTTTTCCTTTTATGTGGGACCTTGTCAAAGGCCTTAGCGAAATCCATGACAATCACGTCTGTTTGCTTATGCCCGCTGTTCACAGCTCGATCCAGATTACTAACTAAGTCATGATAAAACTGAACTAACTGGGTTTCGCAAGACCTTTGACTTCGGAACCCATGTTGACAATCAGCAAGGATGCTTTCAAGGGCCAGGTGCTTGTTTATTTCGCTGACTATTATATGCTCTAGAGTTTTGCAACAGATGCAAGTAAGTGACACCGGTCGATAGTTAGCTGCATCATATTTCTCACCTTTCTTAAATACCGGGGCTACATTTGCCTGTCGCCAATCATCTGGTACAGCACCCTGAGCAAGCGACTCATTGTAGATACAGGCCAGGATAGGAGCAATTTCAGAACTACATTCTTTCAACACCCTAGCACTCAGGCCATCTGGCCCAGGCGCCTTATGTATATTCAAATTATTCAACAGTTTAGTGACCCCCTTGGGGTCAACTGTAATTTCACCCATGGCGGTGAAGGGACTTATGCTATCTTGCTTACCCGTTTTTAATTTTATCTAATCGTATCATCATATGATTCGTGTCTTGTGATGAAATTATCATCAACTCCCAAAACATATACATCACCAAGGCAAAGGTGTGAAAACAAACATCACATGAATCACAAAACATGCAAAACCAATACAATCATTGAAATACCACTGACTGATTCAACCTAGACTCATCATCAATCATAAAAGGATTATGTCACTATGTGCAATGAAATGATATATCAAAGTCGTAATAAACTTGTTGTACCACCACCGCCTGACAATATTCTAAAAATGTACTCTAAAAGAGTTTGAATTTGACAATGTATGGAAATTATGAACATTATTTTTTGCTGTGATTGGGATTTTTTTCTCCAGATTGGGAAACCAGAGGACCATTGGTCCTGAGAACGCTCACCTGAAGCCTGATCCTGGAGTATTAAGTCATCATGATATGACCTTGACCTTGAATACTCACACACCTTTATTGAATTCATAAGTTGTCTGCATCTGCAAAGTTTCAGGTCTCAGGCTGCAATAGTTTCTAAACCCAGTGATTTATGAGAAAACCATAATTTTAGTTTTGATATTTAAATGACTTTGGGTCAAGGTCAAGAAATGACCTTGGCCTTCATTAATTACTTACCTTAATTGACTCCATTGGTTGTCTGCATCTAGCAACTTCCAGGTCTCAGACTGCAACAGTTTCCAAAATATCCATTGTTTTCGCCTTTTCCCATGTAAAAGCCTATGTTTCCAAAATTGACCTTGCCATAAAATAGGTCAAGGTCATCATTTGATCAAACTATGATGGACTGTAGTCCCAAATGCTACATACCAAGTTTCACGAAAACTGACCTGCCGGTTCTGGAGAAGAAAATTTTTGAAAGGTTTTTACCATATATGGGCGTGGCGGCCATCTTGGTAATGTGACCTGGATTTCGCGATCAAACTTTCGTCTCCCCTACCCATGGATGCTCCACATAAAATTTCACTTTGATTGGCCCAGCAGTTTCAGAGAATTAGATCTTTGAACAGTGTGTATGGACGACAGACTGGCCAAGGTCAAGAGATGACCTTGACCTAAATTAATCACATACCTTCATCTACTCCATTAGTTGTTTGCATCTACCACTTTTCAAGCATCAGGCTGCAATAGTTTTCAAAAAATCCATAGTTTTCACTTTTTCCCATGTAAAAGCCTATGTTCCCAAAATTGACCTTGCCGTAAAATATGTCAAGGTCATCCTAGGGTCATCATTTTATCAAACTATGATGGGCTGGAGTCCCAAATGCTACATACTAAGTTTCATGAAAATCGGCCTGCCAGTTCTGGAGAAGAAGATTTTTGAGTGGTTTTTACCATGTATGGGCGTGGCAGCCATCTTGGTCATGTGACCTGGATTTCGCGATCAAACTTTCGTCTCCCCTACCCATGGATGCTTCACATAAAATTTCACTTTGATTGGCCCAGCAGTTTCAGAGAAGAAGACCTTTGAAAAGTGTGTATGGACGACAGACTGGCCAAGGTCAAGAGATGACCTTGACCTACATTAATCACATACCTTCATCTACTCTGCTAGTTGTTTGCATCTACCACTTTTCAGGCATCAGGCTGCAATAGTTTTCAAAAAATCCATAGTTTTCACTTTTTCCCATGTAAAAGCCTATGTTTCCAAAATTGACCTTGCCGTAAATTAGGTCAAGGTCATCCTAGGGTCATCATTTTATCAAACTATGATGGGCTAAAGTCCCAAATGCTACATACCAAGTTTCATGAAAATCGGCCTGCCGGTTCTGGAGAAGAAGATTTTTGAGTGGTTTTTACCATATATGGGCGTGGCAGCCATCTTGGTCACGTGACCTGGATTTCGCGATCAAACTTTCATCTCCCCTACCCATGGATGCTCCACATAAAAGGCCTAGGGAATTTAAGGCCTGATTTCGGCCTCATGTGTTGATAAAAAACTGAATTTTGGAATTTTGAGCAGAAACGTATTGCAAATAGCAGGTATATGTCCCTGCTTATAAACTCTATCACAACTATCACGTTCAAATTACACATGTTGCCATGGCAACGCTCCGAAAAGCATAGAAGTACCATTTTTTGCAATTTTGGGTCAATTTTTCACCATTCAACATCATTTTCAACTAACGGCCCACGCGACGAACAATTTCTTATTGTGAAATAATTATGAAGTATCACCCAGGGATATTGCATGCTAAGTATCATTTTGTTCGGAGTGTGGGCTGGCACTTAAAAATTAAAAAATGTGTTCAGAAATGGTCGAAAATAGACCAAAAAGTGCAGAATGTGCTCTATCTATGGTTCTTCTGGGCGTTGCCATGGCAACGCTTGTAGGATAAATGGAGTACGTGTCCTTGTTTTTCATAGAGGAAGCATATGGCTGTTTTAAGGAATAGTTTTCTCACCTAAATTCCAAAATTTATTTTTTGACAAAATCTGAGGCCAAAATCAGGCGTTAAATGCCCTAGTCCTTTCACTTTGATTGGCCCAGCAGTTTCAGAGAAGAAGATCTTTGAAAAGTGTGAATGGACGACAGACTGGCCAAGGTCAAGAGATGACCTTGACCTAAATTAATCTCATACCTTCATCTACTCCATTAGTTGTTTGCATCTACCTCTTTTCAGGCCTCAGGCTGCAATAGTTTTCAAAAAATCCATAGTTTTCACTTTTTACCATGTAAAAGCCTATGTTTCCAAATTTGACCTTGCCGTAAAATAGGTCAAGGTCATCCAAGGGTCATCATTTTATCAAACTATGATGGGCTGAAGTCCCCGATGCTACATACCAAGTTTCGTGGAAATCGGCCCACCGGTTCTGGAGAAGAAGATTTTTGAAGGGTTTTTACCATAGATGGGCGTGGCGGCCATCGTGGTCATGTGACCTGAATTTTGCGATCAAACTTGAAATGCCACTACCAAAGGAGGCTCCACATAAAATTTCAACTAGATTGGCCAAGCTGTTTCAGAGCAGAAGATCTTTGAAATTGTGGACGACGACGACGGACGGACGGACGCCGGATCATGGCCATCCTATAAGCTCACCTTGTGAGCCTTCAGCTCAGGTGAGCTAAAAAGTGACCTAAATTTCATTGGGAATGGGGCCTTATTTTGGCACCTGAGACACCTGTTCAAAGATAATTTTCAACAGTTCCATACATTGTGAAATATCAAACTCTGCTGTTTAAAATGATGTTCAACTTTGATTTTAAGTTATTATTCAATGATTCTAAATGAATAACCTTCAGTTAATTATGTCAGCTTGGAAAATATTTTCAACTTAGAATGTTCAGTTCTGAAAATTTCCCAAATTCAGGATTTATGTCGCTAATTTTCCCAATCAGAAAAGCCCTAGGGCCCCTTCCCAAAATTGCTGAAAAAAATCCCTTTGCACTTACTTTCGTGCACTAATGAAAACACACACACACAATTATTATGATAGTGGAGACTTTTCTTCAGGTTTGTTTTAAAATTGAAAACTTGATATATAATACATCAAGATTGGTTTCTTATATCTGGTATCTCTAGTCTTCCAATTCCTTAGCCATATATGATTCACATATAAATATACTATCATTTTTTTCCACACCAAACCTTTAGCCATTCCACATAGAATGGCTTCAAGATACAGAACCATATTTCTAGCTGCTTTGTTAAAAAAAACGCATGTTTACTCTCAGCACTAGTAACCAAATTTTTTTGTTGTTGTTTGATTTCTTATGGCTTAACATTCCTGTCAACAGTTTTCAATTTGGAAGGAACCCAAAATGACTCCCTACAATTGGCTGAAACAAGCCACAGCAGAGGCTCACTGTCAATGTGCCATGCCCAGTCTGCTAGGCCAGATTTCACATGCGCGGATCCAGAGGGGGGGGGTCCGGACCCCCCCCCCCCCCTGGAATTTGAAAATTTTACCTAAAAAAAGGTAATTTCGGGATTTTTGGGGGGTTAGACCCCCCTCCTCTGTAACCAAAAATTACCATTTTCGTTGGACCCCCTCTCATGAAAATGTCTGGATCCGCGCATGTTTCATTTGTCATATTTGTTAAAATACTAATTGTTCAATGTTTTTATATAAAGAAAGTGCAATAGGTCAAAACAAATTCAGGAATTCAAACTCAATTAACTTCTCATTAACTGGAACGTTTAACACATTGCAAAATAGCAATGCTGTTCACCTAGCTTGATATTATGCATAGTTCATGAAATAGAGCATATTTATCATATTCCAATCCATGTATATCAGCATATGAGAAATAATCTTTTTCCATGCACAATTTAAGCTATATTGGTTTATACAAACATTTAAAATTGGAACAAAGCTATAAAATTGACTAGGCAGACTGGGCAGTGAGGAAGGCATGGTAAACTCAAAGCTTTCATACCTGACAAAGACAAATTGTAATAGGAATCTTTTGTGAAAAAAAAAAAACACAAAAAAAAAAACAACTACTTACCTCTGATTCTGAATCATGTGATACATCTGAGAAGCCAAATAGGGTGGTTTACTTTTTGAAATAGGGAGAATGATAAAATAAAGAAGGAAATTCTTGATTTCAAATAGGGATATCTGAAAATTGAAATAGGGAGATGTATAAGTTATATAGAGAAATTTTGAAATTCCATATAGGAAGATTTGCTCAAAAATTGGGAGATCCCTCCGAAATAGGGAGACATCACATGTATGTTCTGAATTCTGGTATATAATTCAGTTCTTGGCCTTAGGTTGGCAGGAAAATTATTTTACTTGTTAGAATCTTAACAATATGCTCTTTAACTAAGTTTTTCAACTTTGCCTACAGAATGCTAAATCTTCCGAATTAGTGCACAATTAAACTTAAACCAACACATTTTCATAACTGCCTAATTTAGCATACTTTGAATGCTGTTTCAATTTAAGTCTGCATACCTTTTCAAAATAGTTTCAGATCACTTGAGACTAAGTTTAAAGGCACCAATTAAGGATAAAAAGATAACAAAAACTGGTGTAAAATACAGAAATACCAGCCTTGAGACATAAGCTTATGTACATGTTTTATGGAAAAGACCTAATGTACATGTATAGTAGCACATGCATGCATGAGAGTGCTTTATAGTCTGAGTACAGTAAATATAGACAACTGTACATGTGCATGATCTATACTATTCTTACTTTTTGTCATCTCAGGCAAAAAATGGAAACCAAGACGTTCAGTAGCAGAGAAGAGTTATGCGAGACCTTGGACAGTATAGTTGTGGAGTTCTTTGATACTTTGACACAATTGTATAGGCAGCAGGAACTCCTTGCAGAGGCAATGAAATCAGGGTTTCTCAATCTCTCCAGAGCAAGGTCAGTATTTTGTTAGAGAGGATAACTTCATTAGCTTGTAACCACACATTACAAAAAACACGCCCATGCAATATACAGAGACATTTTAAGTAGTAAAAATTAAAACATTTCAGTAGATAATTTTTGTTATTTTTTTGAGCAAAAATAAGAAAAATAACAAAAATTATCTACTGAAATGTTTTAATTTTTACTACTTAAAATGTCTCTGTATATTGCATGGGCGTGTTGATTATTTTAATATGTTTGCTCAAAACATTGATTGTGGTTACATGTTAGAACTGCCTTGGCTAGTACCCACAATCTATGTTTTGGAACAAAAATAAGAAAAAATAGGTGTACCCCTGCATACCCCAGTTTTGCTATATAAAAGTGGGGTACGACGGGGTATACTTTTCATGGACATCTTTTCCTGATGGTCATTGAACAAGACACTTTAAGCTTCATAATGCCTGGTTAATATCCAGGAAGCTCTGACTCTTTCCTTACGTATGAATGAAATAAACCCGACTGGGATGTTTTAAAAGCCATAACCAAACCAAACAAAAATCTCTTTTTATTTTTTGAAATTATGTAAATCAGATGCATGCATTTTAATTTTTGAAACGGCGTGTAGTTTGTTAGCTCACCTGAGCCAAAGGCTACCAGGCGAGCCTATAGTATACCCATGCTCTGCCTACCATCAATTTTTAGCTCACCTGAGCTGTCAGGCTCACAAGGTGAGCTTATAGGATGGCCATGATCCGGCGTCCGTCCGTCCGTCGTCCGTCGTCCACCATTTTCAAAGATCTTCTTCTCTGAAACCGCTTGGCCAATCAAAGCCAAATTTTACATGAAGCATCTATGGGAAGGGGGAACCAATGTGTATATAAATAATCCAGGTCACATGACCAAGATGGCCGCCATGCCCATATATGGTAAAAACCCTTCAAAAATCTTCTTCTCCGGAACCACTGGACCGATTTCAACCAAACTTGGCATGAAGCATTGATGACTCAAGTACTACAATGTGTATATAAATCATGACCTTGCGGTGACCTTGACCTATTTTACGGCAAGGTCAACATAGGTCGCCTTTGCATTTGAATGGGAAAAATTGTTAAATTGTCATTTAAAGGAAAAATCTTGCAGAAAATGAGCAGTAGGACTGAATATTAATGATTCTGAAAAAAATTGAGCACCAGGGGCTCATCCGCCCCCACCCCGGGGCAATATACATGTTTGTTATATGACTGAAGGAATTCCTGTCTCCTGATTGGCTCATTCAGTATTAATAAATCCTTATATTTCTCTGAAACCAGACCAAACTGATAAAAACAAGATCAAACCAGTTCCTGGAGGTTAATTATTTTGACAGATTTTCTATATTAACCTCCAAACTCTATATTACGTTTCTGAGTACCCAAAAATAGCACCAGCATGAAATCAACATGGGCTTCATGAAATTGACATGATTTGATGTATGTGTTTAAAACCTGCCAGTTAGCTATAAATAGCCTGAACTCATTTCAGTTCATGAAATCTACATGCTTTGTATTAACACTCTATTACAGGTAAACAAAGCACTAGATAATGAGGTGTATTTGGTGATAATTAAGGGATAATTTTATTTATTTTTCATAAGAACCGTTGTTGTTGGTGCCTATTAGAATGGCCTCATCATGATGATTCTTAGGAGTACCCATAATATATGTTTTATTAAGAATTTACAAAATTATCTTTGAAGCATAATCAATTGTTCCTCGTTGTCTAGCCTTCTTTAACATCTGATATGATTTTGTTTGCTTATTTGTTATAAGATAAACATTAAAACACTTGAAAAGTCATATAACAAAACAGTTATTGACTTCAATTTCGGTAGATATAAGGATTTATCTACCCTCAAAAGTGATATTCACCGAGGCCTCCGGCCTCGGTGAATATCACTTTTTCAGGTAGATAAATCCTTATATCTACCGAAATTGAAGTCAATAATTGTATATTGTTATATGACTGAAAGAATTCCTGTCTCCTGATTGGCTCATTTAGTATTAATAAATCCTTATATTTCTCTGAAACCAGACCAAACTGATGAAAACCAGATCAAACCAGTTCCTGGAGGTTAATTATTTTGACAGGTTTTCTATATTAACCTCCAAAGTCTATATTACGCTCCTGAGTACCCAAAAATAGCACCAGCATGAAATCAACATGGGCTTCATGAAATTGACATGATTTGGTGTATATGTTTAAAACCTGCCAGTTAGCTATAAATAGCCTGAACTCATTTCAGTTCATGAAATCTACATGCTTTGCAGTAACACACTATAACAGGTAAACAAAGCACTAGATAATAAGGTGTATTTGGTGATAATTATGGGATAATTTTGTTTATTTTTCATAAGAACCCATGTTGTTGGTACCCATTGGAATTGCCTCGTCATAGTGATTCTTAGTACCCATAATACATGTTTTATTAAGAGCTAACAAAATTATCTTTCAATCATAATCAATTGTTCCTCTCTGTCTAGCCTTCTTTAACATCTGATATGATTTTGTTTGTTTATTTGTTTTAAGATAAACATTAAAACACTTGAAAAGTCATATAACAAAACAGTTATTGACTTCAATTTCGGTAGATATAAGGATTTATCTACCCTCAAAAGTGATATTCACCTCGGCCTCCGGCCTCGGTGAATATCACTTTTTTCAGGTAGATAAATCCTTATATCTACCTCATTGAAGTCAATAATTGTATAATATTATCATAATATTCAAACATCTTCTTCTCTGAAACCGCTTGGCCAATCAAAGCCAAATTTTACATGAAGCATCTATGGGAAGGGGGAACCAATGTGTATATAAATAATCCAGGTCACATGACCAAGATGGCCGCCATGCCCATATATGGTAAAAACCCTTCAAAAATCTTCTTCTCCAGAACCGGTGGACCGATTTCAACAAAACTTGGCATGAAGCATTGATGGCTCAAGCACTACAATGTGTATATAATTCATGACCTTTTCATGACCTTGACCTATTTTACGGCAAGGTCAACATAGGTCGCCAATGCATTTGAATGGGGAAAACTTTTAAAATGTAATTCAAAGTGAAAGTCTTGCAGGAAATGGGAAGTAGGACTGAAAATTAATGATTCTGAAAAAATTTGGACCCCAGGGGCTCATGTGCCCCCACCCCGGGGCAATATACATGTATATTTCCATAATATATATTCAAACCTCTTCTCCTCTGAAATCGCTTGGCCAATCAAAGCCAAATTTTATGTGAAGCATCTATAGAATTGAGGAATCAATGTGTATATAAATAATCTAGGTCACATGACAAAGATGGCCGCCATGCCCATATATGGTAAAAACCCATCAAAAATCTTCTTCTCTGAAACCAATGGACTGATTTCAAGGAAACTTGGTGTGAAGCATCGATGGCTAAAGTACTCCAATGTATATATAAATCATGACCCTGTGATGACCTTGACCAAGTTTATGGCAAGGTCAACATGGGTTGCCTATGCATTTGAATTGGGAAAACTGTTAAAATGTCATTTGAAGGGAAAAGCCAGCAGGAAATTGGCAAATGGACAGAATATTGAAGATTCTGAAAAAAGAAAATGGCCCAAGGGCTTCATCTGCCCCTGCACTGGAGTTAAATACCATAATATTCAAACATGTTTATTGGTATATGCAGCAGATCTCAGGTGAGCGTTTACAGGACCATTGGTCCTCTGGTTTTAACCTACCATGATCTTCTGGTCAGAAAACTGATAAAAAGGTACAAGTAGGCAATGATCAGGAAAATGATCAGAAAGAAATTCCCACTCCAAAAACCGAGGTGGGAAAAACTAAATTGTCAGTTAGGTACATATAATTAGTTATAATAAATTACTAAGTACTTATACCATACATGTGATCCACCGGGAGATTTGCCTTTCAAAATAGGGAGAATGATTAAACAAAGAAGGAGTTTCTTGATCTGAAATAGGGAGATCTGAAATTCCAAATAGGGAAATGTATAAGATATATAGAGATATTTTGAAATTCCAAATAGGGAGATTTGCTCAAAAATAGGGAGATTCCTCGCAAATAGGGAGATATCACATGTATGACTTATACTGTGATTATTTGGAGAAGAGTTGGGTGTGCGCTTATTGTAGCATGTGCACTATTAACATTGTACATGTACTTTGTTATTTTCAGATACAGTATGGGTGTGAAAACTGTGAATATTGATCAAGTAGATGAAACGAAGATGGATGCTCATGTAAAAATTAGAATACCAGAAACAGAAAAATTAGACTGTGACACAGATATTTTCTCCCTGATACAGTGTAGTAATATGGATGAGGATGGTACCAAAACTACATGCAAGGACACAGAAAAGGATGTGAACCAGTCTGGACTAAGGAAGAGAAATGTAAAAAGTGAAAACCCATCTAAAGAAGACCACATAGAGGAAGTGATTAAAACTGATGCAGACAAAAACACAAAAGCCAATGAAAATAATGGTGAAAATGAACTAGAGAAAAAGAGACTATTTGATCCAATTAAATGGTTTGGTGTTCTAGTCCCAGGATCCTTAAAGCAAAGTCAGGTAGAATTTAGAAAATGTATAGAAGTGGCTGTGAATGTTGGAAATCTACAGACAAAGTTAGAAAATTTTAGGAAGAATTATAGAACACTTTTAAAGTTAAAGAAGAATAAGTTCAGTGAAACAGAAGACCAGCTCTAAACATATTTTACAATGCCTATACAGGCCAACCTCATAATAACGCCATATTTGGGGTCCTTAGAAACAGACTGTGTTATAATAAAAGTGAGCCAAGATATAATGAGGTTACTTACTATAGATCTACAGCAAAATAATCTATTTTTGAGCCATGACATGACTGTGTTATATTGAAAAATGAAATCCACATTATGGTGAGGCACCTTATAATGAGGTTGAAGTGTACATGTATCAATATTCAGGAGTCTTTTTCTTTTAATTGTTGTGTTATATGTAATATAACTGGAATACGACATAGTCTCATGTAATAAAAAATAATATTATATGTAAACAAGTTGTGTCTATGATATCATCTTTATTTGTTTCTGTAGGAAGGAATGGGAAGAGCTATTGCACTGTCCCCGGTTTCAGCACCAGCATTGCTCCAATGTTAAAGTTTTTGGTCTATGTTTTAGAAGTCTTTAAGTGATCATCACATGCAAAGTTATGTTTTGCGAGTATGTGGCCAATCTCACAACAAGATGCCTGACCTGCATGATGTCATTCAAAAGCATCAAATTTTTAGACGGAATAATTCCATCGGTGTTCCGTTAGACCTCTCCACACCAACGGAAATGGAGCAAGGTCACGAAGTGTATCTGAGTGCAGCCAGCTGATCTAACATCTCTTGACAAATCTCATTCTGATGGATCTAGATGTTACGAACCTGTTGATAGATATTAGCCTGAAGCCTTATGCTGTTCCTGGTCCATCCCAAACATTCGGGTCAATGTCATGGACTTCAGAATATTTTACTTTGATGTTTTAGGGTAAAGTTTCTAAAGAAAAATACAACAGAGATCCTTTAAGAGCAGTGAGCATATTAATGAGAATAGTGTCGGGCCATACCGCATTTTTGGCTACTCAAGCCTCTTAAAGTCTATATTTCTTAAGCATGTGGATGAATCTAGTTGGTATTATGTCTAGATATCAATCTCAAGTTTATGGTTTTCCATCCCAACTAATTTTTCAATATCTGAGTGACCATGTCAAGTTCATAAACTTAGAAATTAGATTTTAGGCAAAGTAGGATTAAGATGAGCTATACTGTCAGCGAGTGTGAAAGCTTGCATAGTAAATGTCCTTCACATACCCTTTCAGAACACACTTTCACATACCCTTTCAGAACACACCTTAACCTGGTGCCCTCGACCTATATTTCACGTTTTAAGTTACAAATGTATTTTGCCCAATGCAGGTGCAGTATCGATCTCCGCGGCGTTCTTGTTTTCTTTTGAAATTCTGAATTTCCCATAATCATTTGGAAAACAGGAGTTGCTTTGCGAGAATATGTACTATATGCACTTATTATGCAGATCTGCAAACATACGCAAAATTAAGTATACTACAAGGCCATATAGCTCATTCATTCTAAATTCTAGCTATTGAAGATTACCAACTGTAACTGGCTTGTGTATTGTCTGTCAGAAAACAAAACTGCATGTAATAAGGGTGGTTGTTCTGCTGGTGATTGATAAGGTTGCAATTATGTCCCCCCTCCGAAGGGGTGGGGGACATACTGTTTTTGGTGTGGATCCCGTCGGCGTCGGCGTAGCTTTTTGTCTGCACGATAGCTCCTGAACCACTGGATGGATTTAGACCAAACTGACACAGAAACTTCATTGGGACAGCCGAATGGAGTGATTAGATTTCGGTGACCTTGACCTAATTTTCAAGGTCACAAAGGTCAATTAACTGTTTGAAAATCCAGGCGTCTCCATTCGTTTCCGCTCTCTAACTTGAGTAGTTTTTGACCGATTTTTTAAAACTTTGCATATTAGTTGATACTGGCAAGGAGTGGTTTGGGATTGTAGATGGGTAAATTTCGTCAAACGACCTTAGATTTATCCCAGATAGCATGACAACGTTGGCCCAACGTAGGATTTCGGTAGTGTGCTACGTTGGCCCAACGTCGGTAACTTACGTTGGTCCAACGTCATTTTGCTCATCGGGCCTCCGTTGGGCCAACGTGTTGGGCCAACGTTGGGCCAACGTAGGTCAAAGTGTACTGATAACGTGGATTCAACGTTGATTCAACTTTGGGCCAACGTTACATTTAAGTTGGCTTAATGTTAGTTAGCATATCAAATGCCAACCTTAGAACCTGTGCCTTAGTGCACTAAATGTTGAAGTGTGCAAGCAGTAAACTGAAATAGACAAAAAAGACTGCACATGTTTCGGTATCTTTATTAGAAATACTGTATCAAACAAACATATATTCAAGCAGATCTGTTCCTTTGTCAGGGTGCGGGGATGAGTCCGTTGTTCTCCTTCGTCATTGTTAAGGCTGTTCCTTTTCCGATTGTGCGGTGACTGCGCATAGATGTAAAGGCCGATCTATTTGTTTGTTAAGCCTGATCTGTCTCCTTGTAAGTCTTTGTGGGTGAGCTAACATGAACGAGCTGACTCGTCTGTTCATTCGCTGGTCTAGTGAATTCGCAGGATTGTCTTTTCCTGCTACAGACTGTGCAGGATGATTCTTCCTTGATAGACTGGGTAGATGTGCAGAAGGATTCATTCCTTTGTTTGACTGTTCGACTGTGCAGACCGATCTGCTCCGTTGTTAGAGGTTTCCATTTCAATGTGTACATGCTGATCTGGTCTGGGATGCGCAAACTGATGTTTTCTGTTTTAGTAGCAATATCTTCATCACAGCACAACTTATATAAATCTGAAAATAAATCAATAAATAAAATGCATAATTTATTATTAAATGGCATAATTATTTATCTAATTTTCAAAACATGATAATAATGATGATATTAATAAAACATGGTTTAACAACAGCAAAAATGAACAGCACCAGAAAAAAATGAATAAAATGGATAGAGAAAATAATTTACCATTTCTTTCTTCTGCAACATTTTCTTTGTCTCTTAGTCTTCAAACTGCGATATTATCTGTTGCTAATTTAGCCGCTACACGAGAAAACTGGTTTTGGGGATTTCCTACCAGGTCTGACACAAAGCGGCCTGTTCACAATCAAAAAACTCTACAGACTTGAAGTACTGGCTATAAGCAGAAGAGGAATAGTGCTATCCATGTAGCAACAACAAAGATGCTGATCAGCAGTGCTGTTACTGCACAGCTGATCTACGCCTTTGTTTTCGCATAAACATAAGTCCGGTTATCTCATGACGCGGCTCAATTATCCATAGATAATTGTGGCCACTTATACTGTTCTATTGGGTATCATGTTTCAGATTAATTTGTGGTGAAAGCAGTAGGTGACCTGTCTGTTTTATGATAACAAATAATTTGATTTCTTATCTAAGCATGTGCATCAAAAAGCTAGAAAATTGGAAAAATAATTTTTATCAATGCAAACAAAATTATATGAATATTAAATCTACTCTTTATTGCACCAAAAAATAATTATACATATTATTTAAGACAAAATTTGGGTTTCACATCAGGAATACATTACCTGTGCGATCAGCGTGTGCATCTACACAGTCAATCAGTGCAAGTGAATTACTATCTGAGCCTATGCATGAGAAAACCAACAATCTGGGTCACTGATCATGTCCGACACAAACCAGACTGTAGAAGATAGAAATTTCAGATTTAGAAAGAATAGGCAAATGTACTTTCTCTGGAGCGAAAACAAAGGCGCTGATCAGCTGTGCAGTTACTGCACAGCTGCGCCTTTGTTTTCGCGTCTTTGTTTTCGCATATACATAATGTTGGTTCTCTGAAGCAGCGGCTGACCTAGTATAAAGTTGATGTCTTGAAAAAGTTTGCGTTTTGCGAATTTCACCATATGGCAAGAAACAGGGCAGTACACAGGTCCTTGAAATGTTAGATTTACGATGAGACGGGTTTAACATTTAGGCAGCGACAAGAAAAGCTCTGATCATTGTGGGTTGATTGTGCAGCTGCTCTGTACCTTTGATTCTGCATGAGCATAATGTGTGTTTTCTGGTTGTACACCACATTTTAATGGACTGTTGGTTTGAGGTAAGCCAACAAGTAAAACATGTATGCAGAACAAAGATTGGTCAGATTCGGGAATACGTTAGATTGAAACTGGAATGTCCTGGTCTACCTGCAACTTACGCCTGATCAGATTATGTAACAACTTACGCCTGATCAGATAATATAAAGGCTTTTCTATAGTTGTTTTGACCATTTAAGAGTTTGAATTGTCATTTTTTCGGGCTTGATGTGCTAACGTTGGCCCAACGTTGGGCCAACATTATACACATGTATGAACATTTTAGGAAACCTACGACGTTAGGCCAACGTTGGGCCAACGTTACACATATGTATGTACATTTGAGGAAACTTACCATGATGAGAACATCTCATATCTGTAAACAAGAATTCTTATCTTGCTGTTATGCATCTATTATGTAAATGAATTAATTAACACCTAGAGTCTTTAGCAACATTTACCTGTATTTTGCTCAATTTCTTTTCCTCAACAATATATTAAAAATGTTATTTTTTGGTCAAATTTAACGTTTGAAAAACAAAATTCAATTAACTTTTCCCCCTCTTTAAAGCTATAGCCTCAACATTTTTGTATGATTTAAAAAATAAATATTTATATTTTTTCCATTCTTTTGATTGTGGTATCAGGTTACCTTTTAATGACCAAACAGATTATCAGACTCTGACCACAGCAGCATTTTATTGCCTAAATTACTACTGGGTGAATCAAAGCCATCTGTTACCAGCAGGAAGCCTCAAAACCTCACTTCCTTATCTAACCCGACTAAGCAACTAGTTTCTCGGGTAACCGCACTTTATTTTATAAGAGCATGTTCTCAGCATGGATGTTGGGCCGACGTTGGGCCAACGTTACAATAACTGAAAGGAAAAGTTTTATTTTTTCAATAAAAGGAAAACGTTTTCCCATCACTATGCCAACTTAAGTATTATTTGACTGTCTAAATTAAATTAATAAGATATTGTGTCACAAATGGGTCAACATAGATCCAACGTAGGCCCAACGTTACACTGCCAACGGCTAACCATTTACCAACGATGCGATTCAATGCCAACGTTGGGCCAACGTTGTCATGCTATCTGGGATGGCCCTTGATTGAGGTTAAAAATTGCATTTTGTTCGTTTCCGCTCTCTAACTTGAGTAGTTTTTGACCGATTTTCTTCAAACTTTGCATATGAGTTGATACCGGCAAGGAGTAGTTTGGGATCGTAGATGGATAAAATTCGTCAAATGACCTTAGATATGGCCCTTGATTGAGGTTAAAAATTGCATTTTGTTCGTTTTTCATCTCTCTAACTTTAGCAGTTTTTGACCGATTTTCTTCAAACTTTGCATACAAGTAGATACCGACAAGGAGTGGTTTGGGATTGTAGATGGGTAAATTTCGTCAAACGACCTCAGAGTTATGGCCCTTGATTGATGTTAAAAATTGCATTTTGTTCGTTTCCGCTCTCTAACTTGAGAAGTTTTTGACCAATTTTCTTCAAACTTTGCACATTAGTTAATACCGGCAAGGATTGGTTTGGGATTGTAGATGGGTAAATTTTGTGAAACTTCAAACTTTATAAATATGGAAAGCTGAAACGTGATATTTTAAAATGTCTGTTGGTGTATATTGGTTTTAATTTAAAATGTCTGTTGGTATATATTTTTCAGGGTTATATGTAAAAAATTACAAAATTAAAAGTGGGTTGGGGCAGAGAGGGGGAACATATGTTTTCCTCTGAAAACTCCTTCTAGTTGTCCCAGTAAATGAAAAACAAGTAGCCCAAGGGCAACGATCGCTCACCTGAGAGTCAACAAGTAAAGTCACTGGACAAAGTAGTTGGGGTTTTTACCATATATGGGTATGGTGGCCGTCTTGGTCATGTGACCTTGAAACACTACTTACATCAGCAGAATAGTTCTTGTCTGGATTGTGTATCCTCTTGTCCACCATTTTGGTTAACTTGAAAAAATCATCATACTAGGTCAGGGTCCTACAATGACCCCAGGGGTGGGGCCATATTTGACCCCAGGGGCATAATTGGCAGGATTTATGTAGAGCTCCACATGACATTTGTGTCATCTGGTTGTAGAGTAGAAGATTTTTTCATGTATTTCCACTATAAGTCTATGGTACATAATGAAATGCCTGGGGCGTGGCCTGTATGGACCCCAGGGGCATGGTTGGCTGGATTTATAAAGAGGACCTTTTTACATTGCTACACACAAAATATGAAAGCTCTGGGCCTTATTGTTTCGGAGAAGAAGATTTTTTATGTTTTTCCCATTGTAAGTCTATGGGAGCTAATGACCCATCGGGGCAGGGCCATTTTTGATCCCAGGGGCATGGTTGGAAGGATTTATAAAGAGGACGACTATACATTGCTAAATACAAAATATGAAAGCTCTGGGCCTTGTGGTTTCGGAGAAGAAGATTTTTTTTATGTTTTTCCCATGCCCCGGGGGGGGGGGGCTATATGGACCCTAGGGGCACGGTTGGCAGGATTTATAAAGAGGACCACTATACATTGCTTCACACAAAATATGAAAGCTTTGGGCCTTGTGGTTTCGGAGAAGAAGATTTTTTAATGTTTTCCCATCGTAAGTCTATGGAAGATAATGACCCCCGGGGCGGGGCCATTTTTGACCCCAGGGGCATGGTTGGCAGGATTTATAAAGAGGACCACTACATATTGCTACATACAAAATATGAAAGCTCTGGGCCTTGTGGTTTTGGAGAAGAAGATTTTTTTTATGTTTTTTCCATGATGCCCCGGGGCGTAGCCGGTATGGACCCCTGGGGCACGGTTGGCAGGATTTATAAAGAGGACCACCATACAATGCTACATACAAAATTTGAAAGCTCTGAGCCTTGAGGTTTCGGAGAAAGAAATGGTGGGGCCATTTTTGACCCCAGGGGCATGGTTGGCAGGATTTATAAAGAGGACCACTACATATTGCTACATATAAAATATGAAAGCTCTGGGCCTTGTGGTTTCGGAGAAGAAGATTATTTTATGTTTTTAACATGATGCGCCCGGGTGTGGCCGGTATGGACCCCATGGGCACGGTTGGCAGGATTTATGAAGAGGACCACTACACATTGCTACATATAAAATATGAAAGCTCTGGGCCTTGTGGTTTCGGAGAAGAAGATTTTTTTTTATGTTTTTCCCATGACGCCCACGGGGCGGGGCCTGTATGGACCCCAGGGTCATGGCAGGATTTATAAAGAGGGCCACTGTACATTGCTACATACAAAATATGAAAGCTCTCGGAGAAGATTTTTTATGTTTTTCCCATTGTAAGTCTATGGGAGCTATCTGTTGCCATGGAAACAAGAGTTCTGATCCGACCTGGCCCAAAACCTAACACAACCTTTCCCCCTCCTCAATGATGCTTTATATAAAATTTGATCACGATTGGCCTTGTTGTCTTAGAGATATTCAAGTTTGAAAATGTGAACGGACGGACGCACGCACGGCCGGACGCCGGCTCGACTACTATACTATAAGCTCACCTTGTGAGCCTTCGGCTCAGGTGAGCTAAAATAACTGAAAGGAACGTATACAGTGTATAGTGCATGCCACAACATACACTGAAGAGCTTTAAAACGCAAAAGATTTTATTCAGATGTTTTGCATTTTTGTAGTAGTGAGATTTCAATGAAATTTCACAAATATAAACATGGATATGTATGCAAACTATGTTGTGAATTTCGTATCAAAATAATGAGTAATGTGAGAAAAACAGTTTTTGATATAGCAATACCCCTAAAATGCAAAACTGCAAAGTGATAATAAGCATGACTTCAATACAAGCATCGCTTTCTCATTAAAAGCAAACGTTTTGCAAATTGCACTAATTGTCTATCTCTGATGCTAGCTTGTTTGAATGGTCATGGTCGACGTAATTTCGACGTAATTCAGCGCCGTACGTCAATTATCTAGAGACATTAAATGTTCGGTTGATTAGACCGGCGTCAACATTTACTGTCCTAATTACCTGGGAGGGAATGCTAAGTTGCCGAAAAGTTGAACGATGGCAAAATTGATGTCACGTGACGTCACATATACGTCATCAAGATTGTAAAACTACAATTGTGCCGGATAATTCATTTTCGAAGACCCGTAGAATGATCAAAAAATAGAAAAAACTAAAACTTAAGTGTTTTTCCATATATGGATTGCTACAAGCTTCAAACAAGCACCAAACAAATAAAAGTTATCAAACAAAGTGTATTGCTGACTGGTAGTTCAATACTAAAAGGTGTTCGTAACAATGGACTGAAAGCAAACGTTACAGTTCGGACTTTTCCTGGTGCAACTGTTGAAAGTCTAACCCGCCGACTCGATCATTATAACATTGACAATTGCAAAACTGTCATCCTACATGTCGGAGGGAATGACGCTGACGACGGTGTAGACCTCGATACGTTCTGTGATAATTATACGACTTTGCTGAGTGAACTCAATTCAGACGATCGTACAATCATTGTATCAGGGCTACTTCCCCGGGGATCTGTGGATCTGGAACCGTACAATGAACGATTGAAAACCCTTTGTATGGAAAATGATATTGCTTTTGTTGACCATTTCGATGGTTTCTTACTTGCTTCTGGTGAGTTGCCTGCAACTTATTACATGAAAGACAAAACTCATCTCAGTGCGTCTGGTACAAGAAAACTGCTCCAGTGCATCGATAAAACATTTAAGATTACCAGATCCTCAGAGCCCCAGAGAACACCCTCAAACCCACCTCGGGCCAGGTACCACAAACCTGCTGCTGGTAGAAGGTATAGACAGCATGGACAGAGCTTTAACACAAACTATTGTCATATATGCTCTATGAACAATCACAGTACCAACAACTGTTGGTTTAATGGTAGAAGTAATGGGATATCCCGACATACGACTCACTAGGGCATATGAATCATGCACACAAACATTGTAGACATGATAAAGTCTTACTAAATCAAATGGCTGACGATGAAAATGCTCCGCATTCTTCCAATATATCCTTAAACATTGAATCGCAAACCATTTTTCATGACAAAAGTGCCAGGCCAACTATAACAAATGCTTGTAATTCTCCCGAAATACGTTATGACCTTAACTTTTCTTCTAAAGGCCTACATTTTTGTAATCTTAACATCAGACATCTCTTACCAAACATAGATGAACTCCGTACTGTTATGGCCTCCGATAAATGCCCAGATATTCTTGGACTTTGCGAAACGTTTTTGGGACCAAACGTTCCAGATTCCCAGCTACAATTAAGCGGCTATGACGTTTTACGAAAGGACAGATCTGAAACCCAAAATAAAACTGGCGGAGGACTTGTCCTGTATTTCAGGGACTCGCTTAATATAAAACGTCGACCTGAATTTGAAATCTCTAACATTGAGACGGTTTGGACCGAAATCTCATTACTGAACTCCAGACCGTTTCTCCTTTGTACAGTGTACCGTCCACCAGATGCAAAGTCAGAATGGATAGATCTTTTTGAAGATCAGCTATCTGTAGCACAAAGTAGCGGTCTCGAACTCATTTTAATGGGCGATTTCAACATTGATTTTACTTCTTGTACAAATACCAAATGGCTAAATTTAATCCAACTTTTTGATCTCCATCAGCTGATTTCACAGCCTACTCGCGTAACACAAACAACAGCTACGATAATCGACCATGTGTATTCAAGTCATCCTAATAATATTATTGAGTGCTTCACATCCACATTCTCAGTTAGTGATCACTTTCCTATATGCTTCACTAGAAAAGTAAACTGCAACTTCCAAAGTCCGACCACATAACTTCCACTTATCGCTGCTTTAAACATTTCGATGAAACACTCTTTTTGAATGATCTGGAGAGCGATATGGCTCTATTTACTACAACTCCCTTAAGCTTAGATGAAGATTTATCAAATTGGTACACCATTATTATGAGCAAACTAGACAAACATGCTCCAATGAAAAGCAAGCGCGTTAAAACAAAACGTCTCCCGGACTGGTTTACCCCAGAAATATCGAATCTTCAAAAGCTAAGAGATAAATCCAAGCGGCATAAAATGTGGTCCGATTATAGGCGGTATCGAAATCAAATAAAGTTCTTAATTCGAAAAGCAAAGCGCAATTTCTTCACCGATTCCGTAACGAATACAAAAGATCCTAAATTTATTTGGAAACACTTACGTGCAGCAAATGGTAAAGGACAAACATCATCAAACAAGCTTCCCAGTGAGCTTCGAATAAACAATGAATCTATTACGGATACTGAAACCATAGCAACAAAACTAAATACATATTTTTCGTCAATTTCCCAAATTATGCACGATCATCACGATGATATCGACACTATTGAACCTGATAAACTAAGAAACTATGTCAATAGTAAGGTTCCCGAAAATGTTTCCTTTCAAATTCCATATATCACCAGTGAACAAGTTCTATCTTTTATCAACAAGCTCGACCCAACCAAAGCCACTGGTGTCGACGGACTTGGCCCTAAGATCATTAAACTAGCAGCTAATATTTTGTCCCCATCAATTGCAATGCTAATTAACAAAAGTGTTTTAACCGGAACATTCCATCTGAACTAAAAAATGCTAAAGTCTACCCTATTCATAAAGGAGGTGATAAAACCGACCCCTCAAATTATCGACCGATATCCATATTACCAACCATTTCAAAAATCTTCGAGAAACATGTAAATCAGCATCTTATGGGTTTTCTCAATAAATATAAAATTATTCACGAAAACCAGTCTGGTTTTCGACAAAAACACAGCTGCCAGACAGCTTTAGTAAAACTGGTAGACCAATGGTTATCTTGCATAGATAAGGGTGATATAATCGGCACCATATTTGTAGACTTCCGCAAGGCGTTCGATCTTGTAGATCACTCCATACTAATAGATAAACTCGCTCTATACCGATTAAGTCCAGTAGCACTAAAATGGTTTCAATCATACTTATCATCTCGAAAACAAGCCATTGCATGTGAGTCAGGATTAACAGAATTTTCGAACGTCCTTTCTGGGGTTCCTCAAGGATCGATCTTGGGGCCAACCCTGTTTTTATTATTTATAAATGACTTGCCCTTATTTCTAAACCACTGTTTTGCAGATTTCTTCGCTGATGATGCGACTTTCCATACACATAACAAATGCATTGATACTATTGAAAACCATATAATAGATGACTTTGTTGAAACTAAGCATTGGAGCAAGCGAAACAATTTACCTTTCAATTATACTAAAACAAAATGTATGACAGCAGGTACTAAAAGGAGATTAGCAGACACTCGTAAACTCAATATACAAGTGGACGGTACCTGTATCGAGAACGTTTCTAAACATAAACTTTTAGGCCTTTATATTGACGAAAACTTGAATTGGTCAGCACATATTGATAATCTTTGTGCCAATATTTCATCTAAAATCTCACTTCTCCGCCAACTGTCACAGTATATCCCGCAGCATGCCCAGAAAATGTTCTATCAAAGCTATATCATGCCGTTAATTGATTACGGTTCAGTGACTTGGGGATCAACATCCACTGCAAATCTTGACCGGCTCCTAAAACTACAAAAACGTGCAGCCAGAATTATTTTGAAAGCTGACCTCAGAACATCATCAGAGGGCATGTTCGCAGATCTTGGTTGGCAAAATATTGAAAGTAGAATAAAGTATAATAAAGCAGTTCTAACGTATAAGGCCTTACATAACTTAACACCGGATTATATATCTCAACTACTAAAACCTGTCTCAGAAACACATGGCCTCAATTTACGATCAACTCAAAACGGAGATTTACATGTACCAAGATCCCAAACAAAACTTTATTGCGGAGCATTCTCATGTTCAGCACCTTCTCTGTGGAATAGCCTTCCACAATCGGTTAAACAATGTGACACACTTAACACTTTTAAAAAATGTCTTAAAAACTGTAGTATGATTACTTCAACTGTTTTAAATATGTAACATATCACAGCACTCTAGTACTATTTTAATCTTAAACTACACGTTTAGAAGATATGTTTTATGTGCCCATTAGAAGCTCATTTTATTTTTACACATATCTATGACAATTTTAGAATCATTGACTGCATAGGTTTTATGTTTTTACTTGTCATGCAATTGTGTAACTGTATATAATGTATTATAAGTTTATTATTTATTTACAGCGGACCGCAAGGTAGACTGGCTATTATAGCTAATTGTGTATTCCTCTATAAACATTGTATAAATAAAATAAATAAATAAAAATAAATATGAAATGGTAAAATAGTTTTCTCCATTAATTCTTAGAGACGCCACATGGCAAAAAGTGTAAAATGGTTTCTTATTGCTGGGGGTGGGCATTGCCTTTTAAAATGTTGGTTTCATTTGAAAATAGAAGTAGAGTACAGCTACCGACCCCTTTTACCTGTTAAGGAAAACTAAAAATGTAATTTGTGCAAAAAATACTATTTTTCGTTTTATGCGTTTTTAAAGCTCTTCAGTGTATATAGCACATCTAAGAATTACTATTTCCAATGGAATTTTCAATTTTTACAGCTGAACAATTTTCAATTTTTACAGCTGAAAAAATCCTCCGTATATTGCTTGGGCAAGTTTTCGTAATGCGCATTTCTGTTGCTGTTGCCTTGTGTACAGCAAAAGAAGGTAATTCTGTCCAAATATATATATATGGACAGAATACTGTCATACAATTTAGTGTATTGAAATATCAACTATATACAGCATGTCACACGGATGCCTACGGAATTGGGGCCCCCGCCCATTGGGGACTAAAGAAAAAGATGGCTGCTTGTGCCTCTACACTACTGACTAACCATCTGATTACTGGTTAACCGCTCAGGTCTGAGTCTGCCCAGGAAAAGTGGTTCAAGCAAAATATCCATACATATAAGCCCTCATAGCTTAGTTGTCCACCTTAGTTGGATGGTTACATTTGAAGCACGGACATCCTAATTTTGGGTACCTGTCCCATAAAATGAAGGCAACGTCCCTACATGACCATAGCTGTTGACTGAGACGTTAAGCATCAGTTCAAACAAACAAACAAAAACCTACAGAATTGCGCTAGAAAGTGACTTAAAATTGTTCATAAGCACGCTGCTTCAAGCACTCAAAAACTGCATGTCTGGACACGAGTGATTCATTGCTTGATGTTTAAAGAATAATTATTTGATTTTACAGCTATTAATGTAAAATACAGATTTTAACATTGGTGTCCCCTTAAATTGTAGATAACCCCGCCCCAAAATATTTCTGAACATCAATAATATTAGTCGCTGACTTAATGAATTCATTTTTGTGCGGTGTATCAAAATGTCTCTATCAATGTTTTATTCCTCTTCAATCTACTATTATTATTATCCGCTGACTTCGAAAGTCTTTGGTGTCTCTTTAGAGCTTCCTCCAAAATAATCCCCCTGTCTCTTGGCCTTATTAAACTTCCACGGTCTTTAAACATCGAAAAATGACTCGACACTTGTCCTGCAGACTTCATCAACCGTTCATGGCCTTCGAATCTGAGTTGGTCAATATCAGATTGATATATCTTTTGCCTCGCTGGGTACGATTCCTTCATAAATAGAGTCCTGTCTCCAATAACAGGCTTATGATACTGTCCGTCTTTCGTAAGCAAAGAACAGTTTCTGTCCACATAAACTAGACTATTTTGATCATAATGTCCAAAGTTCATTTTATGAACCACTTGCTCAGACACTCCCGGCGGTAAATAAGCATTGTATACTTCAGGTTCTTTCCAATTCTGTTTATTGATTTGGCCACCCTCCTTTTTCACAAGCTTTTGGTTCTCTACCTTTCTCTGAGAACCAGACGTTCTGCTTTCAAGCGCATTTCTTAAACGACTCTCAACTGCTTTTTCACTGAATGTGACACGCCTTTCCGAATTTTGTGTTTTTGCACTGACACTTCTTATATCATTAGGGTTATATTTTTGAAGTTCATGTTCATTACCAAACGTTACGTTGTTATGCCCAGAATGCGGCTGATCTTCACCAAACATGGCGATATTCATAGTGAAACTCTCGCTACATTCCGACACGTCACTCGGTTGATATTCCGTGTTGGTGAAGTCGAGATCTGTGACACTTCTTGGCAGCGAGCTCGAAGCGCGAGTTGAAGCCCTTGAATTTAGAAACATTGATTCCTGTCCATCGAATGGCTGTCTTTGATCAGCAGTATCATCTTTTGTTATCGACATCCATGGCGAAATATACTGTAAAGAAGGAAGGGTAGCATCTGGAGGCTTGAATCGCGATAGATTTATCCTATCCCTTCGCCTGATTGGTCGAATTTTGAACATCGTCAACAGCGATTGGTTCGCCACACGTGATTTCTGTTTTAAACTCACTGCTGGCGTAAATGTCACGCGAACTGGTGAGTTTGCACGTGCCATGTATGGCAATATTCCGTCCGTTTCAGCGTTCTCTGAGTTTGAAAGTGGAGAAATCAATTTAGGAAACTGTCGGCTAATCGTATAATCCGCTTTCTTCCGTATGATTGAGCCACCATGTTGATCTTTTAAGGACATGATTAGCAAAAGTTCTCCTTACGGTCAGCTAATTTAATGTCAAAATTATCCGTAGATATTCGACAAAAGATTAAAGCGTCACTAATCCAAATACTGTAACTTGAATGAATTATGGATAGCCAACTTGGTAGCAAATACTGTTATTGATAATTTACTCTACATCTTTTTTCAAATTCATCAATGTTATCAAATCAATGTGTGAATTTTGATACTGTATCAAACCCTTTTCGCCCAGACACATTAATTATTTGCCGTTTTAAGAAACGCTGCTTAAAGTCTAATGTTAGGTTACTTATACCGGCGCTTTAAATGAAAGCAATTCATCGGCTATTTCATTTAAATTTCTTAATATACCACGAATTTATCTAATGAAGTAACTCGATATCAGATTGAAAGTCATGTAATGGTCTGGTTTTACTTAATAAAGTCAATTCCATTTGATAGCAGTTATTAAAACGACGATAGAGTATTATTTGGATCCAAATGTGTAACAAATAGTCTAAATTTCAAGTTGCACTTGGCATTGGTTTACGAGTCCCTGGGTCTTTTAAATAAGCATTTATATAAAAGCTTTAGAACCATTTTAATAACCAGTGGTATACAAACATAAACGTTTATTAAGGTAATCCTTGTACGTTTTATATTAGGAAATTCAAAATCTGTAATTGAGGGGGACGAGTTGACCAGGATTCCAATGTGGTTGTAAACAAAGATGAATTAAACGTTTTTCCATCTTAGAAAAGGTTCTACTGACAGAAGCGTGATTTTAGAGATGTCATAAACTTGAACATAATGTGATTATCGATCGAATGAGGCAAATAGACGATATTATACACTGTTACGACATAAAACATTGATAAACATTGTCTCAGTCTAGAGGTACCAATATTCGACAGACATTTAAATTTCGGAACGAGCAATCTGCCCATATATATGAAGATACGTGAATGAGTCTTGATACAGTAAGACGTTCCAGCCGCCTCACCAGTAACTCTTCAGGTGTAAAGAATCAAAATATGTCGGACAAGTCCAAAAAAGACGCTAAAGGTGACCCAAAAGGTGATGCTAGAGATAGAAGGGAGTCACTATCCCATAGTAAGAGTGCTCCTGGTCCAGATGCTGATAGCTTTAAAAAAGACATTAGCGTTATGATTGCCCAGTTAGAAACCAGACTTTCAATGAAATTTAATGAACTGGAGAATAAAGTCACGAAAACCATGAATGATTTTAGAGTTGAAATGCGTGAGGAGATGAAAAAGGTTCATAAAGAAATTGACGACGCAAAAAAATCTGTATCCGCTGTTTCTGAAAAAGTTTCAGATCTAGAGAAGAGTGTTCAGTTCCAGTCGGAACAAGTCGCTGAAATCGAGACAAAATGCAAAGAAAGAAGCAGTGCTGTGCAAGCTGAGTTAAGCAATAAATTGGAAGAGTTAGATAAAAAATTAATTCTTCTTGAAAAACATGATAGAAAATACAACCTATTATTCTATGGTTTTGAGGAAGAAGCTAGTGAGAATATACATGAGACCATGAGACATAGTTTCATAAATGAGCTCCACATTGACGAAGAGAGAGTGCGAAACATGTATTTCGCACACGGCCACCGATTGATGTCAAAGAGCCCGGGACCAAAACCAATAATACTCAGATTCACATCCTTTGCAGATAGGGAACTAGTGCTGTCGCAGGCATATAGATATGCGGGTCGTAAAAAGAGAGTCTTAGTAGACTTACCTGAAGCAATGAAAAGGGAAAGAAACAGATTGGCGAAGATAGCGTATGATATAAGACAATCAGAGGAGATGAAAACACGTATCAGAGACAAGGGCTTAGACATGACCTTAGAAGTGAAAGAGAAAGGTACAAATAACCCATGGAAAAAACGAGTGGTGTGAGTGACAAACGTATAGACACCATTTGATGGTAAACATTTCCACAGACTTGCCCATGTTATATACATGTATACAGATTTTTCAGTTGTAAAATTTGAAAATTTTTTGTCGAGTTTCAGGTAATATAATATGCGGAGATTTGTCAGCTGTAAGATTTGAAAATTTTGGTGGCAAGAGTGATTAATAAATTAAACAAAATAAAAGACACGGAACAATTCAATACAGCATAATATATGAATGAATATGTACTTAGGCCTTTCATCAATATTACTGTATCAAAGTCTTGCCCATATTATATATAAAGAATTTTCAGTTGTAAAATTTGAAAATTTTCGAAGTATCAGGTAATATAATATGCGGGGATTTATCAGCTGTAAGATTTGAAAACTTTGGTGGCACGAGTTGTACATGTAAATAATCCTCCGGCCAGATGAATCTCAGATCAATTACTTATTTATCTTATGCCTTTGATTGGCTCACTTATTCTGTGAAACTTTTATGCCTTTCGATTGGTTCAATCCCTGTACTAGAGATTTACTGGTAAAATTATAAATGAACCTATCTGGAATTTTAACACATTATTAAGATGGTGCACAATCAGACCTAGTGGTAATAAAAAAAAAAAAAAAAAGTTCTGTGGGCAACGGCAAAGAATTACTCGTTAGATAATTTATGTACGTTTGCTTAGTTTAACATCTTAGCTGTTTGCTATTTGTATACGGTACACTGTATTTACTTTGTGTATATAGGTTTTTGTCTTGATTTATAAAGTAGATCCAGGAAATCAGGAGAGCATTCCTATGAAGTGAACAGAGATTTTATTGGGATTAAAAATGATCTTTTTCAGTTGGAGAATTTTGGGCTTTTTCATAGCCTTGCTCGGAACATTGTTTGTGGGTGCCTGATATAGCCGCCTCACCGAGGCGGCTTTAGCTGGCGCCCATGATCTGTGTATTGGGATTAAAAATGATCTTTTTCAGTTGGAAGAGCTTAAATTTTTGCATAGCCCTGCTCTGAACATTGTTTGTGGGTGCCTGGGGTAGCCGCCTCACCGAGGCGGCTGTAGTTGGCGCCCATGATCTGTGTTTTGGAGTGGGTTTAAATTGTTACATAGCCTTGCTCTCGATCTTTTTTCAGTTGGAAAGGTTTTAATTTTTGTATAGCCTTGCTCGGAACATTGTGGGTGCCTGATATAGACGCCTCACCGAGGCGGCTCTGACGGGCGCCCATGATCTGTGTTTTAGAGTGGAAAACAGTCGGAAGTGTTTGAATTTTTGTATAGCCTTGCTCCTGATCTTTTTCAGTTGGAGAGGTTTTAATTTTTGCATAGCCTTGCTCGGAACATTGTTTGTTGGTGCCTGGTATAGACGCCTCACCGAGGCGGCTCTGACAGGCGCCCATGATCTGTGTTTACGAGTGGGAAAACAGTCGGAAGGCTTTAAATTTTTGTATAGCCTTGCTCCTGATCTAGGTTTTAATTTTTGTATAGCCTTGCTCGAAACACTGTTTGTTGGTGCCTGATATGGACGCCTCACCGAGGCGGCTCTGACGGGCGCCCATGATCTGTGTTTTAGAGTGGGAAAATAGTCGGAAGGGTTAAAAATTTTTGTATAGCCTTGCTCCTGATCTTTTTTTTTAGTTGGAATGGGTTTAATTTTTGCATAGCCTTGCTTGGAACATTGTTTGTGAGTGCCTGATATAGACGCCTCACCGAGGCGGCTTTAGCTGGCGCCCATGATCTGTGTGTTGGGATTAAAAATGATCTTTTTCAGTTGGTTTAAATTTTTGCATAGCCTTGCTCTGAACATTGTTTGTGGGTGCCTGATATAGCTGCCTCACCGAGGCGGCTTTAGCTGGCGCCCATGATCTGTGTTTTGGAGTGTGAAAACCATGAACTGAAATGGTTGGGGCTGATCTTTTTCAGTTGAGGGGTTTTAATTTTTGTATAGCCTTGCTTGGAACATTGTTTGTGAGTGCCTGATATAGACGCCTCACCGAGGCGGCTCTAGCTGGCGCCCATGATCTGTGTATTAGGATTAAAAATGATCTTTTTCAGATGGTTTAAATTTTTACATAGCCTTGCTCTTGATCTTTTTTCAGTTGGAAAGGTTTTAATTTTTGCATAGCCTTGCTCGGAACATTGTTTGTTGGTGCTTGGTATAGACGCCTCACCGAGGCGGCTCTGACAGGCGCCCATGATCTGTGTTTTAGAGTGGGAAAACAGTCTGAAGGGTTTAAATTTTTGTATAGCCTTGCTGTTGATCTTTTACAGTTACTAAAAATTTTAATTTTTGTATAGCCTTGCTGGGAAAATTGTTTGTTAGTGCCTAATATAGCCGCCTCACCGAGGCCGTTCTAGAGGGCACTCAAGATCTATGTGGTTTAGAGTGTGAAAACTATGTTCCTGTAAACCCCGGTTGGCTGTAGAGGGTATATAGTACATGAATAGGATATCCTGATGAAACATAAATTCAACATTTACTGTTTTGAACATGCACATTATATGATGTAGAATTGTTTTGTTATTGTTGCTGTCTTTTTCTGTTGGTTTGGTGGCGGTATGAGAAATGTACACAAGTTAAGGTTATTCACAGTGTATCGGAAATTATTAAAAGATTTCACTGACATGTTTATATGTTAAATATCTTTGAATGAATAAGAAATTCCAAAAAGCTAATCATAAATAGTCTTGGTTTGGGAGCCAATTTTGAATCTAGGTGTTGTAATGACAAAACTCAATTTATGTCATGTGCTGTATTTGATGTTCAATTGTTAGTTCATGTAATAACAAGTTTATCAATTATAAATATCTGTGCAAAGACTACATACATATACTGTTTTCATTGCTCATTGTATATGAAACAAGAACTACCTGTTTGTTTTGTTGAAAAATCAGAAGATATTTTTAATAGTCATTTCAAAGCACTATACTGACAAAGTTATGGGTCAATTGTAGCTGAATTATAGCAATTTGGCTCGTGGTATTTACTAAAAAGAGTCTTATACTGTTTTAACCTTCTTAATCTGAAGATTTAGCCATTGGGTCATTACAGGTTAAAACCCTGTGCTTGTTTATCCAAATTGGAACATAGACAGGTTTTCTTGTTGAACATACACACTGGAATTCCAAAATTTATGGATAAATATAGTAGTCTATAATTAGAAAATCAATGCATATAAATATAGTGAGATTGGTTTCCAGCTTTACTTTTTGTTTCTTGTCTGAGCATACACACACTGGTAATCAGGAAAGAATGTAGTTATATAGTAACTGCAGTCAATTATGTTTATTATGTGCCTTTTAATTCAAATGAATATATTACATAGTCAGTGGAACCTAATCCCCGTGCTTTGTGAATCCTGGAAACGATTGCTTTTCTATATGTTATGTTTATGTTTACACTTTTTTTCAACATTATAGATATTGTATTGCTTAATAGTCGATCACCAGTGCTCTCATGGTTGGGTTGCCAAATAAATAGACCAGAAGATGCAAACCTAGAAAATGGCTGATATCATAACTATTTACAGCCAGAATACAAGAGGTTTAAATTGTTCCCAGAAAAGGAGGGATGTTTTCCAATATCTGAGGAAGAAAAAATATAATATTTTATGCTTACAGGATGTGCATCTGGAGAATAAAATGGAAAACTTTGTTAAAAATGAATGGGGTTATTCAATCTATATAAGTGGTCTGACAAGTACTAAAAGGGGCGTAATGACTTTGATTAATAATAATTTTGACCAGGCTGTAACTAAAGTAGTACAAGATCCTAATGGCAATTTTCTTATTTTGGAAATGTCCATACAAAAACAAAAAATTATTTTAGTTAATATCTATGGGCCAAATGAGGACAAACCACAATTTTATAAAAATTTAAAACAAAAGATACATGAGTTTGAGTGTGATAACGTAGTAATATGTGGAGACTGGAATTTAGTTATTGACCCAAGTATTGATACAGAAAATTATAAAAATATAAATAACCCTAATGCTAGATCTGAGGTATTACATTTTATAAAAGATATGGATTATATAGATGCCTGGAGATTTTTAAATGAGGAAAAAAGAGGTTTTACTTGGAAAAGATTAAACCCAGAAAAGAAACAAGCTCGCTTAGATTATTTTTTGATCAGCTCAGATATGTTTTTCTTTCTTCACGAATGTGAAATAGTTCCTGGCTATCGAACCGATCATTCAGGTGTTCTTTTAAGGCTGCAAATAAATTTTGATAACGAAAAAGGCCATGGTTACTGGAAATTTAATAATTCATTACTGAAAGATCAGGACTATGTTAAAAAAGTACACAACATTATTAAAGAAAATATTGATAGATATAGCCTAAATGAACATACTGTTAACACTCCAAGTAATAATGACACATATGATAATAACAACATTGAAACAAATAGCGATAAAATTGAAAATGATAAAAAAAGGAAATTTGCAATAAATGATCAATTGCTTTTAGAGACAATCCTTTTAGTAATACGTGGCGAAACGATAAAATATAGCTCATATAAAAAGAAAGTAAGTGAAGAAAAAGAAGTAAAACTAGAAAAAGATATTAAACATTTAGAAGAAAAGGTCCAAACAAATATAAATGAAATCTCAAATGAGGAAATATTATTATTACAAGAAAAACATGAAGCATTGAGAGAAATTAGACAAAAGAAAATAGAAGGAGTAATGCTTAGGTCAAGATGTAGATACGAAGAGCTTGGAGAGAAACCTACAAAATATTTCTTAAATCTAGAAAATAGAAACTACCAAGAAAAAGTTATTCAATATTTAATAGATGAAAATGGGGAAGAGGTGTATGGAACAAAAGATATATTAGAAGTACAAAAAAACTATTACAAAAACTTGTATAAAGAAGCTATTGAAATTGATGATACCCCCATTGAAGCAATAATTGGAACTAACCTAAAACAATTAAGTCAAAAGGAAGCAAATGATTTAGAAGGTGAACTAACATATAAAGAATTGGCCGAAGCATTGAAATCAATGAAAAATTCAAAAAGTCCTGGCAATGATGGTTTTACGGTTGAGTTTTTTAAATTTTTCTGGCGGGATTTGGGGGTATATATTTTAAGATCTATAAATTATGCATATGAAAATGGACTACTATCAGTAACACAAAAACAAGGAATTATAACTTGTCTACCTAAGCCAAATAAACCAAGACACCTTTTAAAAAATTGGAGACCAATTTCTCTTTTAAATGTTATATATAAAATAATGTCATCAGCTATTGCAAACAGATTGAAAAAAGTCCTTAATAATATAATCTATCAAGATCAAAAAGGCTTTATTTCCGGTAGATATATTGGTGAAAACATAAGATTAATATATGATATTTTATTTGAAACAAAACAACAAAATATGCCAGGTCTATTATTATCCATAGACTTTAAACAGGCATTCGATTCTATTTCCTGGAAATTTATACATAAAGTATTAGACTATTATAATTTTGGACCATCTTTTAAAAAATGGATTAAACTTTTTCAAACAAATGTGGAATCATGTATCATACAAAATGGTTTCATATCTGAATGTTTTTATTTAGAAAGAGGTTGCAGGCAGGGTGATCCAATTTCTCCATATATTTTTATCCTGTGTGTAGAGATATTGGGCTTAATGATTAGGAATGATGAAAATGTGAAAGGTATTAAAATAAATGGTAAAGAATACAAATTAAGTCAATATGCTGATGACACTCAGTTGTTTTTAGACGGGTCAGAACTTTCACTATATAGCGCTGTATCTATATTAAATAAATTTTATAATATGTCAGGCCTGAATATTAACTTAGAAAAAACAAGAGCTGTATGGATGGGATCTATGTGTAAATCAACAAAAATAATGTGTAAAAATTTTAAGTTAGATTGGGAACAAAAACCTATAAAGATTTTAGGGGTGGTTTTTACCGCAGAAGTATTTGATATATGGGACCAGAACTCGGACATTATTTTAGAAAAAATCAAAAGTATGATTAAGACTTGGTCCAGAAGAAAATTAACTTTAATTGGAAGAGTAACCATTATTAAGTCATTAATGTTGTCTAAATTTGCCTATTTGTTTTTAGCATTACCAAATCCACCAGGTTCCTTAGTTAAATCTTTAGAAAAAATGTTATTTGAATTCTTATGGAATAAAGGTCCTGATAGAATAAGTAGAATGCAAATTGTAAAAAATATTGAAGCCGGAGGTTTGAGAATGACAAATGTTAAAGCTTTTATAACATCTTTAAAGGTTACATGGTTAAGACGTATAATTACAAATTCTAATAACAATAATTGGAGTACTCTATCAAATATAAATTTTGATAGTCTTTGTAGCCTAGGGGATACATACTTTAGATTTCTCAGTAAGGACTTACATAACCCTTTCTGGAAAGATGTTTTAGAAAGTCTGTATAAATATTACTCTTCCTTCAAAATTCAAGACCTAGAAGATATCCTTAGTTCTCCCATATGGTGCAATTCTTACTTATCAAATACGGACAATTTTCTCTATAAACATTGGTTTGATAAAGGTATAAGAACTGTTAATGACCTTATTGACAGTAATGGCAACGTATATACATTTGAAGGATTAAAAGAAATATACAAAATAAGGGGAACTTTTTTGGATTACGAGGCAGTTATAAGGAAAATACCGAGAGCATGGCAAGAAAAGATTAATGCCAATACTGATATTTGTATAAATTTGAAGTATAATGTTCAAATAAACCCTTATATTAAATTTATTTTGAAGGACGAGAAAGGTTGTAGGTCAATTTACGATAAAATAGTTTCAGTAAACCAATTACTATTAACAAATAAATGGACTAAGGAACTAGGCGACATTACATGCGAAGAAATGAAAGTCTATAATAGGAATCTTAAATATGTCAAGGAAATAAAATTGAGAGACTTTCAATTCAAAATCAATCAAAGAATATTGGTAACAAATTCATTTCTATTAAAAATAAAAAAGAAAGAAACTGATCTTTGCTCATATTGTCATAAGGAAAGTGAAAGTATCATGCACTTATTTGCAAGATGCGATTTAGTTAAAGAATTTTGGGAAAATTTCAAAAGATGGTTAACGGATAAAATAAACACAACTCTGGAAATAAATGATAAAAACATATTGTTTTCAAGTTTTTCAAAGTGTTCATTAATAAACTACTTAACTATTCTTGCAAAATATTATATATATAAGAATAAGTTTTATACACAAACCTTAAACATTTTGGGTTTTGAATTGTATGTTAAATCAAAATTTGTGAACGAAATGTATATTTCAAAATTGAATAATACATTTGATAAATTTTTAGGCAAATGGTCATCTCTATTTCATTACTTTATGGCTAAAAATTAGACAACAGGATATAGACGATAATTAGTTTATTTCTGGCAAATATAGACATATAATATTTAGTTTATTTCAAACATATATTGTATTTTATCTATCTCAGACATGAAATTGTAGCAACCTAACTGTTGAGAGTGCTGATGAACAAAATAATTTGTTGATGTACCATACTATATGTTGATATCAAGTATTTGTGCTTTGTATATTATGTTGAAATTGAGTGTAACAAGAAAAGGAAAAATAAAAAAAAAAAAAAAAATCTGTAATTGATCTAATCACGATTACATTTGAAAACACATGTGGCATTAACTGCATATTTAGGCCCAATATTTTGTATGGCGCATTGAACGTAGGTCGTACCATTTTCTTTCAAATTACTTAACATGGTCACTGTTGCATTTAAATGGTTTTGAATTTAGGCGACAGCGCTGTTTTCTAATATACAGTATATGTTTTCTTTTGTTTATGTAGCGACACTAAAAAACAATCAATATTGGGAAAACAAACACAATAAACTTAGTATGAATAAATTTATTATGGCAATTAAATATACAAGATACATGTATAGTAGAAAGTTAGCAATGATCAAATTCTTACTTGTTTTGATAGGTATTCCAGACATCATATTTTGTACATATGTATATAGCTATGTTAATATATGTTTGACTCTTCAGAGGACCAAATGTGAGATTAGTTTTGTACTAAATATGCCATCCTCTTTAAATAAAGACATTATTATTATTATTATTATTATTATTATTATTATTATTATTATTATTACCCCTAAACCAATGAAATCATGGTGTTCATTTTGTCATCTACCGAAATGAGAGTCGGATCTTTAATTGTTCCAAATCATCATCAATTTTAATGTTCACTTCATTTGTCGGATTCAGCTTTAACCAGCTTTATATATTTGATACAATATCTTAAAAAACAAGTATAAAAAAAGGACTATGTGGATATTAATCAATGTTGGTTATTACCCTTACATCTAATTTTTGCTCAAAACATAGATTGTGGGTACACGTTAGAACCGCTTCTATGTTTTAGAGCAAAATAAGAACCAGAGGACCAGTGGTCCTGTAAACGCTCGCCTGAGATCTGAGATATATACAAGGTCATATATAGACTAGTAGAGGTAAATGGCAGATAAGTGTGCTAGAAAACACTTTTGTGGGCAATTTTGCGGCATGAGTTGCAACAATGCCTAAGTTACTCAGGGACGTGCCCTCTTTCATAATCTGCCTGTTGCAAAAACGAAATATCAATATCAAGGTCAGTAAATTAGGTCAAAGGTCATCAGGTGCAAAATACGTAAATAGTCTTAAACACAGTATAAAGATGGGGAAATGTACAATTTTCGCTGCAGTGTTTCACAATAAAAACACGAAGGAAGTCTTGTCATGTTTATTTGTTTAATTACATATTTGTTTGCATAATAACACATGTTTGTCCGTCTGTATGTATGGATATACATATCATCAAGCCTAGGGCACAAACGTTCATTTGCAGAAGTATTCAAAACAAAATGAAGTGCGGTTGTGATTTATATGTGGAAATATAATGGAAATGGTCTTGATTGTTGAGGTCTGTTCATATTAAACCTGAAGAGTGATCGGGTGTGAATATGGGCCCCCGCCCATTGGGGTCTAAAGAAATAGATGGGCTGTTTGTGCTTCCAGGCAAAGCTTATTCGCTACTGACCGGCCATCTGATTACTGGTTAACCACTCGAGTCTGAGTCTGCCCAGGAAATGTGGTTTCAAGGCATATATATATTAAGCCTTTGTGGCTTACTTGGGTAATTATATTTAGTTATATTGTCAAAACATCATAGTTTTGGGTAAAAGTCCCATAAAATGGGTTCAACGTCCCAATATGACCATAGCTGTTTCACTAGGGCGTGATGATGCTGTTCCATGATGCTATTCCTAAGTCCAAGTCACCAACATTTAGGTCGTTGTATGAGTCAAAGAAGACGCCGGTAATGGGCAAAGCAAAGGTGCTGGAAGCTGACAGAAACCTTTTTCAACGACTGTTCGTTGCGAAAAGTTCATGGCGAACTGTAGATTTGGCTGAAATACTTCGACATAAGTTGTTTCCCGTACCCCTTTCTCTCTCGGATACGGCAGGTGAGTTACAACACACTCAGAAAGCTGCACTCAGAAAGCTGCATGTCTTAGAAAAGGGCGTAACGGTTGAAACATTGCCAGCATCTGAGGAAAACATATGTACGATCTTAGACGATCAAGCTCTTGTACAAGCAATTGGAAAACCAAAGTCCGCGAGAACATTTGGTGATTTGGCGCAAATGTTCAGCTCCTCTTGTCTCAGTTATCTGAAAAAGCCCTGTCCACGTGTCGATGTATTCGATAGATACGATGCTTTCGAAAAGGATCAGGCAGTAAACGACCAGTTCGACTGATCGTGAACAACATTCCCTTGCCTAGATTATGAGAAACAGTTCATAATCTGGAGGAAAATAAAGCAGACTTAGCAAGGCTGTTAACTGTTGCGCATGGAGATATCGTCACTGCTGTTGGCTTCGAGAATTCATAAACGGTAAAATGTTCACCTGAATGTGAACCTGGCATATTAAGTGCTACACATGAGGAGGCAGACACACTCCCGTATTCTGCTTCATGCCAATGACGCACAGCTGCACGGATTCGGTATGTAGAGATACTGATATGTTAGTGATATTAGTTCACTACAAACACCATCTACCAAGGGAAATTTGGTTTATGTCTGGCACAAAGAAAGACCCCAAGTATGAACCTGTCCATGAAATAAAAGTGAACGATGAATTACGATCTGTATTGCCTGCTTTCCATGCACTAACTGACTGTGATACGGTTAGCCAGTTCGCTGAGCATGGCAAAGTAACAGCATGGAAAGCTTTCAAGGATAACAGTCAGGGGTGTGGAGAGCTTACACATGATACACTTTAAGGTTGGAAAGTTTGTGTGTAAAATATATGACCCGTCGACGGATAAAATAAAGATTGGTCAAAAGATTTTTTGTTTGTTTGAATTGATGTTTACGCCCCAGTCAACAGCAATGATCGGGACGTTGTCTCCATTTTATGGGACTTTTACCCAACACAAGGATGTCAGAACACTCAAAATGCTTGTATGTATGGATGATTTGACTAAACCACTTTTCCTGGGCAGACTCAGACATGAGCGGCTAACCAGTAATCAGATGGTCGGTCAATAGATAAGAAGCCGGGAGGCACAAGCAGCCCATCTATTTCTCCTAGGCCGAAATGGGCGGGGGCTCGAGAGTAACTTTGTTCAACGAGGGAAAAAACCTAGATAGTCTTCCTCCGACATCAGATGCTTCACATGGGTCGAGCCTATTATCAGACAAACATATGGCTGAATGCTACAGTTCCGTCCCAAAAACGGCTTGATCCCGAAGCGTACGGATGGGAGCGTGACCCTTACAGTAGTCAGTTAAAGCCAAAGCTTGGAACCTGTACCTAAAGTTTGTACAGAATGGCTGCAGTGTAGTTGCAAAACTTGTGCAACACGAAGGTGAAAATGTAGGGGAAATAACCTCAAGTGTCTTCTACCTTGTGACTGTAGTTCTACTACTTGTGGTATCCCAAGCACACGATAGAAGATTCTGATACAGAGGATGAGCTGAAAAGGAGGCAAATTACTCATTTAGAAGAAGGGCGCCCGGATTGACATATATAATTTCCTTTATTTTCTGTGCATCGGTTTTGTTAGAAATCATCAATTCAAATATGCACTTAATGACCTTTGACCCTGATTTGACCTTATTTGAGATACCTGACTATGTGACAGGCAAGATAATTTACTTACTATTTACTGCTGTCTGCAAGACAAGATACATTTTGTCCCAAAACGTCGATTGAATCCCCTCAAATCACTTAAATAAGAAGACTAAACTTTATGGCATTTTTGACCTAACAAGACCTGATTGACCTTATGAAAGGGCGCAAGTATGTTAGATAAAGATTTAATCAACTCAAATATGGTCTTTGATATCTTCCAGCAATATGCAAATTATTTATAAGGTTTCCTGTCCAAATTATTATATTTTATATGTCATTTTCCAATTTTTCAAATGCACTTAATGACCTTTTGACCCATTTTATGACCTTAAATGGGTTCTGATGCTTGATTTATTGGTTCTTATCTTTTAGGCATGTTTTCTGATAAAGAAACACCGATTTGCAGCTGAACTTGCACAATTAACATTGATTCTGCTATTGCCCTTTAACCTGACTACAATAAAATGCATCCGGTGACCTTTGACCCCGGATTGTGACCTTATTATGGCATTCCCATTTTTGCAACAGGTCAAAATCAGCTCAGGAATGCTTGTAGATATTAATAGGCATAGTGGGACCTTATGCCGCAAAAATGCCCACACTTCGAAAAATTTGTTTCTGAAACCACCTGTCTAATAGATGTATATAGCCCATAGACAGCGTCAGAATACCCGCTGGGTTTTTTTTTTTTTTTTTTCAAATTCATAAATATTCTGTCCACTTGCCCATTTCCCGGAAGTTTTTCCCTTCAGTGTCATTTTAACAGTTTTCTGCATATGTTGACCTAGCCATAATATTTGTCAAGGTCATCACTTACACTCACATCATAGTTCTCTAGTCTTAATTTCTACACATCAATTTTCGTTGCAATAGGTTCAGCAGTTCCTGCGAAGAAGATTTTTGAAGGGTTTTTACCATATATGGGCTTGGCGGCCATCTTGGTCATGTGACCTGGTTTATTTGTAACCACAATGGTTCCCCCTTCATACAGATGCTTCCTATAAAATTTTACTTTAATTTTACTTCAATTTTTTTTCATAATCTGTCCATTCGCCTAATTTCCTGCAAGTTTTGCCCTTCAAATCACATTTTAGAAATTTTCCCCCATTCAAATGCATGGGCGACCTATGTTGACCTTGCCGTAAAATAGGTCAAGGTCATCCCATGGTCATAATTTATATAAACTTTGTAGAGCTCCATTGCCCGATGCATCATGCCAAGTTTCAAAATCATAGGCCTTCTGGTTCTGGAGAAGAAGATTTTTATAGGGTTTTGCTATTTAAATTATGGCCATGGCGGCCAGCTTGGTCATGTGACCTGGACCATTTATACAAACTTTCATTCCCCCTTCCTAAGGATGCTCCACATGAAGTTTGGCTTTGATTGGCCTAGCAGTTTCAGAGGAGAAGATCTTGGAAATTGTGGACGATGGACGGACGGACGGACGACGACGGACGCCGGAGCATGGGTATACTATAAGCTCACCTGTGAGCCTTCGGCTCAGGTGAGCTAAAAGTAGGTATACCCATGCAAAACCAAGTCTTTCTATATAAAATTGGGGTTTACGGGGTGTCCATTTCATCGACATGTAGTTTGCGTGATACTTCGTCGTTAAATGATTACAAAGCATCTAAGTAAGTGCATCTAAGTAAGTAAGGAAGTAAGTAACTTCTTTTTTATGAGGGTGACCCATTTGGTTATATCCAATACTAGACAAATGGACAGGTTGTCAATAAAATAATGGATTTTCACATTATGGAATTCACGAGACCATTGAACATGGCTTAAACAAATGATAATTAGTCATCATCGTCACGTATTACTATCTTGACATTTTTTCACGTTCGATAATGGCCGACGCTCAAGAAATTCTAAGGGTGTTTCGACGACTGGATTGTTGTCGTTGCTAATACTGTTTACTGCAGCTGATGTTGTGCCGTGTGGCGGCCCTAAAACGTCTCCCCTTACACCATCCATTGTGCTGATTATATTTTCCTTTTGGTCCTTTGAGGTCAGCAAGAAAATTCTGAGAAATCAGAAATATTTCATAAGCGGTTTAGATCTATTTTTCTAACCAACGTTTAACTCGTGTATATTTGACCCCATTTTGGACTGGTCTTAAATCGACTACCCTGTTTAAAGTTGCAAAATTACAGTTATCCCCCTTAGCTCCATGCTGCCAAATCTAAAGGGTCACTGACGAAGCTTAAGTTGCCTAAACTGCGGTGTGGCCCATCCCCTTCCTCATTAATATGCTCACTGCTCTTAAAGGGTCTCAGTTTCATTTTCATGCAGTGAGTAAATATGTTTAAAGAATTACTTCGAGCAACGGTAAATTTAAATCTTGAAGCAAACGTATGATGCTTATAATGACCTACGAATGTGAATTTATAGCGTATTCTTACGTTTAATTTTATTTGCCTGAGCATTTGTAGATCGCAATTTACGCAACTTAGAACAATCTGGTGTATCATATGAGTGTAAGGCGCTGATTGGGTCAAAGTTGATGGTCAAACACCTTTCAGTGGGGTCTCGGGATATCAAACAGTTACCCTCGAGTAAGACGCTTGTCGGAATCTGGAAGTTGTGTCTTTTTTCTGTTTTCAGTAGTTCCATCCGTCACTACTTGATTAAGTATATTTGAATACTATTCAGTTGCCCAGGTATTTATTTTGACCATCCAACGTTTGAAAATCAGTGCTCACTAGTAGTACGGTGCATGAAACTGAATCTTGGCTATAAAATGCACCCATGAGGGGAAAGGACAAACTTGGTCTCAAATGAAAGCTTATTACCTCTTCTACTGATTCCCGGTTGTCGTCGCTTTCTAAAAGTGTAGCGTCATATTAGGAAAAGGGGAGATAACTCCCTACTACAACACAGCAAGTTCCGACAATTAGATGTTTTCGTTTTAAAAAAACATAGAATTATACACGGGACAGCTTAAAATTCCTAGTTATATAACACAGACATGTATTTTGCGGCGGTTGGTTGCTGTTCAGAATCCTTGAATGTCAAGACGATGGTATTACGTACTGTTACGTAATATACCCATAAAATGGTTGAAAATGAATATTGTCAAGTTAATTTGTGCGATTCATATGTATACTTTTGAAACGAATTTTCTTAGGTCTTGGAGACAATTTCATAAGCTTTTCACCCATGTATGCTACGGTTCTGTACTATTTCTATTACTGGAGTGACACCCCTTAGAAGTAGCGTATCCCCGTTCATAAACTTGCACATTTATGATGGGGGTACACAAAGAAAATGGACCATATCTCAGATGTTTCTTATCCTAGACCACGAATTTTGGTCTAGTATTAAAGCGGAGACATATGCCTGATATTGTTTGATAAACAATTCAAATGATCTAATTTGCATATTCATGAATTTTAATGAAAACACCAAAACCATAGAAAAAACACACATATAAACAATAATTGAGCTAATTTCATACCTAAACTACCATTGTGACACATTGTTATTGCACCAATTATACCACTTGACAAAATTGTTGATGTCATGTATCTATATGAAAATTATATTATTTGTATTTTCATGAATATTAATCAAAATGACAAAAATCAGGAAACCCGATGAAAATTTTAGCCATTGAAGACTTTAGGGTGGGAAATAGGATCTTAGACCCTCTTAGACAAATTTTAATGGCCACCAGTTTGGTCAGAATACCATCAGAATACCAAAAATATTGTTGTCTTCAACGCTGAACACATTTCTATGATGTAAATTTCATAGTTTCTCAACCAACCCCTTATGTGATTGTAACGAATGGGCGTATAATTAAAGAAATACTCATACCCCAGCGACAGCATGCTTTACAATATTATAATTTGTCAATTAATTACTCACGGACATAGAACTTTTTACATGAATACATATTTCAATACATGTATAATCAAATTATTGAATTTGCATATTCATGAAATTAATAAAACATGATAAAACCGGTACAATAAGGGGGAATAGTTACCATATCACTTGAACCTGGGCTGTTTATGAGCATAGAACACTGAAAGTGGTATCAAGTGAATGCTATGACAATGGTCGATCATCGTCAAGTCTGATATTTTATACTTTTCTGATTTTCATTTTCATGAATATTAATGAAAACTGCAATTTGGAGAAAAAAATAGAATAAAATAAACGGGAATATCTGTAAAATGATTTGTACATCAGCAACCAAACCCCTAAAGTGTTAAAATTGTAACAAACGATTGCCTCAGCAAAATTATATGACTCTTTTCTACAATAGATAAGTCATTTGATTTTTGTTTTTAATTTAATCTGGAGAAAACCGCAGAAAAAATGAAGGGGGTATACCTATATTACCACACCTATCTTGGCTACTTATATACCCAGACAGCTAAAATTGAGATAAAATGATTGGTAGGACACTGTCCTTTTTCCAGATTATAAGAAATATAAATCGGCTGGCTAACGTATTGTTCAATTATTGATAAAATTTATGAGTGTTGAGAAAAATCACAGAAAAAATGAATGGTATACCAACAAAATTGCTTAAATCTCAGCTACTAAAAACCTTAGATTTTTGTAAATGGTACCAAATGGTTGCTAGGACATTGAGCTATAACCGTGTAATAAAATATGTTGTTCAGCTGAAATATTTGTTGTTCGTATATTAATAAGAAATTTAGATATAAGAAATATCACTGAAAAATGAAGGGATATGCCAACAAAATTGCTTATATCTTACAGCTACCAAAATCCTTAGATTGTTAAAAATGTTACCATGTAATTGCTAGGTCAATGTGCTTCAATCAAGTTATAAGACATCTAAGCCATAGGACTTTCTTAATGTTCGAATATTAACGAAAACCTTAAACAGAAGAGAAAAATCACAGAAAAATGATGGGGTATACCAACAAAATCACGAATATTTTAGCTACAAAACGCCACAGAGTGTAGAAAATGGTACCAGATGATTGTTAGGACAGTTTACTATATCCATGTAATAAGATAATATATAAATCATCCGACTCTTTGTTGTTCGAATAGTAATCATAACATTAGATATTAAAGAAAAATCACCAAAATAAAGGATCTATACCAATAAAATCGCTTATATCACAGCTTGCAAGTCATAGAGTGTTGTAAATGGTACCAAAAAATATCTAAGGCAATAAACTATTTCCCTGCAGTCTGGTGGTATATATTAACCATTTTAGATGTTTTGTGAACGCTACGTAAAACTTCATAAAATTGTAATCATAACAGAAAAAATAAGGTTGAGCTCCAATAAAACCATTTGTACATTCGTTTTTAACTAATTGATTTTTTTTTTCATACGGTTTTACGTCCCTTTCAAGATTATTTCAGCTCATATGAGACGGGCCAATCAGTAGGTGGGGCGAAAACGGGAAAACCCCGAGAAAAACCACCTGGCACACCCGCAAGCAGAACTTGGCTTGTCTCACATGTGGCCAGAGCGGGGCTCGAACCCGCACCAGACACAGCAGTGAGATGATCGATTGATTAAGAAACAGCGCTCTTAACCGCTCGGCCACGGGGGCCGCCTTAATTGATGTTGTAAATCTGGCCATATGGCAATGACTAATAGTCGTAGAAATTATTTGATGCACTTTCGAATACTTTGTGGCCGTTTGTAACTGATATACAGGGGATTATGTTTGAAAACCCCTTTAATTTTTCGTGAATTTCACCTATTTTTGAGGTTCTCATGAAAATTCATGAAAATTCAAGATTCTATTCATAGTCATGACACGAAAGTCAAACGACACAAAGTTAATGGTGTAGGGTATATAATATTAGATTAAAACTATTACAGCACATCAAAAGTTTTGGTTGCTGAGATACAGGTCATTTTGTAGGTATACCCATTTAATTTTCCATTTTCTTCTCATCAATTTCAATTTTTCATCAATATTCATGAAATTGAAACTCATGTGAGGTTTATAAATTCGTATAGTATGTATTTGATACTGCTTTCAATGTTCTATGTTTATGTAGAACCAGGTAAAATGTCAAATCCCTGTATTAATATGGCACTAAGTTTAGTAATTTAGTCAATTGTAAAGGGAGAAAGAGCAATTAAGTAGGTACACATCGTCCTTAAGAATCATATTATAGGTTGAAAATCATGTAAAACTTGTAAGTTTATGTCATTCCAACCACGTTTCGCTAACAGGGACATATTTTTGAATTTAGGTGGTCCCTCTGAACAATTTTGTATACATGAGGAATTGTTCTAGAGTTACGGGGTAGGTCTTATATCTATCTATATACCACTCCATTCTTTTTAAGGACAGATTTCCCGTTGCTTTCTCTGATTATTTGAAGTTTTGACAAATATTGATAGATAAGCAAATGTGATAATCTTTTTCAGGTCCATGGTATTTGCAAATAGTACCGTATCAGTGGTCCAATAGCAGTGTGCCACAATAATGGTTTGGATTTGAAATGTTTGGTTTTTAAAAGCTTTTCTTTCATTATTGATATCTTTATTGATATTTCATGAATATGCATTAGAAAAGTTGCATAGTTAACCATTGGATTTAGTTATAAACGGAGACCAAGTTAATGGTAGATTACTAACAGAGGCGATAGTATTGATTAAGCATTTATAACTCAAAACACAAAGTAAATACAAAATATTGTATTTAAAGTGTTATTGTATAAAATCATCTCCCCTATTTACGATATGACGTACACATTCTGGATATGACATTAAGAAGTAACAGAAAGGAGGGAAAATAAGCTTTAAATTTACATAGTTGTTAGCACTCTGGTGTTATTTTTAGTCGAGGTGTAAGTCATTTTTGTAAGTCTACTGCTTATTTATTTTTTTTTCTTCATTTTAATGTTTTCATTAATATTCATGAAGCTAAAATCACATGATTGTATACCTGACTATTTGGACAAAAGGTCATTGCTTTAGCATTCATTAGAACATCTTTTGAAGAAAAAAAACTATGTTTAACAACAACCCAGGTACATGTTTTTGTGTAGGTATAGCCCCTCAGTTTTTTCCCATGATTTATCTCGTATTTGTCTAATATTCATAAATATGCAAATGGCACGATTTTCCTACAGGTCCATGACATAACAGAATTTGTCAAATTGTATCAACGGTGCAACAAAAATCACCACAATGGTGATTTTAGTCTTATTTAATTTACTTTCTGATTTTGAATGAGTTTATCGTCAATTTTTTATGATTTTATCAATAATCATGAATATGCAAATTAGATAATTTGCATAACGTACCATTTGATAAAAAAGTATGCCAAAGCTTTAGAATAAGAACAAGTTTAGTCATCTAGGATATTCAACAGTGGAGATATTGACGATTAAGCATTTTGCACTCTTTAAAATATTGCATTTTATAACATTTTAGTACAGAGTTATCTCCCCATTTTACAATATGACGCTACACTTTCCGGACACGACGACAACCGGCAAATGAAAGAAGAGATGATAAGCTTTAATTTGAGACCAATTACAACCTTTCCCTACAAAGGTGCATTTTTCGTTCGATCGAAGCGTCGTACAGGATTCATGCACCGCACTATAGGATTTGTTTTAGCTTCATGGCTTTATCACCAAAGTATGTTCTGAACAACAGTTTTATTTAGATGTTACCTTTATTTACCGTTTACCTAACATTAGATGCATGTCCATATAAGGTGTTTGATTTTAGATAGAGTTGTCTACTAAATCATATGGATACGTTCAGGGTAATTGCCTACAAAAGTCCATCAAAGACTTAAAATCACCAAAGGACCTAAATTAGGAAGTGCTCCGGATGTCTGCTACTTCGGTCTCGTCCTTCCTCCTTTACTTGTTCCTGGTCTTTTCGGTTTATCTGGTGCAGGTACCAACTTAATACTGTCGTCTCTACCGCCATTTGACTTCAATGGAACTACTTTATTGGTAGAAACCACTTTCATTTCGCGTTTTTCCTTTTTACTGTCTTGTCTTTCAAGTGGTTTTATAACGTCAAGGGGTATTTCAGGTATTTCTTCGATGTCAGCATCTATTCGTACAAATTTCTGTTTGTCTGTCCCTTTGTTGTCCGTTCCTTTGTTGACAGTCTTTGGTTTTTGACTCTCTGTTTTAGCATTTTCAACATCGATCTTGACGAACTCTTGCTTTTTACCAGACGATAGCTCGAAGTCTGCTTTTACAAACACTTGAGGACTTTCTTCTTTCGTTTTTCTTGATTCTATTGTCGTTTTCTTCGGTCCCTCTTTTGATTTCTCAGGTGACCCAGCTCGTTTATTTGACGTTGTCGACTTTGTTTCCATAAAAACATTGGAAGTGCTGACCACGGATCCTCCGCCTTCAATGTCCTTCGCCGTTTCCGGCGAACTACGGAGGTTGAGCGGAGGAATATCCGGCGGTGGTAGGTCAAGTGGATCATCCGGGTATTCTGTTCTTTCTTTCAGTATTCCAAGCGGTGTCTCTGTAATTTGTACGTCGCTGATAAGAAGATAATTACAAAGATTGATCTCTTTTCTCATGTCCTGTGATACATTTCCGCGCACATTTCTCGCATACATTTTCAGAGTGTATTCTCCGAAAGGTGGCGCTTCGATGAAAAACGTTATTATATTGAGGTCAACTTCAAACCTATCACTAACAGTATTCACATTGTATTCATTGTTGTACGTCGACTCCATTTTGAAGTAGAATTTCATGTTCTGGACTTTTGCAGTGTCGAAAATTTTGAACCGTATTTTCGTTGTTACATTCTTTGCAACGATGATGCCACTTGTATAATTGAAAGGGGCCAGTCCAATTTGACCTATTTCCTTTCCTGGACCCCAACCTATAGGGTCCATCACAGGAAACCCTCTTTCAGCAGGCATATCAACGTATACTTTGTAAATTGCCACCCAGTCATATGTCTTGTAAACACAGTTCGGTCCGACCTGCTTACCCACTATTTCAAGTTTGAATATACCCCTTTCAGGGAATCTGACTTTCAAGCATATCGAACTCTCTGTCAGTCTGTGAACAAAGACCGGGACATGCATGCTGGTTCCCTTGGATAGATGGCGCCTTGATTCAGGCTTGTCGTAGAACGATATAAAACAATGGAACTTCTGATCAAGTCCACTCTTTGGTTGGAGCCCAAACAGAACATCGACTTCCCCCTCGGGGCATTGTATTTCACACAATGGATGGGACAGTACCGTCATCCCGAGGTCAAAGAACCGATTCTTCAGACAAGCCAGTTCCTCAAACCCTTCAACGGTTTTCGGCGTATCAAGCAACTGCCATCGTTCCACCACAGAAAAGTGCGTGTAAATCAGGTCCTTGGGGTCCGCCAGAAAGAAACTCTCGTCACAGGCGAATCGTCCCTCTCCGTCCCCCGGGTCCTTATTGTCACACGATCCCCAGAGGGTGTCAATAAATCGCCAATCGTCCTCGATGTAGACGGCGTTCCACTCCCCGTAATGCTTGTCCAGGGTTACTCGTTCTCCTACTTTGTACTGACTACCCTTTATCATACCATGGATTGTGATACAGAGGAGGCCAGCGTTTCTGTGAAAAGAGAAGGGGAAAATTGTTGCAGGTAATTTAAGATGTATTCTTAACTATACTGGTCAAAATAAGTTAGGGATCAAACTTTAATGGACGCATTTTTGGGCCAATCAAGTTTGATTTATACGTTGGATTAGCAGTTTTATTGCACTTTCATATACCACCAATTTTGAAGTTATGCATCATCTGACTAAAGCACAGCTGGTCTTTCAACCACACTACCCTAAAAACCAAAGTGATAAGTGATAAAAAGTCCATAAGAGAACTGCTTCCACCAAAAAATTCATGAAAATTTTGCGAAATTGCACGATAGTGATCAAGTTTAATCATTTCTAAGGTCAGCCAGCCGAAAACGATAGGAAATTTATTGCCATTTCAAAAGTCTTGCACGACCAAACTTACACACCATCAGTTCTCTATGGGAATTCCATTTTCTATTTTCTAGAAATTGCAGGGTAAATGTTTGATCCCTAACTTTATTTGTCCAGTATATTATTGTTCGAAATTCCTACAATGTACTCAATGCCACCGATATTCGTCATTTAAACACAAAATTACAATAGGACTCATTCGTTTCTAGATACATATGGCTATTAAGGATACCATTGCCAATTTCATTTAATTATTCTATGTGTCAGAAGCTATTAAAATGTTACATTAAACATCATTTGATTCATCGTAGTGTTTAAACAAACTTTCAAAACCGACTCGTTCTGTCGCTAAATCATGGCATGCAAAGGTCAACGTTTTGATTGTTTCTCTAATAAGGGCTTGGAGTGTACTCTTTTTGGTGAAGCATCAACACTTGAGTTCTGTCTTAATACCTGCACATGGAACTGAACACCGTTGAATATCGCTCTCGCTTGTTCCGTAGCAACCAAAGGTGGTACAATGCCGACCCTTTCTCTTTCGGTTCTTTGGCTAGAATCTTCATCCTTGTTATTGGTTGGTTGGTCAGCCACCGGTATAAAACCCTGACCTTCGAGAGATCGTCATCATACTCTAGTATCAGGTAATCAACCAGTGCATTAAGCGGCTTGCCGAGGACGCTAAGTGGTACCTGCCAAAGCAATTGAGCCTGTGCGTGAGAAAACCAACAATTTGGGTTCCGACCAGGTCGACACAAACTGGGCGGTACAGTCACAGAAGATGGTTAGAGGCTGGAAATTCTGGATTTAGAAAGTAGAGGAATTGTACTATCCGTGTAGCGAAAACAAAGGCGCTGATCAGCTTCGCAGTTTGTTTTCGCCTATGCAGATTGTTGGTGTTCCCGTGCGGCGGCTCAAATGATGTATTGAAAGCAACTATTCTTTCGTCAGATTTCAGCGTGCTTCTGTCACAAAATAGTGTTTTTCGGAATCATGACCACATACCAGTGAGCAGAAACGTCACAAAACTACTTAAACATTCATCGAACTTACTTGTTAATTACTTAATAACGATGATGAGCCAACCTCCTTGTTCCATTCTCCACGACACCTAGGTGAAGTTTCTTATACCTGCTCGACACCGACTTAAAATGCTTATCTTATTTGTGACCAGGTTAGAATCAGATTGAATGAATTGGGAGAAAATGATTTCATTTCCTCTCCCAGCTTTTTAATTAAGCTGATTTGATTTGATTCGATACAACTTTATAAAATAGTTCATGGATTTGAAGATATTGAGCCAGAAAAAAATGTTGATTTTAATGACAATTGTACGAGAGGCCACTTGTTTAAGATTCAAAAACCTAGTTGTCGAAAGAAATTGAGAATGAACACTTTTCCAGTGAGGTATATAAATATATATGAACCACTCTTACTGAAGAAATAGTAACAAGTGACACATTGCTTAAATTCAAAACAAGCTGAGACAAACACGTACAGCTATCTTAGATTTAACCTGGCAGAAATATACTGAAAGGGCTATCTTCAACCTATCACAGGAACCGGAAACGTGAAGTCGTTTAGAGAAATGTACATGTATAGAGAAATACAAGCTCCAACAAGCTTTCAAGACTCTTCAAATCACGAGAGGAATGTATGTGAGCTCTGCCGCGGCATATGGTCCAGCAACAAAGGTAGTATGGTGTTACTGTCGTTTGGTTCAGACTGAACGTCAGAGATATTATAGGAAACTGCTTTGCTGTTTGCAGCGACTGAGTTCGTGTAACTGAGTGACTGCCAGTTGGGAAATAGCTCACTCGACTTGCGATGTTTTCTTAGTAGAAGTACCTACTTGTCAATATAGTTTTTTTCCACTTTCGGGTTTTCGACTAAGAATTTCTTTCTGTTTGCGCCGTTTCCTAACCATTGTCTATTTTTACCATTTAAAGATAATTATCATCTAAGGTCTCACCCGTATTGCTCGATCGTCCACCATAATATATTCGGAAACATCCATGAAATCCGACTTTTTCCGAATGGAAGGACGTGGCGGAGGGATATCCCGCATGACCTTAAGGTCACGTGCCCAGAGATCATGGTGCTCCGAGTACTTGTAATGTTTGTTGGGGGGTCGGGTATAGAGCTGCGGTATCTGTGAGCTCTTTTTCTGTAGCTATCATCGAAAAAAAAACACGCCAATTATTAAATGAGCCGCGACGCGAGAAAACCGGTCTTCGGGGTTTCCGACCAGGTGCGACACAAACCGGCCTGTACAAGCTCAGAAAAGAGCTAGAAGCTTGAAATTTCGGATCTAAGTAGAAGAGGAATTGTACTATCCGAGTAGCGAAAACAAAGGCGCTGATCAGCTTCGCAGTTACTGCGAAGCTGATCTGCGCCTTTGTTTTCGCATAGGCAATAATCCCGTTTTCTCACGATGCGGCTCATTAATGTACAGTTGTCAAGAAGTCGGTAAGACTGTCTGATTCTGTGTGCCAGAATTGTGTGCGTCGCGCCAAGAATCCCCAGACATGGAAATCTTATTGTAAGAGTTTTGATAAAGGACCTGTATAGAATTATGTTTAAAATCAACCCGTTAATTATAATTAGCAAAGATAGAAAAAAAAACAAGGGAATTTCTAGCTATCTGGCGAACGAAATGAAGCATTTTGATTGTGAAATAAATAAAATAAATTTGATAAATACATAAAAAAAAATATAACATTACACTAAAAAAGGCTAGAAGGAAATTCGTTAACATACTTTTACTTTCACATTATGGAGGCAATTCATGACGATTCCATTTCAAGCGTAGTTCCTTCGAAGCCACATTTTTCAGTTTCTTTCAAAACAATAGATAAAACAACTTTAAATGCATTAAATGCGTAATTGTTTAAAGTTTTCCTAATCAATCATTAGTTTTAAACAAATTGTCTAATTACATGAGCCCCAACATGCCAAAACCTATTACTTGTGTACTGCGAGATCGATACAAGCACGAGCGTGTCTACACGTGCACGCGTTTTAATAGCATTTACAAGTTCATCTCAGTAAAAATGGTTCATGACTCGTGTTGAGCTTATTGACTGTGTTACTGTACCTAGATGGGTATCATGACTAAACAGGTTTTCACATAGCGGAGCTAAGATTGCAAGCCCATTGTTGGCGTTTATAAGCTTCATTTGATTTCAATGTGAATATTGGTAAAACAAAAGTAATTTGTCTGAATAGAAGAGTGTGTTGAAAAAACGTGAACATGAGGCACAACGTCATGCTGATAAAAATAAATGAGTCGCCTCACGATAAATTCAACAATCTGCATATGCGAAACAAAAGGCGCAGATCAGCTTCGCAGTAACTGTGAAGCTGATCAGCACCTTTGTTTTCGCTACACGGGCAATACAATTTCTGTACTTTCTAAATCCAAAATATCCAGCCTCTAGTCATCTTTTGTAACTGCACAGGTCGGTATCGGAAACCAGATTGTTGTTTTTCTCATGAGACGGCTCAAATAATTGTTCAAAGCAATGACCAAGAACTGGTTCAATCAGTGCAAAGGTTCTTGTTCTTATTGCCATGGAAACCCGCTTTCAGGTTTCTAGATTGTATAGGGTCATCCTAGCGACACCATTTGAATAAATCGTGATTGGCCCCATGCTCCGGATGCTACATACCAACATGACCAAGTTTGGCGAGAATACGACAACTGTTTCGAAGATTTACAGCTGATAAGCACGTGGTATTGTATACATACAAACCCATAAATGGACGGTGACACAATTAAGACCGAAGTTATAGGTGCAAACAGTGCAGAAATTGAATATTTATTGAATGAAAGTAAGATAAGTAATCCAGATATAAGATGTAATCCATCTTCTTCTCTGAAACCTCTTGGTATGGCGCAATTTCGGGTACTGAACCCTCTTCAGTGACCCTTTATAAACCGGCGACGATAGCCAGATAACTATACTGCAATTCAAAAATTTACACACTATAAGTCTAAATCAAACGGGGTCAAATAGTTATGGAAGCATCAGGGAATAGAGCTCTACAACTTTTATATGAACCATTACCCTGGGATGACCTTGACCTATTTTACGACAAGGTCAACTTAGCTTGCCTATGCATTAGAATAGAGGTAAGAGGGAACATGTTATTTAATGGCAGGAAACTTGCTGGGTATGAGCAAATGGACAGATTTATGTTTATGAAAAAAAAAAATAACCCCAGTGGGGTTGTCTGCAAAGTTTATTTGTACACATCCAAGATCTCAGATGCATGGGGGCCTATGTTGATCTTGCTGTAAAATAGGTCAAAGTCATCCCAGGGGCATGATTTATACAAACTTTGTAGAGCTCCTCTCCCTGGTGGTTCATGCCAAGTTTCAAAATCATATGCTTTCAGGTTCGGGAGAAGATTTTTTTACAGATTTTTCACTATTTATAGCCATGGCGGCCATCTTGGTAATGTGACCTGGGTCATTTTACGTAGGCTGTCAGGAATGTTTTCAGACTGTGCCTATATCTCGGTAACTGCTGACATTGTACACAAGAACATGAAAATATATCATGAGTTATTGCTGAGAACTTCAGAAAAATAGCTTATCTGGAACCTGTTCATTCCCAGCAGGCACATGACGTCATGATGACGTCAGATCGACGTCGATGCGACGTCATGACGTCGCATCGACGTTGATATGACGTCATCATGACGTCATGTGCCCGCTGGGAAATTTAATCATTTTAGTATCTGCATGTAACAACTCTTGGAGCACTTCTTCATGTCTCAGTGAAACAATTTTTAAGAATTTTCCTGCCGATCTTATGTCTTTTCAGAGGCTTTCAAGTCCCTTTGGCATTAACATTTAATAATAGTATGTTGTATTTGATTATTGTGCGAACAAACGTTTATTCTAATATAAAAAACACACACCTGATCTCATGCAGCCAGCTCCCAAATGCTTTGCACCGATTTCAAGTTTGCTACTTTTCTCCTCACACATTGGACTGCCTGTTGCCCTTCCCCCAGTTATCCAAGTTTTTGCGCTAAATGTTTTGCAGTAGCACTCAAATAATGATAAAACATATCCTGAAATGGATTTCGCCAACAATAAATTTAATTATCATGGGGATTCATTTCAACATGCATACAGTGTTTAGTAGTAAAGCGCTGCTCAATGCGTTGCGTCGTCGGGTTTTGTTTCCACCATTTCGATTGACATGAACACTTCCGATAGCTACAGGAACAATGTTACCAATCTCAACACTTGGAACTTTCACAAACCATTCCAACGGATGATGTCGTGACACCATACAAGTTGTTTCTGCTTTGATGAGCTAACTTTTCAATTTGTGCTGTTTAATAGAGAAGCACTACCTGGGTTGCCTTGGAGACCAATATCTCCAACATTTTTGGCTCATTTTTTTCCACAATTTATCCACGAATCCTTTTAAAATCTGTTCATCAGTATGTCTATTATTGTAAAGCATATACCGGTAAGCGATTTTGAGATGCAGGCACAGTCTCAAAGCTTGCCGGACAACCCTCGTATTTATTTATATAAACTTTTGTTCCCCGTTCCTAAGGATGATCCACGCGAAGTTTGGCTTTGATTAGCCACACAGTTTCAGAGGAGAAGATCTTTGAAATTATTGACAACGGACGATGGGACGGACAACAGCGCATGGCCATCCTATTTGCTCACCTTTTGAGCCTTCGGCTCAGGTGAACTAAAAAGGTCATGTGGGGACAGGATCTTGTTTAAAGTATCATCCACAAACTGGAGAGGCATGTGAACACATGAAAGGGACTAATCAAATATTCTAAGATTCTGTGACTGTTTAAGCCTTGCTTTTAAAAGGGAAATATAATTGTATACAACTAAATGACAATTTTTCTTTTCTTATTTTAATAAATTGTATTTTATATAATTAAATAGCACTTTAAATACAATATACAAAAATACCTGAGTAAACATGGTGCCTATGTCTTTCATACACAAAATACAAACGTAACAACACAATTTCAATCAACATGTTCAACATCATATAAACATATAAAATACTTCCCTTATCTATTAGGTAATAAATATCAAACATCTTCTAATGGCAGGTCTTTAACGACTCTCATCCACCTTCCCCCACCTCAAAAAGGTTATGAGGAAAAGTTTCATTCGGCCATGCTTTAAGATAAATTGATATTCATATTCAAGAAACTATAACAAGCAAAAGCACCTTGTGTCATATGAGCCGCATTGTGAGAAAACCGGATTTTTGCCTAGGCGAAAACAAAGGCGCAGATCAGCTTCGCGGTAACCGCGAAGCTGATCAGCGCCTTTGTTTTCGCTACTCAGACAGTACAATTCCTCTTCTACTTAAATCCGAAATTTCAAGCTTCTAGCTCTTTTCTGAGCTTGTACAGGCCGGTTTGTGTCGGACCTGGTCGGAAACCCCGAAGATCGGTTTTCTCGCGTCGAGGCTCATATAATGAGCATGCAAAAATTTACCCATGATGTTACATGTTTTAACTTTATAGCAGGTTTGTTTTACTTTGCTAACTAATGTAACACTTATAAAAGTACAAAAGGATGTTGTTTTAGAACACTTAAAGGTAAACATTCACTCAGTACCTTTCATTCAATCAATATGTGACGAAAATATACTGGAAGCCAGAAAAAATGCATCTGTTTGCACATTTTCTTTCCTTTGATTTTATGTTCTTTTCACAATATTATCACATTGAATCCTGAGGCTAATAAAGCAGTTTGAATAGAAAAAGGGACATAACTTAAATAGAATAGAATAGAAAAAGAATAGAAAAAGGGACATAACTTAAACTTTTGACAGAACAAAAGGAAATTTGTACAGGCCGGTTTGTGTCGGACCTGGTCGGAAACCCCGAAGATCGGTTTTCTCGCGTCGAGGCTCATATAATGAGCATGCAAAAATTTACCCATGATGTTACATGTTTTAACTTTATAGCAGGTTTGTTTTACTTTGCTAACTAATGTAACACTTATAAAAGTACAAAAGGATGTTGTTTTAGAACACTTAAAGGTAAACATTCACTCAGTACCTTTCATTCAATCAATATGTGACGAAAATATACTGGAAGCCAGAAAAAATGCATCTGTTTGCACATTTTCTTTCCTTTGATTTTATGTTCTTTTCACAATATTATCACATTGAATCCTGAGGCTAATAAAGCAGTTTGAATAGAAAAAGGGACATAACTTAAACTTTTGACAGAACAAAAGGAAATTTGCATTATTTATCAGAACTTTGATCAAGAAGACTTTTGAGCCGCATCATGAGAAAACCAACGTTTTGCATATGCGAAAACAAAGGCGCAGATCAGCTTCGCAGTAACTGCAAAGCTGATCAGCACCTTTGTTTTCGCTACACGGATAGTACAATGCCTGTTCTTTTCCAGCCTCTAGCCATCTTCTGTGCTTGTACAGCCCGTTGTGTGTCAGACCTGTTTAGCAACCACATTGTTGGTTTTCTCATGATGCGGCTCATTTGGCGAACACTTTTGGCAGGCATGTTTAAAAATTGCATTGTTTGGAAAAAGACAATCATAAATGAGTCGCTGCATATGAAAACATTTACCAAACATTTGGGTTTCCGAGCAGGTCTGACACAAACCACTAGGTACAGTCACAGAAAAAGGCTAGAAGTTAGAAATTTCCAATTTAAGAAGAGGGATTGTACTATCTGTGTAGCAAAAACAAAGACGCTGATCAGCTGTGCAGTTACTGCACAGCTGATCTGCATCTTTGTTTTTGCATAAGTAGATTGCTGGTTTTCTTATGCGGCAACTCATATTTCAAGTCCAAAATAGAAAATAAGAGCTGTCGCAGGACAGCGTGCTCGACTGCTTCTGACCTTTGTCAAACATAAGGCCAAACCCGACCGGTAACCCAAAGCATTATGCTCATATATCTTTTTGCCTTGATGCGATAAGGCAAAATCACTGAACCATGAAAGTTAACTATAACTACCTAAGATTTAAAGGTCTTACTCATATTGTGAAAGAAGTGTGTTCATATATCAACTGAGTGCCAAGACACAAGGCAAAATCACTGAACCGTGAAATAAGGTCACACTGACCAATAAGTATTTCAGGGTCAAAGCCTCAAAGGTCTAGTCATACTTACTCATAATGTGAAAGAAATATAATCATATACCCATTCAGTGTTGAGATATAAAGCAAAATCACTGAACCATGAAATTAGGTCATAGTGACCTGTAAGTATGTTTGGGTTAAAGGTCTGGTCATACTCATTCATAATCAGAAAGAAGTATGAAAAAATACCAACTGAGTGTCGAGATATAAGGCAAAATCACTGAACCATGAAATTAGGTCACAGTGACCCAGGAATACTTTATGGTCAAAGGTCTTGTCATACTCATACATATCGTGAAAGAAGTATGTTCATATACCAATTGAGTGCCGAGATATAAAGGAAAATCACTGAACCGTGAAATAAGGTCATATTGACCTAGAACTACTTTAGGGTCAAAGGTCTTGTCATACGCAAACATAGTGTCAAAGAAGTTTGTTCATAAACTACTTGAGTGCCGAGATATAAGGCAAAGTCACTGAACCGTGAAATTAGGTCATAGTGACCTATAAGTATATTGGGGTCAAAGGTCTGGTCATACTCACTCATAATCTGAAAAAAGTATGAAAATATTCTAATTGAGTGTCAAGATGTAAGGCAAAATCACTGAACCATGAAATTAGGTCACAGTGACCTAGGACTACTTCAGAGTCAAAGGTCTTGTCGTACGCAAGCATACTTTGAATGAAGTTTGTTCATAAACCATTTGAGTACCGAGATATAAGGCAAAATCACTGAACCGTAAAATTAGGTCACAGTGACCTATAAGTATATTGGGGTCAAAGGTCTGGTCATACTCACTCATAATCTGAAAAAAGTATGAAAATATACTAATTGAGTGTCAAGATATAAGGCAAAATCACTGAACCGTGAAATTAGGTCACAGTGACCTAGGACTAATTCAGGGTCAAAGGTCTTGTCATACGCAAACATAGTGTCAAAGAAGTTTGTTCATAAACCATTTGAGAACCGAGATATAAGGCAAAATCACTGAACCGTGAAATTAGGTCACAGTGACCTATAAGTATATTGGGGTCAAAGGTCTGGTCATACTCACTCATAATCTGAAAGAAGTAAGAAAATATACTAATTGAGTGTCAAGATCTAAGGCAAAATCACTGAACCATGGAAAGTAGGTCAACCGACCCTTACCGTCATGACACACAAGTCAGTGTCACAAAGTCAAAAGATGAATGACCAACCATCTTCCTAAGTTGTTTCTATTAAGAAATAAAAAGAAAAAAAAATTCAGGGAGTTCTAGATTTTGACCTCTAGCCCCGCCCCCCTGACTCCGACCCGGAGGTCCGATGTCATGGAACCTAAAGTGTATGAAGTATGAATGCTTTATGAGAAGTTGTTGTAAAGATATGGACTCCTTGTAAAAGTTACACATCAGTACATCTATTTTTTACAGTGTTCTAGTTTTTAACCTCCAGCCCCACCCCCCAGGCATGGACCGAGAGACCCGATGCCATGAAATGAAACTTAACCCTACAGGGTACCTATGGTCCGAGTATGAAAGCCCTCTGATAAAAAGTTTTCAAGATATAGACTTCTAGAATACTATATCACAGAAAAGCCATTATTATTAAAGGTGTTCTAGATTTTAACCTCTAGCCCCACCCCCTGGCATGGACCCAGGGATCTGATGCCATGGAATGAAAGCCGACCCTACAGGGTGTCAATGGTCCAAGTATTAATGCTTTCTGATGAGTGGTTGTCAAGATATGGACTTCTAGAAAACTTTAACACAAGAATTGCCATTTTTGAAGGTGTTCTAGATTTTAACCTTCAGCCCCACCCCCTGGCCTGGACCCAGGGGCCCGATGCCATGGAATGAAAGCTAACCCTACAGGGTATCTATGGTCCAAGTATGAATGCTTTCTGATGAGTGGTTGTCAAGATATGGACTTCTAGAAAACTTTAACGCAAGTGTGACGCGCACGCGCACGGGAACGCGCACGGGAACGGGAACGGGAACGTGGATGACCGGGGTGACTGCAATAGCTCTATGCACTTCGTGCAGTCGAGCTAATAACATTGAAATTCATACTATGGCCAATATGGCATTAGCACGACCTACAAATCAAGTCTGCTAGAGCTAATAGAAGTGCAATCAATGTGTAGCTTACTACAGACAGAAATTTTTCGCGTTCTCAATGTTAACAGCAAAACTTATCTGACAGCCAAACTAAATTTTAGCTTTGCTGGGCACGAATGCCAGTGTTTTTGCAAAATGAGGTAACACTTGTTTAAGATTTGCTTGTTTGTTTGATCTGTTGCTTTACATACCAGACAACAGCTGTGGTCATGTTGGGATGTTGTCTCCATTTTATGAGACTTCTAAATTAAGATGTCATGACATGCTTTAAACTATTACCCACATAAGCAACTAAGTGTATGGAAGGTTTGACCTAGCCAGTTTTCCTGGACAGACTCAAGACATTTTAAGCAGTTAACCAGTAATAAGGTAGTCATTCAGACAGGCTTATTTACCTTAATGTCACAAGCAGCCCATCTATTTCTCACAGCATTAAATGGGTGGGGGCCTTACTTTAAGATTTCACAGTCAATAATTTATTCTCTTTTACACACATCCTCGTCGCACACAACTTTTCCCGTAGTTTCCCCACTGGTGGCCCCTTCTGACTGACCTCCTGTGGCCCCCTCGGCAACCCCGCCCCCTTCTGAGGAGCTGCCCCCCTCCGACAGCCCCAGGGCCTTTAAAACATCTTCATTCTCGACGTGGTCTGCTGGGTTGTCTTGTTTGAATGAAAATAGGAGTTTACCACCTGAAAATATAATTATTTACAGCTTGAACTCCTCTTTATACACATATTTTTGATATTAAATGGACCATTTTGGACCCCAAATGATCAATTAAAACTCATTTTGCTTTATATCTATACATACCATATTCATAATAATTAGCACAGAGTGCGCTTAACTTTTCAAAATAACTTAAGGCAACAAAATATTATTCTAATTAGCGCACACTGAGAACGAAAACATCACATAATCTACTAAAATAACCATGTAAAAAATATCAATGATGATGTTCCAACTGATGCAAAATTGTGTTTTATCATTTAAGGGTAAGTTTTAATGTGGCTAATAGGGCATTAATATTTAAAATTGGTGTAAAATACTAATAATGCTAGTTGAACTGTGTGCGCTTAGGCACATAATTTTCTGAAATGACCAGGGTGTGCACTTATTGGAACATGTGCGCTAATTAGAATGAATACAGTATTAGTGTTATATAGACGTTGTAGTCCATTATCAACACATTTTGGCCTTAACAGTTTACCTCACATTGTAATGATCATCAACACCTGAGATGATGATCAGAAATTGATCGACTCAGTATATGAAGATAGATCATCATCATCATCATCATCATCATCATCATCATCATCATCATCATCATCATCATTCATTTGTTTGTCTGATTGATTTGTGGTTTAGCTCCCAGTCAAAAAAAAACAGCAATGGTCATGTCGGGACACTGCCTCCATTTTATGGGACTTCTACCCAACATTAGGCTATCATGACACCCAATATCACACTGGTAAACGTAAACGCAGTGGCTAAGGCACGAACGTATTGGCTAAGGCAATTTCAACGCTATGGCTAAGAAAGAAAATGGCGAACAATGATAAACATGTGCAGGTTTGTTGTTGTTTTACACTTTCATTTTCCGGTTATCAATGATGACAGCTACTGGCTTGGCGGCGCGGGACCCACAAATGAGTCACAAACCTACGTTCGATGGTTAGATGTCGCCAGCTGCAGCCAGTAAAAGTGTAACCTCGACAAAGTGGAGAC